>OU611751.1:7829702-8579702 GCA_914767535.2 Dunaliella primolecta | reverse complement strand
ATGCTGTGCTCAGAATGGATTTTTGGGCTGAGGGGGCCTTTGCTGCATTTGATAGAAAAGGGTGCTGTGGAAGAACTGATTGGCCTGGGCAGGGAAAGGGGCCAAGGTGGCGGACAGTGTATCGAGCTGAAGGCTTTACACCTTGCTGCCTATGTCTACATTATATTGCTTAAGCTACACAGAAGTCAGGACCTCAACCTGGCTGCTGGCATCCATACCAGTTTGCGTACACTGCACTGGAGTCAAGATTTCACACCTTGCTGCTGGCGTCCATACCAAGTTGCTTACGCTGCACTGGAGTCGAAACTTCACACCTTGCTGCTGGCATCCATATCAATTTGCTCACGCTGCACTGGAGTCAATATTCACACCTTGCTGCTGGCATCCATACCAATTTGCTTACGCTGCACTGGAGTCAATATTCACACAGTGCAGAAGTCAAGGCTGCACACCACCTCCCCGTAGTACACCCAGAGGTGGATCCAGCTTGCCTGCTCATGTACAGCACTGCCCGCGAGGCACCTCTCATACTGCACTGCTGATCACACTTTGCCATTTGTGTAAAAACAAGTTTACACAACACTGCAGGCATGCAACTGCTCACAACCCACCACCCACAACACACCGCTCCTGCCACACTGCAAACATCAAGCAGCAAATATGCGCAGTGTGTGTGTGTGTTAATCCTCATGTCTTCCAAAGGGTATTTAAGGCATCGAGGCAGATACCAGCAGCAAGAGCAAACAGACCCATGTACACATGCGCGCGCGCACACGCGCACACACACACACACACACACACACACACACACACACACAGTGGACCCTGAGGAGGACCCTGAGTACTGGCAGACTGTGCGCTGCCCCTGTGACCTGGCCACCATCCTGGCCCATGTGGACAGCAGGCATTACAACACAGCCGCTGCTTACCTTGCGCATGTAGCGCTGATTGGCAAGGTGAGGGCGTGCATTAGGGGGGGGGGGATGCACCCATCACCAGTGGCCCATGGGGATGCATATGCTTGCAGGCTCTATTTCAGCATTGTATGAAGCGTGTGAGGGCGGTTGCCTTTCACGAGCGTGCGCTGTTACATACACCATTCTAAATGTAAATTCCAAACACATGTGTTCTTACAACCGTGGAAACTCCACCGATATCATTCCAGAGGAGGGAACGCATGCTTCCAGGTTTGAGTGGGGCGTCGTATGTAGTGGTTGTGGAAGGCCTCCTGTTGACAGGTGTGAGTGTACATGCAATGTGCGGTACATGTGATTGAGCACACTGCCGCTGCTGTTCATCCTGGTTCTGCTGGGTGGGCTGAAGGACTGTGGCTGCTTGCCGTCGTGGCTGCTCCCAGGTCAATGTGAAGACTTGAGGTGGTGCTGACTGCTGAATGCAGGGGTGGAGGGAGTACTTTGAAGTTGACGAGCAGCAGCAATATCATCATCAGCAGCAGCAGCAGCAGCAGCAGCAGCAACAACAACAACAACAGCAGCAGGAGCAGCAGCAGGACCACAGCACCGATGCCATGGAGTGCGATGCCTCCCAACCGCCTGCACCAACACATGCAAACCTCGCTGCTGCCCATCCCCCAGACTCTCAAGAGGAACCCCTGCAGCCCAGTACCTCTGGACCCGCGCCACACGAGCTCACTCAGTCACCTCAGGAAGTAGCTACAATGGCAGCTGCCAACACTGCTGCTGCTCCTCATACCACCACAAACACCACCGCAAACACCACTAAGAACACCATCTCTGCCGCTCCGGCCCCTCAGAGTGCTGCCCACGGTTCCACTTTACCAACACCAATAACGAATGCAGGACTTCAGCCTTCAGCGCCAGCCGCAGCAGCAGCAGCAGCAGCACCCGCGCCAGTAGCAGCAGGAGCATCGGGGGGTGTAGCATCAGGAGGCGCTGCGTCAGGAGGGGCAGCAGGAGCAGCTGCCCTGCCGCCTGCCCTGGGCCCCATGCGGCCGCCGCAACCGCCGCCCCCGCGCCTTGTCAGCCGTGCTGCAGCGCTGTACGACGAGGCAGAGGCGCTGCTGAGGGCCCGAGTGCCACTGCAGGTCATGCAGGTGTGTTGAGGAACAGGAGGTTGTCTACAAGTAAATCGCGCAGGTGTGTTGAGGAATGAGAGGATGTGTCCAAGTAACTTGTGGGTATCAAAGAATGGGAGGTGTTTGGGGGAGGTGCTCTAAAGTGTGTACAGCTTGAGCGGATGAGTCGGTGTTTAAGGTTGACATTGTCTTCAGGGGTCCTGACATCATCAGAACACCTAGAAGGGAAGTAACTTAGGCACTAAAACCAGTTTCTACGTCAAGAAGAAATTAGAATAAAAAACTACGTAAGCAGTGAAGACACTCCCCATATAAGAAAAGGTGCCTTGGCCGAAGTACTGTGAGTCCCATCCACCAGATTGAAGCTATGAAGGAGCAGGAACAGCTGTAGCTGAAATAGAGGGGCACTCTCCAAAGCGCGGTTAGAAAGGGGACCACCAGCACCTTACACACTCTTCCAGGCTTTCACTGAAAGTTTCAGCAGCAAATAAAGGTACAGGGCCAAAACATTTGAAGCTGTGCATGGTGCACTGTGCCTAGTGCTCCAGTGCATCTCGCCTCCTGTGATAGTGCAGCTCTACAGCTTGACGTGAGTGGATCAAAGCTGGTTAAGCTGTAGCACTGTACTTGTAAGCGGGGTCTACTCTGTGAGTCACAGTTTCACTGCCAGAATGCTGCACCTTAAGGATGCGCGCAGCTTGCAGCTTTTGGTGAGCCCTGCCTCTTCTGTGCTTGTTTGCCATGCTCGCTAATTTGGTCCTTCATCAAACTACAGGTGCTGGATACCAAGTAAACCTATCAATCTGTCACACACATACACACACATCTACCAGGCATGTGAGGCCATCGCTGCAAAGGGGGGCCCCGCACCCCCGCCCCCTGGCATGCCTACTCCAGAGGACCTGGCCAACGCAGCCATGGAGGCCGCACTGGCTGTTGCAGGTGTGGAGGCACTTTCCTTTGTCAACGCCGCTGCAATACCTCTGTACTTTTTTATTTGCATGCGTGGTACCCATGGAACCAGCTGGAAGCCAAATGATGGTCGCTGCTGGTGTTTGGGTGCAGTGCTGCTGCCCGTGATGCAGTGCTTGTGCCATGCCCTTTTGCTGGCGATTGTTGTTAATCGTTTTTGCCATGCCCTTTTGCTGCCGATTGTTGTTAATCGTTTTTGCCATGCCCTTTTGCTGCCGATTGTTATTAATTGTTTGTGCCATGCCTTTTTACTACCAATTGCTGCCAATGATGTCCTTTTGCTGCCAAGTGACTGCTGCATTCCTGCTAATTGCTCGTACCATGCCCTTTTGCTGCCACTTGGCTATTGTGCCCTTTCGCTGTATGTATGGCTGATGCAGCCATGTGGGAGCTGGTGTGTCTGCAGCAGGTGTGAATGCATGCTGCCTCTTCAGAGCCACTACATGATACTGCCGATACAAAAGAAGAAAGGAAAGCTGCTACATGCATGCTGCCTCTTCAAAGCTTTGGCCCCACTGGTGTGTCAGCAGCAGGTGTGCATGCATGCTGCTCCTTCAGAGCTTCCACATGCTCTGCAGGGATCCATCCTCTTTGAGAATGATGCGGTCTCTCTGACGTCTCAGAGGGAGGAGCACAGTGTGCACCGACACAGCTTGAGCTTTGGACCGTGATATTTGGCGCAGCCATGACTCTGGCCTCATTGTTTTTGCGCGTGCGTGCAGGGGAGCAGCGGCGGCGCGGAGGCAGCGATTCTGAAGCCGGTGCACGTGGCAGCAGTGGAGATGCTGGCATGCTGGATCTTGCGAACGGCCACGGCCGCCACAGCAGCCGGCTGCGTGGGGAAGCTCTGCCACAGGTGAGTGGGGAAGCATGTGGGGAAGCAGTGCCACAGTTGAGTGGGGATCGGGGGAGGGCATGGGAGTTTTCCTCTTCTGAACCTTTGCTGCAAATGCGACACAGCAGCTAGCTGGATGCGGTAGCACTGCCGCAGGTGAGTGGGGATTTGGGGGAGGGTGTGAGGGGCTTCCTCGTCTGGACTTCTGCAATGATGGTTTGAGAAAAAGAACACCGAATGACGCTGCCCAGTGTCTCATTTTTCCACTGTGCTTGCACTGTGACATAAGGGGATGGGCATGAGGAGCACCCTCTTCTGTATGAGCGTTTGCTGCACATGCGGAGGGCAAAGGCACAGTTGCTGTGCATGGGCACGCCTACTGCACGTGCGCATGTGGAGGGCATGGGCGCATTGACGATCTGTCTCGTGAAGGGCAGTCCAGGACATTGCACATAAGAGATGAACTGCCTCTGTGTGGATGGCAATGTGCTGTTCTGTGTGTGTGTGTGTGTGTGTGTGTGTGTGTGTGTGTGTGTGTGTGTGTGTGTGTGTGCGTGCGCGTGTGCGCGCGCGCGTGTGTGTGTATGTGTGTGTCAACTTTTGAAAGAGTTGAACTGCCTCAGTGTGCATAAAGAATGTGTTTTTGGCAATGTCATCCCAGCGTAAGTCCCACACTGAGGGCACACTAGCAAGTGCTTGCTGCTGTAAAGAGGGTGAGTGAGGGCTAGCCGTGGAGCTTCTGCCCATCTTTGCATGCACAAAGCGTGTCATGCAGCTCTTGGCACTGAAAAGGCGCGGAGGGACGCCTTGATATCGCCCTTTCTAGGATCTGCATGTCTTTGTCTTGAAAGTTAGCCCCCACACAGGTCCTGATGACCGTCTTGAAGGTTAGCACCCATGCAGGTCCTGATGACCGGCACTCTGGCTTGCCTGCCTGTGTTCAGGACACCCACTTCACCCTCCTGCCCTGCAGCACATAGTGTTTGCAGCATGCAGTGTTTTTAGCACACGGTACCCATAGCACACGGTGTTTGCGCATGGTGCTTGCACATTGTTGCACATGGTGTTTGCAGCACACAGTCTATTGTTGCACCTGGTGTGTGCAGCACATGGTGTTTGAGGACCCTGAGGAGATCCTGCGGCGCAGCAAGCAGCTGCTGCGGCCACCTAAGCCCAAGGGTGGCAGCACCCGCTCACGCCTGTGCAGCAACAGTGCTGCTGGGTCCGCCGATGAGGGTCGGGACACCCCAGAGGCGGACGACTTGGTTGGCAGAAAAGCAGGGTCCCATCAGCAAGAGCAGCACGCAGGGACAGATGATCCCGGAGATGATCCCAGAGATGGCCGGGGGTCAAGATCCCAGCAGCAAGAGCAGCACGCAGGGGCAGATGATCCCAGAGATGGCCGGGGATCAGGGTCCCAGCACCCACAGCCGCAGCAGCAGCCGCAGCAGCAGCAGCAGCAGCACAGACATGTGCTGCCGTTGCCGCAGCTGGCTGCTCCAGGGCGTGCAGGTGGCGGGGTACTTCCCTCGTGTGCAACAGCATGTTGCAACTTGCCAGCCCCTGGCCAGCCTGCAGTGCACGCCCCAGGGGGCCAAGCTGGCTCGCAGCTGCTGTTCCATGAAATTGCAAGTGGTGGGGGCAGTGCAGGCGAGCTCCCGGCCTCCAATGCTGCTGCTGCTGCTGCTGCTGCTGCTGCTGGGTCGCTGTCTGGAGGTGCCAGGGCGGATGGCGCCACCCAAGCAGGGTGTGTCAGTGAGTCACGCGAGCAGTTGACTGGGAGAGATGCGACGGATGCAACACCCACAGAGCTGCAGCAACCAACAGAACAGCAGCAGCAGCAAGAGGGAGGGGAAGCCCGGTGGCGAGCAAGCTGCTTGTCAGAACTGCCTGCTGCCCCGTCCATCCCTATCGTGCCTGAGCCGCGTATCCAAGCGCGGAGCCAGCAGGTGCTGGATCGCTTGGTGGAAGCTACAGAGGGATGGCTGCTGGGTCCGCTGGAGGTGCTCCATGCGCAGGTACGGCAGCACAGGGAGACATGGACGTTTTCAAATATTATGTGGAACGGATTGAATGTCATGGTATGGGTTAGAGGGGGGGCAGAGGTTGGTCAGGGCTGGCAAAGGTGCTGGTTTGCGCTGTGCAGGAATCAGTGCTTCGATTAGGGGCGACGCGTCGCATTTTAGTCGTGTTGTGTAGCAAATGGTGGCGACGAGGGGTGCCCGGGAGGGCACCCTAGGAGCGCCCCTCGTCGCCACGGGGCGACGCAGAAAATTCTGGGGACCACCCCTCGTCGCCACATTTACTTTTTTATATTGTACAAGAAGCTCTATGAATAAAAGGAAAAGAAGAAAGAAAGGGCAAGTTTCCTCAAATCAAAGGCTCCTGCACTGGGGACAGGCATCTACCCCCTCCAATGTCCTTGCAAGAGCAGCAACAGCAGCAGCAACAGCAGCAGGCAACATTGCTCCACATGCAGCACCAGCAGCACAAGTCGCAGCAGAAGCAGGCAATGCACCCCATGCAGCAGCACCAACAGCAGGAGCACCTGCAGCAGGAGCAGCAGGAGCTGCAGCAGCAGCAGCACCACCACCACCACCACCTTCATCATCACCACCTGCACCAGCAGCAGTGGGGGGTGCGCCAGCAGCTGCAAGCGTGCAAGCACCCTCTGCACCTGCAAGCACAGCAGCTGCGCCTCCACTGCTACAGGAATGCACTGCCCATGCATTAGATGAGGACATGGACATGGCAGCAGCAGGAGGCAACAGCGAGCAGGAGCAGTCCAGTGAGTCTGAGGAGGCAACAGGGAAGGGGCGCAAACGCCTGCGTGTGCGCTCTCTTGGGGACATGAACAAGATCCCCCTCCTGCACAGGGGACTTTGAAGCAGCAGGAGCAGGGATGGCAAAGTGCATGCCATGCTCATGGGCTAGCAAAGAGGACTGCCTTGTGTCCCTGCACAAGAAGGACAGTGTGCTGTCCCATTTGGGCATGAAAAAGCGTGCACTAACCTAAGCTCAGCAGGCAAAATTGAAGGAGGGCTTCGACAAAGCCTGTGCAGCCCTTGCAAGGCGCTATGGGGCAGAGCAGACCCCTATCTTTGGGAGGGAGATGCTCACATCGCCTCTGAATGGCATCGCCTTGCAGGAGCAAGCCGATGAGGCGTTTCGCCTTCTCAACACAGCAGCTGCCATGAGCCCCCCTAAGTCCACATCAGAATTCTGGGCAAGCATTTCCTGCAATGTGGACCTCAACGCCAAGATCAGCGAGTTTGTCAAGCTAGCTCACATAGCATTGGTGCAAGTGCCCGGCTCTGTCATGGAGGAGCGGCTTTTCTCCAAGCTTGCCTTCATCAGAAATGAGCGGCGCAACAGCATGAAGGAGGAGCGCTTGAATGTGTGCTTGGTGCTTGCCACCCAGAGCTTTTGGGGGATGCATGAATTCCCCATTCATGCAGCTGTGCATAAGTGGTTTGATGCAAAGGAGCGCCGCTTGGCTGAGCATGGAAAGCAGGGGTGGAGAAGGCAGCAGACAAATATCATGGAAGTCAGCAGCGACAGTGACAGTAGCGAGTAGACTTGGAGATGATTGCTTAGCACAAGCAACACGCGCAAAGGATGTCAAATTTCTTCTTTCTCTGAATGTTTGAAGAGCTTTTGAGAGGGCTCTAATTTTATTGTAAATTGCATTGAATCCATATCAGTGGGCTTGTTGCCAAAATTTTGGCGAAGCCAAAATTTTGGCAAATGTTTTTTGTGCTGTGCTACACGTTAATTTGATATGAGCACCCTTGGTCGCCAAAATGCTACTAACCCAAAATCCTTAATCGAAGCGCTGGCAGGAATGCCTGGGAATTGTTTGTGGGAAGCTGGGTACAAAAGCGCTGCTGGTGCAACAAAAGTAGTGCAACAAAAGTAGTGCATGGGGCAAAAGCAGGGCAAAAGCAGGGAAAAGTAGGGCATGGTGTAGAGGTGGGGTGCTTGGTGTTGAGTGCATGAGGCGGGAGGTGCATGAGGCGGGAGGTGCTTGGCGTTGAGTGCATGATACTGATTTAGAGAAATCAGACAAGGAGTAGCAACTGTATACAGATCCTGTAACGAGTATGTTCGTGAGCTGTTGCTTACCTGTGTGCAAAGCTGAGCATGGAGCACATGAGGACCCACAGGCGTCCTGTGCCTGAGTCTCATGCAGGTTTGATGTAAGGTGTTGTTTCGAAAATTGTGCGGCACGGCGCCTGTCTCTGATCATACATTGCCTTTCTTTTTGTTAGCCAGCAAATTGGATAGCTACCAATAGCTGCTTGTATGCTGGTGTTCAGAACCTCAAGCAACTAAGCTGCCTAAGTTCCAAATGTCTGCCCTCTCTTTTTTTGTGCCTGCCCTGGAATGTCCAAAGTTTACCTCACCCTTGCTGCTCCAGGTGGCACGCGCTGTGGTCAGCAATGCCTACCTGTCAGACCGTGTTGCAGCTTTGGGGGCTGTTGAGGAGGCTGCGCAGGGGCACATAAGCGTGATGAAATCGCGTTCGCACTTGACGACAACGACCTAAACACTGTTTCGATACCCCTACACAGCTGTGTGCCTGCCTGAAGCTGGTGGTGCATCGTGGACGACATCAATCATAGCCCTTCTTGCCTGATAACAAGTATGGAATCATGTGCTTGTTTGTGAGCTGTGTCTGGCGCATGCATGCACCTGCATGTGTGGCAGTTGGAACATGACCTACACTCCTTCACATCCTTTTTGTTGGATGATTGTCTTGACTGCTGTGTGCTGACCTGAGTGTGCTTGTCTGATGTCTAATAGTATGTGCAGAGATGCCACGTTTGAACATGCAGGATGCTTGCATTTGCTTTCTTCTCGAGTGGTTTGTTGAGGTTAAAACGCCTTATGCAGTGCAGTGCCACAGCGATGCTCTTGTTTGCTGCAGGCAGCAGCTGTGCTAAAAACTGGAAGCACACCCTGTGTTTAAACCTAGCAGTTGCTCCTAAATTCCAGTGATCTTGAAGGTGTCTGCCCCACACTCCTAACCAACACTGTATCGTCAGATTTGGGTTACAAGCAAGTAAAATGTCATACTTGTGCACCTGTTTGGTGCTTGCACTGGTGCACACAACTTTCCTCCTCCCAAGAGATATAATGGAAATGTTCGGGAAGGAAATAGTGAACAGAAGAACAGGAAACCTAAGCAGTGAAAGCCTCCTCGCAAAACTGGCAGTAAGGAGTCCCACCCACGCCCAGGAAAATGGTGTGAAGAGTCACGGCTTTTGCACAATAAGTTTGCAGAGGTCTGCATGCTGCCGCTGTGCTGCTTCCATCTGTTGTCCAGGCCTCATGTCTTCACGGTACGTGATTTCAGTCAAGTGCACATTCTGCAGGCCTGCACTTAGTTGATGGGGCTTCTTACGCAGGTAGCTGTGCTGGTCCTCTGCGAGGTGCCGAGCCTGCTGCGTAACACATGTGATGTGAGGAGAAGGAGGAGGAGGAAGAACAAATTCAAGCCTTGAACTGAAGGCTTTACCTTAAAGGCTTTACATAGAGGTCTAATATGATTGCTTTGAATAAAGAATTTAGTTCAAGATCCAAGGCAATATTCATGCTTCTGTACACAAATACTGCAGCTCGACTTCATAACACTCGCACAATCCAGCAAGCCAAGCAGCCAAGCTACCTGGCTGCAGGTCAAATCCCATTGCATTGTTTGTAAGCCTTCTTTCAGCCTCGTGGGGTGTCAACTGGACAAGTCAGGCGCTTTTTAACATGCTCAAGCAGTACACTCAGGCTGTGCTGACAGGAGCTATTAAAGACTTGGAGGAATTTGGACAATACTGAGCCAAGGGGGCACTGCCATAAGCGGGCCTCTAACCATCGATCTCTAGATTTAGACTTCGTGCTCACACCTTGGGAGTTGATAAAGCTTGTTGGCAGCCTGGCAGAAATGGCCATTGTGACTTTTGTGACTTCAACTTGAAGTTCAAGTCATGCAAGTTGCCTGATTTGCAAGATCAGAAACATTCCCTCTTCCTTTGCAATTGTGATAGTGTGTGTGCTGTCAGGAACAAGTACGCATATCTTTCTTTGAAGCTTCCACACAGACAAGAATTTCCTTTGGTGCTTTGGTTTTTACTATTTTGAGGATGTCTTTTAGTTTCTGAGGCAATCAATTGTATTGTTTCAATTCTGATATACTATATTAGTTTTTTGTGCGGCTGGCAGAGACCAGCAGGCTGAGCAGTCAAACCACCTGGCTGAAGGCCCAAACCCCCATGTAACCTCACTTATTTCTTGAATGCATTGATATTTCTTGTGTGTCTGGCGCAGTCTAGCAGACTGAGCAGCCAAACTACCTGGCTGAAGGTCAAACCCCATCGTAACCATTACCATCATTGGTGCGTAAAACGTTTAATTTTAAGGTTTGATTGAATCAATCAGCACGCACGCCCCTCTGTATCCCATCATATTTATTTAAGGTGTGCATCATAGACAGTTTGTGCAACTTGACAGCCTGTTGTCTCGTTGCAGCTGTCTTTTGGTCAGACCTGTGTTTGTGCATGCTTGCGTGCAGTGTGCATCAGACAAGTTGTGCTGGTTCAGCCAAACTTTGTGGTCAAACCTGTAGGTGTGCATGCTTGCATATGGTGTGCATCATAGACAGTTTGTGCAAACTTGACTACGGTTGTGTGGTCATTCTTGTTTAGGGTGCAATCCTGCTCATTGTGGGTGTGAACCTGCATTTGAGTGTACACCAGGATTTCAGGGTTCCTGCGCTTGGTTTCTGGATGTCTAGAGTCTCGAGTCAATCATTTCATGAGCTTTCCTTTCAAGACCCTTGTGCCTTTTTCCAGTTGTGTTAGTACCTGGAGAACCTACACATATTCTGTGATATTTTAAGCACATGTTTCTCTCAGCAGTTGACACTTCTGAACACGGCTTCTTTTTCAGACTGGTCTGGTTACAGGCCTCTGTGTTTCCGCTCAGCTGCCCTTGTAGGCGGATATAGCGATGTAACCTTACCTTACCTATTTAAGGATCTGGATAAAGGAGTCATGAGGAATGTGAGTAAGTTTAGGCTGCATGCCCACTGCTTGAAGGTCGAGTCCTGCAAATGGTTGGGTGGTCCAAAAATTTGTGACAAATGTGGGTGTGCTGAAGTCCAGGATGACAAACATGTTCTTTTCTATTGCAATTGCTTGAGTTGTGTGAGCTGCGCAGAAGATACAAGGACCTGTTCATTGGTCTTTCAAAACCATTACATACTTTTGCCCAGCTTCCTACTTGGTTGGTTACAATGGTTACAATGGGGGGGTGACCTTCAGCCAGGTCGTTTGGCTGATCGGCTTGTGGCTGGTCTCTGCCAGCCAAAAATAAATCCATAAGCTCAGACACAAAAAAGAAAAGCTTTGCATTTCGCTGATGAAGGAACTGATAAACAAATTGAGAGTTCACTTGATGCAGTAAAAAAGGTTGCATCTCAAGAATATCCTCAGGCTGGAAGTAAGGTTCAAAAAGCACTTGATACTTGCGGCGCAGAGAACAAACGTGTTCATCAGTACAGTTAAAAAGGGCATGTGCTTCATCTTGAGTTTGGTTGCAAGGACACCTGTCACACACAGAGGCACCATCATCCTGCCAAACAGCCGATTCAACTTTCAAAGTATGAGCACGAAGCCGGAACCTGCTCACATTACGCATAACTTGCTTAGGCAAATCCAAAAAAAGATACCAAGGCAGGGGTGCATAGGTTTGGCGAGCGTTGCAAGCAAAAGGAGTAGCAAACCAAGCTTGGTAAGTAGCTAGTTTGTTGTTGTTTCCCCTTGGATCCACTGACTCAGCTTCTCTCCAAACTCCTTGCAATCTGTACCTCAAGTCTGCACTAAAATCATTCATGGAAATGGCACCTCCTGACCTCACAGCCTGCTCAAAAATTTCAGAACCACGCAAACCTTGGAAGGCTTGAATTAACTGCGCTGTCCTACTTGGTTGAACCACTGATCTTAGTCCTTTCTTGGCGGGCTTTCACATCTTGACTGATCTTGAGGTCAATGCTTTTCTAAATCAAAACTCGTACAGATTTTCCATTTTTTTGTCAGAACTGGTTTAATTTTTGATGCTGGATGAGAATGTTTCACCAGAAGCCGATCAGCCAGACCACTGTTTTCAGTCAATCACATTCTCAACTGACGCACACCCCTGACATTGACATGTGCCTACACCACGATATATATATATATAGCTAAGCTGCCCTCGTAGGCAGGTACAGCTATGTAACCCTTTCCTTTCCTACACCACGAACCTGTGTATGGCCCTGAGGGATACTTCCTTAGATGGAAACCTGAAAGAGCTATTGAATATCTCATACCTGGAACAAGACACACCTGCCAAACAACGTTTGTACAGGGCCATTGAACATGAAGATGTGGAACAGACATGGTATGAATTCAAAACATGGCTCTTAGGCTGTAGGCCAACCCCCCCCTTGTAACCCTTGCGAGGTTCCCTTACACAAAGGCCTTACAGAAAACTACCATGTTTGCTGTCTCATCCCAAGGCCATGATTGTTTCTTCTATCCAGGGAGTGGAGACGGTGTATCGGATGCATGTTGGATACCTCATCCAGGGCTTAATTCTGAAAATTTTAGAGGAGATACCGCCAGGGCCTCGCACGATTTTCATGTTTGCCGTCTCACTTTGAGGCCATGAGTATTAAAACCTCCAATTTTCACAACAGAGCCCTGAGCAAGGCAGCTGTTCTGCACACATCCATATAGCTTCCTCTGATAGTTGCCGTTATTTATTAGGAAAAAGGGAAACATGGATGAATAAAAGGGTCATCAGGGCCACCTTTATTAGCGATGACCATCCAAGGCAGCAAACACGGAGCTTTGTACATGTCCCAGGGTTCCCCAAAGCGACACTGAACACTTGGAATATCTCACACTCTATGATATCAAAGCAATCAGCGTCGCCCCGGCAGCAAAACTAGCACTCCATCTTTACAGAGACTGACTGGCTATCTGCGTCAATGCGCAAGGTGAGCCCCACTGCATCCTCTGCAGGCACACAGGCAAGCAGCACCTTGCACAATTGGCATCTTGGAAAAAGACATGATTGTGCACTTCGCACACATGGATAGAGACAGCTGCCAGTGAGCCAATACAGAAACAAAGAAGGGTACTGCCAACATAGTGAAAAGCAGGGGATGAATGGAGCAATGATGACCATGAGCTATGCCTGGTTGTTTGCGTGGATGGGGGCTCTGAACGCATTGTTACCTAACAATGAATGGGTGCAAAGTACCATCTGGCTTGCTTTCCTACTGCACTTTGACATGCAAGATGTCAGTTACTCACTTTTCTGCCCTGCTGCTTTGTCAGCTCCGCCACCCTCAGCAGCTGCTGCTTCATCAGGCGAGGTGCTGGCAGGCGGCTCCCCTGCAGGCTGCTGCTCCTCTTGCTGCTGCTGCTGTTGCTGCTGCTCAGCCCCCTTCTCCTCCCTGTTGCCGTTGGCCTCCACTGAAGAAGAGGCCTCAGCACCTTCAGCACCCTCCGCCTTGGAAGCACTACTCGTGCTAGCAGGCTCTGGCTCTGGCTCAGCTGCTGCTGCTGCTGGTGTGCTGCTGCTGGCCTTGTCGGAAGTACTGCTGGGGGCACTCTCCTTCCGAGGGGCAACATACGTGCCGTTGGCCTTGGCCTCCTTCTCTTGCTGCCCCTTGACAATGTAGTGCTGCTTCTTTGCCTCCACCTGCGCTTGGCCAAGCATCCATGCATGCAAAGCTTGGGTGCATGAACACTCGTGCGCGCGTGCGCTTGCGTGCGTGCGCGCGTGTGTGCATGTGTGTGTGTGTGTGTGTGTGTGTGTGTGTGTTTGTGTGTGTGTGTGTGTGCACGCGTGTGTGCGTGCGCGTTTTCATGTACGCTACTCAAAAGCAATGACATCTAAGCTCTCTTCAGGCATTCCTTGCAGCTGCAAATGCTGAAAGATGCTAGGCGCCTAGCAGCAGGACTGGAGGAGGTGCAAGCACCACCATGCTTCTGTGACCCAACCCCCTCCTCTCTTTCGCATGGAGGATAAGTCAGGACCCCCCCCCTCCGAGGACCTCGAGGGGCCAGCACCCCCTGCGGGGCACAGGTTGAGTACGAGGCAAGCCATGGCAGTCATCATACAGCATGGCCACTGAGTGGACGCACACGTGGACGCATGCAGGCCAATGGAAGGGGACTCCCTCATTTGAGGCCTGTGCTTAGCCTTGTAGAACGTCATCCTTACCCAGGGGCCATGCTAACCTTCTCTGAACTAATTTTTGCTCACATACGACACACTGGAGAAGTGATTGATTTTGCAATATGTCAGCTGAGCTTGGGCAGCAGGGCCCAGAGTAGCACTCAAGGCACACACAGCAGTGTCAGGGCAGCCGGCCCACCAACAGAACCCAGCAAGCAAACAGCACAGTGCAGCGACACCACAGCCAGGGCAGCAACTCCAGAATGTAGGGGAAAACACTGTAACCATTGCTGCCTGTTTTTTGAGAGCATACGTCCGCCCATGTATGGTGGCAGTGATGACATCAAACGACAAAACTGAGATGACTCCAGAGCAACGTTGGAAATGGGCGATCCACAGAGAGCTACTGGGTAGCCAGCTGCTGCACCAACACCTCCACAGCAAGCATGACCTCCCTTCATCACCTGACAGCATATAAAAAAATGCTCTCACTTCCACCCACACTCCTGGCCACAAGCTTGGTCCCAAGCTTAATTAGTTAGCTGCGCAAAAACTTGCGGGCGTGAGGTTGACATCATCTTCCACTGCGTGGTGTGCATGAGGCCCGGGTGACCCCCCACACAGACACCAGGCACCTCACCTGGGACACCCCCCCCCCCCCCAAGACACCAGGTACCTCACCTGAGAGCCCTACACCTGCATTGAATTCCAGGTGGCCCTGTGTGCCATGTGAGCTGGAGGCCAGGCAGCTGCACCTCCCTACCTCCCATCTGGGGCATGTTTATGCGCCCACCGTATGCTCGCCCACACACAGTTCCATGCGTGTAGACAGCGCGCAACTCAGCTTATGCACACGTGATGATCATTGCTTGGGACCTCCCTGCACGCCCTGCACCACTTGCCTTCTGGATGGTGGCTGCCAGCTCAGTGGACCACTGCGGTACCTCGATGCTGTACTGCATGAAGGTCTTCAGAGTCTCCAGCGGGTGGTACAGCTTCTTCTTGGCTGGCTCGCTGGACTTGGGGCCTGCCGCGGGCGCGGCCTGCTCCTGCGGGGCTCCCTTCTTGCCCTGCTGCGGCTTCTTCTTGGACACCATGAAGAAGTCGGCCTCGTCGTCTTTCTTCTTCATCGGCTTCATGCCTGGAGCAGTCAACAGAAAAATTGCTCAGGCGTGAGATGCCACATTGGAAGCAGGGTGGGTTGGAAGCATATGCGTGAGCTGCAAGGCCAGCACACCCAGCAATTACAACCAGCAGGCTTGTGCGCTAGCAGGTTCAACGGTGGTGCATGCTCCAGGGTGGGGCTGGGTGCTCAAGCCAGCACCTCAGGAGCAGGCCTCTCACAGTCGTTGTGAGCTGCTGTTGTCGCCCATTACTGCTGTGTGACCCGGCTCTTACCCCTCCTCACCCTTAGCCAGCTTAGAGCGCTGCTCCCACGCACCTGCGGGCACCTCCAGGGCCTTCTTCTCCCCTTGCTGCGTGCTAGTCTTGTCATCCGCAGGCAGCAGCTTGCGCAGGCACGTCAGCAGCTGGTCCAAGGTCAGCAGGTCCCCAGCATACGGTGGCAAGGGGGGGGCATCCGTGTTGCTTTGGGGGGCAGAGGGCGCGTCCCCAGCCACCCCAGCCTCCTCTGCAGCCTGGGCGGCCTCCCGCTCTGCTCGTGCCTTCTGCCGCTCAAGGTACCTGTGAAGGCAGGCAGGGGATTGAGGCATGAGGTTCTGCCACATGCTGGCGCACATGCGTTCTCCAGTAGCACGCAGGAGCCACTGCTGCCTTCACAGGTCCTTGCCCAAGGTTTCTCAGCCCCTGAATGGCTGACAGCCTGCTGAACCTCTGTGAGGTGAACTTCACCATATGCTCCAGAGAGCTTCACCAAACAAAGTATGTTTGACATGCAGTGATGTGACAATTTGTTCATTCTAGGAGTTCTAAGGTTGCGCGTGCTTGAGAGCATTCATTATCATTTTTTGGTTTGCTCAAGAATGTCAGAAGGCGAGTCATACCCAGGAACCCCAAGCAGGCAGCAGTGCTAGGAATTCCAGGACAGCAGTGCGAATATGCACCCACACACTCACGAGCAACCAGCAAGGGTAGGGCAGCAGCAGGCCCATGTGCATTCCATTCTTTATTGAGAGAAGGATGTGAAGAACAAGCATTGAAGAAGGGGCGTCATCCTGAGAGGCCCATAAAATGGAAGAGTCAGGTCATGAAGGACCCGTGAGTTCTGGAAACTTCAATTATCACGTTGAGGCCAGTGCCTGTGCCCCAATGCAAACCCTGCACATTTGAACCAGAAATCTGATACTCCCCAATCCCCCCCTGTTTTGTTTCGCAGAATATTTGTAGCTGTGCATTCATTGCTTGCTATTTCCCAGGAATGAGCCCCTGCACTCACTCTTTGTGCTTTACACTGCGGATGTAGGCGTTGTAGTTCTTGTCCAGCTTGATGTACTCCTTGTACTTCTCGTTGAACTCAGCGTTGACCTCGTTCTTCTTTGCTCGCAGCTTTTGAATGAGGTCCCAGCACTGCATGAAGATGGCAATGGTAAAAGCAAGCACAGTTGAGGATACCAGTATGAGTGTGCAGCAGTGGTGTATCATTCCTTGCACGCCTACATTTGCTCGCACACATGCAAACATCCTGCATCTGGGACACATCCAGCTTGTCTTCACGGAGCACACTTCTTTTGCCTGCCAATCCCTGCCCTTCGTCATGTTTTTTGCAAATGCAAGCCATGCACACGTGGTGACAGCTGCTGCACAAAGTCAGAGGGTTTGCGCCCTTAATGCTTCATGACATGAAGTCCTGATTCCTTTCCAGGCCTGCACTCCATCTCTTCAGAGCCCTTCATTGCGTTGTATGCTGATCCACAATGCCATGGTATCCATGCAACATCAAGAGCCGGAGCAGAGCATGAAGTCCAGAGTGATAACCAAGTGACAGAAACATGCTGGGCGTTTTGTTTCAGGCTATGCGAGACGTGTCCGTTCCTCCCTAGGCGTCCATCCTGCTTGCACTCGCAGATCAATCGCCAGACAGCTGTCTCTCCCGCACCTGCCATGCCTCCTGCCTCCTCCCTCCTCAGCAACCTTCTTCAACCCCCCTCACCTCCTGTTTCTCGGTGTTTAGGCTGTTCTGGTCTGGCAGGTTCTGGCTGCTCTTGTGGGCTTCCACGTTCTGCTTCTCTGTCTCCATGGCAGCGCTGAGGCTGTCCAGCTGCGTGTTGAGCGCCTGAATCTGGCCGGACAGGGCCTCACGGGCATCGTTCCGCTCCTTCATCTTGGCCTCCAACACCGCCAGCTCACGCAGCGCGGGCCGGGCAGTGGTGAGCTCCTTCACACGCGCCTGCATCGCCTTCTCCTCAGCGGGCTGGTTGGTCTCGTGGGCCAGGCGGAACTCCAGCTCCTTCAACTCGGCATCCCCTCCGTCCTGGCCCACGCGCCGGGGCAGGCGGTCCTTGAGTGAGCGCACCTCGTTGCGCAGGGCATCCCGCTCCTGCGAGGCATGCTGCTGCTCATCGCGCAGGCGCTGCTTCTGCCTCTGTAAAGACACACATAAAACGCATAGAAAGACAAGGGCCAGGTGTTGTTGTTGCTGGGTGTGGCTTACAGGCTCCTATTACAGGCCCGAGGGAGGGAAGACACCAGCTCCAGGATCATCAGGCTGGCCCCTGCAAAACGACAACGCTGTTTGACCATGCCCTCCCCAAACACAGCACCCTGCAACCAGCCCCAAAAACACTCACCAGCACCGTGTTGAACTGCTGCTTGAGGGCCTGCAGGCGCTGCAAGGGCTGATTGGGAATGGACCTGCTGTTGCGTGCGTCCTCCTGCGCCTGCTTGATGACTTTGATCCGCTCGCTGCGCTTGTCGATCTCCTCCTGCAGCTTCTGCGTCAAGATCTTCTTCTCTGCCTCGTTGGGGGGCGTGGGCCTCTTGACCGAGTTCCCCTTGCCCTTGATCAGCAGGGACTCGTCGTATCTGAAACGCGCCTCGGGGTCCTGGTCCGGAGCAGCTGTGGTGTCCTTGGCTGCTGCAATAGCACCTGCTGCTGCTGCTGCTGCTGTGCCATTGCTGGTGTCCGCCTGCTCTGCCTGCTGCTGTTGCACCTGGTCCTCCACCATGGCAACAGTCAAAGGCAATTTATTCTTTACTGCTTTTATTGCAAACAATTAATTCTTCTTGAGCACGAACGATTTGGTCCTCGTGTGGCAACGAAAAAAGTCTTTACAGAGCAAGACACATCCGTTTCCTGTCCAAAGAATCTATGAATCAGTAATAATCATCTACTAACAGATTTGGCCCTGTTCTAACCTTTCTGGAGCAAAGCAGAGGCAATGCTGCATCTGTCCTCTCCCTCCACACCCTCAGCAGCTCTACACGCCCGGCAGCAGAGAAGGACCCAAGGACGCGCTCATGCAAGTTCACTGCAAGCCAGCAAAGATATCCAAGGGCTCAAAGTAAGTAGCTCAGTGTGCAGGCATGCATCCTTGTGCAGGCCTGTACATGTGTGTTTTGTGTGTGTTTGTGTGTGTGTGTGTGTGTGTGTGTGCATTTGTGTGTGTGTTTGTTTGTGTGTGTGCGCGTGTGTGCGTGTGCGTGTGTGTGGGTTGCGTCCATGTTGCAGTGGAAAGAAAAGAAAAGAAAAGGCTATGCAAGCCAGGTCCAGCTGCGTTTATCAAGAACTAGCAAGCTAGCTATGGCCCCACCCAAAAGGGCCAAAGGCCAAGCCTAAACAAAGCTAGGAGCGGACGGGCTACAACTAGTGAGGGTCTGGCGGGTTATCAGCCATGTGCCAGCGGGCATAGACTCTCCTCCTCTTGCCTGGCCCCCAGTAGCTCCCATACCAAAAAAGCCCCACAAGTATAATGTGCCTGCTATGGTTTTGTTGAGGAGTGGAGTGCATAGCAACTCTAATGAGAGGCTAAATTCTCTGCATTTTGTCTGGCAAAACCCAGCTCAACCAGAGGAGTGATGGTGTAGTTATTATAGATAGTGACTGCCATACCAAGTAAGATGGTGTGCAAGGTTGCCTTATTTGCGTTTGGATTTTTGGGGCTACAAGTGCGGGGTCTGGAAATGTTACCAGCATGTTGGGCAGCAGCTGTTTGTAGGCTGGGTAAGGGGTTAAGGTCTGGGAAGTATTTGAGTTCCATAAGGTGGATATATCTATCATGAGCAGGTATCACCTCAAGGTTGAGATGGGTTGCTTTCCCTCGAATAGGGCGCACAAAGACGGCAATGGGACGGCTTTGGTGTTGAGCAGAGGGGCCAGTACCATTGGGACAAGTGAGGGAAGCGTCGCAAGCAACACTGAAAAATCGGAGAGAGCGAAGCCAGTCCTTTGAAGCACAGAGGTGGCATTGATATGCAGTTAGTCAGGAATATCTCTAGATATGTTTTCAGGGATTTCAATGCCCTCTTCTTGGAGCTTTTCTCTACAGCAAGCATCCATGGCACCAAAGAATGAGGAGGGCTTTACAGCAGAGACTGAGGGCAGTGTTGTGTCAGTTTATGAACATTCCTTGCAGTGGCATGTGAACAGGCAAGTGCCGCTTTACATTTGGTAAGACAATTCTGTGACAAAAGCTTGACTGTCCAGTGTGCTGCCTGCACGGCTAGATTATACACTGAAGCACCAATGCTTTGGAGGAATTCCTGTGCTGAGCAGGCAGAGATTCGAAAGGCTGTTCAAGGCACTGCGCGTGGGCGTGCTGCTACACCAACTCAGCGCCAACAAATCAATCAGCTTGTGATGGAGCTGGAGAAATGCAACCCCAAACCCGTGGATCCAGCTCTATCTGTCAATGGTTGGTGGGCGCTGCTCTATCAAGGTGGGTAGGCTCCTGCTGTTAAGCTTGCTTTCCTTCAACCCTCTTGATCGACCACTGAAATTACTTTGTCCCTGCCAACACACCTCTTGGGGAGCTGTAAAGTGTGCAAACGTAGCATCTGAAATTCCTTATTCCCGGTAAATTGCATGCAGCGACTTACATTACTGTTGTCCCTGTCAATACGCCTATTGTACAGATTCGAAGGTTGCAGATGTGGCATCTGAAATTCTCCGTTTCTGAAAAAATGCGTGCAGCATCCCTCAAGGAAGAGCCAGGCAAGGCGCCTGACAAATCCACAACCTTAGAAGGACCATTCCTAGCTACGTTCCAGGTATGCACTGCCTGCGAGTTTTTTTGTGTTGAACATTCAATTTGCGATGTTCACCCCAAAGAAGAGGCACGCTGCTCTTAAACACAGGAGGCAGTAGTCAAGCCATGATGCATGGTTGGCTTCATTATGTTGGGACAGGCGGCAGCAATGAGCAACTAAGGCATGTAGCTACATTTTTGAGATCATCGAAAGAAACATCACTGAGTTCCAAACGTGGATGTCAGAAACTTCTAAAACGCATGCTTTCTTTCTTTTAAGCTAAGATAGCTGCATGTTAGAAGTCAATTCCCCCGGGGTGTATTCCTGGGTGTAATCCCCATATGTCATGTTCAGTCAAGATTGAAAGAATAAAGCTTTGAGCGAATCAAGCTTCCCTAGGTAAAAAGCTCCTCCATCGGAACTGGAGGCTAAGAAGAATTATTTTAATGGAAGGCGCGTGTAAATTTGGTCAGGATCCCCTCGACTCGCCAACCCACCCCCCTTACCACCTTTCAGTGCCCTTACCCGGACAAAAAGGGTACCATTTTGCTCTTTCAATGCGAGTACATCTGCATACTTACTGCAGCCATCAGATGAACTGAGGCAGGATTTTGGGGCAAAACTGGTTCATGGACACTCATGCATGCGTGTCCTGCTAGGCACCCGCAGGAAACTTGCAATCCATAATTTGCCTTCCTGATTCCACAATTCAATTGAGCATCAACTGTCGCTACCCTGAAAGCTTGGTTTGGTTTACTGCACCTTTGCCCCCACGCCACCTGCTGCCCACACCCTTGCGCGCATATCACTGACTCCCAGTCATGCAAACAGACCCCCTCTTCATCCATCCTTGCCAAAAGGTTGAAAATCTACAGGGCCTGAGCCAAGGAATTTGATGGTATATTTAGAGTCCTGTGGAAATGGCTCAGAAGAAGCTCTGGAGGGGGGATCCAAAAAGTCAAAAACCCATTGACCCACCCACCCCAGCCCACCTCCTCTGATTGGACCCATATTTATACCAATCGATAACTCTCGATCTCAGGATCCCGAATACACAAATTTTGGGAGGATCAACACGTGTTGTTACCAAATGTTATGCTTCCTCTGTGCTCCTGGTTCCGAATACATAGCTCTTAAAAGGATTGATACGTGTGCCGCCCAAAAGGTGTACTCTCTGAAGCCTCTTGATCAAACAGCTACTTTTGTGCTGATGCTTAAGGTACCCTTGCCTACTCGGTCAAGCTCCTTTGCCAGGCCAAAATTCCTGTCTGGTGAGAGAGCATGCCGTCAGTGCAAACTTGGACTTGAGTGAGGATATCTTGGTCTTGACCCATTTTTGATATGTTTTAAGCTGTCGTTTTTGCGGAGAGAGGTCGGCCATTGGATAGCAACGGAGACAGGAGCCACCAGTTGGCGGACTGAGGCATCATCAGCTGGCACTGTTATGATATAATGTTGTTTGGATGGGTGGATGCTGGTGGTAACTTTGCCTGCATCTCTCCCCAGTCAAACCTGCGATTGAACCCCCTCTGGCATGCAATCCCCCCATTGCATGTATTTTCGCTGTATATGCAAATGCTTCATGCACTCGGGTCGTGTATCGGCAAGTGAATTGCATGTTTGTTGCAGGTGCAAATGAAGCGCAGGAGGCGGCACAAATGAATTCTCTTTAAAGTACAGGAGCAAGGGAGTACAGGAGGGGCGCAGCTTCCCCTGCATGATTGATTGCATTGCAGCTAATCATTTGAATGCAAGCCTTGCTAAATGGCATGTAAAGGTAGCACCGGCCCTGCCCCTTTTTTGTATGATGAGAAAATCACACCCTACTCGTTTCCTCGCATATGACTATTCTTAAAAACTTCAAACCATAGCTGATATTTGTTTCCTTTAGGCAGCGTAAGCTATTATGCCAAAATGATTGGTAAGCAACAGGGAAACATGTTGCTCAGAGGACCTCGCTATTCCTTAAGTTTTTCATACTTTCATGACCTGGTCATATGATGAGCTCTCGAGCCAAAGTATTGCTTCAGGACATTTACATATGTGCTGCAGGCAGTCAAAGAAAGTTGTTTAGACGGATAATACTTACTATGGTTGGGCTAGATTCTGTCAAGGGCATAAGAATCTGCCAGCTTGATTTGCAGAAACTTTCTGCATCGCCATTCCACGTATACAAATCTGGCTTACATGGCCACAGGACGTCATCATAAGTCCTTTTTCCCCAGGGCACTCGATGCTACCCTGCATGGCATGTTTGGAGTTATATACTGCACCTTTGCCTTCACAGCCCTCATCCACGCATGTGTGGCATGGACTCCTGGTGATGTAGATAGGTACCTTGTACCCACTGTTTTGCACCTACAGCATGCCAATCAAAAAGGCTTGAGCTGAGGATTTAATAACTTGTTAAATTCTCTGCACAAGCCGGCCCGCTATGGTATGCAAGTTCTTTAGCAACACCATGCCCCCCCTCCTGGTCGACCCCTCTTGATTGAACCCAGATACATGTCAATTGATACCATTTGAGCTCAAGATTTCATTCTACTTAGTCCCTGTTGCAACATGTGACCAACTTTTGACACTGTGGACTCTGGTTTGTTGAGCCTGCTATAAATGACTTCCAAGGGCTAATTCGCAGTGGTAATGAACAGTGAGCAGAGAGGCTAACCTGGGCTTGCTGGTGTGCTTGCTGGCCCTCCTATTTGCAGCCACTGACCAAGAACATTGTTCGAACGCGAAACAACACACAGCTTCTTGACTTGGATGGCGGGCGCGCAGAGAACGTCTCCAATTTCACAGCCTTTGGCATTGATGGCAGTTTGAACATTATGGGGTCAGCTGAGCTCATGGAGCCTCACAACAGCTCTGGAGCAACAAGGATTTTTGTAGAATTCAAAGAATTTGTGCTCGACTGGGCGGCCTTGAAGCTCCGGGTACCTCTGTCCTGGGTCCGGCCAACAGGTATGTTGTCCAGCAACTGTGATGTATGCCAAGTTAAAGCATGGCATGTTGCGTCCTCCGACCAATTGTTTGGTTGATTTTGTACATTCATTCAGCAATCCTTGTTTCGACAGTCAGAAATGAAGGGAAGCAGGGTGCGCAGGGTGAGCTTCCCTCCTTGTACCTGCACCCTGTAGTGCCTGCACCCTTGAGTAGAAACACACATTTGCATGTTTGGATGTGCAGGTTGGGTGGAGACGACATACATAGACGATGCTGGATGGCGTGTTGGAAGGGGAGACAAGGGCTCAATCTTTGTAACCTCAAGAATTCTGAATAAAGATAGTGCCAGGGAGTCCTGAAGCCTTTGCCTGCGCACGCAAAATTTCACTTCAAGACATGCCATTGTATGCAATAACATTTAGACCAAGCTCTGGAGCCAGGTGCTTTATGCCACCCTCCAGTTTCCCTCCAGATTTCCTTTGTTACTTATTGATAATTGGAACGGCGAACTCATTGCAATTTGAGCCAAAGGCCCCCCCTTAACTTATTTTTCATTGGATATCACATTAAGAAAAAGAAAAAACTACGTAGGCAGAGGAAGCTCTCCCTACATCAATTAAGGAAAGAGAGACACATTGGCTCAAAGAGCCGTGAGTCTCCCTCATCAGAAGATGAGAGGACAATTAATGTGGATTGGGTGGGTTTCTGGCAGCACGCTGCTCCAGGGCACCAGTGTTATGATGAGTGTTTTTATTTTCAATGGCACGTCTGGTTGAGATAAGTTTGTGCGCAAATTGTACAGAATGGGCATGGAGTTTTCTTGCAAGTGTTTCAGATCTCTGTGAGTCAATCCCTAATTTTTTGAATTGATCAAGGGTATGGGCAGTTTAAATGGTCCCGCCGACACCCAGGAGGATTGGGTGGATAGTAATCTCTGCACCTTGGAGTTGTTTGCACAGTTCGCTGTGTTGTTGCTTTGAGGCTTCTAGCTGGGCACTAGGCCTCGTATCTTCAATGAGTTACAATGAGTTACAATGGGATTTGACCTTCAGCCAGGTAATTTGGCTGCTCGGTCTGCTTAACTGTTCCAATAGCACAAAAAAATATCCATGAGATCAGAAATAAAGCGATAAGTCTCGTTAGTTTGCTTCTGCAAGAAATGAATAGCATCCTCAGAGCTGGCTTGAGAATAGTAGAAAGTGCCTGAATCGTCCAAAAAAAATTTCGTATCTTCACAATATTTAATTTCTATCAAGTGGATATGGCGGGCTGGAGTTGTGCTACTCCCCATACTGCTCAATACTCGGTGCGAGGGGGAGTGGGTGGTCTGTTTGGGTTAGTTGGGTGAGGAGTGACCAAGATTGCATCAGGGCAGCTGGAGTTGTGTCTAGTTTGAATAGAAATCGTGGGTTTGAAGAGGTTGGAAGGTATAGCACGATTAGAGACTTGCTCAGGGACTTGCAGATCGTGCTGGGCCAAACGGTTTGTGTTGCCCACATCCAATTGCACAAGATTGGCCCCATAAGAGCCTTCACTGATTAGTTTCAAAATCATCCTGCAAGCAATATTGTGACGCTCAGTATCACATTACATTATGTGAACTGAGCACCACAATGCCGTCAACAGAACAAAAAACAAGCAATTTGCAGGCCCCGAGGGCATGCCCTGCCTGCATGGACTTATTACATTACATCAGGGAACCTAACCTTCAGCCAGATAGTTTGGCTGCTCGTTGTTATGAAGACAATCCATGGATTCGTTACACGATATATCTTAGTATCTTTGTTTTGGAAATAATCAAAGACACCTCAGAACAAGCTTGAGAAAATAGAAAGGGCCTGTGTCATCTAACACTACTCTGTGCAAACCATGCAGCAAAAAGATGCGCACATTTTCTTTTAAGGCAACACAAGAAGTTGCGAGAGCAGCAGAAGATAACATGGTTTTCATCTTGTAACTGAGCCACGCAAATCACAAAGAGGTGTATGCCCTTGCCAAAGAGAAGACTCAACTCTCAACTTGTGAGCATGCAATCTGAAGCATGCAATGTTCCGCTGCATGTGCAGTCCTAAATCGAGGTGGAGATACCTAGGAACATGGATAGGCTTGCCAACAGCAGGATTATGCCTGAATGGAAGTAACACCCAGTTGTGGTACTTGGCTAATTTGTTAGGATGTTCATCATGCTCAGCCTGATCCTCAGTTGGCCACACACTCCTATACCTCTTCCTTTAGTCAAGCACAAAATCCTTTACGTTAATTGGCTGGCCTGAAACACTCTGGTGAAAACTCCATGCCTATTCTGTACAACTTGCACACAAACTTACCTCTACCAGGCGTTCCATTGAAAATAAAAACACCCACCATAACACTGGTGCCCTGGAGCAGCGTGCTGCCAGAAACACACCCGATCCATATTAATTCCCCTCTCATCTTCTGGTGAGGGAGACTCACGGCTCTTTGAGCCAATGGTTACAATGGTTACAATGGTTACAATGGGGGGTGACCTTCAGCCAGGTCGTTTGGCTGATCGGCTTGTGGCTGGTCTCTGCCAGCCAAAAATAAATCCTTAAGCTCAGACACAAAAAAGAAAAGCTTTGCATTTCGCTGATGAAGGAACTGATAAACAAATTGAGAGTTCACTTGATGCAGTAAAAAAGGTTGCATCTCAAGAATATCCTCAGGCTGGAAGTAAGGTTCAAAAAGCACTTGATACTTGCGGCGCAGAGAACAAACGTGTTCATCAGTACAGTTAAAAAGGGCATGTGCTTCATCTTGAGTTTGGTTGCAAGGACACCTGTCACACACAGAGGTACCATCATCCTGCCAAACAGCCGGTTCAACTTTCAAAGTATGAGCACAAAGCCGGAACCTGCTCACATTACGCATAACTTGCTTAGGCAAATCCAAAAAAAGATACCAAGGCAGGGGTGCATAGGTTTGGCGAGCGTTGCAAGCAAAAGGAGTAGCAAACCAAGCTTGGTAAGTAGCTAGTTTGTTGTTGTCTCCCCTTGGATCCACTGACTCAGCTTCTCTCCAAACTCCTTGCAATCTGTACCTCAAGTCTGCACTAAAATCATTCATGGAAATGGCACCTCCTGACCTCACAGCCTGCTCAAAAATTTCAGAACCACGCAAACCTTGGAAGGCTTGAGTTAACTGCGCTGTCCAGCACTTGTCATCCTTAAATTGTAACTTCAAATCGGCTTGCATAACACGGCGTAAAGTACTGCTATTTGTACCAAGCATGCTGTTGTAAAGCTTGACTGCAGCTCTAAACCAATAGTACTGCAGTGGTTGATGCCCACATTCTCTCAAAACAGCCCAGTTAGTGGTAGTTCGCTTCACACCCAAGGTACCTTTCAAGAAATTCAGATGCAAAGTTTGCAGAGCACTAGAGAACTCTTTGCCTGCCTGCATGAAACCTGTACCCCACACCTGACTCGCGTACATACCAGCTGGAATAACATACGTCTTTGCAAGCCACAAGGAAGCATGCGGCCTATCTGCAAGTGTGTGCTCACGTACAAAACGACGAATCCTATAAGCAGATGTAAGCATAGCACGAGCTGCATTTTCTGCCGATTTAGCCATGTTCAAGGTCCTGTAAAACATCATGCCAAGATATTTAAACGAGTCCTTATGAGCAAGAGTGTCACTGCCAATCGTAAAAACAGGGAGATTGATTCCTTTTGAGTTGAAGTGCACAACCTCTGACTTTAAGGTGTTGATAACGAGATGCTTCTTCCTAGCATACACATTCAGCCTGCTTAACATGGTTTGAAGAGCACCTGGCTCATTGGAAAGCTCTTTGAGCCAATGTGTCCGAGTCTCTCTTTCTTTAATTGATGTAGGGAGAGTTTTCTCTGCCTACGTAGCTTTTTCTTTTTCTTTGGCTGGCCTGAGTATACGCATTGTGCAAAACTGTTCCGTCCATCCAGTCCTTTAAAAGCAGATAAAAATTCTGAAGCCCAACAGTTCGGAAAAGCATTACACATGCCAACATCTGCTGCAAGCACCTTGCGGAGAGTTATGCTATTGCAGGTGAGCGAGACATTCTAAAATCTGACAGCTGAGTGGAACCAATAAAACTGCAATGGCTCAAACCCACATTCACGCAGCACAGACCAATTGGGTGTAGTGCGCTTTACTCCAAGGATACACTTCAACAAGCACAGATGCACAGTTTGCAAAGGACAGTCCATCTCAGCTCCTGGTCTCATAAACCTAGTGCCCCAAATTTGGCTTGCATACATACATGCTGGAAGAGCATATGCCTTCAAGCCTAAGTTAGTCAACCATAGCATGGTATGAGGCCGATCTGCAAGCTTGTAGTCACATGCAAGTTGTCTCATGCGATGACATCCAGCCAAGAAAGGCGCACACATATATTCAGAGGAAGAGGAAGATTTCATGTGCTTTGTAAAGAGCATACCTAAATACTTAAAAGACTCAGCACGCACTGCGCACTGTGTGGCACGAGCTGTGCTCCACCTAGCGCAAAAATGGGTACGAAAGAAAGAAAAAGAAAAAAGAAAAACTACGTAGGCAGAGGAAACTCTCCCTACATCAATTAAGGAAAAGGAGACACATTGGCTCAAAAGAGCCGTGAGTCCCTCCACCACGAAGACTACAAAAAGAATAACCTACTGGTGATCTGGATGGTACGTTATTGCCCTTTGAGTTAAAGTGCACAACAGATTTTGACACGTTGCCAATCAGTGATTATTGATCCCTTCCTCTCTGCATACCCATGCAGCCTATCCAGCATGATTTGAAGCTCAGTAGGGTGATTGGCAGTAAGGCACAGGTCATCTGCATACAGCATGTGCGTAACTTGGACGTCACTTGCACCTGTAACTGCGGCTTGCACGTTATCAGCCAAGCAGTCAACACCATTAATGTAGAGGGAAAACAGGAAAGGAGACAATGGGCAGCCTTGTTTTACCCCTAATCTAGGATGCACCTGGGCTCGCTTACAGCCATCTATCAACACATACTCATCATTGTCATAGAGTTTTGCCTGCATGGACTCAGGGAAGGGAAAAAAGAGAAGGAAAAAACATCGTAGGCAGTTATAAAACTCAAGAGGGAGGCTCCCTACATCAACTAAGGAGGTTCTTCTTCTGAAGGAAACACATTGGCCCACTGAGCCGCAAGTTCCTTTCACCTGAAGTTCAAAAGGAAGCTAATGTGGGGGTAGTGAGTTTCTGGCAGCACATAGTTCCAGAGCACTAGGGTTGCAAGGTTGACGTGGGGTTTACTCAGCTCCAAGCTAAATACTCAGGTAAGATTACATCAATATGTTCGCCCACAAGGGCAGCTGAGCAGAAGCGCTGAGGCCTGTTACCAGTCCTGGCTCAGAAATGCTCAACTCACAAAACTTGGATTGGAAAGAAAAGATGACAAATCATGTCTGTTGCGGTCTGGCGTTTGTTGGAATAGCACGAGGTAGAGTATGCTCAAAGGCTTCAAAGTTGCTGGATCAGATAAATGCTTGCTCAGAACATCATGAATGATTTGACGAACAATGTACTGCTGCATCTGTCTCGTAAGCATTCATTTTAATATTCCCATGCAATGCTCCATGTTTACTAGGATATGGTTACAATGGTTACATTGGGGTTTGACCTTCAGCCAGGTAGTTTGGCTGCTCGGCCTGCTCAACTGTTCCAACGGCACAAAAAATATCCATGAGTTTGGATATAAAACAATAAGTGTGATTATTCTGCTTCTGCAAGAAATGAAAAACATCCTCAGAACTAGCTTGAGAATAGAAGAAAGCACCTGATTTGCCCAGAAAATTTTTGTGAGAGGGGAAGTCAGAAAATAGCTGTACATAAGTTCTTCAGAGAGAACACACAGAAGCGCAAGAACAAAGGAACACAGCATGCTTTTCATCTTGGAGTTCTCCTTGGTCACACCTATCACAAGCAGATGTGTGTTCCTGCCAAAGTGATGTCTCAACTCAAAGTGTGAGCATGTAAACGAAAACATGTTATGTTTCTCAGCGAGCGCTTGCCCAAATCAAGATGCAAATACCTGGAGACAGAAAAGGGCGCGCAATGAACAGACAAGGGTCTCAAAGGAAGTGCCATCCAGTGATGATACTTGGCTAATTTGTTCGTGTGTTCACCATAATCTGCCAACTTGGCCTTGAAGGCATCAGCATTCCACACACCTCGCAGCCTTTTTCTCAGATCAACAACAAACTCCCTCATGACTATAGGCTGCCCAGACCAAACACAATGAGTAAACACATTGCACCTGTCCAAGCCTGTACATGCATCCAGAAATTCTGAGGTCCAGCATTTACGGGAAAGACTGCTCATTTCAACATCTGCTTGCAGTACCTTACTGAGTGTAGTGCTGTTGCCGCGCAATAAAGCATTGTAAAACTTAACTGCTGCGCGATACCAATAAAACTGTTCAGGTTCATGTCCACATTCACGCAGTACAGACCAATTAGGAGTGGTGCGCTTTACCCCAAAGATACGCTTCAGTAAGCACAGGTGCATAGTTTGCAAAGGACAGTCCATTTCAGCTCCTTCTCTCATAATTATAGTGCCCCAAATCTGACATGCATACATGCTAGCAGGGAGAGCATATGCTTTAGTCAGCCAGAGCATGATATGCGGCCTGTCTGTCAGATGGTGCTCAGATGCGAATTGCCTAATCCGTCTACAACCAGCTAGGAAAGGGGCACATGTACTCAGCAGTGGCTTGCGGGTTGCGTTGTTTTGTGAACAGCATGCCTAAATATCTAAAAGAGTCTGCACACGCCAAACGAGCTCCACCTAACTTACTAGGATATTATGCAGTTTGGCATTCAGATGAAGGAAGACACATGTCTCCTCCATAGGCACACTAGCTAGCCTGGATGACATCAACTACAGGATCCCCCTAGATAACTCCTTTGTGGAAATCAGAGAACTAAACACATAAGGTCAATGCCAAATGTAACATAGCACTCATTAGGCTGGTGGCTCTTTTCAGCCTCCCTCCTGAAGAAACATTGAGCGTCCCGTCCATCCCAAAAATCATAGAAGCAAACACTCTTGCAAATTACCAGCTTATCAACAACACACATGTAAGTGGCCCAATCAGTACAAGGTTGCAAGGTAAGGTAAATCCGGCCAGGTAGTTTGGCTGCTCGGCCTGCTGGACTATGCCAGCCACACATAAAAATCCATGACTTCAGGAAATGAAATGACAAGTCTTTAGTGTGCTTCTGCAAGAAATAAAAGACGTCCTCAGAGCTTGGGTACAGTAAAAAAGATCTTGACTCCGAGTCGTACAGAAAAAATATGTGAGTAGAGGGATGCAGACCTCTGCAAGCTCATTAATGCAAAAGTTGTGACTCTTCATACTATCCTTCTGGGTGTTAGGGGAACCTGTTATATTGAACACACCTTTATCAGTTCAAACAACTTGGACTTGACCACCAACGCGCCAATAAACTTGTTCGCAAACTTCATGCCCATTCTGTCATGTATGCCAACAAGCTTGTTACCACTAGGCGTGCTGTTGAAAACAAGAATACTTCTTGCAGCCAGGTTGTGGAGCCGGGTGCCTCCAATAACCCTCCAGATCCCCAGTAGGTTATTCTTTTTGTAGCTTCGTGGTGGAGGGGACTCACGGCTCTTCTGAGCCAATGTGTCTCCTTTTCCTTAATTGATGTAGGGAAAGTTTCCTCTGCCTACGTAGGTGTCTTTTCTTTTCTTTTCTACTAGAAGGGAGTCAGAGAACAGATGTGCATAAGTCCTAGAGAACACATGGGCCTATCCTAGGAACGCATGAAAAAAGGAAAACGGCTTGCTTCTCGTCTTGGAGTCCTCCTTGGGTAACAACTATCATAGGTGATGGCATCACATTCAGATGTATGCTCCTGCCAGAGTCTCAACTCTCAAAGTGTGTGCATGTAAACTAAAGCGCGCTTTATTTCTTGGCGTGTGCTTGCCTAAGTCAAGATGCCAAATACCTAGGGACAGGAAGGGGCATGCTATGAACAGACAAAGGTTTCAAAGGAAGTGCCACCGTGGGTCCCACGTCAGAAATTTCCTGGCACGGTTGCACAGCGGTTGAAGCGGTTGAAGTGCGCTTGAAAAATTGTAACCGCATTTCAAATGTGTGCGGTTGGTTTCAGCCACACGGTTGAAATAAACCGCTTCAAAGCATTTCAACCGAAGGGGTTCTGAAATATATGAGCATTGTATCCGAGTTTATTTAAAGTATTGTGCATTGACATGCCAGTTGATAATATCAGAGCAGGAAAAGTCCCCCCCAAAAAACAGGTGTTTTTGACGTGCTCGGCAGATAGGTGTGCCCCAAACTTGGATACTTAAGTTAGGATGCAAAATTTCTTTCTTAAGTTAGGATGCAAATTTTTTTTCTTAGAACCAGAGTTTTTTTGTCCAGGATTGGAGCGCACCCTCCAAATTAGCAGCGGCGTGAAGCCAACTTTTTGACACCCAGCTGCCCACATCTGACCAGCCAGACCACCAAATTGGATACATTTTGGTGATTTGGAGTCCTTGCACCAAAAGAATACCATTGTAAAACAAATGGGGCGGAAAGATCCAGTGGTTGGTGAGACACATAATTACAGTCATTTACCTCAGAAAAACCAGCACAAGGGGTGCCAAAAAGGTCAATTTTGACTTCTTTCCTTTTTGAATATGCAGGATGTTAGTAATAAATATAAATGTCACAAACACAAAGATTTGGGAGTGAAGATTGGTTTTGAGGTGGAGCTGTAAGCTTTTTTAGGTGTTCTGAGGCCAGGAGAGTGATCTGGGTCCTCCGATTTCTAACAATGTCTTGTGAACATGATATTTTATGGAACAATAGTGGTTTGCATGATTAGATTGAGAAAGAAAACCGGAAAAGTGCATGTCCAGCAATGTGGGGGAGCTGTCCAGCTCTGAGATAATATGGACGTTTATAACAATACAAACAACAAATATCTAGAAATCCAACCTATCCGCACATAGGTAATCAGGAAGGAGTCTTTGTCCCTAACCAATCTAGTCCAACCCTTGTGCTCAAAGTCCCTGACTGGAGGACATGGGCGTGTACTGATGCTAGTTTTCATATCCAGAATGGTGGACAAAGAATTGGAGCAGGCGTCTACTGCCCTCTCACTGACAGTGAAAAATATGTTGAGCCCAATTGTGCTGGGATTACCAACTCCATATGTCGAGCTGAATTGGCAGCAACATCGCTGCTGCCATCACGCACTCCTTTCCACAAATGCTTGAGACAATCTCACCTCTTTTCATCAACTACGTAAAAAAACGAATTTACCCTGAGAAGCACAAACAACACATTCAAGGGGATGTCCTTAAAATCATATCTACTCTCATTAGCAACTCACAAACCAATTTGTGTTTACAAAGTAAAATCTCATACTGGCATTGCTAACAAATGTGCTATGCTATTGCAATACATCAGGCAAATCAAGCCAACATAGCCTGGCAGATGTTGGGATCCCTGGTGCAGGCCCCGGCGGAAATCCATTCTCTCGTATCTTTTGGTTAGCCAATGAGGTGAAAGGAGAGCATACTGCCGGCACATCCACAGCTCTTGCACCCAGTCCTAAAATCACCTACCCAATCGTCAAAGCTCTGAAGTGCTACATGCATACAAAACACAGACTTAACTATGCGAATCCCAAAACAGGCTACTACTCTTACTACCAGAGTGAATTACCACATGAAGATAAGAAAGTCAGCAATGCCTTTCAAAGGCATTCTAAGTTAGAAGTATGCCCTGAATATTCTCACCTATGAAGTGCACCATCTTACAATGATTGCACAGGCATCCTTTATAACCAAAAGCACGCTGTTCGCTTCAGAAGGTCTAACCCATTTTGCCCTCTCCCAGGCTGTCATCAATTAGACAGCACACCCTACATGATCTCAGGCTGCCTCACCTGCAGGCCAGACACCCAGGCATCAAGACTGGTTTCAAGAAGATTGTAAAACCTGCTTTCCAATCTTGTTAGGAGCCCCAGCAGTTGGTCACAAACCTTACCTTTGCCAGTCTAGCCTTCCTTGCTTCTCTTGGCGTCTTCAGGAAAGAAGTTCTTTGCCTTCGTACCTTCTAGGTTCACCAACACTGTGCAGGTCACTTGCCTTGCCCAGTTAACTTTGTCTTTGCCAGTCTAGCTTTTTTAGACTTTCTGGCGCCTTCATTTGTTTTTTTGCAGAGGCCCTTATGGGACATTGCTATGTCCTTGGGCATGTGTACCAAAAAAAACTACCCTCTGATCAACAGCACACCCCTTAGAACATAATCCAAAGCCAAAAATCCCTCTCGCCACTAACCGCGTCTAGCCCAGACCTGGTCCAAAAAAGTCCAGAATTGGAGAGAGAGAGATAGAGAGAGAGTGAGAGAGAGAGAGAGTGAGAGAGAGAGAGAGAGAGAGAGGGCGTACACAGATGGCAGCTGCCATACACACCATGGAAGACGAGTGATAGGAGCAGGAGTCTACCACCCAGACAATGGTAGCCCTAATTTTGTCCAACCAAACAGAGCAGGAATCACCAATACTAGTAAGTAAGGGCTGAGTTAACTGCAACAGCAGCTGCCATTCTCCAGGACCACTCTCACATTGCCACTTATAGCCTAGCCTTTCTTGACTGCACCAAATCAGAAAACAAACACTGTACCCAGAGCTTGTAAATTCCCAGGATATTAATATTATTCTAAACCAGGAAATTCCTTTCTTTCTTCATGATCTCATGTGTATTTATGAACACGCCTGCAGTCAAACGTCTTGATTGAAGCCTTTTACCCTTGTAACCCTTGTACCCAGAGCTACACCATCAGCATGCCCAAGGCCATATCCTTAAGATGCTCATATAGCTCGTGTGCAATTCACCTACCCCTATTTGTTTCTACAAGCTTTAATCTCACGCTGGAATTGCGGGCAACGAATGCGCAGATGCCATTGCCAAACATCAGGCTATCCATGACTCATCGGATGACGATACCCTGCAGACACAACCCTCCCCTGTGTCAACCTTGAAGGTAATCCTTTCCATGAAACCACCTGGCTTGCCTTTGAGAAGCTGCCAGCACCCACGCAAGTACATCAGAACGGCCCAACTCACCTGGCCCAAAACTTAAACACTTCTCAAACCTCCATGATGCTCTGAGGACGCACATGAAAACACAGACTTGGAAAGGCTGACAGCAAGACAGGATACTAATGAACAGAACAGAAAAGAAAGATTTACGCTTGCCGTTCGGCCGCATGCATTGAGGGAAGAGCCTCCCATTGGCTCCCATCGAAGGGGTCCCAAAGTGGGGATACTTGTATAATCAATTCTTCTTTCCACTGTGCATTAAAAGTCAGCAATGCCTTCTGGACCATGCCAACAATGTCCCCTCTGTGGGGAGCCAGACAAAGCCCTTCACATTCTATCAGGATGTAAATGTTCCACCATGTCAAATATGGTAACCGGGCACCACATTATTACTAGCAGAATTCTCCTCAAAGGCATCAGCAAAGGAAAAACAGTACCTCTTGGAGCAGGCCTTGCCTTCATGGACATTGGCAGCGCAGATCATCTTGATTTGCAGAAGCTGCAGATCCCTGAACACTCAACAAATAGAACCCTTCCAAAATACATTTTCCCTCGTTGTTTCCCTGACAAACAAAGACTCACCTCTAGTCGCCCTGATGCCCTGCTTGTGCCTCTCTGTCAGACTTCCAAAAAGCAGAAAGGATCAACTTTTCTGAAGATTGCGAAATGATCTATGTGGAATGGCATCCTACATGGGAAGCTGCCGAAATGTGACAAATGCATCCAGATTTTGATGCTCATGTGCAAGCCTTTGAGGAGGAAAGACCGGAACAAACAGTAGACCCCTTGGACGATGAGATAGACCTGGACAATCTTGTCAACCAAGGCTTTGAAGGCAATCCTCAGAGCCTATTTGACTCTTCATGGCTCTCAACTACCGGCCTACAAAATGCCCTCCAATACGAGGTACGCAACCGATACCTTTCCGATCTTTCTCAGCATACAACAAGCAGTATGACCTATTTAGATTACAACAACGGCCACAGGCCTATTGCATCAGCCCAAATTGGCATGCCCCCTCGACACCGTGCCACCTTCTACTTTGAGAGGCAAACAGGCACGAATTGTCAAGTACATGCTCTGAACAACCCTGTTGGGCTTTAGACTTGTCAGCCCAAGAACCCTGCACGCCTTCATAGCACACAAAATGGCAACTGCCTCGGATCTTGGTACTAGGGACCGCTGGAGGTGGTCTGCTTACAATGAAATAACCGCACAAGGCCTCTCCTCGGGCTTTGGTGATGACATCATTCAAGCCTGGTTAGAAGAAACACAAAATCTCACTCCTATTCTCATTCAATGATTGGATGTCCATGTGATGACAGACAACAGACTCCATATTCTGGACAGGGAGGCTACACAACACTCCACCAACTCCTTCCTCTGTCGCAACAACGACCATGCCTTTGCCATTAAAAAGATAAACAACATTTGGTACCTACTTGACTCAGAGCTTGCATCACCAAGCAACATCACAGAGCTCTGTGAGGTGCGCTCCTCGAGGAGCGCACCTCCCAAATGCACGGGGGTATGTCCCGCTCCTTTCAGCTCTTTGTCCTTAAACACAGGGCACCCCAAAACGACCATCCCTGCCCGCAACCCTACATGGAAATACAAGACAAGGCATTCTGTCTAATACATGCTTTTAACATGGCCATAGGCATGCATGCTCTATCTGGGGCCTCTGTCCTTTCACACGTAAGGCAGCTGGAGCATACCCTCATCGCACGCAACCTTACCCACATATCCCTACGCCACCTCTACACACCAGGCCTTGGGAACTTTAGCGTTACAATTGTTAATCATTACCTGCACTACTCCCCCTGGAATAAAAACTTCAAGTACTACCTCCAGCACTCGAGCACTGAACTCCCACAGGGACAGATAAACAAACACCTTATAGAACACCTGACAAATAACGCTGCTCACACATCCGCAGTGATTCTCATCTCCAGAAATGCTTGTGGCCAGCTCCATGCAAAGACTATCAAAAACATTCAAAATGCTTTCCCTCGTGCCCAAAGCGCTTGGTGCCTGCTGGACTCTGAGAACTCCCACCCTATCTACCTCACTACAGAGGAAAGCTGGCACCAACTCAGCGGAAGCATCCTCACCATTCAATCTGGATCCTGTTGGGACCACCTTGCCGCTACGTCCGAGCTCCATCTTGCAGACCCCATGATACCCTTCCCACCAACGATCAATGCCAACCCCAATGGAAGTAATATCAACACTGACGAAACCCCCCTTCACTCTCACCAAGAAAATTCCCATTCTAACCTACCTTCTACCCAGAAATGCTATGCTCAAAATGACCAAGCCTATTCCTCTGCAATACCTTGCCAAACAGAGACTATCCAAACACACACTCAAGCTAATATTCCCCCGAAATCCCCACAAGAGTGGCAGGACCACCTCAAAATTGTCACTATGAATGTCCGGGGTCTTTTCAAAAGCAAGGAGGATGTGCGTGATCTCATAGCCTACCATGATCCTGACATTCTCTCCCTCACAGAAACTAAGATTACGAAAGGCGCGAGACCACCACAATGGCTTGAAACCCTCCTTCAAGGGTACGCCTGGTGGCACAGCTCCAACCACTCCTCAGGCACTATCCTCTGTGTTAAAGAGAGCATTGCCATAACCACCCAAGCCACCCAAGTCCCCTGTCATGACTGTGTGGAAGGCAGAGTAGTCGCTGTCCAACTCCACACCCCTGGCAAGTCAATCCTCTTAATATCCTTCTACTGGCCGTCAGGCACAGATAACAATGCTCTTAGAACAAGGAAAAGCATGGAGGACCTCCTCCAAAACCTCCTTACTTTCCAAACCTGCACCCCCATCCTGCTTGGAGACATGAATGCCACGCTCATTCCCCAAGACAGAAGCAGCCGTAATAGCTATGCGCAAGATAAACTATATCGCAAGTTCGTGTCTAACACCAACCTCTGCCCCCTTGACTGGCACATACCCCATAGACCCTGGACATACAGGTCAATGATAGTAAACCTTGAGCAAGGTGCAAACAATTACACCCACAGCCGCATCGATGATATACTGTTGCCATCACGTATAATCAAACACCATAGTGCAGACCATCAATCCCAAACCTTCTGCTGCACTGCTGATAAAGGCTATAAACACAGTGACCACATCCCCCTAGTTGCTAACATCCCTACAAAAATTCTTGGCACAAAAATTAAGAAGCTCCCAGAAACATGCGAACCCCACCAGCCCAAGCGCATGCTCGTCCGCCCCATCAAACCATCGGACGTGGAGAAATTGCATTGTGCCCTTAGAGACCCTACCTATGCACCCTGCATCACTCATGCCAATATGGTCAAAACCCTGAACACCATGCACACAAATGCCCTCTCCCACCTCTCCTCCATTGAGAGCACATGTGCTAAGCAACAAACCAGACTCAACCACCTTTGCGGGCTTCCAGCTAAGCAGGTTGTAGAAGACTTGGCGGGACAAATTGTCGCCCTAGTCAAAGAATGCCATGAGGTGGCTCTGCAAGTGTGCGCCACCAAAGCAAACAATGGGAATTCCAAACACTACAAAACAAGGAAAATCAACAACCTCCGCAAATCCCTCAGGAACAAGCTTAAATCTGTCCGGCACTTGCAATACAATCTGCCTCAGTCCCACCTCCTCTGTACCTTTGAAGGTGCTATCTCCCAAAATACACAAAATCCTAACTTGCACAAGGCTCTCCTTTTTGTGCAAAGCTTCACAAGCAAAGAAGACCCACCCCCAGCCTCCACTTCTCCTCCACAAATTGCGACTGTGCTCAATGCACAGCACAAAGAGATCAAGGACCAAATTAACATTATAGACGATGACTACGAGGCTCAGTGCAACAAAAAAGCCAGGAGGCAACAACAACGTAAAATTGCTAAACGTCCAGCATTGGCTAACAAAGAGATTCTTAGTGGGAAGACTGCTAGCCCCCCACAAGCTCAAGCCCTTACAGACCCCAGCACAGGGGAAGTGGAAACTGACCCACGCAAAGTCGCTGATATTGTTGAAAAATTCTACACTGAGAGCATGGCTGCCCCTAGCATAAGGACGGGGGCTTACCTCCCAACTGATCCCCGAGCCAAACGCAACTACCCCTGGATGGATCGGCAGTGTGAGGATTCCTTCACCCTTGAAACTCCCATCACTAGGGCTGAAAATACTACCCAAAGGAAGAGGGGATGGTTGCATAACTCCATCCTGGATACCTGCTCCTTTCAGGAATGCCTTCATTCACTTACTAATAATAAGTCCCCAGGACCAGATGGTATAGCCAATGAATTGCTCAAACACTTGCCCCAAGAATATAAAGAATCCATTCACAAACTCTTTGTTATCATGTGGGCAACAGGGGTCACCCCCAAAGCCTGGAAAAAGAGTGATACCGTACTCATCTACAAAGAAAAAGGTTCCCAAACAGACATAGCATCCTACCGGCCAATTGGTTTAGCAAACACTATCTACAAACTCTGGACACGCTTGGTTACAACAGCCCTGTATGAATGCGCAGAAACCCACTCCCTGCTGAGCAACATGCAAGCGGGATTCCGTAAGCACACAGACACCATACACCAGCTCCAAAACTTAATCATGGCCCTTGAAGACTCCAAACTATTCAAGAGGGACATCTACGCCCTGATTGTAGACTTCACATCTGCTTTCAATACAACAGATCACGATAAGTTGCTTTGGATCATGCATGACCTCGGCTTCCCCACAGATGCTGTTGACAATGTTAAAAACCTGTACCAGGGGGCGCGCACGAGAGTTCGCCTCCCCTCAGGCAACTTCACAAATGACATACCTATAGAAAGGGGCACCATCCAAGGGGACACCCTCTCCCCCTTCCTATTCCTCATCTACATGGAGCCACTACTGCGCTGGCTCCATGCTGGTGGCCGCGGATATGGCTACGGGTGCCTCAGCAAGAGCCCGCAAACCCCTGAGCACAAAATTCAAAAATAAAACAAGCAGTGAGGCGTTTGCAGACGACCTCATTGGCATCACGGGCACCTACGCCAACCTCAGAATACAGGCCAAAAAACTAACCCAATACGCAGACTGGGCCCACCTGATCATCTCTGGCAACAAGACAAAGGTTACGTGCAGCCTGCCCAGCCAAGAAAGCAGGCAAGCCCGAGGAAATACGTCCATGGCGGACTTTGCAGAGCATCTCCTCAAGAACAAAATTCTGGTCCAAGGCAAACCAACTCAATTTCTTAGCCCTGAAGACCCCTTCACCTACCTAGGGGTAGACATTACCATGACCATGAACTGGAAACCTCAACTTACCAAGATGACAGATAAGCTTTCTAAGAAATTAGATAAGCTCTCGAGCTCTTATGCTACTCCTAGACAAACAATGGACATGATTCGAACAGCCATTATACCAAGCATTGCGTATGCGTTCCCGGTCACACCCTGCTCTGAGAATGACCTTGCAGCCTGGGATAGGATGACTTTAAACGTTGTCAAACAAAATTACAAACTGCCACTGAGCACAGGCACAGCCATCCTGCGGGAGGACAAAGCCAATTTCGGACTTGGCTGCCCATCTATTGCCGTAGAGTATAACTCCAGATGTGCGGCAGCACTCACCACAAGCCTCAACAATGAAGAGAAACATGGCCGGATTACCAAGGCACTCATGGAATCCCAACTACAAAGATTAAAAGACTACATTAGCAGCATTGATCCATCACACCAGAAACCCCACTTTCTCACAAAGCAGCTGAACCATATGCTCCGAGTTAGACAATACCTCTGCATCCACAACAGTGACCTTGATGTTACCTTCCAAGGAACACCCTACCTCTCACCTAGCATCCTGTCACAGGACGGTCTGTCTTTAATGCACTCTCAACACCGGTGCAACCCTCCCTAAAAAGCCTAGCCTGCCACTGCCTGTACCCCCTCATGGAAATAGGCGTGACAAGACTCTTTCCACTACTCAATGACAGTCTCACCCACATCATCGATGGAAACAAACTCACATCCCTGCTTGGCCAAAAAGTGAAGACTAGACACATCGTTGCTCTCAACAAGCTATCACATGTACTCGACTCCCACAATTTAACAACAGGCCTCATTAACACTCTCATCAAGAGCCAAGACAGCTCGCCCAACAAACCCCTAGTGTCACGCTACATCAACATTATGGTGTATGAAGAGATGATTAAGACTGAGCACACCCCCACAGGGTGGGATTGGTCAAGATCTTACCCTGAACACGCACCCCAGCATATGGAGGTGGACAGACCCGAGGACCCCCCCAACCTGCAGACTGATAGCCAGAACTTACCCCGAGAAATAGAAGTCCCAAACCAAGACCACTATCCTTCTAGCACTCAGTCTAATACGCAGAAAGAACCTGATCATGCAGGACGCACCCGCAAGAGGAAAAATCCTCGCGGAAACAGGCCTCTACATGGAACACCCCCCAACCAGGATCTCTCACCTACCCCCACCCAGGCCATACCGAGCCAAACCAAGAGGACCAGGCACAGCCAAAACCCAACACACATTCTAAACTACCATTCGGCACCCATCCTTACTCCACCCCTCTTATCACCCACCATACCGAGCACTGATACTGCTAACTGGCTGTGGAACTACAAGCAAAACAAAGCCAATGAAATAGGCACAATGCGTGCAAGCAACACAACCTTCCGCTATGATCACGTGATACAGAGCATTCTGGATTGGCAGCACCTGCGTAAGCACATACGTTCCCCACAATGTATCCAACAAAGTCAGTACAAAGTCCAATGGCACCCTGTCACGATTGAGAAATGGGCCCTACCCATTTTCCTCAATGAAGGGCTGAAAGTGGACAACATAACTCACATACCCAGAAGGCTGGCAGAAGATCCATGCTGCCAACTTTGCTGGAGCCCAGTAAGCAAAGAACACACGTACGAATCCCAATGCTACGATGACATGCCCACTTGTGATACATGCCACCGTACTTACCACTGGGAATGCCTCATAAAAGTCAAAGTATGTTCTCAACAAGACCGGAGGCTGAGCGAATCTCATGAGCACTGGGATTGCCCTGCTTGTGCTCCATTGCCCCAAGCTGAAAAACAAGCAAGGAAAAACTTCTCTGAAGAACAGGAGATAATCCATGTCACATGGCATCCCAGATGGGAAACGGCTGAAATGCTGCAAAAACATCCTGACCTATGGACCCATGTAGAAGCCTTTGGGAAGGAGAAACTAGAACAACCACCAGATCCCCAAGCCAATAGTGCTGGTCTTGATAACCTCGCCAACCAAGGATTTGATGGCAACCTCCAGAACTATCTCCAAACCTCATGGCTATCAACCAATGGCCGTGCAATCCGCAAAAATGCTAAATTTGACTTCCTGCCCACCAACCCTCAAACAGACATCCTGCCAACATGGCAGTGTGAGATAATTGTCAGGCCTGTTTACCTCATGAAAGAAACCCAAAAGCTTGACCTAAGTATTGAGATCAGCATACCAGTGGAAATACCCTCTTCTTCCACATATGAGGCTGCCTGTGTATACAACACTATCGGCAAATGTGTGGGCATGCTCACTACGGAAAGACTCTCGACCCTCACTGAAGCTTATAAAGCAGCCAAACAAGCAGGCCTACACAGCACAATCCAGCCACCAGTCCAAGACATGGCGACTGAAATCATGGGCCTACTCCAACGACAGAAAGCCAAGAACAAAGACTTACTTGCCAAGAGCAAAAAGGTTTACAATTCTAATACGCTGATCACACCTCCCCACATACGTTCAGCCTTACAAAAGTGCTGCATGGTCTCCACGGAAAGGTACTCAAACCCTCTTGACTTTGACCCCTCCTACAAGAAGTACTTCAGCGCCAACCCTCTTGACCAGATCTTTGGAGCTTGCACGGATGCCCTCTCAGTGCGCTATTCCGGTTACTCCTTCTGTCACCCCCCTCATGACGATGAAACCATGACTCAACTCCTGCGCCACGCGCTCCACTCCTCCATTCAAACCGATTTGCCGGTTGCCACCTTCATACTCCTACCCCACTGGAGAGGCTCCAGCGGCAATGCCTACATGAATTGGCTAAACAACCACCCAGGATACATCAAAGTGCTTGCCAAATTCCCTGCAAGACACATCCATTTTTTACCCCCCCAGTACTGGTTCAACACCGTACCCAACCCCACCCATCCTACATACCCCACACAACTCATTGTTGTCTGGAACACACAAGCAAGGGAGACCCTACAAAATGCCAATGAGCGCTGGTTTGAAAAGCTTCAGCACAACGTCCCAGCCCAGTGGTTACCTCTTGCTCGTCCTGCCCCCCCTAGGAACCTGAGCTCCAACCAACGACTAATATCAAACAAATGGAGAAAAAAGTTTCTATCCCTTCCCCTCGAGGTGTCCCTTGAATGCTCACACAAGCACACACAAGCAGTAGTAGATCACCACCACACACAAAAGACCACATTCGCACCCAAAATTCAGTGTTGGAAAGACATCACTTACACAGATGGCAGCGTCATGAAAATCAAGGATAACTCCCCACCACTAGTCGGCTCAGGCGTCTACAAACCAAACAAAGAGGGCGACCACCTCTCACCACAACTTCAACTGTACATCAAACCCAATGGCCGTGGCCCAACTAACACATTCAACAGAGCCGAACTGGCTGGCATCCTTGTCCCACTCCAACAGGGGCACACAAACATAGCCACCGACAGTGCGTCCTGTTTGTCCCAAATTTACAGGCAGATCCTCAATCCAATGAGCATGCGGATCCACCTGCATGCAGAGCTCATTCAAGCTATTTCAACCATCATAGAGCACTCACCACATCACCTGAATTTCTATAAAGTCAAAGCCCACTCAGGCATCATTGGCAATGAGGGAGCTGATGCTTGCGCACAAACTGCGGCTATTATGGATAACACAGATATCTCATTGCCTGATGCCAAGGACCCTTTCCACAACTCCTTTTGGCTATCCGTCAAACCTCCCCGAGGGCACTCCCATAATCCCACACCCCTTTACCTCACTAACTTGAGAGACAAGCTCAAATCCCATATGCATAACAAACACAAGCTTGGCTCTGCCGATATATCCAGTTGCTATTACACAGGCTGGCAGCAACTCATGCAACCACCATCTCATAACAGCAATACCAACACAGGCTTACCTAAGCTATCCCCTAAACTTGCCAACCAAAAAATTAGCAATTCCTTTTGGAGCAACCCCAAGATTACCCTTAAACAACAAATAAACCCCCTCAAGTACCGCACTGGCACAATCTACACCCAGAAACACGCTGTCAGGTTTAATCACACATCTGGGCCCGCCAACTGCCGATTATGCGGCAAGTTGGACAGCATCAATCACATTGTCCTCGGATGTTCACACCCAACATGCCAAGGGATGTTCATAAACAGACACAACATTGCCCTCAGTCTCTGTTGCGAAGCCCTCAGCAAAGGTGCACGTGGCTCATTCCTTGTTGCGATGGATGCTTGCTGTAGGGAAAAGCTCCAAGAACAAGGCATTGAAGTCCCTGAAAACATCTCCAGGGAAATTCCTGACTGGGCTTTTCCCAATGGTGCTGGCCCCTCTGCCCGACACCAAAGCCGTCCTGATGCTGTCTTTGTGCACTCTATCCCAGGGAGAGCAACCCATCTCGACCCTAAAAGGATACCTGCTCAAGATAGGGATATCCACCTTGTGGAACTCAAATACTGCCCAGATACAAACCCATTACCAAGCCTACAAAAAGCTGCTGACCAGCATGCTGGTTCCATTCCTAGACTTCGCACCCGTAGTCTCAGAAATCCAAACAGAAATAATAAAGTGACCTTGCACACCATCTTACTTGGTGTAGCAGGTACTATCTATAATGACTACACCATCACTCCCCTGCTGGTTGAGCTGGGTCTTACCAGACAGAACGCAGAAAAACTAGCCTCTCAATTAAGTTGCCATGCACTCCAATCATTAACAAAAATTATAAACACCAGGCACTCATCATACTTGCAGGGTTCTTCTGGCAGGGGCATCACTGGGGGCGAGGCAGTTCAGAGCAGGAGGAGGAGAGTCCACGCCCGCAGGCGCATGGCTGACAGCAACCCGCCGGACCCGCATTAGTTGCTCTCCATAGGTTCATAGCTTGGTTTAGACTGGGCCAGTGAACCTCCTCGGTGAGGCCCTAGCTAGCTTGCTAGTTAGGGGACCTTTCCTTAATGCATGCAGCTGGACCTGGCTTGCGTAGTCTTTTCTTTTCTTTTCTTTTCTATACTCACTAGCCTGCAGAGGGGACTTGCGGCTCTTTTAAAAGAAATTTCGAGCCAACGTGTCTCCATTTAAAAGGAGATGTCATACCATGGGAGATTTCATACCATAGGAGATTTCATACCATAGGTGATTGATGGTTCCATCAATTTGAGAGAGATATTCCTCTGTCTATGTAGTTTCGCTGAATGTGTCACACGTCACATTGTACACATGCATGTTCCGAGCCTGCATCAGCACACCCTGCTCTTCCGACAGACTGGTCAAGTCAAGACCAGAGTTCGCAGGCCTGCTGTGATCATTTGGCTGAAATGTTGATGTATTGGAATTCGATCAAATACCTGAAATTGAGATCTGACCCAGATACGTTGGTATACCCCAACAAAGAGAGAAAGTCCTAGACGTCCCCATTTCGATTTCATATAAACTTTACAGATGAATACAGTCTAAGTTAAAGCAGGTCACAACGCCGCAGTCAAGGATGCTTAGCAGGATGGTCGGCTGGCCGCTGCTCTTTCTCTCGCTGCTGCTCTCTCTCGCGCTGCTTTCAGCAGCAGGGGGCAAGTCCCTCTTCAAGGTGAGCATACCCCGCCTGGTGTTCACCGATATTTGCGGCGTGCTTGCATGTATCAGGTGGGCATATGCTTCAACACTGCCCAGGCTGGCAAAACGTGGAGCGACTATAGATACAAACGTATACTGATTTGCTTAAATCGCACGTACTCGCACATAATGCGCGCGCGCACGCGCGCGCACACACACACACACACACACACACACACACACACACACACACACACACACACACACACAAAGCATACACACAATGCACACACACACACACACACACACACACATTTATGTGAGAATCCAGGGAGTCAAAATGTCAGCAATTCCTGTATTAAGGGCATGAGCGGTCACAGCATGCGTGTGCACTTACCCTACTTTACATCCGGGCCCCCAAACCCATGCGTGAGCACGTACCCTACTGTTCACCCCCCACCACACGCCGGGCTTATAAGCAACAGCAGAACACTAAGCAGCTACAACTTGCATGTATTGAGGCATGTGCCTCTCTGCTTCATGAGTGCACAGCTCAAACCTTATTACACATACGTGTTTACACTGCAATACAACTTGGAATATTGCCCAGAAGCTCCCATGTGCTGCAAGCATTTTCCTTGAAAACTCTCAGCCGGCGAGGCAGGAGCACGTCGAAGCAAGTTTCTTAGAATCCTGGTCTTCTTTCAAAATTCTTTCCCTCCTCCACAGGTTGGCATCGTTTCCTCAGTAACTGGAGAACTCACTGACTGGCATGAGAGCGTCGAAGGTGTGCATGTATGGGCATGCACTTGCGAAGAGTAACAGACCTTGCTTTTGTTTGGATTGCGTCTGTGCAAGAAAGGCGCTGCTGATCAAAAAAGGATTTTGAATGGCATGGGGAGTGTTGTAACAATCATATAAGGCTTACAAATGCCTTCCGTTACATCCCGGGCAATGCCTTTTGCCGTGCACTGTTACTTTAACAGCGAAGCCAAGTGCCCACTCGACCACGCATGCTATGCATGCTTTGGTGTTCGGCGAAAGGCATTGCCCGGGATGTAACGGAAGGCATTTTAAGCCTTATATGATTGTTACAAGTGTATAGGAGTGTATAATTATACAAAAAATGTTAAGCTTATTGGGTTTAAATGGGCCTTCAGTCGAGACTCTATGCTTGCCTGGTTATAATTGAAGAAAGGCACCGCACCGTGCCCTTGCCCAAATGGAAGCTGTGACTGCTGATTTGTTGTGCGTGTGCTATTTATTTTCCACAAATAGCTTAGACAACAGGGCTCGCTAACGGCGCAGCTGCCCTTCTTAACTCAGTGTTCCTCACATTTCATTAACCTCATCAGAACTCTTTTACTTTTTACTTTTCCGCGGCTACCTTTCTCTGCTGCATAAAAATCATCTGTTTCGCAGAATTGTCATGCATGACGCCATATTGCTGGCAACGTTTACTGCTCATAGGTGCGGCATCCACCTGTGTCCATTGCAGGTTGGGAGGTTTACAAGTCAAAGCTGGACAAAGAGTACCCCTTGGGCTTTCCTATCATTGGCAATGATGCCACGTACCGCTTCTCGTTTGAACTCAACATAAGGGATGACGAAAGCAACCTACAGAAGCACGAAGCGGCTGTGGCTGATTTGATCAGCGAAGGGGTGGACTTCATTGCAAATGCTCAACCCAACTTTGCCATGGAGGAAGCTTTGCAATCTAACAAGGCAAACCTTATCAACATTCACGGAGTGACATCCAACACCGCTGTTTTTGAGCGAGGTACAACACTGCCAGATTTTCTAAATTACGGTGCTTTGCTTGTGACATTTCCCAAAAGCAGCCCTTGTCCTATGGCAGCATGCATCTTGCAAGCTCAAGGGTTACAAGGGTTACGAGGGGCTGGCTTACAGCCCAAGACTCTGGCTGAGCGGCTCACAAGCTCATCGTTGCCTTCCTGTGCATTCAGCCCTGCCCAATGTATTTGGTTTGGCCCAGCCAATGGAGCGATTCTTCCCTGAGCCCATGAAAGCCTTCAAAGACGCAAATGTGGATAAGGTATGAACCTATGCCTGAGAGAGATGAACTGTACTTCCAGATTCTCCAGTGACATTGCTAATGTGACCCAGGTCTTATCCTCCAGTGTCGTGCGTGACACCCTTGTCGTGCTGCTGTGAAAGCGTGCTAACTTTTAAAATGCATGAGCTCGTGGCTCGCGCTGAGCTTACATTTTCCTGCTCCATGTGCTTCTTTGGAATGTTTATTTCGTCTCACTCTTCACTCCCTGCCATGATAGGTTGCCATAGTCTATCGAGGGGATTTGACAGAGTTGAGAGTTGCTTGTAAGGCGGCCGTGCAAGCAGCAGAGGCAAAGGGTCTTTCTGTGCAAGAGATTTCATACACAAGCTCGGATCCAGAGGTATTGTATGGTGAGTTGAGAATGTGGTTGACTAGGGGGTGATCAGAAATTGGCTGGCTGACCAATGTGGCTGATGTGGAGCTACAAAAATGCACTTTACAGGTATTGGATGTTTGCCACACCTGTGCCAGCAGAATGTGCCATGATCAATCTGCTATGCCTGCTTTCTTATGCTCAGCGGTAAAAAGTGCAAGCTTCCTCAGCATGCATACGCATGATTGAAGCCATCATTGTAACACACATTTTGGACACCCTTATGACCATCTGGTGAGGGAGATTGGCAGCTCCTTGAGCCAATGTGTCTTTTTTTTTTGGTAGGATTAGGGACTGATGTAGGATTGTTTTCATTGCCTATGTGGTTTTTTTCTTTTTCTCTTACCTTACCAGCCTGCCCAATGTGTGCTTCTACTGAAAGTGTAGATTTCCATTTTACCTGCCTGTTACCCTTGTCTCTCCATGACCGAAGGTGTAACAAGGCAGGTCAATCTGTCGAGCAGCACCCTGGGCTTGGTGGGCTGCACGCTTTCAGCTGAGGCCCATCAATTCCTCAACAAGATCCATGAAATGAGGAAGCCGCTAAAGGGCATAATGTTCACCAATGGGCCTGCAAACCACGTGAGTTATCAAGCTTGGACTGGTTCCACTGTGTATCACACCCAGCAGCTTGTTCTGCCTGAGTACTGAGGCTTACCTTGCAACCTGGATTCACCCTGGTTGGTTCTTGGACCTGCCTACCTATTCTTGCAACCTGTTCTCTGATGTTTCATGTTAAGCAGGGCAAGGAGGCACTTGCTTAGCAAAGCATGCCACTGCTTAAGATCGTCATAAGAAAAAGGGAGCCTGTGGCTGCTTGCTCCAGGAAACCCACCACTACGTGAAGCAAATTACTGTTACAAGGGACTAATTGCATTTGTGATGCTGCCTCTCATCCAAAAAAGTGCATTGCCTCCTCCTTCTCACCAGTGTTTTTTTTTTTCGTTTTGGTGAAACCCAGATTTCAATACTTTGAGGGAAAATCCCTCTCCTGAGAGGTGCCATTTTAATACTTTGCCCCCCCCCCCCAGCCCACCGCGAGGCCTGCGGCCTCGCGGCTGGACAAGGTAGCAAGTATTCTTGCTTACAATGCTGCATTGTGTTGCGCCTTTGCGCTTCAAGTACTTCATTTCAAGCACTACTCAATGTTTGCCACCGTCTCATACGTGTTGCATGCGTATCAAGTTATCAAGCAAGCAAGAATTTTCAACATCCATCAACACCTCAAGTGTTCAAGTTCTGAAAATCCAAGCACCCAAGTCATATCATGTCCCCAACTAGCATGTCAACCAAGCATAATGCACTTCACCACCATCCCCATGTATCGTCCACGCTTCTTTGCGGCATCCAACCACCTGCCAATTGCATCTGGGTAGGGGAAGGAACTGAAATTGCACTCCATGCTCTTAAACCCTCAAGCACACACGTTAATGTGCATCTCCTGCTCGGCCCTCCGTTGCATTGCATCAAGCTGCTGCTGAAGTGACTACAACCTCGCTGGTGCTGTTGTTCCTTTGCACAGTGCTTCTGGCCTTTCTCGTGAATCTGATGTACCAATGTGGCAATTGAACACAGTCCCACACCACTTGCACCCTGCCTTGAAGACACCATCAACATCCTTGCCATGCTCCTCAAGCCACAAGGGCCTCTCATTCTTCTCCAGCCAGCTGGCCTGGAACTGGTTGCTCACACCATGCTCCAAGGAATTCTTGTATTCACCAGCACTGTGCCCTTTCTTCTTTGTTTTTATTTGTTAACTTTTACTTCCTGCCCGAGTTCAGGCCCTTCATCGGCCTGAGTGGGGGTCAAAATGGTCGATGCACCCCTGCGGGGCGCATCGTCCATTTTAATACGAACTCCAGCATCAAAAATCCCGGATTTTAATACGATCGTATTGGCAATACGCGAAAAAACCCACTGCTTCTCACCCTCTCACAAGCGCGCCCACAGTGTCAATCGCCCCATCTTGAGATGACTGTGCCTTGTACCATGCAGACATGGCTGGAGGAGGTTGGCGAGCTTGCCTTGAATGTGCTAACTCCAGCATCATGGTAAGTAGCCAATGTCAAAGCCTCGGAGCAGGGATGGGATTGCAGAGAAGGTGACACTGTTTACTTGTTTGACAGGCACTGCCTGTGTCAACAATTGAACTAATATCTGAGTGGGCCTCGTTGTTGTTGAAGGGAAGGCAAGCAGGAGCTGGTCAGGTACTCCAATTATGGTGTTTTGTTCAAGTATGCAAAAACACACAAGGAACTTGTCATCTCTGCTTCTCTATTTCAATCCAAGTAGAAAAAAAGCAGGAAGAAATCTGAGAGCGCCAGCCTTCTTGCAGAGCCTGCATGCCTGAGCGTTTGCCTTGCTGCAAGTAACGTAGGATCTACCTCAGTTGTAACCATCTGAGGTGCGTATCTGATGCTTTGCAGGCACAAAGACACAGATGATGTGACAGACTTCCTGATGGTCGACTCAGCTGAATATTCCCGTCTGTCCTACTCTACTTGGGGCAGGCCTCCAACACACATTGCTGCAGGTAATGCAGTTGCTTTCCATGGGCTGGGGATGGTGTCGAGAGCTGTTGGCCAATCAATCAATACTATAATCTATAAGCTGCCAACTGTATCACACTGTGCTAGGCTTGCTGTTGCTTTGCAGGAGCCTCTGCCTGTGGTTATGTTCTGCAGAAAGCTCTGGAAGCTGCATTCACAACTTGTAACATCGGGGCTACAGAGGGCAACGCTTCAGCGCTCTTGTTTGGCGATAGAGATGGCAAACCCCTTATTGATTGTCAGGATGGCAAAAATTTTGGGAAGCAGCGGGTCATTGACGCCTTAACTGATACATACATGGACACCTTTTTTGGCAAAATTGTTTTCAGCCCCATCCGGCAGAACTTTGGCGGTCATATGGTGATTCTCCAGGTAAGAGTCAACTCAACTCCTCAACTTGTTTGTCTCTGTTGCACGCTAGGTAGCCACAGCTAGGAAATCCCCAGCAGGACCATGTTGTCAACGATTCTTTCTGATTTTCAGCTCCTTGCACATTAACAAGCAAGATTTGAATTGGTAGTTTCCATTGCGTGAAGAGGTGCTTTCAATGTGTTTCAATGAATTTAGGGTTTTCCAAGAGATGGAATTTTTCACCCCCTCGCCTTTCCCTGTTCAAATGTCAGCGCGGGGTAGATTGAAGAGGTGCATTTGTTTAAAGGGTGCAAGCACACACGCATCTGCCCTCAGGGTGAGGGTGCCAGGCCTCAGGCTCTCAGGGATGTCATGTAGTGACGTAGCCAACTTGTAGCAGCACCGACAAAGGGCTTGGGTGCCCTCCAGAACCGTGGTTACTAGCACCCTGCTTGCATGCGCTCACTAACAGTATGCACTGTTGAGCGTCCTCAATATGCTTGTCGATTAATTGTTACAGAGTTCACAACATACATGTCTCTGTAAAGAGGCTACTTGCCCTGGCAAGGTGGTAAGACTCAGCAGGACCCATTTGTGCTAGCGCTATGGCAGCAATAAGAAATGTTCCATTGAGCACTCAACGGCCATGCTCGTGTTGCTTGGGGGCCTTAGTGACATGTGCATGCGTAAGGGTCAGCAGAATGGACAGTGTGTGTGTGTATGTGTGTGTGTGTGCGTGCGTGCGCGTGTGGGTGTGCGTGTGCGTATGCATGTGGGTGTGGGTGTGGGTGTGTGTAGGCTTGCATGCGCGTGCGTGCACTAGCAAGGCTGCGAGTAAGGCTGTTTACACTCCTGTTGGCACGGTCTCTCATTGCACCTCCACTTGGGGATTGTTTAAGAGTGTGCCAGGCTCACTGCTGCGTGACTTTGAGCCGCCATGGGCAAGGCAACATACATATGTTTTTGGCACCCAAGATCACACAAAAAATACAAAAACAAGGAGAAAATGAATGGACATGACAAACATCCGCTTGAGCTTTGTTGAGACCTTATGCTCTAGACCTGTTAAACTTGTTGTTTCTACTAGACAAGCATTCAGAAAAGCAAAAGCAGGGTGCATTATTTTGTTGCACTGCTTCTGGAGCAACCATTGCAATTCAAACTCTCTCTGTCTCTCTTTCTCTCCCCCAGGTGAAAAAAAAGACTGCTGACCTGCAGCCTTATTTGGGCCCATCAATTGCCCTCCCACGCGGCAAAGCTATCCAAGATTTTGTCATGCCCATGCCAAATCGCTACCCAGAAATCTGCAAGCCTGGTAGCTTTATAAATGAGTTTGACCCAGGACGCTATGCGCCCTGCCTCATTTGTCAGCCAGGAGACTTTATGGTAAGATGGCCTTTAGATTTTAGTGGCTCGTGACTTCTTACTGGCTTTGCCCAGTCGCATTGCCCTCTTTGTATGCTTTCCCTGTTTCATGTATCACCTGTATTCTTTCACAAACACTGGTGAGCTCTTTGCCCAGCAGCTGTTTCACTGTGGCACCATAAGAATGAAGGCAGCTAAGCGTTTCACTTGTGCACATCTACCACTTTCTGTCACAGGACCAAGTAGATGGGACATACTGTGACAGCTGCTTGATGGTGAGTTCGTTCAATTGAAACAGGGCAGCAGCTTGTGTGCCTCTTTTCCTGTCTCATTGGCACTGCACAGCTCCTACTGCAAAGGTTTCAATGGGGCAGTTAGGTCTTGTGCCCGTACGTTTGCCGCTGTCATCAAGAGCAGCACCCAGACTGCCCTGTGTCTGGAACGTCAGGAGTTTGTCAGAGTTTGGTGTTGCGGGAAGGAGAGGATTTGTCACACCGCATCAGTTAACGCGAAGTGTCCTTAAGGCCGTTTGCATGCTCTTAAAAAGGTCTTGTGCTGTTCTCCTTATGCATAATTTTAGGCAGGTCGTCTCATGCGCCTCCCTGCATTGTTTTGCTTCTTGCCTTTTGTGGGGTGACTGGGTAAGCTTTGGCCAGTTGGTGCTGCTCCTCAGTTGACAGCAGAATGCAAGATCGAGCACTGCTATGTAAGTCAACGTCGATTACCCTTCCAGCTCCTTTCATGTAGTCTCCTCGTTGTGCTTCTACTGCCCCAGCCAGCCACCGGCATTTATTAAATTTTCCACTGCATGAAGTGGAGACCAGGACAAAAGTAAAATTTTCAGTCTTGACCTTTTCTAGCAGGCTGCAACAGAAAGCTACACAAAAAGGCAACCAAAGTTCAGTCATAGTTAATTGTACACTTCCCTGACAGATTTTATACAGCACTTGCAGCTTGCTGTATGTAATACTGCTGCTGATGGGGGATTGTACGGGGTGCGTATGGGGTGTAGGGCCCTGTGTGTGTATGGAAATGTGTACCAGCATTCATGAGCACATGTGCTACTGTATATGTGGTGCCATTGACCCTTTATGAGAGGAACTCTCTCATTGACTTGCTCTTGCCTCTTTTTTGCTTGCAGAACCAATGGGTCAACACAACTGGTAATGCTTTTTGTCACCCTTGCCCTGAAAATACTGAAACTCTTGCTGTAGGTGAGTAAACAAGTGAGCAAGATTCATTTACGGTGGAAAGCTGCATTGTGTGATATTCTTAACTGAAGGCTGCGTACTTCAACATATCCTCTACCTGACGTTGTTTAAGCATTGACGGGGCCTGATTCCCCTGCAATTGCCTTTTGCACACAGGGGCTGATGATATACGCAAATGTCAATGCATTCGTGGATTCTACGCCCCTGCACGTGAGTGGTCTCGTGCTGTTATGTCTGGACAATGATATGCAATTTTGTATCAAAGCAAGGGTTCATATTTCACTGCAGGTGGTGCATTATCCTGCATTGCCTGAAGTGTATGTCTTCTATCAGTCAGGTTTTTAAGAGTGTTAGGGCTTGGAGAAGCGCCTTTGAGCTTGACACATGCATGATCTACATTGCCTGCTATTTTTCCATTCAAGTTCTTGCCAAGCTTATACATATTGCATGACTGTCCCACAAAGTATTGTTCATACTCCCTGACAAATGAACAACTCTGAATCATCCCGGCTATGCTGTTCCAGAAACAAACAGTCCTTGCTCCAAGGTGAAATCTGCATGCAGAAAAAATAGCAATTGGCCTACTTGGTACTTCTACACAGAAGTTGAGGCTTAGTAATAAGAGATGAGCCAGAGGCAAATCCTGTAACATTTTAGGCCATTTTCTGTACGATAGTATAGATGCCAAAATGCATGCTTTTACCCCAATCTGCCCCAATTAGGCCTGGGCCTGAGATATTTATAGGTCTCATGGTTATCCATTAGAGTGTAGAAAACAAGAGGTAAATTTGGTCTCAATGCAAATCAGTTCGAGCATGAGCGCATACATTTGGCCAAAAATGGGAACCAGGCAAGCACATTCAATGATTGTTGGCCACAATCTAGGTATGAGGACTTGTTTAGCATGCTCCTTGTTACAAAGACCTTGTATGCCCTGCCAAGTTGGGGTCCAGGAGTGGCCACTCCATGGATGTGCGTGTGCCTGGGGTTTGGTAAATGCTGGGAGCTATCAAGGCGATGGACCTAAGTGTTGCTGCATGCCATCTGACCCCAAAAGTCCAATCTGTGACGTAGATTCCCCACTTCCTGTCAAGCTTTCACCTCAGGGGAGGCCAGAAGGGGCAGGACGGGCACAATGAGCTTTTAAGGAAGCAAAGTTACAAGAATGGCCGTGAAAGTCAGCCTCACAAAATGAGCACCCTGTGCTTCTTGCATAAAATTGTGCATTTTCCTGCCAAAAAAGGCACTTCTCTAGATCCCTGCCCCAAGCCCCTGGGCCCCCCAAACTATGCTCCTTGAAAATTGCCCTACCGTTACACTGAACAGCTGAGGGTGGGGGCAGCTTCATAAGGACACTATTTTGGCAGGGGCTTTGCCTGCTTTCTGGACCTAATCCCTGGATAACCCAGGCTCAAACTGATGCAAAAATGCTAATTTAGGTCTAGATGAAGGTCCTGCATATCAGAAACGGCGTCTTGGCAGGGCAGTAGGTCAAACTTGCATGGCTGACTGACTCTCAATGTTTTTCATGTGTTAGGTATTTCATTAGGATCATTTGTAGATTATGGTGTACCACCCTCAACCTCAGGAAAAAAGAGGGTTTATGATGGCTTGCTTTCTCCCTTTCATCATTCAAACCATGTTATGGGATGGCCTTGCAGGTGTGACTGGCACACCCTGCCTGCCTTGCCCTGAGCATGCGACTTGTGCAGGCGGTATAGATCCTCCCCGAAATCTTCCTGGATGGTAAGCCTTGTTCCTATTTGTTTGACTGTGGCTTTATGTAGTCTGGAGCTTCATTGGAAGCGTGATTTATTAAGGATGAGGACCATAGACCAGTGCCCCACAAGCCCCTCAACCTTGGGACTCATATTGAGGCTTTGAATGCTTTCATTTTGTTCTGTTAGAAAAGGTTGTGCTAATGCGCATGACCCCCAGATAGGTCAAATAAGCTTCTCCCTCGCCCCCACCCATTCTCAAAACTTAGCAAATGTGCCGAATATTGTGTTTGAGTGCTGGGGGAAGCTTGCTGGCAGGGTGCCCTCATTTGAGAGGTAGAGGGAAAGCTCTATTTATGTCCAAGCTTTCCTCTGATATTGTTCATAGTGATAGCCAATTAAGGAGGGTCGCATACTTTTGTTGTCCGTAGCAGTGCCTGGCCTGGAAAAGTTTCCGTTCACTTTGCTGCTTAACGTAGCCACTGAGTTGCAAGTCAGCTCATGCTCAGTCAAACTGCTTGATTTTCATCTCTCCCTTTCAAAAGCCCATTTATTGGTGAGCACTAGTCAGATTTTGTGACGATCATTTTCTAATTTGAGCATCCAAGGAAAGTTGCCTCAGTTAAGTGTTTCTTAATTTTGCGAGATTTCCCGTTTCCTGTGTACAGAAACACCCTAATAATGTTGAAATGTCAAGATCTCTAACATACTCATCCTGGGAACAGCCTGCTTTGCCACGCATCTAATATGCCCAATACAAACATGAGTCTAAGGTGACCTCCTTTTTGGACAGGAAGCTACCATTGCTTTTTAGCCAAAAGAGTGGCATGCCTTCTCTGCTGTCATGATGTCAATTTTGATTGTTTGTAAGGCTAATTTTGATGCTTATCGTGGTGCAGGTATGCTGAGATTGACGTGTGTTGTATTGGGCTTGATGAGGTTGACAGACCTTAATTTTGATGCTTGTCCTGGTGCAGGTATGCCGAGGCTGACAATCCCCACTTTATGTATGATTGCAATCCCGAAGCACAATGCACTGGGAATTATACATGTGCCACTGGATATGAAGGTGAGCGCTTTTCCCAGCGCAAGGAATGCTGTCCCATCAAAAGCTGTGTCAGTGTGTCTTGTGCATGGTTGAAGAAGGATGTAGATATGTTCAAACAGACAAGTGAGAGGGCTGTTTCTGCAGGCCTTGGGCTCAGGCCTTTAACTTGCGCCTGTTGTATGTGTTATTGGCAAAAAAGCAATTCTTAGGCTGCAAACACCAAACAATCTTTACCATATTGCAGCCTATTCTGTCTCAACTATGGACGATGTTTCCAAGCTCCCATTCTCTTCATTAGTGAATCATTCATTGTTGGATTCCTTCCTGCTTGATTGTCACATATGTCTTGATAATGCACAACAACAACTGGCGCATCAAGAGTAGTGCACACCATTTTGTCCAGAGCCTTCCTTGCTTCCTTTCCTGCAGGGCGCTTATGCCAGTCATGCGCAGATGGCTATTTCAGGGCGTTCGACAACTGCATTGAATGTATCAGTCCAGCAGGAAATATCATCGCAATGCTGGTAAGACATGATAAAGCTATCATGCCTGGATAGCAAAGCTTGTCTTGTCAAACGCCATGCAAATTGTTCCTTCTTTTTCTTCCAATCTTTGCAGTGCATGTACTGCTTATTTATCTACCTTGTAGTTGGCGTCTCGAGGAATTTAGAAACAATTCACCTGTGAGTCATGCCGCCAGGGGTATTCAAGGATTGTTCCAGCAGCATTGCAAGACTTATACAAGGGGGGCAATAGTGGCTGAAATTGGTGTGCTTGTTGACTTTCACAATCCATTTTGGCCCAAATTGGCATTGCAACAATTTCAACTAAAATGCAATATGGATTACAAACAGTTGTATATAGAAAGCATGTTGGATATGCTAAAGCTGTCTGCAAAACTAAACGCAACCCATCTCCTTTCTCCGCTGCAGGCTCATGAATTTCTGTAAGTATATTACATGGCTTGTTTGCAGTGTTCTGGACAAACTCCGATGGATTGCAGCAGTTATCGATAATGATGCTGTGCTGACAAACACCTTGCAGGCCAAACTCTGTCAATTGTTGCTTATTTCAACATGCAATGGCCTCTTATTCTGGAGAACATCTTCAGTATTGCTGGTGCGATGCTTGTTGTACAGATCCCACTGCATAGCATACGAGTGATCATACTTGGTTTCCAAGCAATGAGTCACCGCGTACAAGATCTCTGTGCTGCATGACGTTTCCATCCAGCATTACCAACTTGAGCGTGCATGTTTGGGTACCTTCTACAATGTTGCAGGTATCCTATCTTTTGAGATGGACATTATCCAACCACAATGTGCAACAAAAGAATGGGGGTGAGTGAGTCACAAGAACTGTTTTTCCACTTCTTTTGATATCTTTTATTTCTAATCGTGCAACGTCTTTGTTAACCACTGACCCCAATGTTCTCCTCACTGCAGCTTCGCCGAAAACCTTTACATCCAGCTAAGTTACCCAGCGTTTCTGTTCCTCCTTCAAGGAGGATGGTGCGGGGCGATATACCTTGCATTCAGGTGATTCTTCTGATTGGGATTCAGCGTTGGAACGATGTTTAGAGGGATTGAGGATAACAAGGATCGTTTGGCATGCAATATGCAGACTAACTTTTTCAGAAAACAATCTCAAGGTGCTGCCCTCCCAGCTTCTGCTGCATTGCCTAATGGACTTGATATTGATACTCTTTGCCCACCAAATATGTCAGCCACTCTGTTTTGTATGTGTGGTTGCCTCAGACTTATGACACAAGGGTCGATTCCTGCACTTGTTCAAGGTTTTGTTTGATGAAGGCAAAGAACGCTTTTGAGTGCCTCTCAATATCCACTTGCTGGATGTTAGGCAATCCCTTGTGCGCGCTTCATCATGATGTCAGCATGCGTTTATAGTGCAGGATGACAACATGGAATGTCAGTCTAACCTGCCTATCTGTGGCCTGGCCTCATTGTTGAATTATAAATCGAGCCACCAAATCTGAGCCACCAAATTTGAATTCACAGGGCCAAGATGAGAATGAATGGGAAATCAATTAGCGACTTTCCCTCTATGAACTTCTCTGGATCAGTTTCTGGATCTGTCCAAAGAGGTTCGGTTTCCGGGAAGCTGTCTGGAAAGTTTGGGGACAGCAACCTGGGTTCTATAGGTGGAAGTGGAAATTATGCTGTTCTTGAGGCTTCTGGATGGTGGCTCTTTCTTCAGGTGAGCGATTGCTGGGCATATTGAAATGGTAATTCTCTCACCAAGACATCAGTGAATGTGTTAGTGCACACCCAAGTGTCGTGGTTGAACAGTAAATCCATTGTCCTTAATCCGTTCGCGTTACTCTTCACTTGTCTCCGTGGCTTTTCTTTCCATACCTTACTTCTCATTTTGAAAATGGCTTCTTGCAGACCCTTCTGTATATTCCGTCTACACCTCAAGAAATGCACGAGCTCATACTGGAAAATATGTCAATTGCTTTCATGTCCCTCAATCTTGGGTATGTGGTTATCCTTAAATATTGCCTCCAAGCTTTCAGCTGCTTTGACTTCGAGGGTGAGTGCCTGCAAGTTGAATTGTACGCTAGCAGAAAGAGCTCGAAATGCTGAAAGTTTGTATAAACAGGGATAATCTCTTAATACACTTGTCCTTCCCCATTTGTAATGAACTTTTTTGCACTTTTACGTGGGCCGCGGCTAGATAACAATATTTTGGACGACATTTGGCCTCTCTCATATTTTGCAGGAACAAAATACATGTACTTCAATGCTGATGAACTGTGCTACACACCAGAACATTTTCAGATCATGACTGCTGCTGCAGCAGGCCTGATAGTTTACATCGCGGGCACCTGGTTCATGTTCATCACCGTGATGCGGGTTTTGAAGCAGACAAATTCATTCTGTGGGTATCAGCTACTGGGCTTGAGGTTTAGCAATAGATTGCATTCTATGTTTGTTTTCGAATCCCACTGCAAAGCTGTCCTCTCTTTCCTGTGCATGCAGGCAAAAAACGACCGCTTCTGCTGTTTGGGTGGATGTATGAGCGTTACGAGTCCAAGTGCTACTGGTTTGAGCTCACTATTTTGGCTGAAAAAACAATCCTTGTCGTGGTCGCTGTCTTTATCCCAGCTGACCCAATCCTGCAGGTGGGATGCTTCCTTTAAATCATCCATTGCCATTCTCATCAAATTCTGTTGCCCTCTTAACGTGTAAATGAGCCTTCACAGGCTCGTCTATCATGTGTGAGTCCTTTCCCTCAAAACAAGCTTTTGTATGATTGCTGCGCATCCTTAAGCCAAGAATCCAAACTTAGCTCCAAAAGCAATCATGGGAAAACAGGCTCAGTGTGTGTGCTAGGGTGCTCAAAAAATGAGAAAGGGGGCAAGATGTTAAAAACTGGGAATTTCCCAGCCACCCTCACTTTGTCGGATAAACTCTCTGAAATGTGAAAAGTGGTATAAGAGATGACATTGCAAAAGGAATGGTGCACATTGGTGGTCTGGCTGGGTCAGAGTGAGTGAAAACGCTTGGTGGGGGGGGTGTCCTCTGAGCCCTCACCTGTCTTCACTCAAGGAACGCTTCCTGACAGCTTTTTTTCCACAATTGAACATGCAGAACATGTTCTTGATCTTAATCGAATTGCATTCAAAGTATGGTTCAAAACAACGAGGTTTTCTCAGATCTCCAAACTGTGATCTAACAATGGCCAGCACATAACCCTTGTGCCAAGTTGCAAAATAAGAAGATAGATTCCAACAACTTGCTTCTCTTTGGGTTACCAGTATTTTTTGCAAAATTACACCTTCTCAAAGCTGCAATCATGGGTTGGGACCCAGTGATTACAATCTAAATTGCCGTCTGATTACAATCTAAATTGCCATCACGCTCATGGATCCAAAAAAAAGGGCCTCAACCTGTTGGTTGGAATAATCTTTAGGATGCAGAAACTGAAGCAAAATAGCAACAGTGTCATGCTCAGTCTGCTAAGGTCTCAGAAAACTGCCTGTGCTATGGTCTTCGTATCAAGTATTAGTCACATAAGAAAAAGCAGCATGACACATGCAGATTTGAAAAAGCACATTGTCAAGCTTGATGAAAAGGAACCACATATCCTCTGTGCTTCTACAGGATTTACCTGACACAAGATGCCTTGTCCTTCTGTGCTTATAGGTCATCATCATGCTCATTGTATCTCTTGCGTCAACACTGCTGTCAATCAAGGTGACAATGGACAGCAGAGAATACATATGGCATACTTGAAAAGCCTTTAACTTCTAATGCATGCTTCTCTTGTTGCTTAAGAAATACATTTCTGTCTCCTCTCTCAGCAAACTTTTTCTTTTTCATCCGCAGACGTCCGCCCCTGTTGATTCCACATCCTCACTGCTGTTGACCGCAACTGATGGTAAAGACCTCTTATCTATATCTATCTCTGTTTGACTTTTTGCAAGTAGCTTGCGCATGTGCTGATGATTGCTTGTTTTCCTTGCACGCCTTGTGTTGCTTGCACACAGGTGGCACAATGGTCATTATGGTGCTTGGGCTTATGTTCTACAACAGCTCAATCTTGGACAGGACATACACTGTTGCAACGGTGAGGTGCAAGCATGCAAGCAAGCTGAGAGGCCCAGGCATTAATTTTACATTATTGGCATGGCTTTGCTTTGTCTTTTTGTTTGTTTGGGCTTGCTCTTGTCTTGAACAGCCACCTCCAGCAGTACAACTTGTTTTTAGTTGAAAAGATATGAGTATGTCATCTGAACAAGCTCACACCTTCCTTTGATACCAGGTGATCGGATCTGTGGGTTTGATTGGATTGCTGGTCGTCTTGGCTGCTGCCTTTTTTGTGGAGGTATGGTATTCATTCGGTTTTGGCCTCGACCTTCAGCTTGAGATGATTGGACGCAGGCTCAAATCAAATGCAAATCTAAGCAGCAAATTGCCACTCTTGTGGAGCATGCCATGCGAGCGGCATCTGGTGCATTTTATTTTGCTCCTTGCACAGTACAATGGGATATTCAAATGCAAATGTAAGAGAGCTGCAGGAGAAGTTTTGACGCAGGAGCTGCTTTTGTATGTGCAGGTGGCTTTCCATATCACGATCTTGGTCTTGAGGGCACGGCACAAAAATATGGCATCCAAGTGGGGTCAAGACACCCGGCTTCACGTTCACATGTTCAGAGCATTCAAGCCTTGGTTCATCTTCAAGTGAGTGCCAAGGAAATAAAAAGGGACGGTTGAATTCTGATTCCTGGGAAAAACAGGGATGGGTCGTCGTGGGTTTGGGAGGTAGCGATTATGGTACACACGCGTTTAATTTGCATTCATTGCATATAAACGCCAATTTAGAGGGCCATTTTGAAGAGGGAGTGTCTTTGGTGGGAGGGGCCCTATGGACGGGGCCCAACTATTCCCCAACCCCCCCCCCTTACCCCTCCAAGGCCAAAAACATGTATAAATACCAAGAGAGAAGGGCCTTGAGTGGGTTTATGTCACATTGGTTCAGCCTGAAGGTACAGATGGGGTGAAGCAAGTGATGAACAAGTGCAAGCTGTGTGAGCATGTGTTTTATGGAGGTGCCATGCGCATCAGGCTACACTTCTTGCAAGCCTCTGGCTGAAGGGTGGGCCTCCCCAGCAGTAAGCTTTACCACACACTCCAAACAGCCAATTTTAGCATTCACATTTTTAAGGCCATTCTTAGCATTCTTCAAGTTTCAATCACAAATATCCCAACCCAAGGGCAAAAAGTCTAGCTTTTCATTAAACACTATTGTAATCTTAGTCATTCTACAACCCCAGAGAGGTAAAGGCTACTTGCAAGACACACCACTGATCCCATCATTTTATCTCCCTTACCGCACAAACTGGTTGCACATATACATTTGTCTGTTTTCTGCGGCCGATCAAGTCATGAATTCTGAATTTATGGCATCCGGCTGCTTCTGTTTGTTCTGTTCTATTATTTGTTTCTGATTATCTGTGTTGTGCAGCTGACCTCTGAATTCATGGCATTCACCCACACTGTTCTGCTCTTGATCACAGGTGGCTGACAAAAGCAGACCCTGATGATTGGTTGCAGTGGCATAAGCTGTGCAAGCTTCTCCAATACAGTGTGCATCCCACTTGTGAGACAAGCTACCTCTCACAAGAAAAAGTAAGTTGATGCGCTTTTCATGTGCTTTGTCTGCCAAGAATTACAAAAAAAAGAGGGACATTGGACAAACTTGAATTACATTTTTAAGATTACATACCTAAACCCAGGTGATAAAAAATTGTTCCCTCAATAGTACATGTCATGATGGAAAGATAATTATGTGCAACTAGGACAATGTGTCATTGACCTTGGAAAAGACGGTATGAGGCTTGGTATGAGGCTTTCAAGTAGTTTTTGAGGTCAATAAAGCTTGGGGGAGGGGTGAACAATCTGAGGATGGCTACAGCTGCAGTCCTTGTTGTATCTTTATACTGACATTTTCGGGGGTTATCCGTGCATATGTCCCACCCGCAAAACAGGAATATTCTTGACTTATAATTGGTTGAAATGTATCAGATAATACCATGTATGAGATAATACGCTAAGAGGGATGATCACAGCTCTTGTGGTTAGCCATTGAAACATTGGTAAAGTTGTGTCGCCTCTAATTACTTGCTCGCATCTGAGACATCAGGGTTACCTTTATCATGCCGTCATGTGCTAAATTCCATGGAACCAGTCTACGCCTGTATTAAAGAGTGCAAGACAGGGGGCATGCAACACACTCGTTACTTAATAAGTCTGTAAGCAAGCACCTACTCCTAAGTGACAGACCATCACCTCTGCCAATTCTGAGACAGGGTAGGAAGGGTTTCCTCAGATAATCTGCTGCTAGGGATGCTTATTGAGACAAGCCTGTAAGGATTTCAATCCTTATTTTATCTGTGCATACCTCAGTAAGTACCTCAAAATGGAACTTCACTTTTAGGCTGGGATTAAGGGAGCCTTGCAGTTGGTTTACCGCTGACTTTGAGCTGCACAAACATGACTGCAAGAGGCTGCAAATATTTACATATTGCACATCCAAAGAATCGGGTACGGAATTGAGAACTGTAACCTTTGCAAATACGCCCCGCTCACAATCGCTTTCAATATGCAGGTTGGACACTTTTGGAGCTACCTCATCAGCAGCTTCCCAGAGATGCTGGACTTTCTAGGTTAGTTGGTCCACAATCAGTAGCTCCCTCTGTCTTCGATGCATGAAAACACGTAGCAAAAAATGTTGGGTGAGAAAGAGTGTGTGTGAGTATGTATGTGCATGTATGTGTGTTTGTGTGGGCATGAGAAAAAGAGAGAGAGAGAGAGAGAGAGTGAGAGAGAGAGAGTGAAAGAGAAAGCTGAATCACATGCGTTCAGTGAATGAGTGGAGAATATGGGAGAGCTGTTGTTTTGGCTCTTAGTAAAATTCATCATACTTCACATTGTGCCACTCTTACAATCTGCACCATATTGCAGCCTCTGTTGAGGAGGAGGATCGGAACGATTTTTTGAACGTCATTGAAGTGATGTACGAGCACTACTTTGATACCGCAAATACCTACAAAGTCCAGCTCAACAGCATCATCACAGAGAGGTAATTGCATTGTGAGGGACGTTGCATTGGGGGAAGATGGCATCAAGGCGGGTCTTATCTTTAAAGTTCCTAGCATGTGCTCTTCCTTCTTGGCCAGCTTGATGGCTTGCTTCACTGGATGTTTTTTTGCACTAGTTCTCACACCACAGCATAACTGCAGTGAAATATTTTCAGGCTTTTGTAGCAAACAACTAGTACTGTACAAGAGATTGAGTTGTACATTTTAACCCAACTTGCTTGCAAGACATCACATGGGAACTACATTAACAGCGACTATGGTCAAAACAGTTGAAATTGTTTTGCATTTAAGCTACTCTTATGCAAAATCTTGACAAAAGTGTTAGCCCATTTGAATACAACCTGGCAGAGGGGGTTACCTGAGGCATAAAACTGCCTGTTTTTTGCATGCTCCCTGTATAATTTCCCATAACAGGTACCTGTTTGTCAGTACTAGGTTTAAAGCCATTACGGGAGACGTGCCTAATTAGCCGCAACATGGACCCGTGTATTTTTAAATAAATTTGGAGTCCTTATACCAACAGGGTATCATTGCAAAAGAAAAAGAGTGAAAAGACTTGGTTGTTTTTGAGGTACAGAAATCCAACCATTTCCCTCAAAGAAAATCCTGCACACGGGGTGCCAAAAAGGTCAACTTTTGACCTCCTTCTTTCCTTTTTTTTGAATGTGCAGGATGTTAGCATTGTATATGTTGATTACAGAGACATACTTTTAGGAGTGAAAATGGTCCCAGGGTGGAAGTGTGGGCCCTTTTTAAGTGATCTGAGACCAGGAGAGTGGTCTGAGTCCTCTGATTTTCAACGTTTAGTGAATGTAAATTTGTTATCTAAAAATATTGATTGGCATGGTTAGATTTGAGAAAGAATCGCGAGAAAGAGCATGTCCAGCAACATAGGCCAATTGACCCCCTCTGACAACCTCGTCTTTAAACAAATTCAGCTTTTGTGCCCCTGTAATGAGCTTGTGTGCTAACCAACTAGCAAATTTGTCCTATAGTTGTGTAGGATTTTGCTGTACTGTGTGCTGCACTGGACCATTTTTCTCAGTTGGCATGTGCAGAGGCGCTCTACCTGAGCAGCTACTTTTGCACCCCTTGACTGCCAGCTGGCTTGATATGTTGATGGATCGCGTAAACCATGTTGATGATGCGCATAAAATTGGGCTAGACCCCTGAACCCACCCACCCCCTTTCACTCCTTAACCATTGAAGGGTTGCACCATGTTAAGCATCCTGTGCACATTAAGAAGTAAATTGACACAAGCAAAGGTGTTCGCACATGCTTTGATCTTAGCTTGCTATTTGCAAAAAAAGTAGTTTGTCAGTGACAGCCTGTAACATTCTGGCCCTTGTGTACGTGTGCATTCTGGACCTTCAGAAAAATGTAGCGATGCAGATGTTTCAGACTAGCATTTCATAAACGCATCTGCCTGACATGCATACCAGCTTGTATGTCCATATTGACATTGGTTGGCTTCATTTTCAATCCCAGTGTATCTGAAGAGGGATGGATTGGCTCATTTGCATCTGCCATTTGTGTGTCTCCTTGCAGGTTCCGTGCTGCCATCGGGCAATGGCTTTCATCTGCCTCAAACTCCGAAGTGATGTTTATCAAGTACGCACTGCATGGCCTGCATGGAAGATCAAGTGACGTTAAAGTTCATAAAGAAGGCACTGGAGAGCAAGAAACTCCTAAGATCAATGTCATGGATTCTTGGTGCAACTCCAGATTCCGAATCTTGCGGTGGACAGTGCTTGGATGCAAAAAGCCAGGCTGCAGGGCTGCTCAGGTTGTTAATCCGCCCAGCACAATTGGTGTGTCAATTTTAGAACAAAGTATGATGGTTGCATTGGTAGGCATGTTTAGGGACGCAAAGCAGGGGATTGGGTAACAGGAAGAATGCTGAAGGCAACCAATTCCTGGTCTGTGCGTTTGAGTTGAACCAAGCACGGAGATCTGTCAACGCAGCAATGTCCTACTCACGTACTCACGCAGGAAGGTGATTACTAAAGCATTTGCTAAGGCTCAAGGCGAGGAAGCTGAGGCAGAGATCACACGAGCATTTTCAAGGTCTTCAAAGTCAATGGTAAGAGGTTGTCAGCTGTGTCTTAGGTGTACAGAGTTCATGTGGGCTTTCTCGCGGTCTTCGAGTCAAGGTTGTTAGCTGTTTCTTAAGTGTGCAAAGATCACGTGAGCATGCTCAGTTCTCAAAATCAATGGTGGGCGATTGTCAGCTGCGTCTTTGAGTGTGAGACGTGCCAGCTCAATGTACACAACAATTAATATTATCAGCATCTTGAGACCTTCACCTTGCATGAGCTTGTGATCTGATAGGCCAGAAAGAGGAAGAAGGCAACCTTCTCAGCACAAAGAAGATTTATTACGCCTGGCCACCACTTGCTTAATGAACCTTATTAAGCCTATGTGATCATATATGACCTTTGTAAGCATATGAGCGAGTTTCCATCACCAAAAGGATCCCTGATATTTGTTCAGCACCTTGCTGACATTTCAGTATTTTGCTGCTAAGTGGGGTTCCACCGCATAATGACGGCAGGTGCCGGGACATAAGAGTTGTGACACCCACTCAGAAGCCATTTGCCAAAGTAGAGGGATCAGCTTTCAGGGGCCGCAAAACTTAGGCAGACCTATTTCCTATCCAGATTAAGGTCCCATATGTTCTTTGCGCCTGTTGTTGGCATGGTTGCAGGCAAATATGTGCCGGAGGGCCAGCTCAGAAGATGAGGACTTAGAGGAAAAGAAGCTGCATAGGATGACCAGTGATGGCGGTTCCCTTCTAGGAGGCCTCAGTGGAGCAAGTTCCCTAGTAAGGGGCACCAGTGGGCCAAGTCCTCAAAGTTGCCTACAAGGAGATGTGGCATTCGTGCGCAGCAGTGGTGGCGGTGCACAGACACGCATCAAATGGGGCGAGTGAGTATGGCTAGGGCCCTCAGTTGGAGACTGCGGGGGGAGATGTCCAACCAAGATGTTGCTGAAGTACGCATAATTATGCTATGGACAGCAAACGATGTGGATATGTCCCAGATGGGTAAATTATGTTGGCCTTGCAATGCCAATATATTGGCCTCCAAGGTCATGGATACAGGTGTTGCATCTGTCATTTGATTATACATGGTAGTGGTTTGCTTGGATTTCTATTTCAAAAGACAGGCAAGTGCAGAAAGAGAGGAACTGCAGAGGTCAGCAACACCTGATTTTGATTCTGTCCTCCCAGGAACTTAACGGAGAAGCCCAAGAAGAGCTTCAGCATACACTCACCAAGAGTCAATTTCAGCAACTCAGGCAAGCCCCAAACTGCGTCGCCTTTTGCTGCTGTCCAAGAGCCTGACGTGGGGATTGGCCACGGCAGCATGGTGGGTTTCAATGGCAGTTTTGGGACAAAGACATGTTTCAGGAAGACATGTTTGGACGTGTCCAATGTCCATGCGCATTCCTCACACGTGGCATGCAAGCACACCTGCACGTTAGTGCTGGGTCCTGCTCCATAGATGCAATGCATTGCAGCTTTAGAAAGTGATTTTGTCTAGTGTGAGCGCCATGCCCAATTCTCTTTACAGGAATATTTCAAAGTGAGCTTCACCGCAATTCTTTGTTATTTGTACATTCGTTTTAGCACCTTTTTTTGCAGAGCACCAAATCCAAATTGATTCAAACGCAGGCCTCCTATTTTCCTCCCCTTGCACCCTGACGTTTCATACAAAAAAGCACCAAATATCTTGTGATCACTGCAAGTGTATGGAAGCAACAAACATTTAAACATTGTTTACCTTTCATGTCTATCATATGCCACACGCAGCCCTTGAGCAACAGTGACATCCTGGTGGCTCGCAACATCACCACGCCCCGGGACAACGCCACTGACACAGATGAGCTGTTGCGCGTCCAGAGCATGCACAGCCCCCGTCCAGATGATCAGCCCCTGCCCCAGCCGCCTTGTCTTAAAGTGCATACGCCAACTGATGCTCTCCCCTCTGTACCAGCAGACGTTGAGGCCGGCATCAACCAGAATTTGCAGATCTCTGAGGGGGGATCCCCATTGGGTGAGGGGAAATTGTCTGTGCTCCCCTCTGCACCAGCAGACATTGAGGCTGGCATCAACAAGAATTTGCGGGCTCCCGAGGGGGCATCTCCATTGGGTGAGGGGAGGTTGTTTGACAAGCGCCCCTCCCCTTTTGGTCAGGACGAGGCTGGCACCCTGGGCTTGGCTACTTCAGGTGTGTGGGCTTTGTGAGCTCGTTGAGCTGCTTTATGACTCTGATCAAAAAGAGCCACAATTAAAAAGGTGCATCTCATCTTTTTACATCTTATCAATTTGGAGGTAGTCAAGTTATGACTACGAATTGACGAGCCAAAGTACAGTGTGCTGCTCTCACCTAAGCATGCCATGCTCGTATCTCATGCTGTGCATGGCCCTGGTGGTACCACCCACTAGCCCCTAGTTATGACCCCTAGACCAGGGCATCCAACAATCTCCCGTTCTATGCAGCCTCACTTTTATAGCACCTTCCTCCCTGTTTTTGTCTCCAGGTCAAGACCAGCCAACTGAGCCCAAGGCTTCAGAAGGGGAAAGTCCCGTGCCAAGTGATGACATCGTGCGCCCCTTCATTTAGATGGAGCTTCTTGTCTGGTCCTGCACTTGTGATACGTACGAGTGAAAGTGCACTTTCAATGACCGCGCTGCAGCTTGCTTTTCAGGTCAGTATGTGTGCAATGCAGATGGTGACCTAGACATAAGCATGTGATTGAAAGGCTTTGTTGTGTGACAAGAAATTGTTGCCCCAATTAGAGTCCGAAGAGATGCCTGTCAGTAAGAAAAATTTTAAAAAAAATTAGTGTTTTGGCGTTTTGTTTGGATGACGATTATAAACAAAAAGCGTGTTTGGGGGTTTGTTGATATGAGATGGGTGCTTTTGTTGGAAAACAAGTTGCAGCAGGTGCTGATGTTAGGATGGGTGTTTTTGGTGAAAGAAGAAAGTGCAGGATTGGCCAGGTGGAGACTGGGAGCCATTTTCCCAGCCAGTGGTCCCTGTTGGAGCCATCTCGGATCGTACAGATGCTGCCGCAGAGGTTGTTGTGCCGACTCTCCTCTCAAAGGTCAGAGTGGGTTAAGCAAGCACCTTGTGCTAGGGCGTGGCATTGAGCTTAGGAGGGGGGCTTGCTTTTATGCACCCTTTTTTGTGTCTGGGCATGAGCCTGGCCACCCGGATTGATGGACATTTTAGACAGCAGCAAAATTGGATACGGTCACATTTGTCAGGTGTTCTAGGAGACTCCTGTTGCTTAGACCCTGCAAAAGATCCGGGCGCGAGTATTTGAGGAAGAACACGCTACCTTTGTTTCAAGGCAAGGATACTGGTTGACTGTTGCAACGTCAAAGTCTCAGATCCTGGTTTGAGGAAGTTTGTCGAAACAATTTTGTTAGAGGTTGCATGGAATCAGGGTTTTTCTGCATCCGCATGACATGGAGACTTGATCCACCATAGAATATTTTGTGCCTATGGCCATGTATAAGGCCGGGCGAAAAGCCTTTTGTTACTTGTCCAAGAAAGGTAGAAGGAATTTGGGGCCTTATTGCCCCTCGACAGGCTAAGCTCATACAGGTAAGATAAGTGTTGACTTGTATGCTTGAAAGACTTGTATGTTGTGTCTGACTGTGATTGGAGTGTGGTGTGTAAGCTTGGAGTCGAGTGAGTACCGCTCGTTGTAGATGTGTTTGATTATAAATGCATGAGTGGCATTGCAGCATGGGAAAGAGCTTCTGGGGTGTTGAGTGCAGCTGTGAGGAAGTTGATGAGTTTCTTAGAGCCCCTTTTGTGATGAAATACCAGTAGAGGACCCTGAGCATACTTGAATGGTCGAAAGCGCTGTCTGCTCTTTCCAGATGCAGGATTTGGGGCATATGCCACTTTGTTTGTGTGATATGAAGGTGGTAACGTTTTCTAGTCAGATAAGTTAATGGCCCATGAGGTTTTCGAATGCATATGATTTGCAGTCAGGTGACCAAAAAAAGGCTAGCCTGGTGCATGAGGTTTGTTGGCTGTCAAGAACCATCAACAGGGAAAAAAAGGCCCCGTTGCTGAGCAATTGAGACCGTGCATGTGTATCGTCAAAAATATCTGCATCTCTCTTTGGATGTTACCATTTGGATCTGTTTTGTCTGTTTGTGCTTCTTCAAGGCACAAGCAGCACATCAGTTTGGCAAGTTAGTGATGGGAGTGAGAGCTCTACGCTTTAAACTACACTGCGGCTGAAATGCTTCATCTTGATCAAAAAAAATTGCATCTCATTGATGTATTATACGCTATGCAGATGAGTTTTTGTTGGGTTTGATTGTCATGCTCTGCCCAGACTAGAAACGATAACATTTCATTTCCTTGAGCACTTCTTGTACCTCATGCTTTATGATCTGCATTCTTCTGAGATGGTGGGTGTTTTCTATTTGGCTGGCACTCGTGATAAAACCATCAATTGACATTGCAACCAGCACTATCTAGCAGAGAACTTGCTTGACCTCGTGAACGTTGTAGGTAAACTTGAGATGTTACGGAGGTACGTTTTTTTATAAAATCTGTTTAGCTCTCTGTATAATCCTGCGTGCATGCATCTTTTGACCAGCCTCCAAGTTCAATTCCAGGCATTTGCTTTGGCTAAGCTGCCTTTGCAGGCAGATGCAGCTATGCAATCCTTCTTTCCTTCCAGAAGGAGCATGAGCAAGGCAGCATAGTGATGTGATTACTTATTATATCAAGGCTTTTTTGCTTCAGCTAAACCGCCCTTGCTGGCAGGTAGGGCTATGCAATCCTTCTCTCCTCCCTTCGTATTGGAAGGGGATCACAAGAGGCTTAAGGCCCGGTATTCTGGCTGATCGGGCATTGGTGATACAGGCTCACAGAGTAACAGAAACGTAACCAAGTCTGATTAAAGTTTGTCAAGTTTGTGATAGTCAAGCTATAAAAATAGCCAATAAGGGAATGAAGTCTGTGTCTGCGGATAAAGCAAATCAATGGTTTTTATGAAAAAATCCTGCAACAAGGAAAAACTAAGCACGTTGGGGCTTGCCGCGTGCATCAAGGTAAGGTTAGGTAACCTGACTCAGGTTACATCGCTATATCCGCCTACAAGGGTAGCCGAGCAGGAAAACTGAGGCTGTAACCAGACCTGGCCAAAAAACGCTCAACTTGCAAAACGTGGACTGGAATAAAAATATGACAAATCAAATTTGTTGCGGTCTGGTGTTTGATGGAAGAGTTTGAGGTAGATCATCGGTAGATTATACTCAAAGGCTTCAAAGTTGTTGGGTCAGATAAGTGCTCAAAAAATTCGATGAACAATGTGTGCATTAACAAGATTTAGATTTAGATTTACACGGGGGGACCTTCAGCCAGACTGTTCGGCTGATCGGCCTGTGACTGGTCCTCGCCAGCCAACATAATGTCCATAAGCTCAGAAACAAACGAAAAAAGCTTGTTGTTGTGTTGCAAGAGGAAATCAGAAACATCCTGGACACTGGCTTGTTGTAAAAATGGTTGCTCCATTGAAAAAGCACCAGAGAAACAGTTGAACAGGTAGCGTACTTTCTTCTCAAAGCACAAACATCTGCGTCTCTGCACACCAAAAGGGCATGAGCCTCATCTTGAATCTCATCACAAGAACAGCGATCACACAAAAGAGCGTTCCGAGTATCCCAAGCTGCTGTCTCCACCTTCAGTGTGTGTGCCCTCAGTCTGAAACGGCTAACATTCCTCATGACATGTGGAGACAAATCCAAATGCATGTGCCTTGGTAAACAGGCAGGGGCACGCACGTTATGGTCAAAAGGCACTGCAAAAAGAGACTGGTAAGTTGCCAGCTTACTATGTGTGTCCCGCGGGTCCACTCCCTCAACATCTCTCCACACTGCCCGCAGCCTGAGTCTGAGGTCATCTGTAAACTCTTGAATAGGGATAGGAGTGCCCTGCCGCAGAGCTTGCACAAAGGAATCACAGCGCCGTAAGCCTTGAAAAGCATCTAAAACTTGAGCAGTCCAGCAGGCTGGCTCACGCGAATGAATGTTCAAATCTGCTTTCAGCACTCTTCTCAACGTCTCACTGTTAGACCTCAGCATGCTATGCATTAGCAAGAAGATTCCCTAGCTAGGAAAGGAAAGGGTTACATAGCTGTACCTGCCTGCGGGGGGCAGCTCAGCTGCAGCAGAAATGTGCCTGTATCCAAACCAGTCCAGTAAAGAAAAGAAAAGTCTACGCCAGCCAAAAGGCCGCGTGCATTAAGGAAAGGTTCCCTAACTAGCGAGCTAGGAAAGATCCCACCAAAGGGCCCTCAAAACTAAACTAGACACAGATAGCCTTGGAAAAAAGGTAAGGTTACATACATCGCTATATCCGCCTACAAGGGCAGCTGAGCGGAAACACAGAGGCCTGTAACCTGACCAGTCTGAAAAAGAAGCTGTGTTCGGAAGTGTCAACTGCTGAGTGAAACATGCGCTAAAAATACCACAGAAAATGTGCCTTGGAACAAGCCAGACACAGAGCTAATGGGGAATAGGAGAGTTGTCTGCCATGCTCCTGGACGCCCAGACTCTCCTTCTCCTGCTCTCCACCACCATGTGCCCAGCAACCCCACCCCCAGAAGTCCCCTGAAAATGAAGTGCATGCGTGGTGTGAATAATAGTTGGTATCTTTGGATAGCATGGCAACTAAATTTGGATGCTACTGATCTAGCCTTTTGCCTGGTTACACCCAAGTTGGTAAGAGGTTTGTCATTGTAGGTAGTACCTGCAACACCAACTAAGATGATGTGTATGGTCACCTTGTTGTTCCTGATTGGGTTTCTCAAGCTGCAGTTTTTGAGCCTGGTTACTACCTGGGCTGGTAATAGGCTGGTAATAGTATAGTGTTACTACCTGGGCTGGCAATAGGCTGGTAATAGTATAGTGTTGTATGCTGGGCAGTTGCAGCTTCTAGAGTGGGAAAGGGGTTGGTATCAGGGCAGAATCCATATTCAACAAGATGAGTGCCCTTGTCTTGAGGAAGAATCTTAATATGATCAATGTGTGAGGGTCGGCCTGGGTTAGAGCGCACAAAGACAGCAGTAGGGCGGCTTTGGTTCCGGGCAGAGGAGTCGGTACCATTAGGGAAAACCCAGTCAGGGATAGCTTGGGAGATGTTTTCAGGATTCTCTCATTTCGCAGAAATAATTGACAGTGCCAAAACCATCATGGAACAAAACAAGGAGAACCAAGCCCTATGTAATGCCATCACGGGGCTAGAATACATAGACTTTGACCTTCCCCTCCTCCAGCAAATTGACAGTATATCAAGTAGCACCAAAAAAGCCATGAAATACATGGATGAAACACGGAATAAGAAAAGCAACAACATTGCCCGTAAACAGTTAAACAAAATGATCAACCAAAATCCAAAACAAGCACACAGAGAAATCTTCAGAGATAAAGGTGCACAGCCTAGAGCAGGCTTACAAGCCCTTCGTGACCCTGGAACTAACACTATTGAGACTGAACCAGAAAGACAGGCCCAGATTATTGAAAAATACTACACAGAAGCCATGAGCGCCGTAAACATCAAAAATGGTAAATATCTTCCAGAAGAAGCACCTCGCAACTACCCCTGGGAACAGGCTGGAAAGACACAACCTGTACCGGATCCCTTCACGCTCCAATCTCAAATAACAAAAGAGGAACAAGAAGGAATTAAGCAAAGAGTCTGGCTACATTACAAGATCCTTGATAAAAGTACATTCAATGAATGCATCAAATCACTCAGCAATAACAAGTCACCAGGCCCTGATGGCATAGTGAACGAGATTCTGAGAATGCTCCCGCATGAGATCCAAGAATGTGTCCACAAACTTTTCACCATCATGTGGGCCACCCGCCTTATCCCAGTGTCATGGAAAACTAGTGACACTATCCTGATTGACAAAAATAAAGGGGAGGAGACGGAAATGTCATCCTACAGACCCATTGGGCTCGCAAACACACTCTACAAACTGTGGACTCGCATGGTCACAAATACACTCTATGAGTATGCAGAAGCACACTCCCTACTGAGCTCCATTCAAGCTGGGTTCCGTAGCCAAAAAGACACAATCCACCAGCTCCAGAGTGTCATTATGGGGCTTGAGGATGCTAAAGCTTTTAGTAAAGACATTTATGCCCTCATTGTAGACTTCACCTCCGCTTTTAATACCACTGATCACTACCGAATGCTTTGGATCATGTACGACTTGGGCTTCCCTACTGATGCTATTGACACGGTCAAAAACCTCTATGAAAATGGTACCACTAAAGTCAGGCTACCCTCGGGAGGAAGCACCAGACAAATACCTGTTGAGAGGGGGACAATCCAAGGTGATACACTATCTCCCTTTCTCTTTTTGCTCTACATGGAACCACTCCTTCGATGGCTCCACGTATGGGGCCGTGGGTACCAGCACAGCTGCATCCCAAACCAAAATGCTACTGACACCCACCTTGCTAATATCTTGAGCAGCGCGGCCTTTGCTGATGACCTCCTGTGCCCTACAAATACAATTAAAGACCTCAAAGTCCAAGCCCACAAGCTTACTCTGTATTCAAACTGGGCAGCACTAATCATATCTGGCAGCAAAACAAAGGCCACCGGTGTCCTCCACAGTCACCCCCCAAAAGATAATAATGGGGTAACACCCTCCCAAGCCCTCAGGCATCACCTCCAAGGCAAAATAGACATCCAAGGACAGAAAGCTCAATTCCTACCATCTGATGAGCCCTTCCTTTACCTTGGAGTCCAACTTACCATGGATTTAAACTGGAAGCACCAGATCCAGCGTATGACTTGTAACCTGAAGAAAAAGCTTGAAAACCTCAACTTCTCCCAGACCTCCCCCCGTCAAGCCAAAGATATGATCCGCATAGCTATCAGTCCTAGTCTTGCCTATGCCTTTGCAGTTACTCCATGCACCCCAGCAGACCTTATCATTTAGGACAAAATGATTGACAGAACCATTAAACATAAATACAACCTCTTAATCAGCACAGCAGCAGCAATGATACGAGAGGATGTGAACAACTTTGGACTAGGGCGCCCCTCAATCTGCATTGAATACCATAGGCGTATGGCCTCCGCACTCACATCCAGCCTAGAGGACCCCTCAGCCAGACATTGCGCAGTTAGCCTTAACCTCCTCCACAATCAAATAGCGCACCTCAAGGACCTGTCCGTGGACTTTCTTAACAATGGCGTAAAGACCAACCTTCGCATAAAAAGACAACTGAACCACTGTATGCGAGCACGCCAATTAATCAGCATCCACCTCAGTGGACTCCACCTAAGAAAGGAAGGGGAAAGCATGTTCCATAAGGACCAGAAAATCATAACCAAAGCCCTGTCACTGCATAAACCACCCCCTCGCAACCTCTCAAACCTCATCACATGTATTATACAACCACTCATGGGCCTTGGTATTAATGGAATGCATGACCTCACATCCCCCTGCAAAACCATGGTTATCACAGTGGCTCAACTCCAGGCAAAATACTCCGGGGTGAACACCAAATGTAAAATGGCACTTAATAGACTGGCAGCCCTCATCAGCCTTCCAGCCACCGAAGAGCTTAACACTGCTATTGTCCAAAAAATCCTCACCTGCAAGAACACTGAAGCCAGAGTCCATGCGGCCCACCGCCGCATCAACAATACCCACATAAGTGGCCTCATCGATACCCAACTCAATGAAGAGTTTAACCCCTCCGTTAGCATCCATGCTCACCCTCAAAGGAACGAAAACCGATCAACACGGGTGGTACCTACACCACAACCTCCCTCCACAACACACTACAGACATGAGATTACTGGGCGTCGCCTCGTAAGGACACCCAATTCTCGTCAAACTCCTACAATATGTCCTTCTAGTACAAACAGAGCACACCCAACCCATCCTGTGTCACAAAACACTAACCAACCCATTACTATGCCAGCCACACAGCAAATCTGCCCCCTTACACAGGAGGTGATACCCACTATTGTGACTACCCCCATAGATGAGCCACCCAGTAAAAGAACGCGCTCCCAGGGCAGATCCACCCATCACTCCCCCGCTCACACAGCTCACACCACCATTCCATCCAATGTCCTGCCTCTCACGCAAAATGTCAATTTAGAGACCACTAATGCTGGAACCTCAACTCCTGATAGCGCTCCCACCATTCAAGCTAGTCAGCCTGGTCCACACAATGAAGATGGGCCTCCCAGCAAACGCACACGCTCAGCTAACAAACAAGAATCCAGACGTTCACAGCAGCACCTGTGCCAGAACACTCAGGGATCTAGTGTTAATCAACAAAAGGACGTGCCTTCCATTCCCCATACTCATTCCAACATCCCGAGCAGCTCAAATACACAGAACAGTATCCAGAGTCATAACAGAAAGAGGAAAGCTTTGCTTCATATAGAGGCAGAACTTCAGACCCTTACCATCTACCCTCTAGCTCCAAATTGGCAAGGAAATGATGTCTGGAGGTACAAAGAAAATTTGGTGAAAAAGCTGGCTCAAGAAGCCACAGCCAACCACGCCATTAATGCTGTCTACTATAATGACATTGACGTCACACATACAGACGCATGGAGAATCTATTTAGCCAAGAGAAAGGACATGAGCAATGACCCCTCATCCCGGCAGAAGCATTACCACACACACTACGGGCCCATGATAATAGAGAAGTGGGCTTTGCCCATCTTCAAGAAAGCTGGCTTTCAACCAGCAAGTATCTGCACAGCTGCTCGCACAGACATTGAGTGCGCATGTTGCCAGATATGCAACTACCACGGAGGCCTGGAGCCTATCAACTCGGAGCCCCCCTTCCTGAACATGTATGTCTGTGATGTGTGTGAACGTACCTACCACTGGAAATGCATGAGAGAACTCGGATGCTATAATGATGACCAAAGGCAAGAGGTCAATATAGCTGAAGCCTGGGCCTGTCCCGCCTGTGCTAGCCTCAGCAACGAAGACAAAATTAACAGAGCATATAAGTCTAGAGAAGAACTACTTGAGGTTTTTTGGCTACCATCATGGGAGCCAGAAGGATTAAAAATTAGCTGGCCCATCTTCGACCAGCGCATACAAGAATTTGAATCGCAGCTAAGCAAACCCAACCTTCTCTTACCCACAGCAGACTCTGCTCTCTCCAACCTAGAGAGGCAAGGGTTCAACAAATCTGACACAAATAGCACCTGGAGCCAGAAATTAGACATAGAACTTCGCAACAAAATCATCTTTGAAATACACCCTACCAATCCGCAAACGGACATCAAGCCCACAGGCACATGTGAGTTCTGGGTCCAAGAAATAGATCTTGTCAAACACAATCCTGAACCTTCTTCAAATCATCCCCCAACAGAAACGCCTGAAAGCCCCACACCAATTATCCCACCTACCCTCACCCTCCCTGATACCTACAAATCAAGAGTGGCCTGCATCTACAATACAGATGGCAAATGCGTTGGGATGATAACCCCTCAACGTTTTGACGTCCTTTTCGAGGCTTTCCAAAGGTCCAAAGCAGAAGGTCTGCATGATAACATCTGCCCCCCACCAGCAAGCTTTGCATCTGAGATCCTGGGGCTCCTAGCCTGCAAGACCAAACTGGAGGACAAATACCAAAGCAAAACGATTAAAGATTCCTTCTCACGGACCCTCCCACCTCACATTCACTCTGCCTTCCAAAAATGGGCACAAGTCACCCAAGAGAAAATGGCCTCTCCCCTGGACTATAACGCTCACTACCATCACTACTGGAGCTCTGATCCCCGCGACGTTTTGTTTGGTGCCCACTACAATTATCTCTCGTCCAGGTTTTCCGGGATGTCTATCTGCCATCCCATCTATGATGAAAAGTCCATGAAACTAACACTACGACATGCTATCTACTCTGCCATCCTTCATACAGAGGCTACAGCCACCTTCATGCTTCTGCCAGCAAGTGGCAGGCATATGATAACCAACCCCTACTCACAACTCCTCAATGCCTACCCACACCTTTGCTACAAGCTCGGGACCATTCCTAAAAGCAAACTTACCTATGACAAACCCCAATCCTGGGTCGGCCAGGAAACTGCCCTACCCAAGCATACCTGGGATTTACAAATTATTGCAGTTTGGAACACAGCTGCAAGAATTCACTTGAATAATCAGAACCATACCTGGCTTCAGGATCTAGCCAAAGCCATCCCTGAGGCCAAATGGATCATCAAGAACGTTAGCAACCACCCCATTCAGAATGCAAGACACAAAGTGATGCTCGGGATAAGGAAGTGTGAAAAACTCCCCCTAGACATGAAACAGATTTCCAAGGGCCCCAAAAGACCCGCTTGACACTGTCAAAAATCTCTATGAAAGCGCCACCACCCAAGTTAGATTGCCCTCAGGGCGTAGCACTGAAAAAATTCCTGTTGAAAGAGGTACAATTCAAGGAGATACACTCTCGCCCTTCCTATTTCTCCTCTACATGGAACCCCTCTTAAGATGGCTACATGTAGGAGGGCGCGGTTACAAACACGGCTGCATCCCAGGCCAAAATGCCACTGATACTCACCTTGCTAACGTGCTAAGCAGCGCTGCCTTTGCTGACGACCTTCTCTGCCCCACTAGCACAATCCAGGACCTCAAAATACAAGCCAAAAAGCTCACTCTCTACTCTGACTGGGCTGCACTCGTTATATCTGGCAGCAAAACTAAAGCAACGGGCATTTTACACAGTCATCCTGGAAAAGATCAAAATGGGGTGACACCATCTCAAGCTCTCTGTCAACAGCTCAAAGGAAAAATAGAAATCCAAAGACAAAAGGCCCAGTTTCTTGCATCACATGAACCCTTCCTTTATCTTGGAGTTCAAATCACCATGGACTTAAACTGGAAGCAACAAATTCAACGCATGACCTGTAACCTCAGAAATAAGCTTGATAACCTTGACTCCTCCTATGCTTCCCCACGGCAAACGCTTGACATTGTCCGTACAGCCATTATCCCTAGCCTTGCCTATGCTTTTGCAGTTACTCCTTGCACACCAGCAGACCTCATCATTTGGGTCACCATGATAGACAGGATTATCAAACATAAATACAAACTCTGGAACAGCACAGCAGCAGCTATGATTCGCGAAGATTCTGATAACTTTGGACTAGGACGCACCTCAATTTGCGTAGAATACCACAGACGCCTGGCTTTTGCACTCACATCTAGCCTAGAAGATCCCTCAACTAGACACCGCACCGTAAGCCTCAATCTCCTCACTAAGCAAATAGCGGACCTTAAGCTCTTATCCACATCCTATCTTACCAAACAAGAAGGAACCAATCTGCACATAAGACGCCAGCTCAACTTTTGCATGCGTGCCCGCCAATTGATCAGTATCCACTCTAGTAAGCTCCACCTCATGAAAGACGAGGAAGTTGTATTCAATGAGGACTTGGACCTCATCCATGAAGCCCTCTCCCTGCATAAACCACCTCCCCACAATCTCTCCTCCCTCATAACCTGCATAATGCAACCCCTAATGGGCCTTGGAATTAATGGAATCCATGAACTCACATCCCCGTGTAAGACTCACACCATCACAGTAGCTCAGCTACAATCCAAATACTCTAAGGTCAACGTTAAATGTAAAATAGCACTCAACAGACTGGCAGCACTGGTTAACCTCCCCCAGACAGAAGAGTTGAATACATCCTCTATCCAAAAAATCATTGCCTACAAAAACACTGAAGCAAACACTCTTGCACACTACCGCCTTATCAAAAACACACATGTGAGTGGCCTCAATGTGGAACCAGATAACCTGATTCATACCTACCCTCTTGCAAGCTCCCAACCAAACAGCACCGCTTCCACACAAGTTGTGCCATCACCACAACCTCGCTCCACATCTTACTACAGACACGAACATACTGGACGCCGCCTCAGACGTGACCAAGCTACCTTGTCCGCCCCTACAGTCAACATTCCTACACAAGAAATTTGTCCTCTTACTCAGGAAGTAATGACCGCCAAAGAAACAAAACCCACAGAAGGGCCACCTAATAAAAGAACTCGCTCCAATTATAGGATGAGCATCACTCCTACACAAATAATTCATGCCTCAACACAAAATACTGCTAGCATTAATGTTTTGACGCCCACTCAACAAGATTCACCTACGGAAGGGCCACCCAGCAAGCGCACACGCTCAACATTAAAACATACCTCCACATCCATGTCTCAACCTTTTAGCCAGAATAACCCAGGAGCTAATGTCAGTCAAAGCACTGTTAACTACATCCCATCACAGCCCAACTCCCCATGCACAACAGATACTGGCCATACAGGCAAAATCCGCAACCCTCCTTCCTGTCCAAACACTCCACACAGCCTAGATACACAAATTAATAACCACAAAAACAAAAAGAAAAAATTGCTTCACATAGAGAAAGAGCTCACCCCTCCTGTCATCAACCCCCTCAGCTCACTATGCCAAGCCTCTGAGGTCTGGAATTATAAGAAAACCTCAGTCCACAAGCTTACAAAAGCAAAAACAGCTAGCCATGCTATCAACGCTATATATAACCATGATTTTGACATAACCCATATAGATGGTTGGAGAAACTGCACGGTCAATAAAAAAGACGGATGGAGAAGCCTCATTCACCATCAAGTGCAATACCACACCCATTTTGCCCCAATGATTATTGAGAAGTGGGCCCTGCCTTTCTTCAAGAAAGCTGGCCTTCAGCCTGCAACTACCTCAACTGCTGCTCGCACTGATATTGAGTGTGCTTGCTGCCAAATATGCAATTACCATGGTGGCTATGAACCTATCAACTCTGAACCTCCTTACCTTGATATGTATATCTGTGATGTTTGCCAACGAACGTACCACTGGAAATGCATGAAAGAACTTGGTTGCTATACTGATGGGCAAAGACAAGAGATAGATGCAGCTGACACATGGGCTTGTCCCGCCTGCGCAGGCCTTAACAATGCACAGAAAATTGACAGAGAATGCCAGTCTAGAGAGGAGCTCATAATGGTCACTTGGATGCCCTCCTGGGAGCCTGACGAAACTAGAGAGACCTGGCCTAAATTCCAACAGCGTCTGCTTGAATTTGAAGCCAAGCTAAGTGAACCAGACCTTTCCCGACCCACAGCAGACTCTGCCCTTTCTAACCTTGAAAGACAAGGCTTTGATAAGCCTCACGCTATTAATACTTGGAGGCAAAAACTAGACACAGAACTCCGCAATAAAATTTCCTTTGACATACACCCCACCAACCCACAAGTACTACTAATGTCTAGTAGACATTAAACCCACTGGCTGCAGTGAATTTTGGCTGCATGACATTGACCTTGTCAAGTACAAAGTAAAACAAAACCCCAATCTAACATCACTAGACACTGAATCACAAAGCCCCAACTCTCGTGCTCCACCTCCCCTTCTCCTCCCGGAAATTTACAAAGCATACATGGCATGCGTTTACAACACACAAGGTAAATGTGTTGGGATGATAACCCCTAGCCGATTTCAAATCCTTTACAAGGCTTTCTATAGGGCCAAGCTTGCAGGCTTGCATGAAGCCATAACACCTGCTCCTACTAGCTTTGCATCTGAGCTGCAGGGGCTCCTTGCTCGCAAGACTATGCTAGAAAACAAGTACGCTAGTAAAAAGATTAAAGACTCCTTTTCGCGGGCCCTGCCAACCCCCATCCACGCTGCCCTTAAAGAATGGGCCCTAGTAACTCAAGAAAAAATGGCCTCCCCGCTGGACCACAACCCACAATACCAACATTACTGGAGCTCTGACCCCCGAGACACTCTCTTTGGTGCCCACCATAACTCCCTCTCATCCAGATATTCTGGTTTTTCTTTCTGCCATCCCATTTACACCGAGGAAGCTATGACTCAGGCCTTACGCCATGCTATTTACTCAACCATTCTCAACACAGAGGCCACTGCTACTTTCATGTTCCTCCCTGTATGGGGACAACACATGGTAACTAACCCCTATTCCAAACTCATCACTGCCTATCCACATCTCTGTTGTGAACTTGGAACCATCGCTCATACCAACCTTTGCTACAACGATCCACAATCCTCCATCAACCAGGAAATACCCCTTTCTCAGCACACCTGGGACCTACAAATTATTGCAGTATGGAACACAGCTGCAAGGATTCATTTAAACAATCATAACCCAGCTTGGCTACAAGGCCTGGCTTCGGCTGTACCAGAAGCTAACTGGAAGCTGCGCAGTATAGGCAACCATTCTACTCTCAATACAATGCATGCTGATATGCCTGGATTCGATAAATGCCAACGCCTCCCCTCTGACAAACAACAAATATCTAGATATCTTACCTCTCCACACGTAGGTAATCAGGAAGAATTTTTTGTACCTAACCAATCTAGTCCAACCCTCAAGCTCAAAGTCCCTGACTGGAGGACATGGGCTTACACTGATGGTAGTTGTCAAATCCAGAATGGCAGACAAGAAATTGGAGCAGGAGTCTACTGTCCTCTCACCGATAGCAGAAGTTTTGTCGAGCCCAACGGTGCTGGAATTACCAACACTATATGTCGAGCTGAATTAGCAGCAATTGCTGCTGCCATCACACACTCTTATTCACACATTGCTTCAGACAGTCTCACCTCTCTTCATCAAATACGTAAACAACTTATTTACCCAGAGAAGCACAAACAACATATTCAAGGGGATGTCCTAAAAACCATATCTACCCTCATTAGCAACTCCCAAAGTAATATTTGTTTCTACAAAGTAAAATCTCATGCTGGCATTGCTGGTAACGAATGTGCAGATGCTATTGCAAAATATCAAGCAAGCCAAGCCAATAATAATGTGGCTGATACCGGGATCCCTAGCGCAGGCCCCGGCGGAAATCTTTTTTCTCATATATTTTGGTTAGCCAAAGAGGAAAAAAAAGAACACAATGCTGGCACATCCACAGCTCGTACACCCAATCCTAAAATCACCTACCTCCCCAATCTTCAAAATGCTCTCAAGTCTCATATGCATACAAAACACAGACTTGGATATGCCAACCCCAAAACAGGCTACTACTCATATTATCAGAGTTTGTTACCACATGTAGATAAGAAAATCAGCAATGCCTTTAGGAACATGTCCTGTATATCCACACCCATGAAGCGCACCATCCTACAATATTGCACTGGCACCCTCTATAACCAAAAACATGCGGTTCGCTTCAAAAGGTCCACTAACCCACTTTGCCCTCTCACAGGCTGTCATCAATTAGACAGCGCACTCCACATGCTTTCAGGCTGTCAAAATCATGTTATCTCCAGCATGAAAACTGAACGCCACAATGTTGCTGGAAGAATGATCATCAAAGCTCTTAGCAAAAGCCCGTGGGGAGCAGGCTTGGTTAACATGGACATAGGGAGTGGTGATAGGTTGGCGCAGCACAACCTTCAAATCCCTGCACATGCATCAAACAGAATTATACCCCCTTACCTCTTTCCAAGAAATTTTTCTAAGCAATCTAGACTCACCTCCAGCCGTCCTGATGCTATACTGATTACTCCCTATAAAGCCAAACCCACTTCTTCTCCTTCTACCTCCTGCTCACACCATCATGCGTTACGCAGCAGACACAACCCCACACTGAGGGCCACAACAGCCAACCGCATGAGGCAACCCCACCAACTGAATGTAAACCAGCGGCATGTGCACTTGATTGAAATCAAGTACTGTGAAGACACGATGCCTGGACAGCAGTTGGAGGCGGCACATCGGCAGCATGCAGACCTCTGCAAGCTCATTAATGCAAAAGTTGTGACTCTCCACACCATCTTTTTGGGTGTTGGTGGGACCTGCTACACTGAGCACACCCTTAACCAGTTTAAACAACTGGGACTTGACCACCAACGCGCCAATAAACTTGCTCGCAAACTTCATGCCCATTCTGTCATGTATGCCAACAAGCTTGTTACTACTATAGTTGTTTTCAATATATTGAAAACAACTATATAGCACGCCTAGCTAGGCGTGCTATTGAAAACAAGAATACTTCTTGCAGCCAGGTTATGGAGCTGGGTGCTTCCAATAACCCTCCAGATCCCCATTAGAGTCTTCTTTTTGTAGCTTCGTGGTGGAGGGGACTCACGGCTCTTCTGAGCCAATGTGTCTCTTTTTCCTTAATTGATGTAGGGAGAGTTTCCTCTGCCTACGTAGTTTTTCTTTTCTTTTCTTTCCCGCTTCAGACATTACTGTTAATGCTCCTTGTCAGTCCCATCCCAACCTCCAGCTTAAAGTCGCAAACTGGAGGTCTTGGGCCTACACAGACGGCAGTTGCCAGGTCCAGAACGGCAAGACAGTTATAGGGGCAGGTGTGTACCATCCTATGAGTGACTCACAAAAACTAGTTGAGCCTAATGGCGCTGGTATTACCAATACCATAGGAAGAGCTGAGCTCGCTGCCATATCTGCTGCGCTCACTCACGATTACACACACATTGCCACAGACAGCCTTAGCTCACTTTATCAACTCAGAAAGCAAATCCTGTATCCAGAAAAGCATAGACATCACGTGCAAGGAGATGTTTTGAAGAAGATTTCAAACCTTGCCCGAGCCTCTCAAGATCACATCTTTTTCTACAAGGTCAAGTCTCATGCTGGAATAGCTGGGAATGAATGCGCAGATCAGGTTTCTAAATACCAGGCCTCCCTCAAAGATGGTAATCTAACTGATACTGGTCTCCCTAGCGCCGGCCCAGGAGGAAACCCCTTCCACAATACAATCTGGCTGGCTTGGGAAGAGACAGATCCTAGGCCTCCTCAATCCCACCCTTCTTCTCCTCGTCTGAGCTACCTCCCAGACCTTAAAAATGCTTTAAAATCCCATATGCATGCTAAACACAAGCTGGGATATGCTGACAGGAAGACAGGCTACTATACTTACTACCAGAGCTTGCTACCTCACGTAAGCAAGAAAATTAGCAATTCCTTTTGGAACATGCCAGGTCTCTCAAATCGAATGAAACGAACTGTCTTACAATACCGCACAGGCACCCTCTACAATCAGAAACATGCGGTCCGATACAAAAGATCCACTAGCCTGACATGCCCCCTACCTGATTGCCATCACATGGATAGCGCTCTCCACATCCTATCTGGCTGCCAATGTCCTGTCATTCATAACATGGTAACTGAGCGTCACAATATTGCTTGCAGGATGATTTTGAAACTGGTCAGTGAAGGCTCATATGGGGCCAATCTTGTGCAGTTGGATGCGGGCAACACAAGCCGCTTAGCCCAGCACGACCTGCAGGTCCCTGAGCAAGTCTCTAATCGAGCTGTACCTCCCAACCTCTTCAAACCCATGATTCCTATTCAAACCAGACGCAACTCCAGCCGCCCGAATGCAATCTTGGTCATTCCTCACCCAACTAACCCAAACAGACCACCCACTCCACCCTCACACCGGGTACTGCGCAGTATGGGAAGAAGCACAACTCCAGCCCGCCATATCCATCTGATAGAAATCAAATACTGTGAAGATGCGAGACACAGAGATCTGAAACACTTGCAAGAAAACTCCATGCCCATTCTGTACAATTTGCACACAAACTTACCTCTACCAGACGTGCCATTGAAAATAAAAACACTCATCATAATACTGGTGCCCTGGAGCAGCGTGCTGCCAGAAACCCACCTGATCCACATTAACTCCCCTCTCATCTTCTGGTGAGAGAGACTCACGGCTCGTTGAGCCAATGTGTCTCTCTTTCCTTAATATCCATGCCTTGTATATCCACACCTATGAAGCGAACCATTTTACAATATCGCACTGGCACCCTCTATAACCAAAAACATGCAGTTCGCTTCAAGAGGTCCACTGACCCACTATGCCCTCTCCCAGGCTGTCATCAATTAGACAGTGCACTCCACATGCTTTCAGGCTGCCAAAATCATATCATCTCCAGCATGAAAACTGAACGCCACAATGTTGCTGGAAGAATGATCATCAAAGCTCTTAGCAAAAGCCCTTTGGGGGCAGGCTTGGTTAACATGGACATAGGGAGTGATGATAGGCTGGCGCAACACAGCCTCCAAATCCCTGCACATGCATCAAACAGAATTTTACCCCCTTACCTTTTTCCTAGAAAATTTCCTAAGAGATCTAGACTCACATCCAGTCGTCCTGATGCTATACTGATTACTCCCTATAAAGCCAAACCCACTCCTTCTTCTCCTTCTTCCACTCGCTCACACCATGCGTTACGCAGCAGACACAACCCAACACGGAGGACCACACGAGCCAACCGCGTGAGACAGCCCCACCAACTTCATGTAAACCAGCGACATGTGCACTTGATTGAAATTAAGTACTGTGAAGACACGAGGCCTGGACAACAGTTAGAGGCGGCACAGCGGCAGCATACAGACCTCAGCAAACTCATTAGTGCTAAAATTGTGATTCTCCACACCATCCTTCTGGGTGTCGGTGGGACCTGCTATACTGATCATACCTTGAAACAGTTTAAACAACTTGGACTGGACCATCAACGGGCCCATAAACTTGCTCAAAAACTCCATGCCCATTCGGTTCAGTATGCCCACAAGCTTGTTACCACTAGACGTGCTATGGAAAATGATGCTTCTCACAGCCAGGTTCTGGAGCCGGGTGCTTCCAGTAACCCTAAAGATCCCCATTAGCTTTCTTCTTTGTAGCTTTGTGGTGGAGGAGACTCACGGCTCTTCTGAGCCAATGTGTCTTCTTTTCCTTAATTGATGTAGGGAGAGTTTCCTCTGCCTACGTAGTTTTTCTTTTTCTTTTTCTTTTCTTTTCTTTTCTTTCTCTTTCCTTGATTGATATAGGGAGAGTTTTCTCTGCCTACGTAGTTTTTTCTTTTCTTTCTTAATAAGGTGACATTGCACACCATTTTACTTGGTGTAGCAGGTACTATCTATAATGACTACACCATCACTCCTCTGGTTGAGCTGGGTCTTACCAGACATAACGCAGAAAAATTAGCCTCTCAATTAAGTTGCCATGCACTCCAATCACTAACAAAAATAATAAACACCAGGCACTCATTATACTTGCAGGATTCTTTGGGCAGGGGCGGCACTGGGGGTGAGGCAGTTCAGAGCAGGAGGAGGAGAGTCCACGCCCGCAGGCGCATGGCTGACAGCAACCCGCCAGACCCGCATTAGTTGCTCTCCATTGGTTCATAGCTTGGTTTAGGCTGGGCCTGTGAACCTCCTCGGTGAGGCCCTAGCTAGCTTGCTAGTTAGGGGACCTTTCCTTAATGCACGCAGCCAGACCTGGCCTGCGTAGTCTTTTCTTTTCTTTTCTTTCTCATTTCGGCAGGCATCCATACCAATAACTTATTCCCTTGTTTACCTTGAAGGGATGAGCCATATCTGCCTTTGCTGAGGGCTTTGACATAGAAGCTAAGGCCAACATGGTGCCTATTGGTGTGCATCCCATTCATTGTCGGGTTGAGACATCTAAGGGCAATATAATCATTAAATGCCGTCCATTTTGCCGCATAATGGGCAGCGTGCAGAGGTGGAAGTCATCTTGAATCTGAAGGCAGTTTTTTTTAGTGTAAACTGTTCCCGTGCGATATTTTGATACATTAAATCTGATGTTTAAGGGTGGTCTTTGGATTATTCCAAGGAATTGCTGATTTGTATGTTGGCAATGGGAAGCTGCTGATATGTTACGTATGCATCCAGACTTGGATGCTCTTGTGCAAGCCCTTAACTTGGAGGAAAGACTAGAGGGGATAGAAGACCCCTCGGCCATTGAGATAGACCTGGACAACCTTGTCAACCAAGGCTTTGAAGGCAATCCTCAGAACACATCTGACTCTCCATGGCTCTCAACCACCGGTTGCGCCATTTGCAAGAATGTCACCTTTTACTTCCATCCTACCAACCCCAAGACAGATATCATGCCAACATGGCAATGTGATATCATCATTAGAAGCGTTGACCTCATGAAGGAAAGTCTTCACCCTGACCGACCTGATGAGGCCACCTTGCCAGCACAGATGCCAGAGATAACCACCTCTGAATGTGCCTGTATCTACAATGCCCATGGCAAGTGCATGGGCATGCTCGCTGTAGACAGGCTCATGACCCTGATTGAAGCCTACGAAGCAGCCAAAAAGGCAGGCATCCACGCCACCATCCAGCCACCTGTCCAGGACTCAGCAACTGAAATTATGGGACTGCTCTCACGTCAAAAGGCTCAGCAAAGACATCTCTTTGTCCAGAGCAAAAAGGTTTTCAATTCTAACATGCTGATCACTCCTTCCCACATCCGATCAGCCCTTCATAAATGGTGCATGGTCTCAACAGAGAGGTTCTCCAACCCTCTTGATTTTGACGGTACCTACAACACCTATTTCAGCACAAACTGCCGAGACCAGGTCTTTGGGGCACACACAGACGCCCTCTCTGTACGCTACACTGGCTTCTCCTTCTGCCATCCCCCACATGATGATGAAATAATGTTTAAACTCCTGCGCCACGCAGTGCACTCCTCCCTTCAAACCACAGAACCAGTTGCCACCTTCATGCTTTTGCCCCACTGGAGAGGCTTCAGCTGCAACGCCTACATGAGCTGGCTCAATCACTACCCAGGCCATGCAAAGATCCTTGCCAAATTCCCTGCAAGAAAAATCCAATTCCAGGCACCACAACACTGGTTTGATACCATAGACGATCCTACCCCACCTTCCTATCCTATGCAACTCATCGTAGTGTGGAACCTCAATGCCAGAGTAGTGCTGGATAGAGCAAACAAAGACTGGTTCCAGCTCTTCCAGCAAGATGGAAAACAAGATGTACCAGAAGCTTTTTGGCTGCCCCCGGATCCTCCAAATCCTACCACGCCACTGCGTACCCACCAACACCTTGCATCAAACACTTGGAAACAGAAATTCCAATCACTCCCCGGGGCCCTCTGACACTCATAGCTGTTCACACAAGTGCCCCCAGGTAAGAGCAGCCTTCACCCCTGCCAACTATAAAAAGACGTTCACACCTAAAATCAAGGACTGGAGAGAAATCACCTACACAGATGGCAGTTTGATTAAACAAAAAGATGACGAGCCCCAACCACTTTCTGGTTCAGGCGTTTACAAACCGGGAAGAGACACTGCTCCACCTTCCCAACACTTACAGCTACACATAAAACCCAATGGTCATGGGCCTACTAATACCATCGACAGAGCAGAACTTGCAGGTATCCTTGTGGCACTCCAACATGGGCAAACTGACATTGCCTCTGATAGTGCATCCTGCCTCTCCCAGATTTCTAAACAAACCCTTAATCCTATGCAGATGGGGAATCACCTCTATGCAGAGCTCATCCATGCTATATTAAATTTGTTAGAACAATCCCCTTATCCTAATCATTTCTACAAAGTCAAAGCCCACTCTGGCATTATAGGAAATGAGGGGGCTGACGCTTGCGCTCGCACCGCAGCCCTCTCAGACTCCATAGACAATATACTCCCAGATGCCAAGGACCCTTTCCACATTTTCTTTTGGCTTTCATTGAAAACCTCTTCCACACATTTTGATGGCATGCAACGCTCACGGAGTTTCCCGATACACTACTTCGCCAACCTGAGCGACAAACTTAAAGCACACATGCACAAGAAACACAAGCTTGGCTCTGCTAACACCTCTGGCTACCACTACCAGAGGTGGCAGAAGCTTAACGATGCCACACCGCCCACCACCAATGCAAACACTGAAACTCACAACCCAATCTCTCAACTTGCAAACAAGGAGATCAGCAACTCCTTCTGGAAAAATCCAGAAATTACTCTTAAACAACAAATAAATATTATTAAGTATCGAACGGATACACTGTACACACAGAGTCATGCCTCCAATTTCAACTTTTCTAGTTCTGGAAGATGCCCACTCTGTGATGATATGGACCACATTCATCACGTTCTGCTCAGATGTACCAACCCAACGATGAGTGGGATGCACACCAACAGACACCATGCGGCCCTTAACCTCTGTGTAAAAGACCTCAGTAAAGGCCGGTATGGCTCATCCCTCATTGGCATGGATGGATGCAATAATGAGAGACTCCTGGATCAGGGCATACAAGTCCCTGATAACATCTCTCGAGCCATTCCAGATTGGGTTTTCCCAAATGGCACAGGCTCACCTGCCCGGCACCAAAGCCGCCCTGATGCTCTCTTTGTGCGCCCTATCCCAGGCAGACAAGCTCACCTTGATCCTTCCAAGATTCCCCCTCAACATAGGGACATTCACCTTGTTGAACTTAAATTCTGCCCTGACACAAATCCCTTTCCCACCCTAGAACGCGCAAAGACCCAACATTCCCATACCATTACTAGACTCAAAACCCGCAGCTCAAGAATTCCAAACAGGATTAACAAAGTGTCACTGCACACCATCTTAATTGGTGTTGGCGGCACCATTTACAATGAGTATACAATTACACCTCTTATAAATCTGGGTCTGACCAAACAAAAAGCCAAATCACTAGCATCTAAGCTTAGGGACCATGCCATCCGAAGATTATCCACCATCATTAACACTAGACACGCTCTTTTGCTTTCAGGGGGCTTCTGGGAGGGGGTTTGCTGGGCGCGCGGCGGCGGCGGAGGACGGGAGAAGGAGAGTCCGAGCGTCCAGAGGCATGGCGAGCAACCCTCCAGATCCCCATTAGCTCTGTCTCTGGCTCTCTCCTACACTAGTTTTGTCTAGTGTAGGTTTGAGGGCCTTCTGGTCTGGCCTCTAACTTTTGTTAGGGGTTCTTCCCTTAATGCACGCGGCCTATGGCTAGCGTAGACTTTTCTTTTTCTTTTCTTTTGTTGGCAAGTTGTGAGAGTGGGTTATGAGCTTCCAAACTGACAGTGGTCTTTGGGGAGTAGGCCGTTTGGTATATAGTTTAGCCCATCAGCGGAGCCAAGCTTATGTTTCTTGTGCATGTGTGTTTTGAGCTTGTTTGTCAGGTTGGTGAGGTAGTGAGTTGGATCAGGGCGGGAGTGATGTAGCTCACCGTTCCATGTGAGGACTTTGAAGAAAGCCAGTAGAAGTTGTAGAAGGGATCCCTGGCATCCGGGAGCGCAATGTCCCCGGTGTCCTTGAGTGCTGCAGCGTGTATGCAGGCGCCAGCCCCCTCGTTACCAATAATGCCAGTGTGGGATTTAAGTTAATAGAAATGTACAGGGTGCGGGGAGTGCTCTAACACATTTGAGATGGCCTGGATGAGTTCTGCGTGGAGGTGGGTCCTCATGCGCATTGTGTTAGAGGTCCGTTTAGAGATCTTAGAGAGGCAGGATGCACTATCAGAAGCTATGTCTATGTGCCCTTGGAGTGCAACAAGTATGCCTGCTAATTCTGCTCTGTTGATGGTGTTTGTAGGTCCATTCCGATTGGTTTTTATGTGTAGTTGCTGTTGAGAGGTTTGAGTAGTGTCCCCACTGGGTTTGTAAACACCTGAGCCAGCGAGTGGCGGAGAGTTAGCTTTGTGTTTAATCACACTGCCATCTATGTAGGCGATTTCTCTCCAGTTCTTGATTTTAGATGTGAACGTCTTTTTGTAATTGGCAGGATGGAAGGCTGCCCGTGTTTAAGGGCACTTGTGTGAGCAGGTATGGGTGTCGTGGGGAAGGGATTAAATTTTCTTCCTCCAATTGTTTGATGTCAGGTGGTGATGATTATGCAGTGGTCACCACCATACGGTATGGTGGAATTTGGAGATTGTAGGGGTAGCCAGTGAGCTCCTGGTATGTCTTGCTTGAGAAGTTGGAGCCAATCTTTATTGGCATTACCTAGTGCCTCTCTGGCATGTAGGTTCCAGACGACAATGAGCTGCATGGGGTAAGAAGGTTGGGCAGGGTTAGGTATGGCATTAAATCAGTTTTGGGGTGCCTAGAACTGGATATTTCCAGCGGGGAATTTGGCTAGTACTTGTACAAGACCTGGGTAGTCGTTCAGCCGACTCAAATAAGCGTTGCAGCTGAAGCCTCTCCAGTGAGGCAGGAGCATAAAGGTGGCAGCTGTTTTGTTGGCTTGGAGGGAGGAGTGTACTGCGTGGCACAGGAGTTGGAACCTGGTTTCATCATTGTGAGGAGGATGGCAGAAGGAGTAGCCACAGTAGCGCACAGAGAGGGCATCAGTGCATGCCCCAAAGACCTGGTCGCGGTGACTTGTGCTAAAATAAGTGTTATAGGCACAGGCAAATTCAAGAGGGTCGGAGAAACTTTTCATAGAGACCATGCACCATTTATGCAGGGCTGATTGAATGTGGGGAGGTATTATCAGTGCATTGGAGTTGTGGGCCTTTTTGCTTTGAGCAGAGAGCTGCTTTTGTTGGACCTTCTGGCGTGATAAGAGACCTATGATTTATGTTGCTGTATCCTGGACGGGTGGTTGGATGGTTGCATGCTTGCCTGCCTTTCTGGCTGCTTCGTAAGCTTTGAGCAGAGTCTGGAGCCTTTTAATAGTGAGCATGCCAACGCATTTGCCATTTGTGTTACACAGGCAGATTCACAGGTGATCACTTCAGGCATTTGTACAGGTACTGTAGTCTCATCAGGGTCGCGTTAAAGGGTTTCTTTCATAAGGTCAACGGCTCTTGTAATAATCTCACATTTGCAAGTTGGCATGATATCTGTTTGGGGGTTGGTAGGTTGAAAGTCAAAAATGACATTCTTGCGAATGGCGCGTCCAGTATTTGAGAGCCATGGAGAGTTGAGGCTCAGGGGGTCGCCATCAAAGCCTTGTTTTACAGGGTCAAGGTCAGCTTCATTGGTTGGGAAGTCTGTGGTTTGTTGTTCTGGCCTTTGCTCATAGGCTTGCACATGGACTTGTAGGTCTGGGTGCATTTGTAACACCTCAGCGGCCTCCCATCGGGGACGCCATTGCACATGGACATTTCATGTTCTTCAGAGAAAGCCTTTCCATTTTCTGGGAGTGAGACAGGGGGGCACATGCAGGACAGTCCCAGTGCTCATCAGGCTTGCCCAACGCCCGATTCTGCAGCGAAGATATTTTGATGTCTATGAGGCAGCCCCAGTGGTATGTGCGGTGGCAGGTATCACAGGTGGGCATGTCATCGTAGGATTGAGCCTCAATCTGAGATTCATGAGTGTGCTTTGCTCACTGGGCTCCAAAAAAAGTTGGCAGCACACTTTTCAATGGTGACCGGATGCCATTGAACATTGTGTTGAATTTTTTGTTTTTCCCTGGGAGGACCTCTTTAACTTCTGGAGATGCTGCCAGCCCAGTATAAGATACTTTGGATGACATGATCATAGTGGAAGGTTGTATTACTTGCTTGTACTGCGCTTAATTCAGCAGCTTTGTTCTGCTTGTAGTTCCAAAGCCATTGGGCAACGTCAATGTCTGGTGCGTTTGTTGGTAAGGGGCACGGGGCACGGGATTAAAATGGGCTGTGTGTGGTATTCTAGGAGTGCTTTGGGGTCTTGGCTGCCTCTGTGCCTCCTAACCCCCGGATTGTGGGGTCTGGGTGGGGTCCAGGGATGAGGCCTGTGTGAGGGGCGTTGGAAGGACTTGGGTGGGGGTTGTACCTTGTGCAAGCGTTGGTGGTCCTTCAATGCGGGAGCTATGCCTCTTACGTGTGCGTCTCTCTCGAGTAAATCCAGTCTAAATGTTTTCGCTAGCTAGCAAGCTACCTAGAGCCCAACATCGAGGCTCACAGGCCTAGCCTAGACCAAGCTAGGAGGTAACAAAGAAAATTAATGAGGATCTGGTGGGTAGTCTGCCATGCGCCTGTGGGCTTAGCGGACTCTCGTCCTCCTACCTTGCTCTACCTTGCCCCCAGCAACTCCCCTACCAGAGGAACCCTAGAAACATAGTTTGTGTCTAGAGTTGATGATTACTGTCAAGCTTTGGAAAGGAAGGAAAGGAACAGAAAAAAGAAAAAACCATGCAGGCAGCAAGAACACTCATGATCTAAATTAAGGAAAGGAGATACATTGGCTCAAAGAGCCGTGGGTGTCTCTCACAGAAGGTGCCACCTCTCAGTGAGAGGGAAGCTAATGCGGGTCTGGTGAGTTCCTGACAGCACGCATCTCCAGGGCACCAAGGTTAAGATGCCTGCGTTTCACTTCCTGCGTGGTTTTTATTTCTTTTCTTTCTATGCCGAGGGTTTTTTGTTTTCAATGACACTTTTGGTCGAGACAAGTTTGTGCGCGTATTGCACAGAATGGGCATGAAGCTCTTGTGCAAGCTTGGCAGACCTTTGCGACAATATGTGCAATCTGAGTGCAATCCCTAGTTAATTCAATGGATCCAGGGTATGGGCAGCAAAGAGAAGAAAAAGAAAAGAAAAGTCTACGCCAGCCAAGAGGCCGCGTGCATTAAGGAAAGGTTCCCTGACTAGCAAGCTAAAAAGGGTCTCACCAAAGGGCCCTCAAGCCTACACTAGACTAAGCTAGCCTAGGAGAAATCCAGAAACAAGAGCTAATGAGGATCTGGAGGGTTGGCTGCCATGCTCCTGGACGCCCGGACTCTTCTTCTCCTGCTCTCCTCTGCTGCGCGACCAGCAAACCCTCCCCGAATGGTGTAGTCGTTATAAATAGTGCCTGCCACACCAACAAAGATGATGTGCAAGGTCACTTTGTTGTTACTGTTAGGGTTTCTTGAGCTGCGGGTTTTGAGCCTTATTAAAGTATTGGCATGCTGGGTAGTTGCAGCTTCCAGAGTGGATAAAGGGTTGGTATCAGGGCAGAATTTAAATTTAACGAGATGAATGTCCCTATCTTGAGGAGGTATTTTGGTAGGATGGGCAGCATAGATAGTTCCACCCACACCCAGAAGGATTGTGTGGAGAGTGATCTCAGCACCTTGAAGTTGTTTGCACAGTTCACCGTGTTGTTGCTAAGAGGCTTCTAACTGGGCACCAGACCTCGTATCTTTGCAGTATTTGGTTTCAATCAAGTGATTATGGCGGTTTTTGGATGCTCAATTCATGAAGTTGCCTGGCTGGAGTTGTATTGCTCCTTACCTCTCCATTACCTCTCATACTGCGGAGTACCCGATGTGATGGAGAAGTGGTCTACTTGAATTAGCAAATAATGACCAAGACAGCATCAGGGCAGCTGGAGTTGCGTCACGCAACTCTAGACGGTTAGCTTGATCAGGAATGCTGGGGTCAGAGAGGTATGGAGGCATTTCACGATTAGGGACTTGCTCAGGGATGTCCAGGTCATGCTGAACCAGGCGGTCTGCGCTGCCTACATCCATATGTATGAGGTTCGACCCATAGAGCCTTCGCTGAACACTTTCAAGATCATTCTGCTGCCAATGCTGTGACGCTCAGATAACATGTTACGGATGACAGGGCATTGGCAACCTGAGAGAATGTGGAGAGGGTAATCCGCATGATGACATCCTACTACAATCCCCAATCCTAGCCTAGCCATGAAATTGCTCTACCTCGGCATACTTGGGACTTACAAATCATTGCAGTCTGGAATATGGCTGCGAAAATCCACTTGAACATTCAGAGTGCTACCTGGCTTCAAGGAAGGCTTCGGGACTTATTTAATTATACCCCAGAAGCCAGGTGGATTATTAAAAAGTTAGAAATGTCCCCATACCTATTGCAAGGCATGCCGTGATGCTTGGAATAAGGAGACGTGATTAATTTCCCTTAGACAAGAAACAAATTGCCATGGCCCCCGTAAACTAGCCCCAGGCATAACTGCCCCTAATCCTTGTCAGCCCAATCCCAACTTCCAGCTCACAGTTGCTGGAATCTCTGGGCTTGCGTGTACCATCCTAATAGTGACTCAAAGATTCTAGTTGAGCCTCACGGTGCTGGTGTTACCGCCCACTCCTAACAAAAAAGTATGGAGGATAATGGGGATAACTTAAGCAGAAACCCTTAATGCCAGTATAGGTCGCAATACTGCTGCTTGGAGGCCTCCCCGCATCAATAAAGGAACAGAGGATACCTAGGGCCAAGGCACCGTGTATCCCCTTCACTGCAAGGAAGGACAGTGGGGATCAAGCGGGTTTCTAGCAGTATCTCGTGAGAGTTGAAAGCAAAAAATTACAAAGGTGTTTGGAGTTCTCTAAACACAGCCTCAGCTGTGTGGAACGCAAAGGTCAATCACAACTGCATAACTGACTCAACTAACTTGCAGAAGATTCTCGTTGCAGCACACTCTGGGTGTGACGCACCGCTGAGGCCCTGGCGGTTATGCCGCAGTGTGTACATGCGGTGTCAAGTATGCAGGCCTCGCAACACCTGCATACATAGCCACACCCACTTCCCAGAGGTTCCATGCAGCATTCACATCCCTATGATAGACTGTCTGCTTATCATCAGAATTTGCTACCTTGTGTAAACAAGAGCATGAGCAATGCTTTCTGGAACATGCCCTGTGACTTACTCTACTTGAAACAAACAGTTTCCAACACCACACAGGTATCCTCTTCAATTAATAAATACGCAGTACGCTCCTAAAGACCCACTAGCCATACATAACCTCTCCCAGTATGCCATCATGTGGATAGCGCTTTCTACATTTTATCAGGCTGCCAACGTCCTGTCATCCGTAGCGTGACAACTGAGTGCTGAAAAGAAAAGAAAAGAAAGTAACCCTTCTTCCAGTAACCCTCCTGACCCCCATTAACCCTTTTTGTTTTAAAACTTTGTGGTGGAGGGGACTCACGGCTCTCTGGAGCCAATGTGTCTCCTTTTCCTTAATTGATGTAGGGAGAGTTTCTCTGCCTACGTAGTTTTTCTTTTTTCTTTTCTTTCTTTAAAGAAAGGAAAGAAAAGAGAACAAACTGTGCAGGCAGTGAACGCACTCCCTGTATCAATTATCAGAAATGGTTACCTAGGGCTGAGGCACTGTTTAATCCCTTCACCAAGAGAATAAAAGAAAAAGGTCAATGGGGATCAGGAGGGTTACTGGCATTTGATGTATTATGTGAAACGTGAATTAATGTAGATTAGATAAAATAGGATAAATAATAAAATATCACGTACAAGCAATTTTCCAGCAATAGGTATTTTAAGTAATGACATGCAATTCAGGTAATGACAAATGAGCTAGGTGAGCAGTACAAATGAAATTTGTGGACTCTACATGTTTGAATTTACCACAGTAACAGTCATGGATTATTTTTGAACCCCTTGTCTGATCTTTCCAAGAATTTTTTTTTCAAAGATCTAGACTCACCTCCACCCGTCCTGATGATATACTGATTACTCCCTATAAAGCCAAACCCACTCCTTTTTCTCCTTCTACCTCCTTTTGTGCAAGCTCTGCGGCAGGGCACTCCTATCCCTATTCAAGAGTTTACTGATGACCTCAGACACAGGCTGCGGGCAGTGTGGAGAGATGTTGAGGGAGTGAACCCGCGGGACACATATAGTAAGCTGGCAACTTACCAGTCTCTTTTTGCAGTGCCTTTTGACCATAACGTGCGTGCCCCTGCCTGTTTACCAAGGCACATGCATTTGGATTTGTCTCCACGTGTCATGAGGAATGTTAGCCGTTTCAGACTTAGGGCACACACACTGAAGGTGGAGACAGCAGCTTGGGATACTCGGAACGCTCTTTTGTGTGATCGCTGTTCTTGTGATGAGATTCAAGATGAGGCTCATGCCCTTTTGGTGTGCAGAGACGCAGATGTTTGTGCTTTGAGAAGAAAGTACGCTACCTGTTCAACTGTTTCTCTGGTGCTTTTTCAATGGAGCAACCATTTTTACAACAAGCCAGTGTCCAGGATGTTTCTGATTTCCTCTTGCAACACAACAACAAGCTTTTTTTCGTTTGTTTCTGAGCTTATGGACATTATGTTGGCTGGCGAGGACCAGTCACAGGCCGATCAGCCGAACAGTCTGGCTGAAGGTCCCCCTGTGTAAATCTAAATCTAAAAAAAACTCCTTCTTTTGCATGGTGGGACCTGCTGCACTGAGCAAACCCTGAACTAGTTTAAACAGCTGGGACTTGACCACCAACGCACCAATGAACTTGCTCACAAACTTCATGCCCATTCTGTTGTATATGCCAACAAGCTTATTACCACTAGGCGTGCTATCATAGCAATGATTCAATAATTGAAAAAAGAATACTTCTTGCAGCCGGGTTATGGAGCCGGGTGCTTGCAATAATCCTCCAGATCCCCATGAGGATCTTTTTGTAGCTTCGTGGTGGAGTGTTTCAAGGCTCTTCTGAGCCAGTGTGTCTCTTTTTCCTTAATTGATGTAGGGAGAATTTCCTCTGCCTACGTGTTTTTTCTTTCTTTCTGATCACGGTGAGCATTGAGAGAAGTCTTCTCAAGAGCGTCACGGTGTTTGGTGCTAGCAAGTTCATAACTGTTTAGAACGAGCATGAAGCTTGAAGCTCGAAGTTCAAAGCAAGCTTGGTGGCTTTATAATTGTTAGGACTGCGCTCTTTGAGGACTCCAAAGTGTGAGGGGTGTAGATGATCCATTCCACACCTATCAAAATGGAATGGAGGGCAACCCGAGCTGAGGCCCTTTAAAGATGGTGGTATAGGTCACTGTGCTGCTGCTTGGAGGCTTTGAGCTGATGGTGTCTTCACAGTCGTCAGAAATTTCTGGCCTCGGCTGAACAGCGGCTGATGCGGCTGTTTTCAGCCGTGTGGAGTATCGGCTGAAAGTGCGGCTGAAATTTCCCATTTAGCCGTGAGCAAAAAGTCCACGGCTGAAAACCCCACGGCTGAACACGGCTGATTTCAGCCGCATCAGCCGCACTTCTTAATGTGTACTTTTGAGTCTATTACACGGCTGAAACCACGGCTGATGCGGCTGAAACCCTACTGCACACCCCCTCCCCGTACGGGCCCACTTTATTTTAGTTGCAAAATTGCTAAGTGCTGAAGATGTAACTGCTCTCACAAAGTTGACCGGCCTCCCTGCCCCTGCAAGCGAGTCCTTCGCGCGCGTACACCTGCAGCGGACGGACACAACATGCTCAGAGCCTTGATGGTGCGAGCTGCAGCGCAGGCGAAGGGAGAGATGGAGCGAGTGGTGGTAATTTTCATCGAAAGGGATTGCTTCTCCAGCTCAGGCCTCCAGCTTCCCCTGCACGCACAATCACAGCAGCATCAAACGTCAGTGGTACATACTCCATCATGCTCGGTGCCCATCTGTGGAGGGAGCATCCTGGTGGAGTGCAGGGGGCAGTGCGCATGCTGCAGTCAGGCTGAGCAGTTACCAACATCACACCACAGTGCTGGAGTTGGCCAGCACCATATGCAGCTGCTCCAAGTGCCTTGGGTCCAGTGGGCAAGGAGGTTGAGGGGAGGGGGTTGCTGTGGGGGAAATCTGGCACGGTCAAATGTTTGCACGGAGGTTGAAATCATAAAGCGACGTTGGCCTAAATATTCTTTTTAAATTTTGGAAAAGTTGCTTATCAATGTACAGTCGTGAGCTTCACCAAAAATCGCTAAGTGCTGCACAACTGAAAATCCAGCGAGGCTCTAACCCCTTCCTTCACATCAACATTAGTCATATATGCCTCCTGATCAATTCTGTTAGATTGGTATGGCCAGCAACTCACTGCAGCTGCCTCTGCATGCATGTTCTAAAGAGCCTGGGTTGAGTTGGTTTGCTTCAAGGATAGTTGAACTAAACCCCAACTTAAGATGAAGTACATCTTATGTTATTTAGAGAACTTATTGCACTTTACAGATAAGTTATAAGCATAAAATTCTAAGCCCATTTCATGCACAGCTCCTGCTTCCTTGACACACTTACAGGCTTTTTCACTGGTCAATAAAAATAACATCACGGCTGAACACGGCTGAAGCGGCTGAAATCAGCCGTGCGGCTGCTCACAGCCGCTAGCGGCTGAACACGGCTGAAGAATTTTCACTGGTCAATAAAAATAACATCACGGCTGAGCACGGCTGAAGCGGCTGAAATCAGCCGTGCGGCTGCTCACAGCCGCTAGCGGCTGAACACGGCTGACAAATTTTCAGCCGCGCTACAGCCGCATCAGCCGCTAGCAGCCGCAGGCCAGATATTTCTGACGGTGTTTTGCCTCCTTAAGATGGATGTTCCTCTGTCCTGAAAGGAGCTGGCCAGGGCGACGGACCTTGGAAGCAGGTAAAGAGCTGGCTGAGTGCTCAGGGTTTCCCTGCGAACACCTCTACTTTTCAATGGATACCAGGAACTTTTCCTTGGCATTCTTTTCATTGAAATAAGTGATGTTGCATTGGGGCATTTAAAAGTGAGCCTTTGCTTCTCGGGAAAACCAGGAGGGAAAGCAAATTTGGAGAAAGCCCCATTTGTTGAGTGTTCAGGGATCTGCGCAGCTTATGAAAGAAAAAAGGAAATAAAAGTCTATGCCAGCCAGGAGACTGAGTGCATTGAGGAAAGGTTCCCTGAGTTTAGTGGCCATGGTGGTGAGTGTTGCTGCCACTTGTTGTACATACTTGTAATACCTTGATGCTCTCTGTCTCTGCCACGCTCCGCCTCTTATGATTACAAAGGGCTAAAGTAAATTGTCAGCCATCCGTAAGTGCAACCCAAGCTGAACTACAAGAAATACTGACGTGATGCCAGCTTGTGCCATTCAGCAGCCTTCTGGTTTTCACAAAATTTGCCTTTACAAGTGCAACTACAATCTGGGCTGTTTAAGAGAGTGTGGGCATGTGCAGTTGCAATTCTACTGGTTTAAGTCCGCTATTAAGATGTACAATGGTCTGCTCGATTTTAATTGTGAGACGCTCAGGAAAGTCCAGAAGGCAGACTTGCACTTGCATTCCAAAGCCCCTTCATGTTGGACTGCTCAGATCCTGGATAGCTTTCAAGGATTGCGGCGCTGTGAGTCTTTTGTAACAGCGATGAAGCAGTGTACGCCAATCTCACTGCAGGATTTCACTGATGATTAGAGGCACAGATTGCACTGTGCATGGAGAGTTGTTGAAGGAGTGGATCCGCAAACAACAAACAACAAATTGGCCACATATCAAGCATTCGTTGCCAGTGTATTCGCATCTGGATTTGCCACAGCGTGTCATGCAGGTTGTTAGTAGATTCACGTTGAGAGCTCACACTTTGAATGTGGAAACTGCGTCTTTGGAGGATGGGGTTTCTCCTGTGTGTGATCGATGCTCATGCGGGCAAATTCAAGATGAGGCCCATGTTCCCTTCATGTGTACTACCTAGCAGGTATAAGGGCTGTGTGTTCTAAGACAAAAGTACTCCGCTGATCGTCCGAACAATCTGGCTGAAGGTCTCCCTGTGTAATATAATCTAAGTGCACAGGGACATATCTTCTTCATTGATGAAGCATAGCTGCGTGCATCTCTTTGTTCCCGAGGAATCAAGTTTTTCACATCAAGCCAGGTAAAATAAACCATTTGGGCTGTTCAGCTAGTTGGCCTGTGACTGGTCCTTGCCAGCCAACGATATTTGAACTCCAAAAGAAGCTCTTTGTGTGGAAAGAAGGAATCAAAAACAGTTTCGACACTGACTAAAAGCTGCTAAAACAGCAGGGCCAAAGGATGAGGAGCGCGTTGCAAATATACTCAGATTCTCTTTCTTCACTATGGCAAATCTGGATCCAAGAAATCCACAAAAAATAAAAGAAAACTATGTAGTCAGTGAGAACAGTCCCTACATCAATTAAGGAAAAATGAGACACAATGACTCAAAAAGTTGGGAGTCTCCGTGACCAAAAATTTACCACCTACACTCAAAGTTTCTTGAGTAACACCTAGAATAAAAGTAGTCTGGCTGGCAGAAACTAGCAAGCCAAACGGCCAAAAGACGTGTACGTGGTGGCCAAATCGATACATACATAACATACCGTCCCTAAGCCTGACTGCACGAGTGTTCTCGACTGTGACAGCTCCACTCAACGCTCCAGCAACTCACTCCCATGCTGCAATGCCACTCATGCATTTATAATCAAACACATCTACAACAAGCGGCACTCACTCGACTTCAAGCTTACACACCACACTCCAATCACAGTCAGACACAACATACAAGTCTTTCAAGCATACAAGTCAACACTTATCTTACCTGTACGAGCTTAGCCTGTCGAGGGGCAATAAGGCCCCAAATTCCTTCTACCTTTCTTGGACAAGTAACAAAAGGCTTTTTGCCCGGCCTTATACATGGCCATAGGCACAAAATATTCTATGGTGGATCAAGTCTCCATGTCATGCGGATGCAGAAAAACCCTGATTCCATGCAACCTCTAACAAAATTGTTTCGACAAACTTCCTCAAACCAGGATCTGAGACTTTGACGTTGCAACAGTCAACCCTGCCTTGAAACAAAGGTAGCGTGTTCTTCCTCAAATACTCGCGCCCGGATCTTTTGCAGGGTCTAAGCAACAGGAGTCTCCTAGAACACCTGACAAATGTGACCGTATCCAATTTTGCTGCTGTCTTAAATGTCCATCAATCCGGGTGGCCAGGCTCATGCCCAGACACAAAAAAGGGTGCATAAAAGCAAGCCCCCCTCCTAAACTCAATGCCACGCCCTAGCACAAGGTACTTGCTTAATTCACTCTGACCTTTGAGAGGAGAGTCGGCACAACAACCTCTGCGGCAGCATCTGTACGATCCGAGATGGCTCCAACAGGGACCACTGGCCGGGAAAATGGCTCCCAGTCTCCACCTGGCCAACCCCTGCACTTTCTTCTTTCACCAAAAACACCCATTCTAACATCAGCACCTGCTGCAACTTGGTTTCCAACAAAAGCATCCATTTCATATCAACAAACCCCCAAACACGCTTCTTGTTTATAATCGTCATCCAAACAAAACGCCAAAACACTTATTTTCAAAAGTTTTCTTACTGACAGGCATCTCTTCGGACTATAATTGGGACAACAATTTCTTGTCACACAACAAAGCCTTTCAATCACATGCTTATGTCTAGGTCACCATCTGCATTGCACACATACTGACCTGAAAAGCAAGCTGCAGCGCGGTCATTGAAAGTGCGCTTTCACTCGTATGTATCACAAGTGCAGGACCAGACAAAAAGCTCCATCTAAATGAAGGGGCGCACGATGTCATCACTTGGCACGGGACTTTCCCCTTCTGAAGCCTTGGGCTCAGTTGGCTGGTCTTGACCTGGAGACAAAAACAGGGAGGAAGGTGAGTTCAAAGTGAGGCTGCATAGAACGGGAGATTGTTGGATGCCCTGGTCTAGGGGTCATAAATAGGGACTTGTGGCTGGTGGTACCACCAGGGCCATGCACAGCATGAGATACAAGCATGGCATGCTTAGATGAGAGCAGCAAACTGTACTTTGGCTCATCAATTCGTAGTCATAACTTGACTACCTCCAAATTGATAAGATTTAAAAAGATGAGATGCACCTTTTTAATTGTGGCTCTTTTTGATCAGAGTCATAAAGCAGCTCAACGAGCTCACAAAGCCCACACACCTGAAGTAGCCAAGCCCAGGGTGCCAGCCTCATCCTGACCAAAAGGGGAGGGGCGCTTGTCAAACAACCTCCCCTCACCCAATGGAGATGCCCCCTCGGGAGCCCGCAAATTCTTGTTGATGCCAGCCTCAATGTCTGCTGGTGCAGAGGGGAGCACAGACAATTTCCCCTCACCCAATGGGGATCCCCCCTCAGAGATCTGCAAATTCTGGTTGATGCCGGCCTCAACGTCTGCTGGTACAGAGGGGAGGGCATCAGTTGGTGTATGCACTTCAAGACAAGGCGGCTGGGGCAGGGGCTGATCATCTGGACGGGGGCTGTGCATGCTCTGGACGCGCAACAGCTCTTCTGTGTCAATGGCAATGTCCCGGGGTGTGATAAAGTTGCGAGCCACCAGGATGTCACTGTTGCTCAAGGGCTGCGTGTGGCATATGATAGACATGAAAGGAAAACAATGCTTAAATGTTTGTTACTTCATACACTTGAAGTGATTTCATGAAATAGTGTGTATTTTTGTGTAAAATGTCAGGGTGCAAGGGGAGGAAAAAGAGGGGGCCTGCATTAGAATTGATTATGGATTTGGTGCTTTGCAAAAATGGGTACCAAACTGAACTTTCAAACTACAAAGACCTTTGCTGAAGCTCACTTTCATAATTTCCGACAAAGAGCACAGGGCATGGCACTCACACTAGAACCAAATTCACTTTTCAAAGCTGAGATCTGGCCATGGTCAATGCAAACAATACATGCAATGCTTTTGTTCCAAGAAGAGGTCCAACTGAAACTTATTGCACCTGTGGAGCAGGACTTGGTACTGATGTACTTGCATGCTAATGTGCGAGTGAAGCGTGTAAACGTTGAGCATGTGCAAACACGTCTTTTCCTACAACATGTTACAAATAGTTGTCCTGAAACTGTCATTGATACTCACCATGCCGCCAATGTGGCCATTCCCCATGTCAGGCTCTGTTGGAGTGCTTTGAACAGCCGCAAAGGGTGACACAGGATGGGGTTTGCGGCCTGAGTTGCTGATTCTGACTCTCGGTATGTGTGTGCTGGAGCTCCTTTTGGGCTTCTCTGTTAAATTCCTGGGAGGAAAGGAACAAAGGCAGGCATTGCTGACCTCTACAAGTTTTTTTTTCTCCGCACTTGCCTATCCTTTAAAATAAAAAGTTAGGCAAACCCCTCCCATGCATAATTGAATGGCAGAAGCAAAAACTGCATCCATGACCTTGGAGGCCAGCACATGGGCATTTCAAGGTCAACAAATACTACGCTATCCATCTGGAACGCATCGTAGCACAATGTAGTGCTTAATCTGTACGTAAGAAGAACCATTGCCTGCTGTCCATAGCAAAACCATGCTGGCATCAGCAACACCTGTTGGAGCGCAGACATTAACCATTCCCCCCTGCCATCTCCATCTGAGGGCTCCAGCTCTCTGTCATACTCACTCGCCCCACTTGACATGTGCACCGCCACCACTGCTGCGCATGAACGCCCTCTCCTCTTGAAGACAACCTCGAGAACTTGATCCATCAGTGCCCTGTAGGGAACTTCCCTCACTGTCATTGTTCTTTCCAAGCAGCTTCTTCTTTGTGAAGTCCTCATCTTCTAAGCTGGGCCTCTGGGAAAGTTTTGCCTGCAACCATTTGGAAAAGGCTTTTTAGGTGTACCACAAGGACAGTGTTCAGGCAATTGCCAACATATCGTTGTGTGGAACTCCACTCCTTCCTTCCCTTCCTAGTCTCATCTGATGTTTTTCCCTGTGCATTGCGTTTTGCTTTGCCCCAACTATTCTATAGGAGACACAATCAAAGTTTCTGCTGTCGGCATGGTTTTGGGGGGAATTTCTAAAGAGCCCTGTCAGGTTTGCAGAAAAATTTAAGCAAGATGCCAAACATCACAAGAGCCAGTGGGAGCCTCATGATGAAGCTTGTTTGGATGCTTGAAAAGTGCATGTATGGTCTTAGCCTGATAAAGTATGTAAAGCTATTGGCAGCCAGGCATTAGCGTCTCCTTAGTTCTGAGGAATATGCCTGCTTCCTGATAGATTGAGCTGGCAACAATGGAAAAGCAGACAATGGTGAATGCTAAGTACATTAAGCTGGCATGCCTCAAAGACGCAGCTGACAACCACTCACCTGTGACTTTGAGGACCTTGAGAATGCTCGCGTGATTTCTGCCTCAGCCTCCTCGCCTTGAGCCTTAGCAAATGCTTTAGTTATCACCTTCCTGCGTGAGTAGGACATTGTTGCATTGACAAATTTCCACGCCTGGTGCAGCCCAAACGCACAACTCGGTAACCAGTTGCCTTCAGCATTTTTGACTGTTACCCACTCCCTTGTATTGCGTCCCTGAACATGCCTACCAATGCAGCCATCATACACTGTGCTAAAAATAACACAGCAAATGCGCTGGAAGGAGCAAATCCTGAGCAGCCCCGCAGCCTGGCTTTGCATCCAAACACTGTCTGTTGCAAGCAGGGAGTTTGAAGCTGCACCACCAAGGATCCATCATGTCACTGATGTAAGGCGTTTTTCATCCTTTTGTAATTTTTCCAATAGCGAGCGTCTCTTGATCTTCCGTGTAGACCACTCAGTGCATACCTGATAAATACCACTTCTGAGTTTGAGGCAGATGACAGCCATTGCCCGATGGCAGCACGGAACCTGCAGAGAGACACACATATGGAAGATGCAAATGAGCCATGCCATCCCTATTCAGACACACTAGCCTCTGGGATGAAGCCAACCAACGTCAATATGGACATACAAGCTGGTATGCATGTCAGACAGATGTTACTTTGCCATCCTAATCCTCCTTTCATTTGTCTACAAATCTAAAACCGTTGCATCAATTCATTGTTCTAAAGCTACACAAGGGCCAGAATGTTACAGGCTTTTTTACGATGACAGAGACTCGTCTTGCGCAAACAGCAAGCTGAAAATAAAGCGTGTGAATTCCTTTGCTCATGTCAATTTATTTTTTGCTGTGCCGGGTGGCTTCACATAGTGCAACTTCTGAATGGCACATACTGATCTAAATGATCTTTGCCTCTCTTCAGCAGTCATATGCATGAGCTCAGGAGCCACCCATTGATTGACATATGTGCCCGATCAGAGGGAGTTGGTGGTTGGCAAACGGGACGTAGGGGTCTTATATTCTTTGGATCTCCCTTCCAAAGTTGTGCTTGGGACATATCTCCAGAGATCCAAACGTACTGTGGAGCTGGCTGTCTATGCAACAAGTGCACAAGGAAATGTAGCATTCAAGCAGACAGGTGAGTCAGGTCACCTAGCCAGACACATGGCTAGTACTGCATGCATGACTCATGCAGCATGAGCGCGCATTTGCTATTGCCACATGTGTTGCCGGCATGTCATTTCTCATGCCAATATCATCGTGCAGTATGCAGATAGACAGGGGATTATAAATGGAGCAGAGCGGCACCCTGATTGTCTGGATGGGTTCAAGAAGAGAAAGGTAAAAGGCGCGGTGGGGGGTGAGTCAAGGGGTCCACCAGAATTGTTGTGCACCTTCCATAATAGTGTTATCTAGCCTGCTGCCAACTGCCAGTCAAGGGACGCAAATTAGCTGCTCAGGTTCAAAGACTCTACGTTTGCTTTAAAACACCAGGTTCTATTCAATTGAGCTCACATTTGCGTCGGGCTATTGCATATAAGTAGCTCAGATGCAAAAAAGTAACGGGAACTGCCTCTGACCACAGTGGTCACTGCCAATAGAGCTTAAATATTAGGCCTTGCAAGTGAACCAGATGAAAAATGCACAACTTACCAATCGAGCATCCTCCCACTCAATTTCTTGCGCAGTGCTAGTTATTTGCTGCAAAGGCCTGACAGTTTGAAGTGAGTTAACTTCAGTGACTCTGAGGTGAGAGAACTCGGGCAGGAAAACATCCAGTGATGCAAGCTATCCAGCTGGCCAATAAGGAGCATTCCGGACTACCAGGTGATCGTCCTGCACCCCTAAACAAATTAATAATCTTTGCAATTTTGCACCACTCCCGCAGCCCTCTCATCAATAATTTTACACATCCCTGCACATGCCTGCAGGGTTGGTAAACCTCTTATCTATCCTTAAAAAACGTTTTAACTTTCCGGTGCTTTCCTGCGGCCCTTGAAATAAATATTCTAGGTTGTCCTGCAGTCATTTTACACCCCTCAAAAACATTATTTTTGCGGGATGATCTACAAATGATACGTTATGCTAGAAGGGTAAAACAATGCACACGCTCTAATGCCATTTTCCCCTAATGCAACATCCTCCACGCTGAAATTACCTGTCTGTGATGATATTGTTGAGCTGACATTTGTAGGTATTTGCGGTGTCAAAGTAGTGCTCGTACATCACTTCAATGACGTTCACAAACTCGTTCCGATCCTCCTCATCAACAGACGCTGCAATATGGTGCAGATTAAATTAGTGGTGCAATATGAAGTGCAAGTATCAAACAGCAACAGCAAAAGCGATTTGACCCTCTCCTGTACACACCACTCATTTATGGATTGGATGTGTGATTGCAGTCTCTCTCTCTCTCTCACACATACACACACTTCCTCACCCAACAATCACATCATTTGCTGATATGCATTCAACATAGCTATGGCAAGCTAGAGGAAGCGGCTAATAGGCCAACCCACCTAGGAAATCCAGCATCTCTGGGAAGCTATTGATAAGGTAGTGCCAAAAGTGTCCAACCTGCATATCGCGGTCGTGAGTGGGACGTACTTGCAAAGCTTACACTTCTCAATTCCACACCTGATTCTTTAGATGTTCAACACGGAAGTATGTGCAGCTATGGTTGTGCAGCTCAAAGTCAGTGGTTAACCAACAGCAAGGCTCCTTAATCCCGGCTTAACAGCGAAGTGCCTCAAAATGGAGGCGCCTGATAAAGGGAAGTAAAATCCTTACAAGCTTGTCTCAATAAGCATCCCTAGCAGCAGATTCTCTGACAAAACCTTTCCTACCAGTCTTCAGATTTGGCAGAGGTTATGGTCTGTCGCTCAGGAGTAGGTGCTTGCCTTCAGACTCATTAAGTAACACGTGCGTTGCATGCCCTCTCTCTAGCTATTATTAGTACAGGCATAGCCTGGTTCCATGGATTTTAGCACATGACGGCATGATAAAGGTAAACCTGACGTCTCAGACGTGAGCAAGTAATTTGAGGCGACACAATCTTACCCATGTTTCAATGGCTAACCACACGAGCTGTGATCATCCCTCTTAGCGTATTGCTTGATACATTTCAATAAAGCAAAAGTCAATAAATTCCCTATTTTGGAGGTGACCATATGCGAGGGATGCCCCCCAAAAACGTCAATACAATGATACAACAAGAACTGCAGCTGTAGCCATCCTCAGATTGTCCCCCTCCCAAGTTTTATTGGCCTCAAAAACTGCTTGTAAGCCTCACAATGTCTTTCCATAGGTCATTGGCACGTTGTCCTATTTGCACATCAATATCCTTTCAAATGACTTTTTCATCGAGGAGACAAACCTTCTTCACCTGGGTGTGTACATGACCGTACAAATGCTAGCTTGAGTCTGTCCGAGGTCTTTAATTTTTTGGTAGCCCTTGGCTAACTAAGCGCATGAAAAACGCATCAACTTACTTTTTCTTGAGAAAGGTAGCTTGTCTCACAAGTGGGATGCACGCTGTATTGGAGAAGCTTGCACAGCTTATGCCACTGCAGCCAGTCATCAGGGTCTGCTTTTGTCAGCCACCTGTGATCAAGAGCAGAACAGTGTGGGTGAATGCCATGTGTCCAGAAGTCAGCCACACAACAGACAATCAGGAACAAATAACAGAACAGGACAGAGAACAGAACAGGCGGATGCCACAAATGCAGAGATCATGACCTGATCAGCCGCACACAGGCAAGTAGTAACAATCACAGAACAGACAAAAGCAGACGAATGCCAAAAATCTGGAGTTTATGACCTCATCAGCCGCACAAAGCAGAAAAAATGATGGGATCAATGGTGTACCTTATGAGTAGCCTTCGCGGCTCTGGGTCTGTAAAATTGACTTTTAAGAATACAGTAGTGTCTGATGAGAAGATAGCCTTTTTGCCCAGGAATCAAAATCCAACCACGCCTCTTTATTCCTTTTGCACTCACTTGAAGATGAACCAAGGCTTGAATGCCCTAAACATGTGAACGTGAAGCCGAGTGTCTTGACCCCACTTGGATGCCATATTTTTGTGCCGTGCCCTCAAGACCAAGATCGTGATATGGAAAGCCACCTGCACATACAAAAGCAGCTCCTGCGTCAACATCTCTCCTGCAGCTCTCTTACATTTGCATTTGAATATCCAAATGTACTGCAAGGGACAAAAGAAAAACACCAGATGCCACTTGCATGACATGCTCCACAAGAGTGTCAATTTGCTGCTTAGATTTGCATCTCAAGCTTAAGGCCGAGGCCAAAACTAAATGAAAATGCATACCTCCACGAAAAAGGCAGCAGTCAAGACGACCAGCAATCCAATCAAGCCCACAGATCCAATCACCTGGTATCAAAGGAAGGTGTGAGCTTGTTCAGATGATGCACTCCTATTGTTTCAGCTAAAAGCACGTTGAACCGCTGGGAATGGTTGTTAAGACAAGAGCAAGCCCAAACAAACAAACAGTCAAAGCAAAGCCATGCCAATAATGTGTGGATCAAAGCCTGGGCCTCTCAGCTTGCTTGCATGCTTGCAGCTCACCGTTGCAACAGTGTATGTCCTGTCCAAGATTGAGCTGTTGTAGAACATAAGCCCAAGCACCATAATGACCATTGTGCCACCTGTGTGCAAGCAACACAAGGCGTGCAAGGAAAACAAGCAATCATCAGCACATGCGCAAGCTACTTGCAAAATGTCAAGCAGAGATAGATATAGATAAGAGGTCTTTACCATCAGTTGCGGTCAACAGCAGTGAGGATGTAGAATCTATAGGGGCAGACGTCTGCGGATGAAAAAATAAGTCTACCGAGTGTTTAGACTGAGAAACAAATTTCTGAAGCAACGAGATAAATATGCAACAGCACAAGCAAGCAACAGAGCAGGCGCTTGGAGTTTTCTACCTAATTCTTCTCTCTCCATTGTCACCTTGATTGACAGTAGTGTTGATGCAAGAGACACAATGAGCATGATGATGACCTACGAGCACAGGGGGACAAAGTATCTTGTGCCAGGTTAGATTTGACATGAATCCAGTAGAAGCACACGGAAGATGTGAATCCCTTTCATTGTGCTTTTCAAGTCTACACGTTTTATGCTGCTTTTTTAAATCAGGCTCCAGGATGCCCAGCAATTGTAACAGAAGCTTGGTTTGTGACGGAGGGCTCTCACGTGATAGATCGCTTGTGCTGGCTTGTTTACAAAACTTACAAAACTCAGGGAGGAAAAGGTTCCTGTAACTTTTGAACGGAGTCTGTCAATCTGTATGAAAACAATTTGGAATTCAGAACTTCGGGACATATATGGGTCCGGTTGGAGGGGGAGGGGTCAGGGGGGGATTCAATTTTGGGGCTTTTCCACCAAAATTCTGGGACATTTTTACTTTGCTCCAAGTAAATCATCAAATCCTCGAGCAAGTCCCCTGGTGGACGGCACCCTTTTGGTGCATTTTGAATGAAAAGAGGGGACTCTGTACATGGCAAGGAGTTAGTGCCATGCTTGCATGGGGTGGGCTGAGGGGATAACGAAAGCAAACGTGCAGCAAATCGATCCTGACTGTTTGGAAAGTGATAATATGTGTAATTGCTTGGTGAGGTTGGGATCGCAGTTTGTGGACTTGCAAGCCAGATATGGATGCCTGGAAAAACATGCATGCATGAGCATCTGCAACGCAAAATTTGCCTAAAAACTTTGCTGTGATTCACTTCTAGGGTGGTGAGTATGCAGATGAATGAGGAATACACAGAGGAACATATTGGTACCTTTCTGCCTAGATACACTGGATGGGGTTTTGGGGGTGAGGTACTTGAATCAGGAGGGTCCAGCCAAAAAATCATGCGCCTGAACCCAGGAAAAACCCTTTTCACCCTCCTGACAAGGCACTAAATTATGATGAGGATGGTGATAAATGCTTGATATTGTAAGCAACGCACCTGCAGGATTGGATCGTTTGGGATAAAAACAGCAACTACAACAAGGATTGTTTTTTCAGCCAGGACAGTGAGCTCAAACCAGTAGCACTCGGACTCGTAGCGCTCATACATCCACCCAAACAGCAGAAGTGGTCGTTTCTTGCCTGCATGAGCGGGGAAGAGAGGACAACTTTGCAGCGGAAATTGAGACACACACAGCATGCGTCACATTGCTAATTCGCAAGCCATGAGCAGCAATCTGACACTCACAGAATGAATTTGTCTGCTTCAAAACCCGTAACACGGTTATGAACATGAACCATGTGCCCGCAATGTAAACTATCAGGCCTGCTGCAGCAGCAAGCATGGTCTGGAAATGTTCTGGTGTGTAGCACAACTCATCAGCATTGAAGTACATATACTTTGTTCCTGCAAAATGTGAGAGGGTACAAAAAATGTTGCTCAAATCGTTGGTACTAAGCCACAGCCAACGTAGAAAAGCAAAGAAGTTCATTACAAAGGGGGTAGAACATGTGTCTGAAGAAGTTATCAATGTTTCTGCAAATTTTGGTACACAACTTTTAGCATTTCCAGCAGGTTCTGTAAGCATTGAAGCCAAACTGCAGGCACTCACCCTCAAAGTCAAAACAGCTGAAAGCTTGGAGGCAATACTTCAGGATGACCACATACCCAAGGTTTAGGGACATGAAAGCAATTGACATTTTTTCCAGTATGAGCTCGTGCATTTCTTGAGGTGTAGACGGGACATGTAGGAGGGTCTGCAAAAAGCCATTTTTAAAGTGAGAAGTGAGTAATGAAAAGAAGAGCCACAGACACAAGTGATTGAGGAAAAGAGGAATTTTTTTTATGGAAAAGAGTAATGGAAATGAGTTGGGGATTATACATTTACAGCTCAACCATGCACTGGGGTGTGCACTGGTACATTCACTGATGACCTGGTGTGTGGACCACCATCTAAGAATGCTCAGCAATCGCTCACCTGAAGGAAGAGCCACCACCCAGAAGTCTCAAGAGCAGCAAAGTTTCCACTTCCACCCAGAGAGCCTAGGCTACTGCTCCCAAGCTTTCCGGATCCCTTCCCGGACAGTGAACTCCTTTGGACTGATTCAGATAGGTCCTTGGAGGAGAAGTCGCTCATCGATTTCCCACCCAACTTCATCTTCGTCCTGGCAATTCAAATTTGGGGAAAATGAGCAATTCTCAAGCAGTCTCAAAGTCACAGGCAATAGACAGGCAGGTTAGGCTGATGCTCCATACTGTCATGCTGCACTAAGGCGCATGCTGACAACATGATGAAGCACGCATCATGGCGAAATATCATTATGACGATGCTCACTCTAAGAATTGCCTAACATCCAGCTGGTAGGTTCTTGAAAGCATTTTAGAGTGCTTTCTCCCTTCCATCATACAAGTCCTTGCACGTGTACAGGAAATCGACCCTTTTGACACAATTTGATACAGCCACTCATGCAAGACAGCATGGCTGAATAATTGGTGGCTGCAAACAATGCATGTACATTGTAGTAATCAATGCAGCAGCATAGCAACACCTCCGAGTAATACCACAGAGAAATGTTCCCTCCTCAAAAAATTTTCTTGCAACCACGCATCAACAACGCACCCCTCCAAATACATATTGCGCACCAACCATGCAGGGGCAGTTTGCTCCTAAATTTGCAGGAGCAGAAATTGAGAGGCATTTAAATTTTAAAACACAAGTACAATTCAGTCTAGCTCACTCTTGGCACTTATGATCACTTGTGTCCTCTCTGCTACCTGCCCCTGCAAGGCAAAGTTGGCCTATGGGGCTATCTATGGTGATCGTCACAAGACTCTGAGTGGGGCAACGCTTGAAAGGCAAGGTGGAACCATTGGTTAGCAATTCATTAAGGCCCTAGCTCCAACCTCTTCCATTTTGGCCACCCTCCCTGCTGATCTCCTCTCCACTGCTGCCACCACTTTCTTCCTCAATGCTGTTGCGCTGCTACCACTGCCTGTACTGCTGCTGCAAGCATGCTTGCATGTGCCGGTGTTACTTTTGTAAGACTTCCCTGCTGCTGTGAAATGGGCCGCTGCAGGGAAGTACCAGGTGCAGGAGGAGGGCTGTTGCTGGGGGCTGGGGGCGGGGAGGGCTCCAGATCACTCATGCTCCGGAGCAGTCTCAGCATTACCATAACCATGATAACCATGCATCCTCATCATAAATATTTGCCTCTCAAACACTCAGTCACCGTGCAGGAACAAAAACGTTATATTTGCACGGGAATGTTTTCTCTCCAAGGTCAGTCAAAGAAAGATGCCTGTATATTGCATACAGCACCAGTCATTGTTGTTCTGACCTTCACTACACTGTCTTTACAACACTAATTTCAATTCAGAAAACTTACCTGAATGCAAGGTAAATGGCCCCGCACCATCCTCCTTGTAGAACGAAGAGAAATGCTGGGTAGCTCAGCTGGATGTACAGGTTTTCGGCATAGCTGCAGCAAAGGAGAATATTACCTGGTCAGCGCTGCACAACTTTCAAGGACAGTTGTCAGAAAATTGGAAAAACAGCTCTTTTGCATCACTCACCCCCACTTTTTTGTAGCACATTGTGGTTGGATAATGTCCATTTCAAAAGATAGGATACCTGCAGCATTGTGGAAGGGCACCCAAACATGCACGCTCATGTTGGAAATGCTGGATGGATCGTCAAATAGCAAAATGCAGCGACAAAGAGACTTTGTAAATGGCGGCTCATTGCTTGGTAGAAAGGCATGATCATGCTGCGCAATAAATTAGTGTGCTCTCATGCTGCACAATAAATCAGTGTGGACTCTGCAGGACAAATGTCGCACCAGCTATGTTGAAGATGTTCTCCAGGATAAGAGGCCATTGCATGTTGAAATAAGCAACAATTGACAGAGTTTGGCCTGCAAGGTGTTTGTCAGCACAGCACCATTATCAATAACTGCTGCAATCCCACATGAGTTTGTCCAGAACACTGCAAAAAAGCCATGTATTATACTTACAGAAATTCATGAGCCTGCAGCGAAGAAAGGAGATGGGTTGCGTTTAGTTTTGCAGAGACAGATTTAGCATATCCAATATGCTTTCTATATACAACTGTTTGCAATTTGAGACGTGTTTTTGTTGAACTCATTGCAGTGCCAATTTGGGCCATTACTGAATCAAGGAAGGCAACAAGCATGCTAGTTTTAGGCATCTTTTGCCCCCCTTGAATAGTCTTGCATTGATGCCAGAGCAATCTATGACTACCCCTGGCAGCATGACTCACAGGTGAATTGTTTCCATATTCCTCGAGACACCAACGACGAGGTAGATGAATAAACAGTACATGCACTGCAAAGATTGGAAGGAAGAGCAGGAACAATTTGCGTGGTGTTTGACAGGGCAGACTTTGCAATCCAGGGCATGACAGCTTTATCACAACCTACCAGCATTGCAATGACGTTTCCTGCTGGACTGATACACTCAATGCAGTTGTCAAAAGCTCTGAAATAGCCATCTGCGCATGACTGGCATAAGCGCCCTGTAGGAAAGGAGCCAATAATTAAGGGCAAGGCTGGATGAAATGGCGTGCACTACTCTTGATGCGCCAGGTTTCTTGTTGTGCATTCTCAAGAGTATGTGACAATCAAGCAGGAATGAACCCCCAAAATAGAACATGATTCAGGTGATGCTAAAGAGGGTGGAACCCTCAAAGCAACGTCCATAGATCAGTCAAGACAGACAAGTAAAGGAAGCATCGCAAGCATGGCTAGAAAATTGGTAAAGCCAGCCTTACGCTGACTGGGAGCTCCAGTCTTGACTCAAGGAGAGACACAATGCCCTAGGCAACACCAGAGCATGCAATATGTACATGCAAGCGCGAATGCATCATCCTACACAGCGTTGCTGTGCCTTACTGCATGCAGTCTGTGTGGCAGTTGGTAAGGGCAAATCGCGCAAGCTGCATCCATTGCTTACTCATTTCCCCCGGGCTTGAACCAAGCAGGCTGTGCACCAGAGATTCCCAAAGACAAGGCTGTTCACCAGAGATTCCCAAAGACAAAGCACAGGAGTATAGGGTAGAGGTCCTGCTCCTCGTAACACACCAGCAAAGTGCAAAAATTTGTCTCTCTGCTGTGCACAGCACAGCAACATTAACGTAGAAAACGTGAATCTCATTGCAATGAAACAATGGAAACCTGTGGACCCATCGGTGAGCTGAAATCATTCCAAGGAGAACATAAATTTGTCAGCCACGCCATTCCCACTCCCTGGGCTCAGCAACTGCATGAGCAGGAGGCTGAGTGAGTCCCCGTCAACAGGGCCGTTCCTCGGGCATGGGGTGTTTGGGCTGGATTCCCAGGCATGTCAGCTTCTTCTTGACTACCATGAAAATAAAACTCATGCCCATTAGATTTGCCCACTGCACCCCAGGTCACCAATCTTGACAGCCCTGGTAAAAAGGCTTGCTTGGCAAGCTTGCCAAGTTTCAGGGTGGATGGTAGACTGGCTGATTCAGTCCAAGAACTGCCTTTTAAACTTGCTGGAACATTTCTACAGCACCAGCCACTGCCTCTCCTGGACCCCTGACACTGCAGAGCTGCCAAGCAGTTTCGTCTTTTGTGCTAGCCAAAGTTTCAGGGCGAGGGGCGCGCTGGGTGGGCCAGGGCAGCCAGGTGTAAACTTTACCGGAAGCCGGCAAACCTAGGGGCATACGCCTCATGGATGGGTTTTCCCAAAAAAACAGCAACATGGTGAAAAATCCCCTGTGTTTGCAGTCTAAGGGTTGCTTTTTTTGCCAATAACACACGGTCAAGGTCAAATTTGAAACTCGTTTTTAGCCTGAGCCTAAGGCCTGCAGAAGTTGCTTTCTGACTCATCTGTTGAAAATGCTTTACCTCCTTTTTCAGTCCTGCACGAGACGCACGCTGCCTCTATTTTTGATGAGATGCATTCCATTCCTTGAGCTGAAATGAGCGCCAGAGGTCCTAACTTTGCATTTTCGGTGTTTCTGTCTCAGGAAAGTTCTGAGCCTCCCTGGCCCCGCCCCTCCCAAAACTTTTTATCCAGTCCTAGTCAATGATTATAGAGGCACAACACTTTTGAAACAAGCGGCTCAGTGTGTGTGCTAGGGTGCTCAAAAAAAGGGAAAGGGGTCGATGTGGTGGCCTGGCTGGGTCAGGATGGGCGAGAACGTCTGGGGCAGATAGGTTGAACTCTGAGCCCAGACCCCTGTTTTCACTCAGGGAGCGCTCTTTGGGTGATTTTTCACATCATTTACATTGAAACATCTTTTCTGTCATAATAATGCCTAATTTCAAAATGTGGGGTCGAAATTCCGAGGTCCGTTTGGATTTCAAACCTTACTTTAACCAGGCATGGATCACTGCAGAGCCAGTGTGTCAGGATAAAAATAGTGCTTACGTTTCAAACTTTTCATCTGGGCACAAGGGTCCTGCACAGAGTTACAGCAGATTAGAGTTGCACGCATAAGTTGGGACCCTGTGGATAAGCGCTCACCTTCATATCCAGTGTCACATGTATAATTCCCAGTGCATTGTGCTCCGGGATTGCAATCGTACATAAAATGAGGGTTGTCAGGCTCGGCATACCTGCATCACGACAAGCATAAAAAGTAAGGTCTGTCAACCCCATCAAGCCCAATACAACATCGGTCAACCTCAGCACTGACTGTACCATGACAAGCATCAAGTGTTTGCCTCACAAACAAGCAAAAGGAACATCATGCCACTCTTTTGGCTGGAAAGCAATAGAAGTGTCCACTATCCAAGGAGGATGGCACCTCAAACTAGTGGTTGTACTGGGCAAATTAGATGCATGGCAAAGCAGGCTGTTTCCAGGATAAGTATGAGAGCTTCATTTCAAAATCATCAGGGCGTTTCTATACGCAGGAGATGGGAGATAAAGTGAAATTGAGTTACACTTAAGCCCCTTTCCCTGGATGCTGAATCAGAAAACAGTTAATCACATTATCTGATCAATGCTCCATTATTCTGGGAATGAAACGTACAGCGTACATGGGACAGAACAGAAAATTGAGGCAGGGTTGCTAGTCATGAGTTGACCTGCAACTCAATGGCTACCTTAGGCAGCAAGGTGAAAAAAGCTTTTGGGACTAGGCGCATCTATTGACATCATCAGTATGCAGCCCTCCTTAATTGGCTGTAAGTATGAACAATATTAGAGGAAAGCTGGTCCAGGGACAAAGATAAAGGGTTCTTCCCCTACCTCTCAAATGAGGGCATCCTGCCAGCAAGCTTCCCACAGCAATTAAACATGATGTTTGACACATTTGTCCAGTTAAAAGAAAGGGTGGGGATGGATGAGTAGCTCATTTGCCCTATCTGGGGATTGTGGACACGAGCACAATCTTATAAAATAGAACAAAATGAAAGCATTTGAAGTCAGGTCAGCCAAGCTATGTATAAAAATGAGGAGATAATACCCCAAAGGAATTCGAGCAGATTGAGTATGCAGAGTAGTTGAGGGTGACTTATTTGGTACTTCTACATATAAAGAAAGTGTGGATGGTGCCCTAAGGGTGAGCTGGGGGCATTTTTGAGGCATCCTGGAAAACATTTTTGCCACTTCTAGTTAGATGGGTGCCAAGACGCCTGCTTTGACCCAAATTTGTCCCAAATTTTGGCTGTCAGGTAGGTTTTGGGTCAAACATCATCCATCGGGGTGAAAAAAAGTGGAGGCAAAATTTGGTCCCATAGCACTTAGAGCATGATCACTCGGCGCATCTGCTAGGCAAAATTGTTTGCAAACATGGAACTAGGCAAGCACTGTTTGACCACAACCTGAGAATGAGGACTTGCTCAGTATGCTTCCCAGGTATGCCTGCCAAAATTGGGGGCCCTGGTGTGCAGGGAGTGGCTCCAGGCGAGCATTTGAGTGATGGAGCACATACTGAGTCCACATTTTGATTTTAGATTTTTGTGAACCCAGTAAAGAATTTCTACGACTCCAAATAGTGCACTGGCTACTCTGTGATCCTAATTTGCCATTTTACCTGCCAAAATTGGGGTTCGAAGAGCGATGTTTTGAACCCTTGCCCCAGCCCTCCGGACCCCCCAGAATGTGCTCCAGATGAAGTGCCCAGCCATCGCTGCTGGTCAGGCAAGCCAGGGGACGACTCCCTGGAGACCCCACTTTGGCATGCATTTTGCCTGATTTCTGGCCCCACACCCCAGGCATCCCCGGTGCAAACTGAGTATGCAGGGTTGCTCTGAAAGGTTCAGACAAACGTCCTGCATACTCAGAATTAGCTGGTTGCAGTGGGGCATGATCTCAAACCTACTTGGCTGACCTAACTGAAAGGTTGAGGGGCTTGTGGGCAATAGTCTATGTTTTTTATCCTCGACAAGACACGCTTCCAATGAAGCTCAAGGCCACATTGAAATACATTAAAACAAAAAAAGGTACAAGGCTCACCATCCAGGGAGATTTCGGGGAGGATCTAGACCGCCTGCACAAGTCGCATGCTCAGGGCAAGGCAGGCAGGCCGTGCCAGTCACACCTGCAAGGCCAGTCCATAACATGGTGTGAATAATGAAAGGAGGAAGCATGCATTCATTTTCATCAAAACCCTTCTTTCCAAGGTTGAGGATGATGATCATAAGTGCAGGTGATGCAATGAAATACCCCAGAAAATTGATTGGGTATAGAAAGTTCATTGGTTGAAGAGCACACACTTTGTCTGCCTGTGAGACTTAGTAAGAAATTGATGCAGAATGGCAGAATGCAATTTGAAGGAGGATATCCAAATGGAGAAATAACAAAGCAGTCCTTGCTGGTGCCGAGCATGAAGGGTTTCACCAAACCCAAACCCTTTCAAGCCTGACTGAAAGAAGATCTACACTCTAGGCAATGCAGGATCATGCACTGTCTGCAGTGAAATTTGAGCCCTTACTTCGATATAACACTGTGCGTCATTGTCTGGAGGAAATGAGCAGGAGATCACTCACGTGCAGGGGCATAGAATCCACGTATGCATTGGCAACGGCGTATGTCATCGGCCCCTGTGAACAATAGAAAATTGCAGGGGAATTTAGACAATCACTGCTTAAAGTAGGTCAGGTAGAGGACACATTGTTGTACGCATGCTACAGTCAAAATATCACACAATGCAGCCTTCCATCGGAAATGACACTTGCTCACTTGCTTACCCACCTGTAGAAAGAGTTTCAGTGTTTTCAGGGCAAGGGTAACACATCGCAGCACCACTGGTGTTGACATAATAGTTCTGAAAGCAAAGCAAAGGCAGGAGCAAGTCGATGAGAGATCCTTGCATAAAGGGTCAATGGCACCACACATCCAGTGGCACATGTGCACATAAAAGTTTGTACATGTTCCCATACATACATCTCCTATAGCCCCAAACCCGCGCAATCCCTGAAATCCCTCATGAGCAGCAGTAACACAAACACCAAGCTGCAAGTGCTGCATTAAATCTGCTGGGATAGTGTACCATTAACCTATGACTTAATTTTGATTGCCTCCTGGTGAAGCTTTCTGTTGCAGTCTGCAAGCTTAGGTTGTGACTGAAATCTTTACTCTGGTGCCTGGTCCCCACTTGATTCATTGGGAAATTATACGAATACTGGTGACTGGCTGGGGCAGTAGAAGCACAACAAGGAGGCTGCATGAAAGGAGCTGCAAGGCTATTCGACGTTGACTTGCACAGCAGTGCTCGATCCTGCATTCTGCTGTCAACTGAGGAGCAGCACCAACTGGCCAACGTTTACCCAGTCACCCCACAAAAGGCAAGAAGCAAAACAATGCAGGGAGTCGCATGACACGACCTGTCTAAAGCATGCACACGGCTGATTGTCCTCAAGAACACCTTGCTGTATATGATGCAATGTAACAGAGTCTGGACCTTCCAGATACACACAGGGCTATCTGAGTGCTCCCCTTCATAAGAGCAGCAAAACCATGGTCTCAACACCTGGCTGCCCTGTTTGATACAGCTTTTGCAACAGGAGCTGTGCAGTGCTGGTGAGACAGGAGCGTAAGCTGCAGCTCTGCTTGAATTGAATGAACTCACCATCAAGCAGCTGTCAGTATGTCGAGTCTACTCGATCCTGTGACAGAAAGTGGTAGATTTGCACGAGTGAAACGCTCAGCTGCCTTCATTCTGATGGTGCCACAGTGAAGCAAACGCTGGTTGAAGAGTTCACCAGTCATTGAACATTTGTGTATTGAGAAAGCTTATGTGGAACGCGATTGGACGGAGCCAGCAAGGAGACATCAGGATCAGAATCCTACCATATATGTTCCTGGCTCGCACGAGATGCAAGGCTCATATTCGTCTTCATTTTGCATGCTACCAGGTTGGCAACTTGGTTTGTACCGATTTGGCATGGGCATGACAAATTCTTGGACAGCTTTGCTACGAGGGAGGGCAACCATTGGGGCCAAATAAGGTTGCAGGTCTGCAGTCATTCTCTTCACCTGCAACCACAGCATCGTTGCAACAATCCAACGCTTTTGGTGAAGTCTGCTTCACAATGATACCGGATCCAAAGCCGACGAGAGAGAGAGAGAGAGAGAGAGAGAGAGAGAGAGAGAGAGAGAGAGAGAGAGAGAGAGAGAGAGAGAGAGAGAGAGAGAGAGAGAGAGAGAGAGAGAGAGAGAGAGGTTATGTGCGCGTGTTTGCGCGCGCGCTCGTGTGCATGTGTGCGAGCGTTTGTGTCAACCGTAATGGTTTGTCCAGAAGCAATGCAGCAAAAGGAAGCAACATTCAGTTGTTGCTGCATTGGAGCATGCTAGATGAGTCCATTATAGATTTGACAAACCTGTTGGTGAATATGCAAGGAATTGCAAGCTAAAAAAACTGCCGACATCACAGTCAGAGGATTCCTAGTCGGCTACCTGGCATGCAATGAAGGCATATAAATTGGTCTAATAGCCCACCTGGAGAGCCCTCACATGACCAACAAAGTTCTGCCGGAAGGGGCTGAATATGACTTTGCCATAGAAGGTATCAAAGTACATATCAGTCAAGGTGTCGATGATTCGCTGCTTCCCAAAATTCTGGCCATCTTGGCAATTGATAAGGGGGTTGCCATTTGTATCACCAAACAAGAGCGCATGCGCGTTGCCCCCTGTGGCCCCGATGTTACAAGTGGTGAATGCAGCTTCCAGAGCTTTCTGCAGAACATAACCGCAGGCAGAGGCTCCTGCAAAGCAACAGCAAGCCTAACATAGCGTGATAAAGGGTGAAGACGATTGTAGAAATCAATTGACCTACTAACAGCTCTCAAAGACATTCCCAGGCAATGGAAAAGCTACCGCATTACCTGCAGCAATATGTGTTGGAGGTGTGCCCGTGGCAAAGTAGTACAGGAGGGAATACTCAGCTGAGGAAACCATCAGAAAGTCTGTTACTTCCGTATCTTTGTGCCTGCAAGACGCCAAATACCTCAAGTGATTTACAATTGAGGCAGACGCTACACTATTTGCAGCGAGGCAAACACTTTAGCATGCAGACACTGCATGAAGGCTAGCGCTTTCAAGTTGCTTCCTGTCCTTTTACTGATATTAATTGAAAGCTGATGGACGAAGGATCATCTTTTTGTGTTTCTTTGTTTACTCAAACCACCATAATTGGAGTGCCTGACCAGCTTCTGCTCGCCCTTTCTTTAACAACAACGGGGCACACCCAGATGGTATTTCAATTGCTCACACGCAGGCATCAGTGCCTATCAAACAAGAAAACAGTGTCACCTTCTCTACAATCCCATCCCTGCTCCGAGGCTTTGACATTGGCTACTTACCATGATGCTGGAGTTAGCACATTCAAGGCAAGCTCGCCAACCTCCTCCAGCCATGTCTGCAGTGTATAAGGAAGAGGCGGCTCAACATAGGGCGCAAACTGTGGGCGCGCTCATGAGAGGGTGAGAGGGAGGAGGCAAGGCACTTTTTGTAATACAGATGTAATACAGATGTACGGTACCAACAGGTTATTATCCTGCACCCCTGAAATATCCGTGCAAACTTGGACTCATCCCACACCAAAACAAATTAATTAGTTTTGCAACCACGCATGAACCTCGCACCCCAAAAACAATCAATTGCATTTAGTGGTCAAATAATGCGACCACAACACAATTGCGCATCAACCATGCAGGGGCTTTTGCCCCACTTTGCCTCAAAGGAGCACAAGGGGCATCAATTTAAAGGTCCTTCACAAGTCAATGAGCAGTAAAAGATGTCTGGACGACAAATAGGTGCAATCCTCTTAGAGGAGTCATGTTGTCCCACCACTTGTCCCACCACATGCCCGCCACACCCCGTGCCTTCCACCCATCCCATAACATTCCTTCACTCCTCATCACTCCTGCCCTCCCCGCTGCTCCCCTCACTAGTGCTGCTAGTTCTGTCTTGCACTTCTGCTGCCAACGGTGCTGCTGCTTCCATGGCAGCGAGCTTGCCCTTGCTTGTGCAAGCTTGCCCTGCTGATGCTGCATGGTGCGGGCTGCTTCGGTGCAAGACCTAAGGAGCAGCTATCAGAGGAGCAGCAGTGGGGGGGGATTGCTGTGCAGGGGGCTGCTCCAAGGGGGGGGGGGGGGGGGGGGGGCAGGGCTTGCTGAGGGGCACTCCTGACCACGCTTTCACTGTCCCAAGAACAGTTTACTTTCACAGCAGCGCACAACCGCGCACCCTAAAAATAATTATATATTTTACGTGCGCGCAGTCACCGCGCAGGGCAAAAAACGTTGTTTTCGTGCGGTGATATAAAGTTAACACGGTGTACATATATTCTTTAAGTGCGCGCCAGTGCAGTTCAGAGCTATTTTGAGGGTTCCGGGTAGCCCTTAAGGTATCTTGATTCATGAGCGGGCTGCCCTAAGGGCCCCCAGGAATAGTTATGGCTTTGACAAGCAAAAAATTTCCTTCTGACGCTTCGCCCCAGGCACAACAAATTAGTGCTCAATGTTTTTGGTTCCTTGGTAATTCAAGGGGAGCGCAGGTGCACACAGGCAATGATGCTCTGCCCTCTCTCTCACGCGCACACCCACGCACCTACACACACAGGCATGCATGTGCAAGCACACACACACACACAACATACAAAACACACAAACACACATGCACGCACGCGCGCACACATGCATGCAATGCGTGCAGCCACAGGCACCAGTGTCTTGAAGGGGCCAAAGAGAGGCATATGGTCAGGAAGGGGAGGGACCTTAGGGAGCACATGCTGCTGCTGCTGCTGCTGTTGCTGCTGCACTTACTATTCCTGGGGCTGAGGCCATGGTCCTCCCCCTTCCAACCCTGACCCTCTCCACTCCTACTTGGTCTCGGCTATGAATCATAGCCTATATATAGCCTATGAAACCTGCTTTTACTTCTACCCATAATTATTTGCCTGAAAAAAAATTTAAAATGTCTTTGGGCTACCCAAGGCTTGCAAGCGCTGCGCCTTTGCAACCTCCAGTTTGCCTGAAGCTGTGTTGTGCTGGCCCGAAGAAAGATACCATTAATTTTTCCGGGCGCTGCGCGGGCTGAACAGCACTGGTGCGTGCAGTCACTGCGCAGGGCAAAAAAGATTTTTACGCCGCGATACAAAGTTTGCATGGTAACAATTAATCCTGATCCCTGCCCTAATCCCGCAGCCCTCTAAACCTTTATTTTGCAGTATCCCGCGCATTCCTGCAGGGGCCAGTCATGGTAGCCTGCTTGAGCACTGCTCAAAGAATAAGTTACCATGTAGCTCAACAAAGGGGGCGCCCAGGACTGCACTTCTGCTCTTCCTCAATGTGCTAAGCTATATCTGCACGCTGCTGTGAAGCATGCGCATGCAAGCTTCTCCTAGGACTCCAGCCCTGGAAGTTCTTCCTCCTTGCTTCCATTGCTTCTCCTGCAGCTGAGAGATGAGTTGTGGCCGTCCTACCCACACAACAAGTCTTATGGGCGTTCCTGCTCGCTTATACCCTTTCAAAATCTTTGAAATTATTTATTTCCACAATCCCGTACATTCCCGCAGCCTCCAAAATAAAATTTCCCAGGGGCACACAGTCATCCTGCACCCCTCAAGAATATTGTTTTTGCGGGGTGATTACAAATTGGTAAGGTAGTCCCGGTTGTTACAGTATTGAGCTCCATGTAGTGGTGAGTTTTTGGGAGCGAGGAGCCACAGGCTCCCTTTCTCCTATGACACTCTTAAGCAGCAGCATGCTTTGCCAAGCAAGTGCCTCCCTTGTTCTGCCTTCCCCTAGCATGAAATATCAGAGAGCAGGTTGCAAAAACAGGTAGGCAGGTCGAAAAGCCGATAAAGGTCTGTCCAGTTTGTAAGCGAAGCCTCAGTACTCAGGCATAAATGACGCACAGTGGAGCCAGTCCAAGCTAGATCACTCACATGATTTGCAGGCCCATTGGTGAACATAATGCCCTTTAGCGGCTTCCGCATCTCATTGATGTTTTTGAGGATTTTGTGGGCCTCGGCCGAGAGTGAGCAGCCCACCAAGGCCTCTGTGCTGCTTGACAGGTTGACCTGTTTTGCTACACCTTTAGTCAATTAAGAACAATAACAACAGGCAGGTGGAGTAAAAATTTACAGATGGCACTGTCTGTGGAAGCATGTTGGGTACTTTACTCATTGGATAATGGCTTCAATCATAAGTATGCATGCTGAGGAAACTTGCATTGTTTACTCCTGAGCATGAGAAAGCAGGCATAACTAATTGATCATGGCACATGTTGCTGCCACAAGTGTGGCAAGCATCCAGTACCTGCAAAATGCATATTTGAGGCTCAACAAAGACAAAGACTATTCCCTGATTACCTCCTGGTCCATCACATTGCAACTCACCTTCCAATACCTCTGAATCTGAAGTTGTGTACACAATCTCTTGCACAGGAAGGCCATCTGCCTCTGCTGCTTGTAAAGCTGCCTTGCAAGCAACTCTCAGCTCTATTAAATCCCCTCGATACACAATGGCAACCTGTCATAATAGAGAGAAAGGAAAAGGCAAGACTATTGCAAAGAAACCCACAAAACAAAAATTGCAAGCTCAGCGCGAACGGTACAGGCAAAAGATTTCAACGGAGGCACTGAAATGCATGCAATCATTGAATGTAAAACTCAGCGTGCTTTCATAGCTACAAAATAAGGGCTGTACAAACGGCACGGAAATTGGGATTTGACTCGCATCAGCAAGGTGCTGGAGAGCCAGGAAAGGTGTCCTATTTGATGCAGCTTCTCACCTGCTTCACTCCTGCATCCTTAAAGGCCTTGATGGGCTCAGGGTAGAAAGTCTCAGTTGGCTGGGACAGACCAAACACATTGGGCAGGTCTGAAAGCACAGGAAGGCAACGATGAGCTTGTAAGCCGCTCAGCCAGAGTCTTGGGCTGTAACCCAGCCCCTTGTTTACACTTTGTCCCTATAACCCTTGAACTTGCGAGATGCATGCTGCTGTAGGACAAGGGCTGCTTTGGGGAAATGTCACAAGCAAAGCACCGTAATTTAGGAAACCTTGCAGTGTTGTACCTTGCTCAAAAACAGCAGTATTGGACGTTACTCCATGAATGTTGATAAGGTTTGCCTCGTTAGACAGCACAGCCTCCTCCATGGCAAAGTTGGGTTGAGCATTTGCAATGAAGTCCACCCCTTTGCTGATCAAATCAGCCACGGCTGCTTCATGCTTCTGTAAATTGCTTTCGTCATCCATCATGTTGAGTTCAAAAGAGAAGCGGTACGTGACATCATTGCCAGCAATGGGAAATCCTAAGGGGTACTCATTGTCCAGCTTTGACTTGTAAACCTCCCAACCTGCAAAATATACAAGTGGATAATGAGCAGTAACCGTCGGCACCAACATGGCCTCATACACGGCCATTCGACAGATGATTTTGATGCAGCAGAGCAAGGTTGCCGCAGAGAAGTAAAAAGTAGAAGGGCTCTGATGAAATCAATAAATTTGTAAGAAAGTCAAGAAAGGCAGCTGTGTCGTGATCAACCCCTCAGGGCCTGCTACTGAAGCCAATTATAAAAAAACTCACACATAGCCCTGGCTCTAGCAGTGTGGTTTTGAAACTAACCCTGCTACAGACGAATGCAAATGACCCGTGCAGTCATTTTGCATTCAACAGCAGAAATCAGCAGTCAAGGCTTCAGATCAAGGAAGGGCATGGGGTCCCTCCTCATGTACCAGCTAGCTAGCATTATGCGCATCATGATCATGCGCCTAGATTGAAGGCCATTTTCCCAAGAAACAAGTTGTTGTTCTTACTAGCATTGCCACTCTTGCACCAGTGAACAATGGAGGCAGGAGCAAAGTCCATTCCTTCTCGCATGCAACATATTTGAATAACGCTACATCACAAGTGCATGCCCACTCATGCACACCTTTGACGCTCTCATGCCAGTCAGTGAGCTCTCCAGTGGCTGAGGATACAATACCAACCTGTGGAGGAAGGAGTTGCGAAGGAAGACCAACACTATGACAACCTTTCGTGACTTGACATGGTCCTGCCTTGCTGGCTGAGGGTTTTCAAGGGTAATTTGCAGGAATTGGGAAATTTCTGGGAAACATAGTTGTGCACAACACAGTGAATGCTTAAAAGCTCTTTAGACCTGCCTGTGCACATGCACTCAGTACATGCATGAACGTGCACGTGTGGTGTTGCTGAGGGTGCTGCGTGTGAGCGCATGCAAGCATGTATGCACACTCACGCTTGCAAGAACGCATACACACATAAGCACAGCAATGCTATACATACATGTGAACATGCACACGCCCACACTTTGACACTACGCAGCATATATGCCATGTGCAGAATGCTAGCCTTGCAAGAAGGCTGTGTGTATGCGAGGCATGTTTTGGTTTGGTTAGCGGCTGCAAGTCCGATTCGACTGACCCAGTATGTGAAGAAATTTAACATTGAAAAGCAAGTAAGCAGCTTACTGCAACAATGAATTGGAATCGGTTGTTGTGATACGATATGCCGCCGTTGTTCCTCTTCCCGTTCGTCTTGGCTGCTCAGAGTCAAACAGCAGTTCTCACCTTGAAAAGTGACGTGCCCTCAACAGCTACAAGCAGCGAGAGCAGCACGAGCGGCCAGCCGACCATCCGTCCGACCAAAAAGAATCCCAGAGAAATCCTTACATAAAAATAATGGGTTTGAATGGTCATTAGGAAGTAAGTTTCTCGACATATGTCGGCTGTGACACGTTTACGATCCTGGCTGACACTCAGTTTACAAATCTGACCTGCATTACATGGACCTAAAAACAAATTGTGCCTCCATTATGGTTATGGACTTGCTTACACTAGTGACATGTTACTTAAAATTGTCTGACGCCTGGTAGTGTGACCGCGCAAAATATCAGCGGCGTCCTGATTCCAGCAGCTTTTCGCGTGGGTTACTGTCAGAAAGAGGAAGCACACTACGCTCAGGCAGCCCATCGGCAGCAACAAAACCATGACCATTTTTCTGCTCGCATTGCTCGCAACTGTTGTGCGGGCGCAAGTTGCAGAGCTGACATTGGCAGGCAGTGCTGGAGGCTCAGAATATGGGCGAAAGGTGACTGGGGTTTGTACAAGGTGTCGATGAACGTGCTTGCATACAGGTACACCCACTCAAGAGCATGCAATATCATGCATGTATCATGCATCAATCCAGCAAATATTTCTCCGTATCACATCCCTGTATACAAGCCGAAAAGCAAGGTTCATGATAAGTGTTCATTGGTTTGCAAATCAGGTTAAGTGTTCTACAAAGCGCTTCACCATTTGGGTTGCACAATTGGGATTGGCACCATGGGGTGCTTACATCAAGATGCATGCACTTTGCTTGTAAGCTGCGCGGGCCGCCGGATTTCACGTGACTTTGCATGCATGCACGCTCTCGAGGTCAGCGGTTCAAATCCTGGACTTTCATCACTCTTAGTGAGCCACCTCTTAGTGAGCCACCATCTAAACATGTGCTGTTCAGATGTACATCTTCCAACAACATGTACATCTGAATATGTTTCAATTTCCAGCTGGAATTCTGCAGGTCTGCTCTCTACGTCAAAAGTATGCCTCACTTTTTGAGCACAACTTCTCTTTTCTACACCTCCACGTCTCCCACAGGATGCCCTGTCTAGGCACCATTCACCATGTGAATTCCCAGGATATCAATATTTTTCTAAACCAGGATAACAACAAACTTCCTTTTTTTTGAAAAAAGAATTCTTCATGACCTCATGTGTATTTATGAACAGGCTAGCAGTCAAACGTCTTGACTGAGGCCTTTTTTCCCTTGTAACCCTTGTAACCCTTAGTGAGCCACCTTTATTCCATTAAAGCTACCTAATCACATTGAATCTCCAATTTTGGGGAGTTGCTGTGCATTTGCATACAAGGACGCACGCAAGCGCACTAGGGTGGGGCAAGTGTATCATTTCAATATGGAATTCAATTTTTGAACCAAACATCTTGGCAAAAAGTTTTAGTCCTCACGCCTTTTATTCTACTCTGATAATGCTTAGCGGCTCAATGACACATCATATATACGAAAGCGTACATGTACACCCTTGAGCAGCTGCAGGCTGTTGCTTTGCGCTGCCTTTCCTGCTGCCTGTTGCTGTAAAGGCTCACACAAAAAATCTGGATGCCACCCATCATGTCGTTCATATTTTTACATTTTTTGCCATCAGAGTAAGCACATGCAATTCATTAAAACAGCTCATTTTAAAATTCATCAGCAAGTGTGTAACATGTACCGCAACTTCTCCTGACCCTCGCTTTTGTGCTTGCAGCTCATGGCAGCTGTTGAAGATATGGCCTCCGGACCAGTACGCACAGTGTACAGAGAGGTTCCCAACGACCAAAAAGCCCGTGATGAGTTCAACCCAGGAGCAATACCAAAGGCAGCGCTCTCGAGCGCTCCTCTGGTTCCATCAGCAGGAGAGCCTGCTGTCCTCAACATCCCTGTCGCATTCTCAACGCTTTCCATCTACGCCAATGTTCCAGGCGTCTTGTGAGTGCCTGCACAACTGTGATGCGCTAAGCCTCCTATTGGCCAAGGAACACACCTGCGAACTGTGAATTATGCGTTTAAGCCCATCAGCGACATGCTTTATCACAGATATCAAGCTGAGTGGTGGGTCCTCTTTTTTGTAGGGAGACCATCAACATGACCTCTTGTCTCCTAGCACGGATTTTTGACGGCCAACTCACCAACTGGTGAGTGTTAACAAGTTGTGAGCTTTGGGGAGAACATGGTTTCGTGCATGCATCCCTATAATTTCACTCAGGATGCCATCCCTAAAGTCTCACTTCATCTGTGTTGCGTGCATATCTGTCCTGTTGCGTTATGAAAAAAGCAATTTGTGAGCCAGCATCTGCTTAAGAGAGACTCAGCATTTGCCATTGTTTTCTTGCAAGACCAGGAACTTCCTAGGCATGGCAGCTTGGTTGTAACTCAAGCCTGCAGTTTGTATAAGGAATAAGGATTGTAAACACAGTAAGAATGGATTAAAAAGGGAACTATCTAATAACTGGCTGATTCGATCTAACCCAAAGCCTGAGGTTGGTTGGTAGCTATTGATCTGATCTGGGGGAGCCAGGTGCATTACAATTTGCCATTTGCCACGGTCTGCTGGGATTGGTTGGGGCTGGAGGGCGCTTGGCCACCCTGCAGGGATTCTGAGGCAGCCTTGCATTGCAGGTATGGAATTGGCATTGATGCTCAGCACATCTAAATTCGTCTTACTTTATTTCTGTTTCTTGCTGCCTTCCCACAGGAATCAACGTGACATCCGTGCCATCAATCCAGGCATGAGCCTGGCGGGAGAAAAAACTAAGACCAACATCTTAGTGGTCCGCCCAAAGGACACTCAGTCCCAGTCTGGGATATATGAAAACACTGATACTGCAACTCTCAAGGTGAATTGCAGCAGATTGCATCTTTTGGAATGAGGGGGTGCCTTTTTTTATCCAGTTAGGTTTCAGTAACAATCATGCTGCAGCAACCATCAACTGCATAGATCTGTTATAGAGATCCTTTAAACCTGTTGCGCCATGCAGGCATATTTGCAGGCATCATGCCCTGAGGTTGCAGGGCAGGGTGGCTGGAAGGGAGCGTATGTGAGCAGATTGGTCGGCACTTCTGATGCCCTTGTTGACGACCCCCTGATGGTCGCCAGCAAAAATCCAATGTCAATCACGTACTCAAGAACTGCTGAGGTGAATGTCGGATTGAAGATATTTTGGGCCTAGATTTCAATGTGCAAGCTGTATTGGCACTTGAAACTTTGTAAGGGCTTCATACAGCTATGCCATATCAGCACGTGTGATAGAATCATACATGATCTCGTATTTTGCATACATCCTGGCAAGTCAGGGCTTGCAATACATGCATGAACCTCCAAAATGGCGCAAGGCTGTATTGCTGACTTGCTTACTGCACTGTTCCAGCAGATCACAGCCTCGGGCCCATCTGTGCGGGAGGTTGGCATACAAAACAAAGCCAACACCTATCAGCGAGCAGCAAACGCGGACTATGCCAATACAATCAAAGCCATTGGAGACCGATTGCCTTGGTCATTTGACTCCTCTGATTATTCAGTTGCAGACCTCTCTGCAGTCAATGCTTGGGATATGCCAGGGGAGGGGGTGAGTGTCGTGATGGACCTCGCACATGTCACTAGTGCAGCAATGCTTTTAACCTTACGGTTGCATTGTGAGATGCATCTACAATCTGTCTTTCATGCTTCCCCTTGCTGTCTTGGCCCTGTGTGACTTCATGTGGTTGACTGTTCAGATCTGTGTCAAGGGTCGCCCTACCTGAATGGTCAGGCAAGTATTTTTTGGACAGGCAAACATACACGCATCATATATATATATGCATGCATGTATGTATATATGTATGTATGTATGTATGTGTGCCGTGTATCATTTTTAATGCAAAAACACTGTTTGCTCGCACAGTGAGACCTATCTGCTCCAAAACCTGTGCCAGTGGCTGTGCATGGGTTTTCAAGCACATTGCATGACCCTCACTCATGCAAAACTTTTGGTGCTCATGCAGGTATTCCCTATGACCGTGGTCCATTTCATTCATGCACCCAAGGATGTCTCTGCTGACCCATGGGACAGAAATAACACGGGAGCCTTGCTGCAGGTACAGGCTGCTGCCATTTCAAGTTATTGTCACTGTCCATTGTTTCATTTGCTGCAAGGCAGGCTTTTGACCAAAAAATTGGTCTCTACAATCTCTCCCTTGCCACGTTTGCATAAAGCATGTCTGCACCGCCGACAGTCTTTCACTTTTTCCTCTCCTATATATCTGCAGGCAATCTGCAATTTCGCAGTTTCTGAGGCTGGTTGGGCGCTGATCGACGGGACTGGCCTCCATCCTCTTGCGGATTTTGACATTGCAGCCAGATCTATGTGAGATGGATGAAGTGGGCATGGGTTTCTATGCAAGTCTAGCCTTCCTATTAAACCCTGAAGCACAGGATGCTGTCCTATTTGAGGGTGCTAGCACTTAATGAGGCTGTTGGCAGTGCCTCATCTTCGTTGTGGAGAAAGGCCATAATCATTTTTTGGCTTCCTCAAGGCAACGTACGCCTCTTGCGCTGGAGTCTCCATTGCAAAGTCTTTAAGTTGCCATGCTGTACAATCTCACAAACGTTCGTAATTGATGCTGAGCTGCCTGCAGCATGGCGTTCATGTGAGCTTTAATGCAATGCTGCACAGGGTTCTAAATGTGCGTGACCCCTTGGCTGTATCATTTGGTCATGGCTTCCATGAAAGCTTAATTGAGTTGATGGGGAGGCATTGCAACTGTTGCATGCTTGAGAACACCTGCTTGTATTCTTGCAAATAATTTGTTTTCAGGGCGGCCCTCAACCAATCATCCACCCCGCCCAATATGATTCTGGGCACACAGCCTCAATACCAGCTCGAACTGAAAGGGACGTACACAGAAAACTTAGAAAGTCCAAGCCTGAGTGCAAGCCGTGAGGGTTATTGCTACACACAACTTCAACGCTTGAAAGAGAAGGTACGTGTTCCCTTCAGAGAACTCTGCGCTTCACCTGGGCATCAGAAGAGGGGGGGGGTGCATGTGCGCGCGTGTATGTGTGTGCCTTCTTTGTTCACCACATGAGTGGGAATCTGCTGTTTTAATTGCTCTTACTAAGCCAATACAAAAACAAGGGCTCTCTCTCTCTCTCTCTCTCTCTCTCTCTCTCTCTCTCTCTCTCATTTGCCTACAAGGATGAGGCAAAAGTGGCTGCTTTTGTTATCTTGCTGTGACACTCATCCACATGTATGGGGAGGTGAACTTGTTTGCACCCCAGGGGCTCACAAGCTTGAATTGTACTCTCCTAGACATTCTCAGGGAGCCTCAGCAAAGCATCTGGTTTCTTCTGGCAAGCTTGAAACTGTGTGGTCCCCAAAAATGCATCACAAACTACCCTCTGCAGTCATCTGTAATTAGTTGTTGCTTTCCTGCAGGATGTTGAATTTGAGCAGCAAATGAGGCTGAACCAGAACACTGTGCTGCAAGGTAGTGGCTCAAGTGCGCAGACGGCAGTCATGTGGCGGGTAAGTAAGAGTGGTCAGCCAGATGCATTTGTAATTGTTAAAAGTGGATGCTGAAGAGGTGGTTGCCCTTTTTTTGTTTATTTGCTAAGACAGATGACGTACTTTGGCAATTGATGCACTAAGTTTTGGCTCTGGAATGTAACAAACTTCTGGTTGAGATCTGTCAAGGCGCCAAGGTTACGAGGCAAAAAAAGAGCCTGCAGTCGTGACGCATGAATTCTAGCAATGCCTGAATATAATGAGCTCAAAAAGGAGGAGAGGTGATTTGTGGTTCAGGCTAAGAAACAAGTGCGCACACTTGTGTCCATTATGGCTCACAAAGATTATATCAATGGCAACGAAATTCAACTGAACCATTGTTCCAAAAGCGGCTTACCCTCCTTCAATTAAGCACTTTTCATACGTGCAATGCTTACTCTTTGGCTCTTGCAGCTGATGCGCAATTTCATGGCCTCTTCCTCAACCCCTGTATGGCTGTACTACCGTGCAATAGGCAGTGGTGGTGGGCAGGATGAATCCACAGGAAGTAACAACAAGTAGGTTATGTTTGTAAGGCATGCATTTGCACCTTGCTCATCTCATAGAGGCATAAACAGCTGTGGTTTTTTAGTGTGGTACTCTGCTTCTCTATTGTCCTTCAAGCCATGATTGCTGCCATCCTTCTATTGTGACAGATCATGAAGTAGGTTTTCTTTTCTTATGCGACCTCATGCCATATCGCCATGACGATGCTTGCAGCTATAATCCTTGGAACAACTTTGGGGTCTCCGACGTTCCTTTGAGCACAGCTGTTTGGAAAATAATCCATAAGGACTCAATCGTTGCAGCAAGGGGAAAGGTGCGCTCATGCAAAAAAGAGTTTTGTGCATCTCTAGCTTGATCTTTGAGCTCTTGATTTTGAGAGGTGACAGAAAAGGTGCTATCTTTGACAAGCCAGTTACCAGGTTTGCATTCCATGCTGCTGCTCCTTGTGGTCAGACCTGCTGCTTTTGGAAGAGCAAAAGAAAACTTTAACGTAAGATGACCTCCCTTGTGTGCTTGATCACGTACCATGCAGCCTATTCAAGTGCCTTATGGGCTCTCGGCCATGAGCTTCTTTGTCTCAATTCCTCAAATTGCCCTTCCTGAGGGCAAAATGAGGCTGACCCCTTGTGACATTGTCAAGATCTTTACGGTGCGTCTATGTCACATTTCTTGTGATTGTTTGCATGTCATGGGAACCCTCTCAGCAACAAGTTTGCTTTCTCTTGAAAATTTTAATTGAGGTACTCACTTGTATCGTAAGCCTATGCAATCCTGAGAGTCCCCGCTTTGTCCATGCCCAGAAGAAAATCTTTGCGCTGCATACAATGTCATCTTGATCCAACTTTGACTTGTGTCCAGTTCATCGGTGGCATGAGGACATGGAATCACTGCTGCATGTGACCTGCTTCCTTACCATTTCCTCATGATAACAGGGGAAGGTGACATCATGGAGCGGATTTGGCCTGGCTGCCAAGGATGTGACCTTCTTTTACAGGTGTGTGTTTAACTTGCCTTCTTTATTAACATGTAAGCAGTAGTTGTGTTGCTCACTTTAGGTGTCATCATGCATGTAGAGAATGCAAGAAAAATGCCATCCTTATTTGTGGGTGTCAAGCACTTCAAAAATTGAGCATGTGTGAATATGAGCAGTGGAACATTAGGTCCGTTTTTGAAATTTAGCCTTTTACTAGAAATTTGCATGTATTTCTATTTCCAGCTTGGCAGCAAACTTGTTTGTATTTAGGAAAAAAAGATGTGCAATTCTTTGCCTGTTCTGTTCGATCAGGGTCCAAAGTGGATCGACTGCTTTAATTTCATCGTACCTGTCTGAAGCATGCCCAGCCGAGTGGACTTTCAGCAAAGCAGGTATGGGGCCGCTTGTTGATTTGTTAGACCTCAAGAATAGATCAATCCATCTGTGTCAGCGCACACATGCATGCATCAACCTGTCAACCAAATGCCTTAATGATGTGCCCTGGCAAATGCTCCTCATCAGACGTGAGTGTTGCTTACCCATTAAGTGTGCAAGCTGCATTGCAGGTAATATGACAATTAAGGAGTGGGAATCTATGGATAACGGGCGAGTCGCAGATAACACCCTTGATTTGGCAAACAAGGTATGTTTTTTCTTTACACATGCTTTGAGGGTGCCAGTAAGATGCTTAGAGCTTATGTGTTGTACTGAAAGGGGAGTACTCTGGTGCCGTCCTTGGCACTCTTTTGGCCTCAGGCGTAAATTTTTCCAATTGCTAAGTGTCGAATACCTTGTCTGATGTACAACTCAATCAAATTCCTGCTGGACCTTCCGTCCTGGCCACTGAAATCATCGTCTTGCCTAACAATTCACATGTGCAGCTAGCAGCAACTCCTTGGGCAATTGGCTACATGGATTCTGGCATTGGTCAAAATTTTGCAACATTGGTTGAGGTGTCACTCCAGAATTCAGCTGGACAATTTTTGACATCCCGGGAATCTGAAATATCAGAAGCTGCTTCAGGGGTAAGTGTTGCAAGCACCAGCACGCTGGAGTGGCTCACTTTACTCAAGAGGTTTATACTGAGCTCAAAACCTTATGAAGTGCTTGGATCTGGACACTTGGTATTGACACTTGACATTGTAATAGGAAGATATTTGAATTGTATTGTCTGTAAATCTTTTTATGTGGGGAAGTGCCAATGATTGCTCACGCAGGTGATTCGAAGCGGAGCCTGGCCCGCAGATCCGACCTCTGATTTCTCAGGTAGTAAATCATGCCCTAAGTGATACATCATACTCTAGGTTCACTTTTCACCGGAAGCCAAGCTGCCAGGATTTGGGCTGTCATTTGCAAAGGCTTATGCCCCCTGGAGATTTGAAGTGTCAAGTGTGCTTTGGACACTCAGCAAGTTAATCTTTGCATGCAGGAGTGAGCTTGATCAATCAACCTGGAGATAGAACTTGGTAAGTTTGGCAGGAGATGCATATCTAAACTATTTGGCTGCTGCACAGATGAGCGACGGAAGTTCATCCCACTTTTTCTGACTCTGCGCTTCAGGCCTATTGTGGTAATGCCATTCATAATTGCACATACCAACTTGGTGGACCTGGGCTCAAAAGGTGAGAATTGGGTTTCAAAGTGATGAGTGATGCCTGGGGCTGTGATAAAAGCTTTTGAGGGTACTATCGCTGTCTGCCATAGGCCTCCCTGTGCAGCTAGAATGACATGCTGTACAATACTGTGAAGTTAGGCATCCTTCAGACGGGTTCTGTGCAAGTCCCATTACCTGGCCATTGGGGAAATGTGCCCGCAAGACCTCTTGATTACTTTCATTGCTGCATAAGCCAGCACGCTCCTGGTTATACTTGTCGCTCTCGGTCAACTTTAGGAGGCAAGCAGCAGGTCAGAAGTGGGTAGATTAAAGGGATCCGCCTAGTCATGATGGGTGGAACAGGTGGTAATGCGTATTTGAGCTATTCAGGCTGATGATGTGGGGCAAGTTGCCGGTTAAGCCATGTAACAAGCTGCATACCCAAGGGTATTGTCAGCAAGGCACGAAAAAATTGCTTTGCAGAGACCACTGTGTTGTACCCAATAGTGCTGCCTTGATATTGAAATTATAAGGGCAGTAAGTAATGATGAGGCCTATTTCAGCTCCCTCCCCCAGCACGCATGCTCAGCTGCCTTTTGTCCCCCTGTGGGTTCCATGTTGGTTCCAGGTTCTCTTATGGTGGCCTTTTTGAAATACATGCTTGAGCCTGAGGTTCAGAAAGGCTTGAAAGAAGAGAACATGGAGCCTCTCCCAGCAGAAGTGATGAATTATGTCAAGACCCGCATATTGCCACTCCTCATGGTTGATCCCAAAGCCCCCCAGGTAAGAAAGCTTTGTGATGAAGTGTCAACCAAAAAATGCGATCTATAATTTGCAGGTACTAAGGAGTAGACAAGTTGACTGGGACACAATGACGCTCACTGCCTTCCTTGCTTCCATTTAGAGTCTTTGATGCCTAATGCTTCTGGCCTGGGCGCCGATGGCATTTTCTAACAATTTATATGGTTTAATGCCTTCTCTTGCAGTGGTTCTATGAGGGCGATCACACGATCTATGATGGCTCAAAGCCTTACGTCTACAGCGCACCTGACATCAATAGCGACTACAACCTTTTGCAAATGACCAGAATGAAGGTGATTCCTTTGTTGCTTTGCACGCACGCATCCGCACACATCACCCGAGCTCCCAATGCACAATCGTTGTGCCTGCAACATTTTGCCTCTTATATGGTTATTTTTGGACTTACACAACAGACCATAAGAGAGTGTCACAGCAATTCTGTGCGCGTCACAGGAACTTTGTGCCAAAGCTGATTTGACCTACAATATGTGTGTTGTACAGGAGGGCCTTGGCAATGTGGAAAGATGGATTCGGAACATAGAAGCTCGGGATTTACCGTCGTCGCTCAATGCTACAATAATTCAATTCAACTCTGACCTTGAGCACGTCAGGAAGACGCTGGATGATCGGGTCAAGGAGTACCAGGCACTCTCCATTGCTGGAATTGCGTTTGGAATTGCAGGATCTGTAATTGTGAGTCTCATGAGCATTTGTAGTTGGAAGTGTCATGAGGGAGACTGAAAGGAATTGTTTGCCCCTCTTCAATGTTGCACCAAGTGCCACAGGGACGTGAACGCAAGGATGGATGAATCATGCAAAGCACACAGGCAGAGGAGGACACTCACCGCAGCAGACTGTCTTTGCCATATCTCACATGTAGCTTCAAGTTGTGAGCAGGTTTTCTGCATTCATACGATGCCTGTCTTGGCTTTACAAAGAGTGCGCTGAAAGGGGTATCACTTGATCTAAAGTTGGGATGCGGTACTGTCCACGCGTCTGCACAACAATGCATTCCCCTTTCAACTTGTTCACGCATCTGCACAACAATGCATTCCCATTTTGACCCACTGCGTTCACTTTATTTGACTGCGCACTTCGCACCTTGCATGCAGGCCATTTTCACAGTTTTTAGGAGCATCGCCAAGGACATGGAAGGCGGCAGCGGTGGCTTGATGAGCACTGGAATGTTGGGGAGCATTCCTGGTATCAGCACTGGAGGTGATCTTAGGCGCAAGCCAAGCGCACTGGAGGATGGACTAATGCCACTAAATAGTGGGAGGGCTCAATCAGGTTCTGGCCACCACAGTGGTATGGAATGACCGTGAATGTTGTCATGTGACTAGCAATGAGATGTTTGTCTGCAAGATGTGTGTGCAGCATGTAGGTGCGGTAATGGAACGCATACACCTGGCCTCTTTGCTGAGCATACAGCATCCTTGCTTTACATAAGATATCCTGTATGCTGAAACTTTGATTTGTCATGCATTTTGTTTTACTTGGAGATGTTTACATAAAGATGATTGGGCAAATGCATTTGTCTTGCTGGTAGCTGGCACTGTTTTTAAAGTATTTTGTTGTTCACATAGAGAGAAAGAGAGAGTGATTTGGCATGATATATATGCCAACAGAGCGATAATTTCGGCATTATGCAGAGGTAACAATGCAAGGACTGGCCCAGGTTTCTGTCGCGTCTTAGGTATGCCAACATTGTGCATATGATGATGAGTTTGGGCTGGGAATAAATGGTTTTGTGCTGCAGAGCAGCTGGCAAGGCCAGTCATTGATGTTCTCTTGTTTCTAGACTTGAAGTTCCTTTACTTGATGTTTTTGGGTTTGGCTTTTCTTGACTGGGTGTTTCTGTTCCTGGCTTGATGTTTCTGGACTTAATATTAAAACTCATGCAAACCAATCTGTTAAGGTTGATTCAGTCGATGTGAAGTACTTGAGGCAAGGCTTGGTATTCGTATGGTTCTGTTCACATCATGTAACACGCTGGGTGCCTAACTGAAGGGTTACAAGGGTAACAAGGGGTTGGCCTACAGCCCAAGATTCTGGCTGATCGGCTCCTGGTGAAACATTCTCAACCAGCATCAAATTGAAACCAACTCTGACAACAACTTTTGTCTGTAATTTAGGAAAGCAATGATTACATGATCAGTTATAATGTGAAAGCTCGCCAAAAAAGGAATCAAGGGTTACAAGGGGTTGGCCTACAGCCCGAGAATCTGGCTGATCGGCTGCTGGTGAAACATTCTCATCCAGCATCAAAAATTGAAATCAATTCTGACAAAAAAATTGAAAACCTGTATGAGTCTTGATTTAGGAAAGCATTGACAAAATCTCAAAATCAGTCAAAATGCGAAAGCTCGCAAAGAAAGGAATAGAATCAGTGTTTGGAAGCTGGGCAAAAGTATGTAATGGTTTAAAAAGATCAATGAACAGGTCCTTGTATTTTCTGCGCAGCTCACACAACTCACAGCAATTGCAACAGAAAAGAACATGTTTCTCGTCCTGGACTTCAGCACATCCACAGTTATCACAAATATTTGAACCACCCAACCATTTACAGGACTCGGCCTTCAAGCAGTGGGCACGAAGCCTGAACCTACTCACATTCCTCATGACTCCTTTATCCAGATCCTTAAATAGATATGATGGGGTACAGAAGGGTGTGCGTGCTGTTTGATTCAAAGGTACCCCACACCAATGATGGTAAGTCACTGCTAGAAAGAAAAGAAAGATAAAGAAATATCTATGCTTGCCGTTCGGCCGCGTGCATTAAGGAAAGAGCCTCCCAATGGCTCCCACCAACAGAGGGCATATTTTCTCCACCCCGGCCACAAGGATTTGATCCGGGGACCTCCTCGCTGATGGTAAGTCACTGCTTTCCTGTTCACCGCTCGGGGAACGTCCACTTCCCTCCAAACCTTCTGCTGTCTGTACCTCAAATCCCCTAAAAAATCCTGCATGGGAATCTTGGAAGCACTCAGCAATTTCTGTTTAAACACCTCCTCATTGCGCATGCCTCTAAATGACTGAGACACATGTGCAGACCAACAGGACTCATCCATATCAGCAAGGTGTAAATCTGCCTTAAGCACTTGGCGTAGTGTTTCGCTGTTAGAAACAAGCATGTTGTTGAAAAATTTAACAGTAGCCCTAAACCAATAAAACTGTAAGGGCTCTTGGCCACACTCTCTCAATTCTGGCCAGTTCGTGGCAGTACTCTTCACACCTATAAAACGCCTTAAAGAGCATAATTGCCTTTTCTGCAAACGGCTTTTGAACTCACTGCCTTCTCATAAGTACTCTGTACCCCACACTTGGCACGCGTACATCCCAGCCGGAATGCCATACACCTTTTAGAGAGCCAAATCAGAGCATGTGGCCTATTCCTGAGATCATGTTCATGCACAAACTCCTTAATCCTTTGCTGGGCAGCCATGTACGGTTGCACTGGATGCTCCTCAGACACCTTCAAATTCATGCGCTTGTCCACAAGCATACCGAGGTATCTAAACTGCTCTTTCTCTGGAAGAGCCACGTCTCCATACATGAAAGTACTACTGCCTAGTAGGCAGAGAAGAACACGACCTACTATTAAAATGCATGACCTCTGATTTTATTGTATGTATTGACAGTCAGCCCCTTTCTCATTGCATGAGCTCGTAATCTATTCAGCATAACTTGCATTTCACCTGGATCATTGGTAGTTAAACTCAAGTCGTCTGCATATAGCATGTACGAAACACCATTCACTCCATCCCCTGTCACAGCACCTCTGATACCTTCACTAATATCTCTGCCCATGTCATTGATGTATAGAGAAAACAGGAGAGGGGACAGGGGACAACCTTTCTTATCTCCATTTGTTGGACGCACACGTGCCCTTTTATTCCCATCCATCAGAATATATTCATCATCCTGGTACATTTTCTTAATGGCCTGGAGAAGTAGTGCAGGCATGGCAATGCGTTGTAGATGTTCCCAAAGTTGCAAACGAGGCACAGTGTCGTAGGCTTGAGAGAAGTCAATGAAGGCAGCATACAGCCTAGGTGATTGCCACGGCTTGAGCTTTTTTGCAGCATGTCTTAAGTGCCTCAGGATGAAGAGTGGATGCAGAGTGCTCCTACCGGGGTAAAAACCAAATTGGGTGTCTGGGACCTTATTTTTTTTAATACACCAATCCGTCACCAAGTCTTTCAGCACGAAAGGAATAAAGTCAGGGTTTGGAAGCCGGGCAAAAGTATGTATAGGCTGGGAAAGGTAAATAAAAATATCCTTGTGTTTTCTGCGCAGCTCAAACACCTCAAGCCAATTGCAATAGAAGAGGTGGTAGAGGGGATTTACGGCTCTTCTGAGCCAGTGTCTCCTTTTCCTTAATGGGTGTAGGGAGACTTTCCTCTGCCTACGTAGTTTCTTTTCTTTCTAGAAGAAGAAGAAGAGCAAGTTTCTGGACCTGCACCCAGTCCTAAAATCACCTACCTCCAAGGTGGGAAGTTCCCAATCTTCAAAATTTCTTGAGTGCCACATGCATACTATGCTGTAGTACAAAACGCAGATTTGGTTATGCCAATCCCAAAACAAGCTACTACTCTTGCTATCAAAGTTTTTTACCACACATAGATAAGAAAACCAGCAATGCCTTTAGAAACATGCCCTGTGAAGTAAAGTCCATGCTGAGAAACATGGGTTTACATGGGTTTACATTGGTAACCTACAGCCTGAATCTCTAGCTAATCGGTTGCTGGTGAAACATTCTCACCAGCTTTCACAAGGTTAACAACATGTAAACAAGACAAGTTTCTACAAGTGTTTGTGCCTAGCACCCACTATAGAATATTAGGTTTAGGTTTACAAAAAGTCCAGCCAAACATGGATGATGATGCAGAAGTGTTGATGTCTTGATAAGGACCTGGTGAAGCACCTGTAGCAAACCTGGAAAGCGTTCTGCAGGGCAACCTGGATAAGGTAGCAATTGTCCAAAAACCCACCATGACCACCCGGAAAAAGGCCTGGTGCTGGGAAACAGCCAGTGTGTATTAAGGGAAGACCCACCAGTCAGCACTGAAACTGAGAGTAAGACCCACCAGTTCAAACCAAAAAGAAAAAGCAAGCGCAGGAGTCTGCTCCAGCAAGTTGGCCTCCACCTAGGACACTCAAGACATCACTGTCAAAAGGCCCTGTCCGGCAGACTCGAGACCCACCCCTTAGCCTGCCCTGCAGCATGCCCTTTATATCCTCACCTATGAAGCGCTTCAGAAGGTCCACTAATCCATTATGCCCTCTCCCAGGCTGTCACCAATTAGACAGCGCACTCCACATGCTTTCAGGCTGCTAAATCATCTCCAGCATAAAAACAGAACGCCACAATGTTGCTGGAACAATGACCATTAAAGCTCTCAGTAGAATCCCTTGGGGAGCAAGCTTGGTTAACATACATAGGAAGTTATGATAGGTTGGTGCAGCACGACCTCCTAATCCCTCCATGTGCTTCGAACAGAAGTATACCCCCTTACCCCTTTCCATGCAATTTTCCTAAGAGACCTAGACTCACATCAAGCCTTCTTGATGTTAAACTGATTACTCCCTATCATGCCAAATTCACATCTTCCTCTTTTTCTTCCTCCTGCTCACACCATGCATTACGCAGCAGGCACAGGACCACACAGAGAACCAGCACAGCTACCTGCGTGAGACAACCTCACCAACTGAATGCAAACCAGTGGCATGTGCACTTAATTGAAATCAAGTATTGTGAGGACATGAGGCCTGGACAACAGTTGGAGGCGGCACAGCGGCAGCATGCAGACCTTTGCAAACTTATGAGTGCAAATACTGACTTTTCATACCATCCTTTTGGGTGTTGGCAGGACCTGTTATACTGAGCGCACCCTTGACAAGTTTAAATAACTGGGACTTGACCACTAACGTGCCATTAAATTTGCTCGCAAACTTCATGCCCTTTTTGTTGCATGTGCCAATGAGCTTAATACCACTAGGCGTGCCATTGAAAATAAGAAAACTTCTCACAGCCAGGTTCTGGAGCCAGGTGCTTCTAGTAACCCTCCAGATTCCCATTAGCACTTTCTGTTTTGTAGCTTTGCCATGGAGGCCCTCCATTGGAGGGGACTCACGGCTCTTCTGAGCCAATGTGTCTCCTTTTCTTTAGTTGATGTAGGGAGAGTTTCCCTGAGAGTTTCCTCTACCTACATAGTCTTCTTTTCTTTCTGTTCTTTCTTTCTCGTCTTGGACTTCAGTACACTTATCACAGATATTTGAAACATCCACTGGCTGGCAGCCATTTATTAGATTCAACCTTCAAGCAGTGGGCACAAAGCCTAATCTACTGTCAATCCTCGTGACTCCTTTTTTCAAATCCTTGAACAGATATGACGGCGTACATACCTTGCTAGCCTGCTAGTTAGGGGACCTTTCCTTAATGCACGCGGCCTTTTGCTTGCATAGACTTTTCTTTACCTTTCTTTTTCTTTTCTTTTGACGGCATACATAAGGGAGTGCTTGCGGTTTGATTCAATATTTTTCTGCAGCAATGGTAAGTCATTGCTTTCCTATTCATTTCTCATGGACAGAGGACATCCGCTTCCCTGGGGCTCACCTTGGTACCCCTTTGGTGGGATCCAAGGAAACAAAAGTTTACGCAAGCCAAAGGCCGCGTGCATTAAGGGAAGGACCCCTAACAAAAGTTAGAGGCCTCACCAGGAGGCCCTCCACCTAAACTAGACAAAACTAGCCTAGGAGAGAGCAAGAGACAGAACTAATGGGAATCCGGGGGATTGCTTGCCATGCCCCTGAGCGCTCGGACTCTCCTTCTCCCATCCTCTGCCGCCGCCGCGCGCCCAGCAAACCCCCTCCCAGATGCTCCCTGAAAACAAAGTGCATGTCTAGTGTTAATGATGGTGGATAATCTTTGAATGGCATGGTCCCTGAGCTGGGAGGCTACTGATTCAGCTTTTTGTTTGGTCAGGCCCAGATTTATGAGAGGTGTAATTGTATAGTTGTTGTAAATCGTGCCACCAACACCAACTAAGATGATGTGCAAAGTCACTTTGTTATTCCTGTTTGGGTTTCTTAAGCTGCGTGTTTTAAGTCTGCTTATGATGTGGGAGTGTTGAGTTTGTGCACGTTCTAAGGTGATGAAGGGATTTGTGTCAGGGCAGAATTTAAGTTCAACAAGGTGAATGTCCCTATCTTGTGGTGGGATCCTGGTAGGATCAAGGTGGGGTTGTCTGCCTGGGATGTGGCGCACGAATAGAGCGTCAGGGCGGCTTTGGTGCCGTGCAGGTGAGGCAGCGCCAATTGGGAAAACCCAATCTGGAATAGCTCGAAAGGTGTTTTCAGGGACTTGTACGCCTTGATCCAGAAGTCTGTCATGATTGCAGCCATCCATGCTAATGAGGGATGAGCCAAAACGGCCTTTGCTGAGGGCTTCTATACAGAGACTAAGGGCCGCGTGGTGTCTGTTGGTGTGCATCCCACTCATTGTTGGGTTGGTACACCTAAGCAGAACATGATAAATGTTGTCTGTATTTGCACAGAGTGGGCACCTATCAGAACTGGAAAAGTTGAAGTTGAAGGCATGGCTCTGTGTGTACAGGGTATCCGTTCGATATTTCATGAGATTTATTTGTTGTTTAAGGGTAATCTTTGGATTTTTCCAGAAGGAGTTGCTGATTTCCTTGTTTGCAAGCTGAGAGATTGGGTTGTGAGCTTCAGTGTTTGCGTTGTTGGTGGATGGTGTGGCATCGTTAAGCTTCTGCCATCTCTGGTAGTGGTAGCCAGAGGTGTCAGCAGAGCCAAGTCTGTGTTTCTTGTGCGTGTGTGTTGTAAGTTTGTCGCTCAGGTTGGTGAGATAGTGCAACGGGAAAGTGTGGGAGCGGTGCCTGCCATCATTTTGTGTGGAAGTGGTCTTTAATGAGAGCCAATAAAAATTGTGGAAAGGGTCCCTGGCATCCGGAAGCGTAATGTCTATTGTGTCAGAGAGGGCTGCGGTGCGAGCGCAAGCGTCAGCCCCCTCATTTCCTATGATGCCAGAGTGGGCTTTGACTTTATAAAAATGGATAGGGTGAGGGGAGTGCTCTAATATGGTTGATATGGTATGGATGAGCTCTGCATGTAGGTGATACCTCATGCGCATGGGATGAAGGGTTTGATTTGAAATCTGAAAGAGGCAGGATGCACTATCAGTGGCAATTGTGGTTTGTTCGTGTTGGAGCGCCACAAGGATACCCACGAGTTCTGCTCTTGTGATGGTATTGGTAGGCCCATGGCCATTGGGTTTTATGTTCAGTTGCAAGTGTAGGGATGGTTGAGTAGCGTCCCTTCCTGGTTTGTAAACACCTGAACCTGATAGCGGTGGGGAATCATCATCTTTGTGTTTGATTACACTGCCATCAGTGTAGGTCATTTCCCTCCAATCCTTGATTTTGGGTGTGAACATCTTTCTAAAGTTGGCAGGGGTGAATGTTGCCCTTTCTCGAGGGCATTTGTGTGAGCAGCTATGAGTGTCAGGGGGGAGTGATTGGAATTTCTGCTTCCAAGTGTTTGATGCAAGGTGTTGGTGTGTTCGCAGTGGCGTGACTGGATTTGGAGTATCCAAGGGTAGCTAATTAGCCTCTGGTGTGTCTTGCTTTACATCTTGCTGGAGGGACTGGAACCAGTCTTTGTTAGCGCTACCTAGTAATGCTCTGGCATTGGAGTTCCACACAACGATGAGTTGCATAGGATAGGAAGGTGGGGTAGGATTGGGGATGGTATCAAACCAGTGTTGTGGTGCTTGGAATTGGATTTTTCTTGCAGGGAATTCGGCAAGCACTTTTGCAGCGTCTGGGTATTGTTTGAGCCAGCTCATGTAAGCGTTGCAGCTGAAGCCTCTCCAGTGGGGCAGGAGCATGAAAGTGGCAACTGGATCTGTGCTTGGAGGGAGGAATGTACTACTTGGCGCATGAGTTTAAACATTATTTCATCATCATGGGGTGGATGGCAGAAGGAGAAGCCCGTGTAGCGCACTGAGAGGGCGTCTGTGTGTGCCCCAAAAACTTGGTCCCGGCAATTTGTACTGAAGTAGGTATTGTAGGTATTTTCAAAGTCAAGAGGGCTGGAGTACCTCTCCACTGAGACCATGCACCATTTATGCAGGGATGATCGTATGCTGGAAGGAGCAATAAACTTGTTTGAATTAAAAACCTTTTTGCTCTGTGCAGAAAGATTTTTTTGTTGAGCCTTTTGGCGCAAGAGCAAACCCATAATTTCAGTTGCTGAATCCTGGACAGGGGGCTGGATGGTGCCATGGATGCCTGCCCTTTTGGAAGCTTCGTAGGCTTCAAGCAGGGTCTTTGGGAGCCAATGGGAGGCTTTTTCCTTAATGCACGTGGTTGAACGGCAAGCGCAAATCTTTCTTTCTTTCTTTCATCCGCTTCCCTCCAAACCTTTTGCTGTCTGTACCTCAAATTTATTGATTCTAGGGGTTCAGTGGGCGGGCTGTCTTGGCTCTGTGTGATGGTGCTGGTGAGATTATGTGTCAGATTAAAATCTAAAGGTACGGGAGAGCATATTTAAGAAAATGGTGTGTCTGGTACTGACTTTGCGGCTAAACAAGGAAGTGAGTTTGTTTCTGTCAATAACATGGCCGAGGTTGTCATTCAGCAGAGGGGAGAGGATGGTAATGCCTAGTTCCATGAGGGGAGAAGTGCAATGGGAGGCTAGGGGCTTTAGGGTTGGTTGCACTGGCATTGAGTGTGCATTCAAGACAGGCAGGATGCTAGAGACAGGGTAGGCCGCTCCTTGGAAGGTGAATGTCAAGTGTGCTGTAGTTGATGCAGAGGCATCGCCTAACACAAATCATGTAGGGTAATTGCTAGGAAATACATTTTCCCCTTAAAGGTGAGGGTGTGGTGGGATGAGTTGATGCTTCTGAGCAAATAGCTCTGAAGGTGTAGAATTTGAGATTCAAGAAGTGATTTGGTTTGTGGCCGTGTTTGCCAGTACTATTACTGAGGCAAGTGGTGAGGGCCACTGCGCACCTTGCATTAGTTTCCACAGCAGTGGATGGGCATCCAAGGCGAATTTGAGCTGGTCCTCTTGCAAGATAGCTGTGACAGTGCACTGCCAGAGCTTGTCTCTTTCTTGATGGTATTAAGATCAAGTCCATCCCAGTGAGCAAGGTCTTGAGGTCATGACAGGGTGTGACCGGGAAGGCTAAGGCAATGCTTGGGATGATGGCCTTTTGTATCATATCCATCGCTTGCGTGCCAGGTGGGTGTGGCAAAAGAGCGAGCTAGATTTTCAAAGAAAGAAAGAAAGAAAGAAAGAAAAGGAAAAACTACGTAGGCAGAGAAAACTCTCCCTACATCAATTAAGAAGAAGGAGACACATTGGCTCTGAAGAGCCGTGAGTCCCCTCCACCACAAAGTTTTAGAACAAGAAGCATTAATGGGGGTCTGGAGGGTTACTGGAAGCACCCGGATCCAGAGGTTGGCTAGATTTTCAAGCTTGCTGACAAGCTTGTCTGTCATTTCAGCAAGCTGGGGTTTCCAGTCCGGGGTCGTGGTGACTTTTGCACCTAGGTGGATAAAAGGCTCCCCCAGACCAATGAATTGGACTGTACCAGGACTTTGCCTTGCGCCAGGATTTTGTAATGAAGCTGAAGCTTGGCATCGTCTGCCATGGATGTATTGCCCCGGAGTATTTTGCTTTGTGGACTAGGGAGGCAACAGGTCACCTTAGTCTTGTTGCCAGATATGATGAGGTGGGTCCAATTAGCATGAAGGTTTTATTTCTTGGCTTGAATGCAAAGATTAGCATATGTGCCTGTGATGCAGATGAGGTCATCTGTAAATGCCCCACTGCTGGTTTTGTTTGGGGCTTTTTGTTCAGAAATGTGTAGACGTTTGTTGAGACACCCATTTGTGTAACCACGCCCACCAGCATGAAGCCAGCGCAGGAGCGTTTCCATGTGAATGAGAGAATAAATCTTTTCAAGTACCGCACTGGCACAATTTACACCCAGAAGCACGCTGTCAGGTTTGATCACATCTCTGGCTCTGCCAACTGCCGTTTATGCGGCAATATGGACAGCATCAATCACATTGTCCTTGGATGTTCACACCCAACATGCCAAGGGATGTTCGTAAACAGACACAACACTGCCCTCAGTCTCTGTCGCGAAGCCCTGAGCAAAGGTGCACATGGCTCATTTCTTGTTGCCATGGACGCTTGCTGTAGAGAAAAACTCCAAGAACAGGGCATTAAAGTCACTGAAAACATCTCCAGGGACATTCCTGACTGGGCTTCTTTCAATGGTACTGGCCCCTTTGCCCGGCATCAAAGCCGTCCCAATGCCATATCTGTGCGCCCTATCCAAGGGAGAGCAACCCATCTTAACCCTAGGATGATACCTGCCCATGACAGATATTCACCTTGTGGAACTTAAATTCTGCCCTGACATTTACCCCTTACTCGGCCTACGAACAGCTGCCGACCAGCATGCTGGTACCATTTCCAGACTTCGCACCCGTAGTCTCAGAAACCCAAACAGGAATAATAAGGTGACCTGCCCTAGCCTCTCAAGGTAACATCTTTTTCTACAAGGTCAAGTCTCATGCTGGAATAGCTAGGAATGAATGCGCAGATCAGGTTGCTAAATACCAGGCCTCCCTCAAACATGGTAACCTGACTGATACTGGAATCCCTAGCACGGGCCCAGGAGGAAATCCGTTTCACAGTACAATCTGGCTGGCTCGGGAAGAGACAGATTCTAGGCCATCTCAATCCCGCCCTTCTTCTCCTCGTCTAAAGTTCCTCTCAGACCTTAAAAATGCTCTGAAATCCCATATGCATGCTAAGCACAAGCTGGGCTATGCTGACAGGAAGACAGGCTTCTACACTTATTACCAGAGCTTGCTACCTCATGTAAACAAAAGCATCAGCAATGCCTTTTGGAACATGCCCAGTCTCTCAACTTGAATGAAACGCACTATCTTCCAATACCGCACAGGCACCCTATACAATCAGAAACATGCAGTCCGATATAAAAGATCCACTAGCCTGACATGCCCCCTACCTGATTGCCATCACATGGATAGCGTTCTCCACATCCTATCTGGCTGCCAATGTCCTGTCATGCGTAACATGGTAACTGAGCATCACAATATTGCTTGCAGGATGATTTTGAAACTGGTCAGTGAAGGCTTTTATGGGGCCAATCTTGTGCAGTTGGATGCGGGCAACACAAACCGTTTGGCCCAGCACGACCTGCAAGTCCCTGAGCAAATCTCTTATCGTGCTGTACCTTCCAACCTCTTCAAACCCACGATTTCTATTCAAACCAGATGCGACTCCAGCCGCCCTGATGCTATCTTGGTCACTCCTCACCCAACTAACCCAAACAGACCACCCACTCCACCCTCAAACCGGGTACTGCGCAGTATGCATATGGGGAGTAGCACAACTCCAGCCCGCCATATCTACTTGATAGAAGTCAAGTACTGTGAAGATACGAGGCCTAATGCCCAGCTAGAGGCCTCACAGCAACAACACAGCAAACTGTGCATACAACTCCAAGGTGCAGAGGTTACTATCCACTTAATCCTCCTGGGTGTGGGCGGGACTTTTTCCCATACCCTTGATCAATTCAAAAAATTAGGGATTGTCTCGCAGAGATCTGAAACACATGCAAGAAAACTCCATGCCCATTCTGTACAATTTGCGCACAACTTACCTCTACCAGACGTGCCATTGAAAATTAAAAACACTTATCATAACACTGGTGCCCTGGAGCAGCGTGCTGCCAGAGACTCACCTGATCCACATTAATTCCCCTCTCATCTTCTGGTGAGGGAGACTCACGGCTCTTTGGGCCCATGTGTCTCTCTTTCCTAGATTGATGTAGGGAGAGTTTTCTCTGCCTACGTAGCCTTTTCTTTTTCTTTTTCTTTTGACCTTGCACACCATCTTACTTGGTGTAGCGGGTACTATCTATAATGACTGCACCATCACTCCTCTGATTGAGCTGGGTCTTACCGGACATAACGCAGAAAAATTAGCCTCTCAATTAAGTTGCCATGCACTCCAATCACTAACAAAAATAATAAACACCAGGCACTCATTATACTTGCAGGGTTCTTTGGGCAGGGGCGGCACTGGGGGCGAGGCAATTCAGAGCAGGAGGAGGAGAGTCTACGCCCGCAGGCGCATGGCTGACAGCAACCCGCCTGACCCTCATTAGTTATTCCCCGTCAGTTTATAGCTTGGTCTAGGCTGGGCCTGTGAACCTCCTCGGTGAGGCCCTAGCTAGCTTGCTAGTTAGGGTACCTTTCCTTAATGCACGCAGCTGGACCTGGCTAGCGTAGTCTTTTCCTTTTCTCTTTCTTTTGGATGAGGGAAAGGAAGGGAGAGAGTGTGCTTTCCTGGATGATGCCCCTCTCTTTTGGGGATTTCTCTTGTAAAATGACCACTAGAAAGGCGAACTCTAGTGACTCCTGGTACAATGTTTTCAACAGTGTCAATGGCATCAGAAGGGAAGCCACAATCATAAATGATCCAAAGCAATTGATCACGATCTGTTGTGTTGAAGGCAGAGGCAAAACCCACAACCAGTGCATAGACATCTCTGTCGAAGAGTCTGGCATCTTTTGGAGTTAATGGATCCCTGCACATGCATCAAACAGAGTTATACCCCCTTACCTCTTTCCTCATACTTTTCTTGAGAAATCTAGACTCACATCAAGTCGTCTTGATGCAATACTGATTACCTTCTATCATGTCAAACTCACTTCTTCTTCTTCTTCTTCTTCTTCTTCTTCTTCTTCTTCTTCTTCTTCTTCTTCTTCTTCCTCCTGCTCATACTAAGTGCTACGCAGCAGGCATGACACAGAGGACCAGCGTAGCTAAGTGGGTGAGACAGCTTCACCAACTGAATGCAAACCAGCAACATGTGCACTTGATTGAAATCAAGTACTGTGAAGACACAAGGCCTGGAAAACTGATTGAGGCGGCACAGCAGCAGCATGCAGACCTCAGCAAAAAAAAAGGAAAAGGAAAAGGAAAAGAAAATTTTCCAGCAAACTAATTAGTGCAAAATCTGTGACTCTTTGTACCATTTTTCCATGTGTTGGTGGGACTTGTTATACTGAGTGGTGGCATTCATAGAGGTTTTGTTACCATTAGGCGTGCTGTAAAACAACAATACTTCTCACAGCCAGGTGGAGGGGGTTCACGGCTCTTTTGAGCCAATGTGTCAGCTTATTTGATACAGAGAAGTCCTCTTTAACTGATATATAGAGAGTTTCCTCTGCCTACTTGATTTTTTTTCTTTCTTGGATGGTGTTTGTGTACTTACAGAAACCTGCTTGCAAAGTGCTCAGCAGGGATGGTTCTCTGCACACTACGTACAGGGCAATTGTGAAAAGACGTGTCCACAGTTTCTAAGAAAAGAAAAGGAAAGCTTGCCAGCTGAAAGGCCGCGTGCATTAAGGAAAGGCCCCCTAACTAGCAAGCTAGCAAGGGTCTCGTCAAAGGGCCCTCGAACCTAAATTAGATGCAGCTAGCCTAGGAGAAAGCCAGAAACCGAGCTAATGGGGATCTGGAGGCTTGTCCGCCATGCTCCTGGACGCCTGGACTCTCCTTCTCCTGCTCCCCACTGCCACGCGCCCAGCAACCCCGCCCCCAGAAATCCCCTGAAAATGAAGTGCATGCCCTGTGTAAACAATAGTCGTTAACCTTTTGATAGCATGGCAACTTAATTTAGATGCTACTGATTTAGCCTTTTGCCTGGTTGAACCCAAGTTGATAAGAGGTTTAATTGTGTAGTCATTGATAATGACTCATTATAGATAATGCCTGCCAGACCAACTAAAATGATGTGCAAGGTCACCTTGTTGTCCCTGTTTGGGTTTCTCAAGCTGCAGGTTTTTAGCCTGGTTATAGTGTTGGTATGCTGGGCAGTGGCATGTTCTAGAGTGGGAAAGGGGTTGGTATCAGGGAAGAATTTGAATCCGACAAGATGAATGTCCTCTTGAGGAAGGATCTGAGTAGGATCAATGTATGAGGGTTGGCCTGGGATAGAGCGCACAAAGACAGCATCAGGGCGGCTTTGGTTCCGGGCAGAGGATCCAGTACCATCAGGATAAAAACAGTCAGGGATAGCTCGGGAGATGTTTACTAACCCTTAGTAAGGGACTTCAATGTCCTGTTCCAGGAGTCTCTCATTTCAGAGACTCACATCCATGCTGATAAGGGATGAGCCATATCTGCCTTTGCTGAGGGCTTTAACACAGAAGCTAAGGCCAACATGGTGCCTATCGGTGTGCATCCCATTCATTGTTGGGTTGAGACGTCTGAGGGCAATGTGATTAGTGCTGTCCATTTCCGTGCACAATGGGCAGCGTGCAGAGGTGGAGGACATATCAAACCTGATGGCGTGTTTTTGAGTGTAAACTGCCAGACCTGGACAACTCCCCTCCCCAAAACAGGTTTTTTTATATGCTCATTACACAGGTTCCCCTTAATCGGGGACACTTCAGTTATGATTCAAAACGTGCCTTTAATAGGCACCAGGGCCTCACAGTACTCGGTTGGGGGGAACCTGCCTAATCAGCCGTGGCATTAACCCTACTTTTTGACCACCTCATCTCCGTCCCTGACCACCCACTGCACCAAATTGGGTGCTTGTTGGTGATTTGGTTTTATTACACCAAACGAATATCATTGCAAAAGGAATGGAGTGAAAAGACCCAGTGGTTAGTGAGATATAAAATTCCAGCCATATCCCTCAGAGAAAATACAGCATAAGGGGTGCAAAAAAGGTTAATTTTTGACCTCCTTATTCCCATTTTTGAATATGCAGGATGTTAGTAATGTATATGGAGGTCACAAACACAAATTGTTGTGAGGAACAACTGTCCCAGGTTGGAGCTATGGGCCCTTTTTTGGTGATCTGAGGCCTGGAGAGTGATCTGGGTTCCTCCAATATTCATCGCTTCTTGGTGCAGATGTCGTTGTATGGAATGATAATGGTTGGAATGGTTAGATTTGAGAAAGGAAAGCGGAAAGAGATATCCAGCGATATAGGGGAGTTGTCCACCTCCGGTAAACTGTTCCCGTGCAGTACTTTAAACCTCCACTCCACAGGTGGTTAAACTCCACACAGCCTAGATACACAAATTAATAACCACAAAAACAAAAAGACTCTCGGAAAAAATTGCTTCACATAGAGAAAGAGCTCACCCCTCCTGTCATCAACCCCCTCAGCTCACTATGCCAAGCCTCTGAGGTCTGGAATTATAAGAAAACCTCAGTCCACAAGCTTACAAAAGCAAAAACAGCTAGCCATGCTATCAACGCTATATATAACCATGATTTTGACATAACCCATATAGATGGTTGGAGAAACTGCACGGTCAATAAAAAAGACGGATGGAGAAGCCTCATTCACCATCAAGTGCAATACCACACCCATTTTGCCCCAATGATTATTGAGAAGTGGGCCCTGCCTTTCTTCAAGAAAGCTGGCCTTCAGCCTGCAACTACCTCAACTGCTGCTCGTACTGATGTTGAGTGTGCTTGCTGCCAAATATGCAATTACCATGGTGGCTATGAACCTATCAACTCTGAACCTCCTTACCTTGATATGTATATCTGTGATGTTTGCCAACGAACGTACCACTGGAAATGCATGAAAGAACTTGGTTGCTATACTGATGGGCAAAGACAAGAGATAGATGCAGCTGACACATGGGCTTGTCCCGCCTGCGCAGGCCTTGACAATGCAGAAAATTGACAGAGAATGCCAGTCTAGAGAGGAGCTCATAATGGTCACTTGGATGCCCTCCTGGGAGCCTGAGGAAACTAGAGAGACCTGGCCTAAATTCCAACAGCGTCTGCTTGAATTTGAAGCCAAGCTAAGTGAACCAGACCTTTCCCGACCCACAGCAGACTCTGCCCTTTCTAACCTTGAAAGACAAGGCTTTGATAAGCCTCACGCTATTAATACTCGGAGGCAAAAACTAGACACAGAACTCCGCAATAAAATTTCCTTAGACATACACCCCACCAACCCACAAGTAGACATTAAACCCACTGGTTGCAGTGAATTTTGGCTGCATGACATTGACCTTGTCAAGTACAAAGTAAAACAAAACCCCAATCTAACATCACTAGACACTGAATCACAAAGCCCCAACTCTCGTGCTCCACCTCCCCTTCTCCTCCCAGAAATTTACAAAGCATACATGGCATGCGTTTACAACACACAAGGTAAATGTGTTGGGATGATAACCCCTAGCCGATTTCAAATCCTTTACAAGGCTTTCTATAGGGCCAAGCTTGCAGGCTTGCATGAAGCCATAACACCTGCTCCTACTAGCTTTGCATCTGAGCTGCAGGGGCTCCTTGCTCGTAAGACTATGCTAGAAAACAAGTACGCTAGTAAAAAGATTAAAGACTCCTTTTCGCGGGCCCTGCCAACCCCCATCCACGCTGCCCTTAAAGAATGGGCCCTGGTAACTCAAGAAAAAATGGCCTCCCCGCTGGACCACAACCCACAATACCAACATTACTGGAGCACTGACCCCCGAGACACTCTCTTTGGTGCCCACCATAACTCCCTCTCATCCAGATATTCCGGTTTTTCTGTCTGCCATCCCATTTACACCGAGGAAGCTATGACTCAGGCCTTACGCCATGCTATCTACTCAACCATTCTCAACACAGAGGCCACTGCTACTTTCATGTTCCTCCCTGTATGGGGACAACACATGGTAACTAACCCCTATTCCAAACTCATCACTGCCTATCCACATCTCTGTTGTGAACTTGGAACCATCGCTCGTACCAACCTTTGCTACAACGATCCACAATCCTCCATCAACCAGGAAATACCCCTTTCTCAGCACACCTGGGACCTACACATTATTGCAGTCTGGAACACAGCTGCAAGGATTCATCTAAACAATCATAACCCAGCTTGGCTACAAGGCCTGGCTCGGCTGTACCAGAAGCTAACTGGAAGCTGCGCAGTATAGGCAACCATTCTACTCTCAATACAATGCATGCTGATATGCCTGGATTCAATAAATGCCAACGCCTCCCCTCTGACAAACAACAAATATCTAGATATCTTACCTCTCCACACGTATGTAATCAGGAAGAACTTTTTGTACCTAACCAGTCTAGTCCAACCCTCAAGCTCAAAGTCCCTGACTGGAGGACATGGGCTTACACTGATGGTAGTTGTCAAATCCAGAATGGCAAACAAGAAATTGGAGCAGGAGTCTACTGTCCTCTCACTAATAGCAGAAGTTTTGTCGAGCCCAACGGTGCTGGAATTACCAACACCATATGTCGAGCTGAATTAGCAGCAATTGCTGCTGCCATCACACACTCTTATTCACACATTGCTTCAGACAGTCTCACCTCTCTTCATCAAATACGTAAACAACTTATTTACCAAGAGAAGCACAAACAACATATTCAAGGGGATGTCCTAAAAACCATATCTACCCTCATTAGCAACTCACAAACAAATATTCGTTTCTACAAAGTAAAATCTCATGCTGGCATTGCTGGTAACGAATGTGCAGATGCTATTGCAAAATATCAAGCAAGCCAAGCCAATAATGATGTGGATGATACCGGGATCCCTAGCGCAGGCCCCGGCGGATATCCTTTTTCTCATATATTTTGGTTAGCCAAAGAGGAAAAAAAAGAACACAATGCTGGCACATCCACAGCTCGTACACCCAATCCTAAAATCACCTACCTCCCCAATCTTCAAAATGCTCTCAAGTCTCATATGCATACAAAACATAGACTTGGATATGCCAACCCCAAAACAGGCTACTACTCATATTATCAGAGTTTGTTACCACATGTAGATAAGAAAATCAGCAATGCCTTTAGGAACATGTCCTGTATATCCACACCCATGAAGCGCACCATCCTACAATATCGCACTGGCACCCTCTATAACCAAAAACATGCGGTTCGCTTCAAAAGGTCCACTAACCCACTTTGCCCTCTCAAAGGCTGTCATCAATTAGACAGCGCACTCCACATGCTTTCAGGCTGTCAAAATCATATTATCTCGAGCATGAAAACTGAACGCCACAATGTTGCTGGAAGAATGATCATCAAAGCTCTTAGCAAAAGCCCGTGGGGAGCAGGCTTGGTTAACATGGACATAGGGAGTGGTGATAGGTTGGCGCAGCACAACCTTCAAATCCCTGCACATGCATCAAACAGAATTATACCCCCTTTCCTCTTTCCAAGAAATTTTTCTAAGAGATCTAGACTCACCTCCAGCCGTCCTGATGCTATACTGATTACTCCCTATAAAGCCAAACCCACTTCTTCTCCTTCTACCTCCTGCTCACACCATCATGCGTTACGCAGCAGACACAACCCCACACTGAGGGCCACAACAGCCAACCGCGTGAGGCAACCCCACCAACTGAATGTAAACCAGCGACATGTGCACTTGATTGAAATTAAGTACTGTGAAGACACGAGGCCTGGACAACAGTTAGAGGCGGCACAGCGGCAGCATGCAGACCTCTGCAAACTCATTAATGCAAAAGTTGTGACTCTCCACACCATCCTTTTGGGTATTGGTGGGACCTGCTACACTGAGCACACCCTTAACCAGTTTAAACAACTGGGACTTGACCACCAACGCGCCAATAAACTTGCTCGCAAACTTCATGCCCATTCTGTCATGTATGCCGACAAGCTTGTTACCACTAGGCGTGCTATTGAAAACAATAATATTTCTTGCAGCCTGGTTATGGAGCCGGGTGCTTCCAATAACCCTCCAGATCCCCATTAGGATATTCTTTTTGTAGTCTTCGTGGTGGAGGGGACTCACGGATCTTCTGAGCCAATGTGTCTCCTTTTCCTTAATTGATGTAGGGAGAGTTTTCTCTGCCTACATAGTTTTTCTTTTCTTTCTTTAAAACATTCATCTGATGTTTAAGGGTGATCTTTGGATTATTCCAGAAGGGATTACTGATTTCTTTGTTGGCAAGTTGAGAGGGTGGGCTGTGGGCTTCCGAGCTAACAGTGGTGTTTGGGGGAGTGGGCTGCATGGCATAGTTTAGCCTTGCCAGCTATTGTAATAGTAGCCAGAGGTAGCCAGAGCAGAGCCGAGCTTGTGTATTTTGTGCATGTGTGTTTTAAGTTTGTCAGCCAGATTGGTGAGGTAGTGAGTTGGAGCAGTGCGGTAGTTGTGTGGTTCACCGTTGTGTCCATGTGAGGACCTCAAAGAAAGCCATTACAAATTGTGGAAAGGATCCTTGGCATCTGCAATTGCGATGCCCGTGGTATCTGAGTGCTGCAGTGCGTGCACAGGCGTCAGTTCCCTCATTACCAAAAATGCCAGAGTGGGCTTTAACTCTATAGAACAGTACAGGGAGTGGGGAGTGCTGTAGTATATTTGAGATGGCCTGGATGAATACCAAATGAAGATGGGTACTCATGCGCACATAGATTATAAAGGGTGTTGGCTAGGTGTTGGCCAGCAGGATGTGATGTCCGTTTGAGAGCCTTTCTCTTAAAAAAGTGAGTATAGTTCCACTCCTCTTCCAGGTTTTTGTAATGGCACCCGTTGCCCACATTATGATGAGGTGTTTATGGGTGGATTCTTTACGCTTTTGGGGCAAGTGCTTGAGCAATTGATTGGCTATGCCGTCCGGTCCTGAGGTCTTATTATTTCTGAGAGATTGGATGCAATCCTGGAAGGCGCTGTTGTCCAGGATGGAGTTGTGAAGCAATTCCCTCTTTCTCTGGGTACTGTTTTCAGCCCTAGTGATGTGGGGTTCAAGGAGAAAGTGGTCCTGCACTGTCAACCCGTCTAGGGGTACTTGTGCTTGGCATGGAGATCAGATGGGAGGTAGGCCCCGTCTTGATGCTTGGGGCAGCCATGCCCTCAGTATGTCCTCAGTCTTTAAAGAAGTGTTCCACAAATGCAGCTACTTTTCACAGATCTGTTTCCACTTTCAAAGCAAGTTGCTTGTGCTGGGATCTGTGAGTGCCTGGGCTGAAAAGTGGATAGTGCTCCTGTCACTGAGACTTTCTCTGTTGGCCAGAGCTGGGTGTCAAGCAATCTTTCTCTGCTGGCGTCTTTGTGCTCTTATTCTGCACTGGGCTGTAGTCTGAGTCTATATATGTATTGTTAATTTGGTCCTTGAGGCTCTTTTGCTGGGCTTTGAGACAGTCTCTAGCGATGGTAGGGAATGGGGGCCACAGGCTGAGGCTAGGGCAGTTTGTATTGCACGTGGCGGACAGATTTGAGTTTATTGCAGAGAGTGGTTTGCGGAGGTAGCTGGACCTCCAAGTTTCGTAGTGTTTGGAGTTCATTCTTCTTAGAACTTCTTGGTGCACACCTGTATAGCCGCCGTATGACACTCTTCCGTGAGATTGACAATTTTGTTGGCTATGTCTCCCACGGACCCCCTGGCAGGGAGGCCACAAATGTGACTAAGACGTGCTTGTTTCTTAGCACAATTGTTTTCTATGGCAGACAGATGGGTAAGGGCAGCCATGTGCACACCGTAAAGAAAAATAAAAATAAAAGTCTACGCAGGCCACAGGCCGTGTGCATTAAGGAAAGGTCCCCTAAGTAGCAAGCTAGCAAGGGCCCCACCAGAGGTCTCTCAAAACTACACTAGCTACAGCTAAGCTAGGAGAGGGAAAGAGACTGAACTAATGAGGATCGGGCGGGTTGTCGGCCATGCCCCGAGACGCCCGGACTCTCCTTCTCCTTGTATCCACCTCCGCGCGCCCAGCGCCCCCCCCCCCCCCCCCCCCCGAAGCCCCCAGTAAGCAAAGAGCATGTCTGGTGTTAATGATAGTGGTTAGTCTCTGTATGGCATGACAGCTCAGTTTGGAAGCTAGGGATTTTGCTTTGTGTTTGGATAGGCCCAAACTGACAAGAGGTTTGATCGTGTACTCATTGTAAATAGTGCCAGCCACACCAATCAGGATGATGTGTAGAGTCACTTTGTTGTTCCTGTTTGGATTCCTTGAGCTGCGGGTTTTAAGTCTGGTTATAGTGTGAGCATGTTGAGTTGCTGCAGTTTCTAAAGTGATGAAAGGGTTGGTATCTGGACAAAATTTCAGTTCAACAAGGTGAATGTCTCTATCTTGAGGGATCTTAGAAGGATCAAGGTGAGCTTGTCTGCCTGGGATAGATCTCACAAAGATAACATCAGGGTGGCTCTGGTGCCGGGCACAGGAGCCAGTACCATTACGAAAAACCCAGTCTGGAATGGCTCGCGAGATGTTTTCTGGGACTTGTATCCCCTGATCCAAGAGTCTCTCATTACGGCAGGATCCATACCAATAAGGGATGAGCCAAACCTGCCTTTGCTAAGGGCTTTAACACAGAAGCCATGGCCAACATGGTGTCTGTTGGTGTGCATACCACTCATAGTTGGATTTGGACATCTGAGGACAACATGATTAATGCTGTCCATATCATCACACAGCGGGCATCTTCCATCAGTGGAAGACCTATTGAATCTGATGGCATGCTTTTGTGTGTAGACTGTCCCTGTGTGGTATTCGACTACATTTATCTGTTGTTTAAGAGTAATCTTAGGAGTAGACCAGAAGGAGTTGCTGATTTCCTTGTTAGCAAGCTGACAGATTGGTTTGTGAGCTTCTATATTGGCAGTGGTGATAGGGGAAGTGGGTTGTATGGCATGGTTGAGCCTCTGCCAGCTATTGTAATGGTATCCAGAGATATCAGCAGAGCCTAGCTTGTGCTTTGTATGCACATGTAATTTAAGTTTGTCGGTCAGGTTGTTGAGGTAGTGGGTTGGGAAAGCGTGGGAGCGGTGCAGGCTATCATTTTGTCTGCGTGAGGCCTTCAGTGAGATCCAGTAAAAATTGTGGAATGGGTCCCAGGCATGTGGGAGTTCAATGTCTGTGGTGGCCGTGAGAGCTGCAGACCGTGCGCAGGCGTCAGCCCCCTCATTGCCAATGATGCCAGAGTGGGCTTTGACTTTGTAGAAATGAATAGGCTGAGGGGAGTGCTCTAATATGTTTGATATAGCACGAATGAGCTCTGCATGTAGGTGATACCTCATGCGCATTGGATTGAGAGTTTGTTTAGAAATCTGGGAAAGGCAGGATGCACTATCAGAGGCAATGTCAGTTTGCCCTTGTTGGAGTGCCACAAGAATACCTGCAAGTTCTGCTCTGTTGATGGTATTTGTAGGTCCACGGCCATTGGGTTTGATGTGCAGCTGCAAGTGTTGGGAGGGTGGACAATTGTCCCTTCAAGAAGTTCCCGATTTGTAAACACCTGAACCAGAAAGTGGTGGGGAGTCATTTTCTTCGCGTTTGATTACGCTGCCATCAGTGTAGGTGATTTCTTTCCAGTATTTGATCTTAGGTGCCACCTAACAGTGTGAACATCTTTCTGTAGTTGGTAGGTATGAAAGCTGCCCTAGCCTGAGGGCACTTGTGTGAACAGTTATGTGTGTCAGGGGGGAGTGATTGGAATTTCTTTTTCCAAGTGTTTGATATGAGGTGTTGGTGGGTACGCAGTGGCGTGGCAGGATTAGGACGATCCAGGGGTAGCCAGTGAGCTTCTGATACATCTTGGTTAAGGAGTTGGAACCAGTCTTTGTTTGCACTGTCAAGTGCTTCTCTAGCATTACGACTCCAGACAACAATGAGTTGCATAGGATAAGAAGGTAGGGTGGGGTTTGGCATGGCATCAAACCAGTGTTGGGGTGTCTGGAATTGGATGTTTCCTGCAGGGAAGTCGGCAAGCACTTTTGCAAGATCTGGGTAATGGTTAAGCCAACTCATGTAGGCATTGCAGCTGAAGCCTCTCCAGTGGGGCAGAAGCATGAAGGTGGCAACTGGCTTGGTGGTTTGGAGGGAGGAGTGCACTGCGTGGTGCAGGAGTCTGAACATAACTTCATCATCATGAGGGGGATGGCACAAGGAGAAGCCATTGTAGCGTACAGAGAGGGCGTCTGTATGTGCCCCGAAGACCTGGTCACGGTTGCTTGTGCTGAAATAAGTGTTAAAGACACCGTCAAATTCAAGAGGGTTGAAGAACCTCTCTGTTTTGACCATGCACCATTTATGTAGGGCTGATCGAATGTGGGGAGGTGTGATCAGCGCATTAGAATTGTAGACCTTTTGCTCTTGGCAGAGATATGTTTCTGTTGAGCCTCTTGACGTGAGAGTAGTCCCATAATTTCTGTTGCTATATCCTGGACGGGTGGCTGGATGGTGGCGTGGATGCCTGCCTCTTTGGCTTTTTCATAAGCCTCAAGCAGGATCTGGAGTCTGTCTATAGTCAGCATACCAACGCACTTGCCATGGGCATTGTAGATACAGGCACATTCAGAGTTGATGACTTCCGGCATTTGTGCTGGCATGGTGACCTCATCAAATGTGTCAGGTTGGAGACTTTCCTTCATGAGGTCAACACTTCTAATGATAATATCACATTGCCATGTTGGCATGATATCTGTCTGGGGGTTGGTAGGTTGGAAGTCAAAGGTGACATTCTTGCGAATGGTGCAGCCGGTAGTTGAGATCCATGGAGAGTCAGAAAGGCTCTGGGGGTTGCCTTCAAAGCCTTGGTTGACAAGATTCTCCAGGTCTACCTCATCGTCCAAGGGGTCTACTGTGTGTTCCAGCCTTTCCTCCTCAAAGGCTTGCACATGGGCATGTAGATCTGGATGCATTTGTAGCATATCAGCAGCTTCCCATTTGGGATGCCATTCCACATGGATCATTTCACAATCTTCAAAGAAGTTGATCCTTTCCGCTTTTTGGGAGTCTGACAGAGGGGCTCACGCAGGGCACTCCCAGTGCTCATTTGGTTTGCTCAGTGCCCGGTCATTTTGGGAGCATGCTTTGACATCTATGAGGCAGCCCCAATGGTAAGTGCGGTAGCAGGTATCACAGGTGGGCATATCGTCATAGCGTTGAGATTCATGGGTATGTTCTTTGCTCATAGAACTCCAGCAGAGTTGGCAGCATGGGTCTTCTGTAATCCTTCTAGGTACATGCTTTGAATAGGCTACTTTTAGCCCATCATTTTGGAAAAAGGGTAAGGCCCACTTTTCAATTGTTACAGGGTGCCATTGGACTTTGTATTGAGTTTGCTGCTTCTCTTGAGAGGATCTCTTAGATTTCCGTAAATGTTGCCAGCCCAAGATTTTTAGGATGACATGGTCATAGCGGAAAATGGTATTGCTAGCTTGTTCTTCGTTTAATTCAGCAGCCTTATCCTGATTATAGTTCCAGAGCCACCGGGCAGCGTCAGTGCCTGGTGTGTTTGGAGGTAGGGGGCATGGGGTTATATTGTGTTGTGTGTGGTATTCTAGACACGTTGTTGGATCTCGGCTCCCTCTGGGCCTCCTGACCCCAATTTTGGGGATCTGTGTGGGTTCCAGGGGCAGGGCCTGTGTGAGGGGTGTTAAGAGGGGTTGGGTGGGGTCTGTGTCATATGCTTGTGCTTGTGGTCCTTCCACATAGGAGTTTGTTTCTTTTGCGAGTGCGTCTGTCTTGGCACACGTGCGTCTCTGTATGTGGTTGACTGTTTGGGGACGGGCTGTCCTGGCTGTGGGGGAGAGCATTTTCTACTTCCATATCCTGAGAATCAAAGAGGGGATTACTGTAAGTCCTGGAGTCAGGATGTATGTGTGTGTTAGGGGCATGGCCCCCATTGACTGGGTTGCAGTTGGGGGGATTTGGGGAAGCATGTCCTGTGTAGAGCTTTGACCAGTTCCAGCCTGTTGGTGTATGTTCTGTTTTCATCAATTCTGCATATGTTGTGTTATTTATGCAGCGTGGTTCAGGGGATTTAATGGGCGAGCTATCTTGGCTCTGTATGATTGTGCTGATGAGATCAGATATCAGATTGCGAGTGTTGAGAGCATGGGAGAACTTATTAAGGGCCACGATATCATGATGTCTGGTCCTGATTTTGCGGCCGAACAGGGATATGAGTTTATTTCCGTCAATAATATGGGTAAGGTTGTCGTTTAGCAGAGAGGAGAGCCTGGATATGCCTAGTTCCATGAGGGGATACGTGCAGTAGCAGGCTAGGGTCCTAAGGGTGGGTTGCATTGGCACTGAGAGAACATTTTATACGGGAGTGATGCTGGAAAGAAGGTAGGGTGCACCTTGATAGGAGATGTCAAGAACGCTGTTGCTGATGCAGAGGTATTGCCTAACACGGAGCATATATGGTAATTGTTTGAGGAGGAAGTTAGGGTGGTGGTGTGATGGGTTGATGCTCCTGAGAATATAGTATCTGAGATGGATTGATTGATGGATTTGGGATTCCAGTAATGACTTGGTGACCCGGCCGTGTCTGCCAGTGTCATTGAGGCTAGTGGTGAGGGCCGCTGCACACCTTCAAGTTGCAAGTTGCATTATATTCTACTGCGATGGATGTACAACCAAGTCCAAAGTTGATTTTGTCTTCCCGCAGGATGGCTGTGGCAGTGCTGCACTGCCAGAGCTTGTACCTCTCTTTAATGGTGTTCAGGGAAAGTCTATCCGAGCAAGCAAAGGCATTCTCAGAGCAGGGCGTGACTGGAAAGGCATAGGCAATGCTTGGGATGATTGCTGTTCGTATTATATCCAGAGTTTGTTTGGGTGTGCCAAAAGAGCAAGCTAAGTTTGTAAGTTTTTTGGTAAGCTTTTCTGTCATCTTAGTATGTTGGGGTTTCCAGTCCAGGGTCATGGTGACTTCTACACTGAGGTAGGTAAAAGGATCCCCAGGGAAAATGAACTGAGCTGGTTTGCCCTGGACCAGGATCTTGTCTTTGAGCAGACGTCTGGCAAAGTCTGCCACTGACGTATTGCCCCGAAGGTCTCTGCTTTGTGGACTAGGAAGGTTGCAGGTCACCTTAGTCTTGTTGCCAGATATGATGAGGTGGGCCCAATCCGCATAAAGAGTTAATTTCTTGGCTTGAATGCAAAGATTGGTATAAGTGCCCGTGACGTAGATGAGGTCATCTGCAAAGGCCCCACTGCTGATCTTGTTTTGGGATTTCTCTTCAATAGTTTGTGGACTTCTGTTGAGGCACTCATATTCATAGCCACGCCCGCCAGCATGGAGCCAGCGCAGCAGAGGTTCCATGTATATGAGGAAGAGGAAGGGAGAGAGGGTATCCCCCTGGATGGTCCCCCTCTCTATGGGGATGTCTTTTGTAAATTGACCAGTAGGGAGACGGACTCTGGTGTGTGCCTCCTGGTACAAGTTTTTTACACCGTCAATGGCGGGGAAGCCAAGGTCATACATGATCCAGAGCAGTTTGTCGTGGTCAGTTGTATTGAAGGCAGAAGTAAAGTCTACAATCAGTGCATAAACATCTCTATTGAAGAGTTTGGAATCTTCAAGAGTCATGATTAAGTTTTGGAGTTGGTGTATGGTGTCTGTGTGTTTGCAAAAACCCGCTTGTATAGAGCTCAGGAGGGAGTGGCTCTCTGCATATTCATACAGAGCAGTTGTGACAAGGCGTGTCCAGAGTTCATATAGGGTGTTGGCTAGGCCAATAGGCCGGCAGGAAGTGATGTCCGTTTGAGAGCCTTTCTCTTTGAAAATAAGTATTGTATCACTCTTTTTCCAGGCTTTGGGAGTGATACCAGTCGCCCACATAATAACAAAGAGTTTGTGGATGTGTTCCTTATATTCTCATCAGCTCATCAGCTCATCAGCTCATCAGCTCATTGGCTATGCCATCCGGTCCTGGGGTCTTATTATTTGTGAGAGATTGGATGCAGTCTTGAAAGGAGCAGCTATCCAAGATGGAGCTGTGGAGCCATTCCCTCTTCCTTTGGGTATCATTTTCAGCCCTGGTGATGGCCCATATATCAGGCCCATCTATCAAAGAGTCTTTGATAAGATTGACAATTTTGTCGGCAAAAACAAGTTGTTCTCAACGGCTTCCCTGGAAGGGAGGCCACAAATTTGATTAAAGTGGGCTGGTTTCTTAGCACAGGTGCTCTCTATGGCAGACAGGTGGGAGAGAGCAACCTTGTGCATACTGTTCAGTGTTTGCAGAATGTTAGCGTGGGTGGTGTGAGGTGTATACGTAGGATCATAGAGAGCACAATGCAGCTTTTCAAAATCCGAGGGTTTTATGGGCCGCACTAGTACACGCTCATTTTGATGTAACGGTGCAGGTTCAAGAAATTTTTTGATTTTGACCCCTAGGATGTTGGTGGGGACATTGGCAACAAGGGGAATATGATCGCTGTGCTTGTAGCCTTGGTCAGCAGAGTTGCAGAATATCTGAGAGTGTTGGAGGTTGGTGTTGTTGGCTTTGAGGATTTGGGAGGGCAGCAATATGTCATCAATGCGGCTGTGTGTGTGACCTCTTGAGGTTCGGCTGCAAGGCGGTATTTCTGACCTAAATGTCCAGGTTCTCTGCGGCAAGTGCCAGTCAAGGGGACAAAAATTAGTGTCAAAGATGAAGTTGTGGAAAAGCTTGTCTTGCTCATAAGATAGTCCTCTGATTCTATCTTGAGAAAAAAGTGTAGCATTCATGTCACCCAGAAGAATGGAGAGGCAGTGGCAGGAGTTGAGAAGGCGTTTTAGTATTTCCTCCATGCGTTTTCTTTTTTCAAGGGCTGCATGGTTATTACCTGAAGGCCAGTAGGTAGAATTCAGAAGAATGGGCTTGCTTGAAGTTTTGAGTTTGGCAGCCACCATCCTTCCATCAATGTTATCTTGGCATTGAACTTGGGTGGCTTGTGTGGTAATGGCAATACTTTTCTTGACACAGAGAATTGTGCCAGAGTGGTGGTGAGAGCTGTGCCACCAGGTATAGTCTCGTAGAAGATGGTCAAGCCATTGTGGCGCGTTGATTCCTCCAGTAATTTTAGTTTCTGTGAGGGAAAGTATGTCTGGGTCATGATGGGTGATGAGGTCATGCACATCCTCCTTACTTTTGAAGAGACCGCCGACATTCATGGTAATAATTTTGAGGTGGTCATGCCACATCTATTGGGGGCCCGTGGAGATGCTTGCTGTGGCGTGTAAAAGAAAAGAAAAGTCTACGCAAGCCAGGTCCAGCTGCGTGCATTAAGGAAAGGTCCCCTAACTAGCAAGCTAGCTAGGGCCTCACCGATCACTGCCTATCCTTAACGAGCAGCAGTCCGGAGACTGCCACCCACCAGGTTCCGTTCACTTGCGTGAAGGAATTAAGGAAAGGAAAGATCTACGCTTGCCGTTCGGCCGCGTGCATTAAGGAAAGAGCCTCCCACTGGCTCCCACTGATAGAGGGCATCTTTATCTCCACCCCGGCCACAAGGATTTGATCCGGGGACCTCCTCCTTGCTGTCGCCCTCCTCGCGCTTGACCAGGGTTCCGTAACATGACGGTGGCTGAGCTCTATGCTCGATTAAAGAACGAAAGATCTACGCTTGCCGTTCGGCCACATGCATTAAGGAAAGAGCCTCCCATAGGCTCCCACTGATAGAGGGCGTCTTTATCTCCACCCCGGCCACAAGGGTTCGATCTGGGGACCTCCTCCTTGCTGTCGCCCTCCTCGCGCTTGACCAGGGCTCCGTAACATGACTGGCGTGTAGTTGTGCACCTTGTATTTCTTGAGGTGTAGGCGCAGGGTTGAGCTGTTGATCCCTTGCATGCTGCTGGGGGAGAGGAGCCATGTCAGCCATATGAATGGTGTCACCGTTCTGGCTTGCAGTGGGCTCGGGATACAAGAAAGGAATGTGTGGATCAGCAAGATGAAGGTCAGATGTGGCAGCCAGATGGTCCCAAAAGGAGCCAGACTGGATGGTGAGAATGTTTCCACTAAGCTGATGCCAGCTTTCGTCTGTTGTAAGGTAAACAGGATGTGAATTCCCAGAGTCCAGGATGCACCAGGTACTCTGGTTGTAAGGGAAGGCATTTCCAATATTCTTGAGGGTCTTGGCATGGAGCTGTCCGACCCGATTTCTGGAGGTGAGGATGATTGCAGATGCGTAAGCAGAGCTATTTGATAGATGCTCTACGAAGTGCCTATTAATTTGGCCCCGTTGGAGGTCGTGTGTGAGTATTGGAGGTAGAAATTGTGGTTTGCATTCCAGGGCAGGTAATGCAGGTAGTGATTTATAATTGTGATGTTAGAATTTCCAATGCCTGGTGTGTAGAGGTGGCGCAGGGAGATGTGCGCAAGGTTGCGAAGAGCGAGGGTATGTTCTAGCTGTCGTATGTGTGAACAAACAGAGGCGCCAGAGAGAACGTGTGTGCCCATAGCCATGTTGAAGGCATGTAGAAGACAGAAAGCTTTATCTTGAGCTTCCATGTACGTATGTATGCATTACAAAGCACACCGTTCAGTGTTCCCAGATTATCAGCATGAGTAGTGTAAGGTTTATATGTAGGATCTTCGAGAGTAAGTGTAGCTCTTCTATGATGGAGGGTTTGATGGGGCACACTAGTATGCGCCAGTGTTTTTCTTTTCATTTTGGCGAAACCCAGATTTCATTACTTTGAGGGAAATCCCCTTGATTGAGAAGTGCCATTTTATTACTTTTGCCCCCACCAAACCAAGACCGCCGCGAGGCCGCAGGCGGGTTAAAGTAATATGTTGTTCACTTACAATGCTGCATTCTGTCGCGGTTTTGCGCATGAGGTACTTCATTGCATGCACAACTAAAAGTTTGTCATCATGTCATACACGTTGCATGCGGACCTGTCCATCAAGCAAAACATCCATGCACCTCCACCTGTTCAAGTTCTGAAAATCCAAGCACCCAAGTCATATCATGTTCACAACTAGCATATCAACCAAGCATATTGCACTCCACCACCATCCCCTTATATCATGTATCGTCCGCGCTTCTTTGCGGCATCCAACCACCTGCCAATTGCATCTGGGTAGGGGAAGGAACTCAAATTGCACTCCATGCTCTTAAAACCTCGAGCACACACATTGATGTGCATCTCCTTCAACTTGTTGCGCTGAGGGCTTTTTAGATATTTCAAAGCAGAAAACATACGCTCATCCTCCACAGATCCAGGCACCATAACAAGCACGAGCTCAGCCAGCTTCATCCACTCAGGGCATCTAAAGCAACCCCCATTGCTCTCTAGCTGTGCCCAGAATTCAGCAGCTCTGCTTGCCACTGTTGCAGGCTCTAAAGCTTGCTTCTTTTGTGCTGGCTCCTGCTCGTCTGCACTGCTGCAACCGCTATCGCTACTGCTGCTGTTACTGCTGCTGCTTGGTCTGGGAGCAGGAGCAGGGGCATCGCTACAGCGCTGCAAGAAGTCCAGTATCTCGTGCATAAACATGCACTGCTGATCCTCAAGCCTGTCATAACTGGGCAATGATGCAACACTGCCGGTACTGCTGCTGCTGCCCGCCTCACTGCTGATCCTCAAGCCACAAGTGCCTCTCATTTTCCTGCAGCCAGCTAGCCTGGAACTTGTTGCTCACACCATGCTTCAAGGAAGACTTGTATTCACCAGCACTGTGACCTTTCCTTGTTTTCATTTGTAAACTTTAACTTGCTGCTCGAGTTGAGGCCCTTCAGCGGCCTGAGTGGGGGTCAAAATGGTCGATGCGCCCTCCGGGGCGCATCGCCCATTTTATTACGAACCCCAGCCTCCAAAATCCTGGGTTTTATTACGATCGTAATAGTATTACGCGAAAAAAAAACACTGGTATGCGCTCATTTTGATGCGGCGGTTCAGGCTGTTGGAGCTCCTTGCTTTTGACCCCTGGGATGTCGGTGGGGATGTTTGTTACAGGTGAAGTGTATTCGCTACATCTGTATCCTTTGTCAGCAGTGTAGCAGAAGAGTTGGGAATATTTAAGGTGTAGGATGTTATTTTTTAGGATGCAGGAGGGTAGCATTATGTCAGAGGGGGCTATCTGAGAATATGCCTAAATATGCTCCTTTTTTGCATTTAAAGTGCGCCCACCCGCAGCCATTTAATCCGATTGGGGCAGTCTTTGCTCTAAAGTGTAGCTGGCCTTACAAGCTACCAAAGCATATGTTTAGATTTTTGTAAGTCGTCCTGTGTGCTGAGATAGACTGGGCTAAAGCTCATTGGTGCACGTAAATCCTAGTTCGGTGCTTTTTATGGGAAATTGGCTGAAATCAGCATAAAACACTAACTACTGGGTCTTTTCACTCCATTTTTTTGCAATGATATTCTTTTATAACTAGCACCTTAAATCACTAAAAATCACCCAATTTGGTGCAGTGGGTGGTCAGATATGGAGTTTGGTGGGGAAAACTAGGGCTTACGCCGCGGCTTATTAGGCATGGTCTGCGTAACCGGGAACTTTGAAAACCTAGTGCTATAGAAAGCCTGTGACAGGCTACCAGATGGATCCAAATTTCAAAGTTCCCAATTATGAAGACCAGATGCAAAGGAGCATGCAAAAAAAAATTTAGGCCTCAGCTAGCCCCCTCTGGCATTATGTCATCAATACGGCTGTGTGTGTGACCACCTGGTTTAGCTGTGATTTGGCTGTGGCGCGCAATTTTTGATCTAAATGTCCAGGTGTAATGACCATAGTTGATTTTTTCATCCAGCACCGTGTTTTTAAAAGAACTTCGAAATTTGACTACTAGCCTAGTAGGCTTGTGCACGCACCTAAGTTGACTGGACTCTGATTACTGAAGAGGTCAAAAGCCATGGTGCACATTTGCATGCGTTTGAGACGTTGTGCACAAGCACGATAACATGGTTGATTGTTGAAGCTTGAGACAATTTGCTTTGAAACTGGTGAGGAGGCGGATCTCAACCACCAGCTCCAGGCGGAGCTCACTCTGCAGCAATCGCACACCTGGCAGCAGAGGGACCTCAACCAGCTCCAACAGCAGGAGCACAGCCACCGCATTGCCCACCTCCCCACGCAAGCCCCTCTCATGCAACATCCCTCCCAACCTCAAACCCCCTTCTGGGACTCTCTGTTTGCCACAGGGGCAGCCAAATGCAACAAGCTGGCCCGTCTTTCCCTCTCTGCCTTTGGCTAGGCATTAGAGGCATCTGGCTATGCCTTGAGCAAGCTCTTCTTTTAAGCTGGGGCCGTCCTTTAGCCTGTTTCTTTTATACCGGGATTCAGGTGCAAGTGCATGCAAAATACTGCATTATTCAAGATGATCATTTTTCATGGTTGAGGACTGCAGTACAAGCACATTTGGACTCCAAGCATGCACATGGAGCGGATGCTCTTCAGCAACCTTTTTTTTTCAAAATATGCCTGAGAGACAGCCAAGAGAAGCTGCTACCCCAAAGCTCTGCAAATTTTCCATGTCGCCTCCCTCCTAACACGTCCTTGCTGCCCACAATTTGCTGCACTTGTCTGTTTGGCAGGCAGCATCCAAGATAGAGGGCTTGGAGGGGCAGTTGGGCAACTCATTCTGCCGCCTGCAGGGTTTACGGTGTGGGACCTTCCACTGAACAAACTAAGATGGGAGCAGTTGCAGCAACGTAAGCTGGATGGCTGTGCCTGTTGATGTGTTGGTCAATAGGCACATTTTGCCAACGGGCGCACGTTCTTAAAAGCATGCACACCATTCCTTGAGCAGCACCATACCAAGATGCAGGGTTACCTAGGTCTCAGCACCTGCCCATGAGGACGAGTGTTATCTATGCTGCTTTTATGCTTCATGCTCATTTTTTAAGCTTCTCGGCATGCACGACTGATCATAGATTGTTTTGTCAGGCCGAGAAAGTGATGCAGCCAGAACAGCGTTTAAACATCCCATGACTAGATATCCAACTAACTCAACTGACTTGCAGCACACTCTTGTTGCAGCAGATTCTCTCCATGACAGTTTGATCCCATGTAGGCTGCAGATTACAGAAGCTTAGGGTCTCAAGTCCATGTGACTGACTGCTAGCCTTCCTTTGCTTAATTCCGTACCTAACAAAAATTGCACTCGATCTCCTCAGGCCTATGCGTGTGATTTGTTTGCTTGCCCAGAGGCGGAGACATGGCTTGTCCTGTCCTTACACACACACAGGTTCATCAGCACAGCAGGATTCATCACTCTGCTTGCTGCTGCTGGCCTCCTGGCAGTGCTGCTGACGGGAGCAGTCGTGATGATGTGCACAATGTTGATCATCCTGGTGTGCGCGGGTCTGACGGCATTGGTGGTCACTGGAGCGCCGCTTGGCTTTGGGATTTATAAAGCAGTGAAGGCCCTGAAGGCTGCCAAGAGGCAGGCAAGGAGACAGTGACCGTTGGGAAGTTGCTTTCAGTGCGGAGGACGTGTGCCAACAACTTGAAACTCATGGCTGTCAACCCTCAAGATCTGGCCTAGCTCTGTTTTGTTGGTTCTTATTAGCTGAGTTTGGGTCCCCAGCCACGCCACCTGTTTCCTCCAAGCCCTCAAAGAAAAGAAAAGAAAAGAAAAACTACGTAGGCAGAGAAACTCTTCCTACATCAATTGAGGGAAAGGAGACACATTGGCTCAGAAGAGCCGTGAATCCCCTCCAAGCCCCCATTGCTGGGACAGTCAACAGCAGCAGGCAATGGCAGGTGGGAGTTACTCCTTCCAACCCCCTCGTGGGATCTCCTCAAGAGGGGGGATGCGGGTCATCCCTTAGTCCCAGCATATCTCGGCTAGGCATGCCGTCACGCTTGTTTCTGGTTGAAACAAGCGCGAAACAACAGCCCAAACATTTCCGATGGTGTGGGCCCAGCGGCTAGACCACCATCTTGTTCAGCTTAGCCCCCGCACCCTCCTTGGGTCGTAGCAGCTGCCGCCATCCTCCAGGCCAGAAGCCCAAATCACCCTGCCCTCCAGCTCCTCCCCTCCCACCTCCACCAACAGCCCCTCCTCAAACCCCCTGAGCGGATTTGACTGGCCCTGCCCAGCCTTGGCCCCCTTGCCCCCCACTGTCCCCACCAACCACCCCGGCAGCCACAGGTGCTGCCCCAGCAGCCACACCAGCAGCCACACCAGCAGCAGGCCCACTCCTCTCTCCTCCATAACCATCACCCAGGTCCCATGGGGCTGGAGCTATCCCTCAACCCGCCCAACCGCCAAGAGCAGCAGCAACAATGGCAGCAGCAACAGCAGCAAGATCAGGTTGAGGCTGTCTGAGCCTTCCTTGCTGGCACAGCGTGGGTGGCCCACCAAGCTAGGCCAGCCCCCCAGCAGCTACAGGAGCAGCTGAGGGCCGTTGCAAGCCCAGCAAGAGCAACGGGAGGAGGAGCAGGAGGAGGAGGAGGCGGAGTGGCACCAGCACACGCAGCAGCATGGAGGCCAAGCGCGGCAGCGGCAGAGCCTGGGGCCTCTCCCTTAGCACACCGTCCAAGGCTCACCACAGCTTCTCCTCCAAGCATTTCACAGTCCGGAAGGTGACGGCCCTCCAATTCTCCATGACGCACACAGCTAGGCACACAGTCTGGATGCAGTGCGCCCATTCCGCCGTCACCCTTGCCGTTGCCTCCCTGCCTGCCCCTGACCTGACCCCTCAAGCCATCCACCTGGTCAACGGCCTCCCCAACAGGATCCACCAGGTGTGGAGGCTTTGGTATGGCAACAGTGGGAGGAGATTTGGTGGTGCCTGCTCTTGCATGGGATCCCTGGAGCGGGGGGCCATGACATCGCCTGGGCGTTGGGCTTGCCTATGTTTGTGGGTGGCTAACTTCAGTTGCAGCCAGCTCCACCGTGCGGGCGCTCCAGGAGCAAGAGCATGTACCTTTGCTCTTCTGTGCGTTGTTTATAAACCTGCCTTTTATACTGGTCACTATTGGTCTCTAATTTTGCCTTTCCCAGTCTAGCCTTTTTAGCCTTTTATGCGCCTTGAATACTCTTTGCAGAGGCCCTAAAGAAAAGAAAAGAAAAAGAAAAGTCTACGCAGCCCCGAGGCCGCGTGCATTAAGGAAAGAACCCCTAACAAAATTTAGAGGCCTCACCAAGAGGCCCTCCACCTAAACTAGACAAAACTAGCCTAGGAGAGAGCAAGAAGCAGAACTAATGGGGATCCGGGGGATTGGCCGCCATGCCCCTGAGCGCTCGGACTCTCCTTCTTCCATCCTCAGCCGCCTCCGCGCGCCCAGCAAACCCCCTCCCAGATGCCCCCTGAAAGCAAAGTGCATGTCTAGTATTAATGATGGTGGATAATTTTTGGATGGCATGGTCCCTAAGTTGTGATGCTAGTACTTTGGCTTTTTAATTGGTCAGACCCAGATTTATAAGAGGTGTAATTGTGTACTCGTTGTAAATCGTGCCACCCACACCAATTAAGATGATGTGCAGAGTCACTTTGTTATTCCTGTTTGGGTTTCTTGAGCTGCGTGTTTTAAGTCTGATATTGGTGTGGTCCTTATGGGACATCGCTATGTCCTTGGGCACGTGTAACCCCCCCCAAAAAACTGATGGATGCCTTTGATGTGGCTTTACCCTGGGTTGCTGAGGCAGCTAAAACTGACTGTGTCACCCTGTTTGCAGCATGCTGCCCTTGCAGATGCGTGCAGACATGAAATTCGCCTGTGCTTGGTCGGAGGACAAAGGAACTCAAGGCAACATACCAGCCTGTTCTGTTCAGCTTAGTATGCTTCTTGATTGAGATCTGGAGACTTCAATTGTAGACTGAATCAGGCCTTCAGCTCATATTGCTGATATTGCATTCCAAGTTGGCTAAGAAGAGACACTGTAAGCTACCCATTGAACAAATGTATGTGCGGACACTACTTTCTACTTACGGTCTGTTTGGTGGACCCTGCCTTTCAGGACAGGTGATCTTTCCTTAATGCGCGCGGCCGGACTTGGACTGCATGCATAGTCTGTCTTTTCTTTTTATATTGTGCAAGTTGTTGCTTTGCTCATGGATAAACTTGAACCTGCCAAAAGAAAAGAAAATCTGTATAGGCGGAGGAAACTATCCCCACATTAATTAAGGAAAAGGAGACACATTGGCTCAGAAGAGCCGTGAGTCCCCTACACCACAAAGCTGTAAAATAACTTATTTGAAAGAGTGCTAACGGGGATCTGGAGGGTTAGTGGAAGCACCCGGCTCCAAAATCTGGCTGTGAGAAGTATGATTGTTTTCAATAGCACGCCTACTGGTAACAAGCTTGTTGGCGTACATAACAGCATGGGCATGAAGCTTGCGAGCAAGTTTAATGGCACGTTGATGGTCAAGTCAAGTTGTTTTAACTGATAAAGGTGTGTTCAATATAACAGGTCCCCCTAACACCCAGAAGGATAGTATGAAGAGTCACAGTTTTTGCACTAGCAATGCAATGCAAGCTGTGTCGTGTCCAGCAGTACTCGTGAACCACTATCACCGTGTTGCTAGCTTGTGTCGTTACAGCACTTCTGGCAGCTGGAACCATACAAAATTGGACTGTTACACCAGGGTATGCCAGTCAAGGGGACAGAAGTTGGTGTCAGATGAAATTGCAGAATAACTTGTCTTGCTCACAGGATTTTTCACTGGTTCTATCTCGTGGGGAAAGCATAGCATTCGTGTCACCTAGCTTCGCTACCAAACTGTTGTGGGGCTGTGTGGTTACATGATTAAAAGAGAGAGAGAAACCAGAGGATAATCAAAGGTTGACTGGAATGATCTCACATGTCACACAGAACTTATAATTTGACCAGTTTAGGCACATAACAAAGATAGAGGCAGTTGCAGGAGTAGAGGAGGCTCTTAAGAGCACCCTTAAAAAGCTTTCACATGACAACTGATTCTGAGATCAATGCTTTCCTAAGTCAAGACTTGTACAAATTTTGAAAGTTTTTGTCAGAGTTGGTTTCAATTTTTGATGCTGGTTGATAATGTTTCAAGCGCATCCGATCAGCCAGAGTCTTGGGCTTTAGGCCAACCCCTTGTAAATCTGTAAGAGCACTGCACCCTCCATGCGTTTCCATGTCATAAGGGCTGCTTGCGCATTGCATGATGGCCAGTAGGTAGAAATTGGAACAACGGGCTTGGCAGAAGTCTCAAGTTTGGCACTTGATTAAGGAAAAGGATATACATTAGCTCGAAGAACTGTGAGCCTCCGAGGGAGTCCCTCATTGAAGGGTGAGAGGGAAGCCAATGTGGGTATGGTGGGTTTCTGGCAGCATCTTCATTTTTCAATGGAGCAACCATTTTTACAACAAGCCAGTGTCCAGGATGTTTCTGATTTCCTCTTGCAACACAACAACAAGCTTTTTTCGTTTGTTCCTGAGCTTATGGACATTATGTTGGCTGGCGAGGACCAGTCACAGGCCGATCAGCCTGGCTGAAGGTCCCCCCGTGTAAATCTAAATCTGGCAGCATAATGAAGATGATCTTCAGAGTGTAAGCCAGAGATTTTCCATGTTGCTCCTGAGCATTGATTCCTTTGCACCTCCCTCCTTTGGTCAAACTTATATTTTGCATCCTGTGGACCTACCCGCTGTCCTTTTTTTTCCTCCATATACCATCCGTTCTCAGTGTGCTGGAACTTACCAGCACTAGGCCCATCAGCCCAACAGTGTGGCTGCCGGTCCTTCTTGAAATCTGTAAATCCCTCTCTGGCAGCATACGGCTCCAAGGCACCAGGCTCATGGTGAGTGTTTTTGTTTCCAATGGCACGTCTGGTTTAGGTAAGTAAAATGCTTGCCTGTGTTAACGTGTCAGAACTTGTTCTCCATATCAGACTGGTTACTGGCACCTTTTTGCTTCACCTAAGCTGCCCACGAATGCAGGTACAGGTATGCAACTCTTTGATATCCTTTCCTTTTTGATCTCCTGTCAGCTGGTGTGGACCAGTCACAGACCGATCAGCTGAAGGCCCATCTGCATGTCTTTGATTGTAATCTGTGTCGGAATGCTGTCTAAAGCCTAGATTTGCTTCCCAGTGCTGACGTTGTTGAGTGCTCAGCAAATTGAAATTTCACAGGGTTTGCTAACCAAAGCAGCAGCCAGATGCACCATGCATTTGAGAGCATACTGGGATGCGATTTCTTCATTGATAATTTACCACAAAGGCCTCATGAATCTCTATGTCTGGTTTAAAATAAATAAGCCAGGCTCTTTGGCCAATCAGCTTGTAACTGGTCCTCGCCAGCCAACAGCAAATCCATAAGCTCAGAAATAAATAACACTCGTCGCTGTAAGAGGAAATCAAACAAAATTGGACTCCACCTTAATGTTGCAAAAAAGGCTGGGCCAAAGAAGAACTGCCAGAAGAGTGCCTTAGAAATAGGCCCAGAGTCCTGGTTTTACGACAAATCTTGCTTTAAAAAAATGTTCAAGTATCACTAAAATCCCTTGAGCAATATCAGTATCAAACGAAATTTGGCTGATAGAAGCTAGCAAGCAAAACGGTCAAAACACCTGGCTGAAGGACAAATTCATATGTTACTCACTGTCCCTCAACCTGGTTGCCCGAGTGCTCCTCGACTGAAAGCTTCACATTCTCAACAGTTCCACTCAAAACTCCAGCAACTCATTCCTATGCCACAACATCAAATATGCATTTGTAATCAAAATCCACAATGAGTGGTACTCACTTGACTTCAAGCTTACACACCAAATTTAACGTGAGTCAAAAGAGACAGAACACCTCTATTTAACCCTTAAAGCATGCAAGTCACCGTTTATCTCACCTGTGTGTGCTAAGCCTGCCGAGGGATAATATGGCCCCAAACTCCTTCTACCTTTCTTGGACAAGTAACAAAAGGTTTTTTGCCTGGCCTTATACATGGCCATAGGCACAAATATATTCTATGGTGGATCAAGTCTCCATGTCATGCAAATGCAGAAAAACCCCGATTCCATGCAACCTCCAACAATTTTTTTGTGTGCGTGACAAATCTCCACAAATGATCAGAGACATCAACGTTGCAACAGTCAACCAGTATCTCCTGCCTTGAATCAAAGGCAGCATGTTCTTCCTTGATTACCCGTGCTTGGACCATTGGCAGGTTCAAATCAACAGGCGTCTCTAGCAAATTTGACAGATCTGACCGCATTCAAATCTGCTGTTGCTTCAATATCCAAAAATTCTGGGGGTCGATTTCTTGCCCAAACACTAAAAAAAGCGCAGAAAAGAAGTCTCCTAAGCTCATTACCACGCCCAAAGCTCATGGTGCTTTGCATGATTAAACCTGACCTTAATAGAAGACTTGGGACAAACTCTATGGCAGCCTCTGCACAATCCAGACGGCTTCAAAAGGGCCACTGGCTTGGCCCATAGCTCCAGTCTCCACCTGGCCAACCCTGCACCTCCTTTTCTGCCAAAAACGACCATGTTTTTACCTAAAGCCCCCGAAACATCTAGATTGACCAACACCAAAACAAACACCAAAACGCCCATTACACCATCTTTTTTAAATGCAGCCAAGCATTTCCTTAGACTTCTTCCAGGACAAGAAGTTCAAAGCCACACAACAAGCTCTGTAGAATGCATACCGATCTCGAGGTTGCCATCCACACTGCATACATACTGACCTGAAAAGCGAGAAGCAGCGCATAGAAAGTGCGCTACCACAAGTGCAGGACCAGACAAGAAGCTCCATTTTAGAAGGGGCGCACAATGTCATCACTTGGCACAGGACTCTCCCCTTCCAAAGCCTTGGGCTCAGTTGGCTGGTCTTGACCTGGAGACAAAAACAGGGAGGAAGGTGAGTTCAAAGTGAGGCTGCATAGAAATTGGGAGTTTGTTGGATGCCCTGGTCAAAGGGTCGTAAATTGGAACTAGTGGGTGGTACCACCAGGGCCATGCACAGCATGAGATACGAGCATGGCATGCTTAGATGAGAGCAGCACACTGTACTCTTTCTGGCTTGTCCCTCTTTGACTACCTCCACATTGATGAGATGCAAAATGACGAGATAAACCTGTTAAATCAAGGCTCTTTTTGATTTGATTCATAAAGCACCTCAACGAACTCACAAAGCCCACACACCTGAAGTAGCCAAGCCCTGGGTGCCAGCCTCTTCCTGACCAAAAGGCAAGGGGCGCTTGTCAAACAACCTCCCCTCACCCAATCGAGATGCCCCCTCGGGAGCCCGCAAATTCTTGTTGATGCCAGCCTCAATGTCTGCTGGTGCAGAGGGGAGCACAGACAATTTCCCCTCACCCAATGGGGATCCCCCCTCAGAGATCTGCAAATTCTGGTTGATGCCGGCCTCAACGTCTGCTGGTACAGAGGGGAGAGCATCAGTTGGCGTATGCACTTTAAGACAAGGCGGCTGTGGCAGGGGCTGATCATCTGGGCGGGGGCTGTGCATGCTCTGAACGCGCAACAGCTCTTCTGTGTCAATGGCGATGTCCCGGGGTGTGATGAAGTTGCGAGACAGGCTGTCACTGTTTCTCAAGGGCTGCGTGTGGCATATGATAGACATGAAAGGAAAACAATGCTTACATGTTTGTTACTTCATACACTTGAAGTGATTTCAAGAAATAGTGTGTATTTTTGTGTAAAATGTCAGGGTGCAAGGGGAGGAAAAAAAGGGGGCCTGCATTGGGATTGATTATGGATTTGGTGCTTTGCAAAAATGGGTACCAAACTGAACTTTAAAACTACAAAGACCTCTGCTGAAGCTCACTTTCATAAATTCCGACAAAGAGCACAGGGCATGGCGCTCACACTAGAACCAAATTCACTTTTCAAAGCTGAGATCTGGCCATGGTCAATGCAAACAATACATGCAATGCTTTTGTTCCAAGAAGAGGTCCAACTGAAACTTATTGCACCTGTGGAGCAGGACTTGGTACTGATGTACTTGCATGCTAATGTGCGAGTGAAGCGTGTAAACGTTGAGCATGTGCAAACACGTCTTTTCCTGTAACAAGTTACATCTAGTTTTCCTGAAACTGCCATTGATACTCACCATGCCGCCAGCATGGCCATTCCCCACGTCAGGCTCTGTTGGGGTGTCAGGCTCTGTTGGGGTGCTCTGGACAGCCGCAAAGGGCGACACAGTATGGGGCTTGCGGCCTAAGTTGCTGAAACCGACTCTTGGTATGTATGTGTTGGAGCTCCTTTTAGGCTTCTCTAAAAAATTCCTGTGAAGAAGAAATCAATAGAGGGTGTGTGCTGATCTGTGCGTTTTCTTTTGTTACTTACTTGCCCGCCCTTTGAAGTACAAACTCAAGAAAATCTCTTACATGCATAATTGAAGGCAGGAGCACAGATAGAACCGTACAGAAATGTATTCATCACGCCCCAAAATTAGTTTTTCCTGCGACTATGCATCAACCATGCACCCTTGAAATAGATGCTTTACACAACTGCGCATCACCCTTGCAGGGGTTCCCTTTGTCTCCATCCCTTTGCCTCCATCTGCCCAGAGAATCACATTGGGCATTGGGTATTTCTTAACAGCTGATCAAGGTCCATGAATGTAATATAATAGGGTCTGTTCAAGCACAACTTGAGTCCATCTCAGCTTTTCCAGCAATCCAGTTCAGGTCACCTGCAATAGTCAACTTTGCCCCATGCTTATTCCCCCTTTCCCCCCCGTGCTTCATCTATTCTTCATCTTAATGAATGCCACCCTCTCCATGCTCCCCTGCTGCCATTGCAAGTTTCCTCACTGCTGTCTGCTTTGCCGCTCTCTTCTTTGGTGCTGCTGCTGCTGCTGCTGCCTGTGTGGCTACGCAAGCAGGCCTTGCTTGCCCTGACGGGCGGTGTGTGTGTGTGTGGGCTCCTGACACTCTTACCTCTTGCGGACCCAAAAACATCAATTTACACAACCGCGCACAACCACGAACCCTTCAAACAAGTATTTAATTTGCCATCACGCAGTCACCGTGCAGGGCAAAAAACAGTGATAACATTTCTGCATGGTATCCATGAATTGGTAAGCCAAAAATGTTGCAAGGTCAACAAATACAACCCAACCCTACCCCATTTGGAACTATCATAGCATACTGCAGTGCATATTGTACACATAAGAAATATTGCCTGCTGCTCATTACATTACTATGCTGGCATCAGCACATATGTGGAACACAGACATTTACCACTTCCCTCTGAAATCTCCACCTGAGGGTAGCTTCTTCCTCCTCCATACTCACTCGCTCCACTTGACACGCGCACCGCCACCACTGCCGCGCATGGACACCCTCTCCTCTTGGAGACAATCTTGATCTTGATAACTTGATCCATCGGTGCCCTCTTGGGAACTCCCCCCACTGTCGTTGTCCTTTCCAAGCAGCTCCTGTTTTGCAAAGCTCCCATCTTCTGAGCTGGGCCTCCGGGATATATTTGCCTGCAACCATTTGCAATTGGTTTCTGAGCAGGTAACACAGGTACGGTGTCTGGGCGGCTGCCAAAACATCATTGTGCTTAGAACTCCACTCCTTCCTTCCTTTCTATTCTCATCTGATGTCGTCCCTCCTGTGCATTGCTCTTGCTATGCCCCAACTATCATATAGAGGACATGATAATGTATCCTGCTTGTTGGCATGCTTTGCGGGCAAACCTTCATGATTCTGGCCATAGCCTGATAACATATGTAAAGCAATTGCCAACAAGGCGTTTAGCATCTCTTGGTTCTGAGGAATGTGCCTGCCTCCTTATAGATCGAGTTGGCAACAATAAAATAGCAGACAATGGTAAATGCTAAGTACATAAAGCTGGCATGTCTCAAAGACGCAGCTGACAACCACTCACCATTGACTTTGAGGACCTTGAGAATGCTCGCGTGATCTCTGCCTCAGCTTCCTTGCCTTGAGCCTTAGCAAATGCTTTAGTTATCACCTTCCTGCGTGAGTAGGACATTGTTGCGTTGACAAATTTCCATGCTTGGTGCAGCCCAAATGCACAACCCAGTGACTGGTTGCCTTCAGCAACTTTTGACTGTTCCCAACTCCCCTGTATTGCGTCGCTGACCATGCCTACCAATGCAGCCATCATATATTGTGTTAAAATTAGCACTGCAATTGCGCTGGAAGGATTAAATCCTGAACAGCCCTGCAGCCTGGCTTTGCACCCAAACACCGTCTGTCGCAAGTAGGGAGTTTGAAGCTGCACCAAGGATCCGTCATGACATTGATCTAAGGAGTCTATCTCTCTTCTTTGCCTCTTCTATGAGCTCAAGCGTGACTTGATTCTCCATGTAAACAAATCTGTGCATACCTGATAAATATCACTTCGGAATTTGAGGCAGATGACAGCCATTGCCCGATGGCAGCGCGGAACCTGCAAGGAGACACACAAATGGAAGATGCAAATGAGCCATGCCATCCCTCTTCAGACACACTAGCCTGAGGGATAATAAGAACAACCAACGTCAACATGGCAATGCTAGCTTGTATGCATGTTTGACAGATGCTTTTTTGCCATGCTAGCTTTCCTATTAATCGTGTTAAGTAAGAAACACTTGTGTACCGTAGTGAAATTATTTAACGCTGCATAAATAACGTTTTTGAGGCATGGACAAATTTTTTTACTTTGAAACAATATATACGTCTGGAGGTGTGGATTTGTGCAGATACACTCAAAAATTTACATTTCCCAGTGCTGGGAATGTGAGTGAGGATCATTCTCCTTTTAAGATGGATGGACAATTGGTATGCACGGCTTCCTTCATGCCATAAGGCTTGCTGCTGTCACAAAAAAATCAACTTATCTGGAGACACAAGAGCTCATGCATGGCACTGCGCAGCAATCACGAGTGCTGGTTTAAAAATTGAGTGAAAGGTTGAAGAATGAGGGCAGAGCAGGAGCTGTTTGCCCTGCGGCATTGTGCGGATGGCACAATAATATTTACTGGAGGGGATGCGGATTCACTGCGGGATTGCAAGACTATTTTTTTTGTGAGCAGGGCGCGGAATGAGTACGTGTTAGAGCGATGACTTCAATGTCTGAAGCTGCGCAAGGGCCAGAATGTAACAAGCTGTTGCACACAGACAAATTACTTTATGTGCAAACATCAAGCCAAGCCTAGCGCATGAATGGATCCCTTTCTAATGTGCTCAGGAGGTTTCAAAAGCTGCAACTTTTAAATGGTACATGTCACTCCAAATGGATATCACCCATCTTAGACGGTCGTATGCCAAGGGGCCACCTGTTCATTGACATACGTGTCCGATTGGAGGAGTAGGGTGTGTCTAGGCAGTCAGGTTGGAGGGGTCCTACATTCTATGAAAACCCCTTCCAAAATCATGCTTGAAACACACTTCAACAGACAAATGTATCATGGAGCTGGCTGCGTCTATGCAACAAGTGCGTAAGGGAACATGGCACTCAAGCGGACAGGTATGTCCTGGGTGTTCAGGACGCCTACAGACACACATGGCTAGTACTGCATGCATATGAGCGCGCATTTGCTATTGCCACGTACTTACTTTGCCAGCATGTCATACTCAAAAGCCAATTTCATCGTGCCCCAGTGAGCAGATAGACAGGGGATAGTAAATATAAAGCAGAATGGCACCTTTGTTGTCTAGATGGGTTCAAGAAGAGAAAGGTAAAAGGCACGGTGGGGGGTGAGTCAAGGGGTCCAGCCCAACTTCCATGAGCTTTTCAGCAACCGCCCAGAAGTTAATCAACCTGCTCCCTAAAAAAGCTCCTGCAGTACTTTGAATATTCACTTTGCAGCATCTTGCGCATTCCTGCAGGTGCAACCAACCCCCTTTTGTTTGCACACTTTTCTCAATATACTTTTACCACCCAGCATTTCCTGCACCCCCCAAAATAGTTGTATTCTGTGGCACAATCAACTTTCTGGACAGGATATGGTTATCTAGCCTACTGCCTACTACTGCCAGCCAAGGATGCAAAAGCAGCTGCTCAGGCAGAGCGCATTTGCATGCAATAATTGAGAAAAAACAGCCCACATTGGCGCACTGATACAGCAAAATCTTACTCTCCTGTAGGATAACACCTTCATTGGGTTGCATGCAAGTTAAATGCAGGGGCATGAAAGCTGGTTTTAGTTATAAAATTCCAGGCTGTACTCAATTGAACCCATATTGTATCAAGCTATTGGATACAAGAAGCCCAGATGCAAAACAATGGAAGCTACTTTTGACCATGATGGTCACTGCTAATTAAACTCCGTGTGATGGTATAGTGCTAGTTTTTTTGCTACAAAGGTTTTACTGGTGGTGAGTTATCTCCAGACACTCTTGAGGTGCGAGAACTAGAGTAGAAAATATCCAGTGATGCAAGCCACCCACCTGGCCAACAAGGAAGGGCATATGCTAAAGAAATGGGAGCTGCACCAGTTGCACCTGCTTTGAGGCCACCTTTACCCCTTGCAACGTTCTCACAATGACATTACCTGTCTGTGATGATATTGTTGAGCTGGAATTTGTAGGTATTTGCGGTATCAAAGTAGTGCTCGTACATCACTTCAATGACGTTCACAAACTCGTCCCGATCCTCCTCATCAACAGACGCTGCAATATGGTGCAGATTAAAATAGTGGTGCAATATGAAGTGCAAGTATCAAATACAGCAACAGCAAAAGCGATTTGACCCTCTCTTGTAAACACCACTCATTTAGTGGATTGAATGTGTGATTGCAACTCTCCCTCATCCCTCACACACAACATAAATACACTTCCTCACCCAACAATCGCGTCATTTGTTGGTATGAATTGAACATAGAGATGACAAGCTAGACGAAGCAACTGATAGGGGGTCAACCCACCTAGAAAATCCAGCATCTCTGGGAAGCTATTGATAAGGTATTGCCAAAAGTGTCCTACCTGCAGATTGAAAATGTGTGTGTGTGGGGGGTGACAGGGCAGTGTTTGCAGTGATGACAACTTCTTAACTCCTTACCTGATAATCTGATTGTCAAGATATTGCAACACGGAAGCATTAGCAGCATGTTGCTGTTATAGTTGTGCAGCTCAAAGCCAATGGTGAACCAACAGCAAGGCCCCACTGAATCCAAGGCTTGATATTGTGAACAACCTCAGGATGGAAGCGCTGATAAGAGTAAATCTGAAATCTTTAAAGGCTTGCCTCAAACTCAACAAGCCTCTCTGGCGCGGATATTCTGATGAACCCCTTCCCTGCACCCCGCCCATATCAGAGTTGGCAGAGGATAAGAGTCTGTCACTCAGGAGTAGGTGGCTGCCTAGAGACCCACAAAGTCTTCAGTACGTTGCATGTCCTCTCACTACCACTTGTTATTACAGGCAAATACAGGTTTCACAAAAATATTGTGAGTTCCATTTCCAGTTGATAGCTACATAAGCTGTGATCATCCCTCTTACTGTGTTGCTTGATATTCCTTAACCCACAAGTCAAGAATCCCTGTTTTGCAGGTGGACATGAGCCAGGGATGCCTACAAAAAACATTGGTGCAATGACACAAGAAGAACTGCAGGCATGGCCATACTCAATGCCCCCCCTGAGCGTTTTGTTGGCTTGCTGAACTGCGTGTACGCTTCATATCACCATTCCTGCCTCTTTCAAGGTCAATGGCACACATCGTCCTAGTCACACATCCCTATCATTACTTTTCCGGTCATGACATTCAATTTTGAGGGGACGTTTCCCATCACCTGGATGTATTGCACTGTTGCAAGTACACTGGATTGAATTTGTCTGATGTCCCTCTCTTTTGGTAGCCCTTGGCAAACTAAGCGCATGAAAAACGCATCAACTTACTTTTTCTTGTGAGAGGTAGCTTGTCTCACAAGTGGGATGCACGCTGTATTGGAGAAGCTTGCACAGCTTATGCCACTGCAACCAGTCATCAGGGTCTGCTTTCGTCAGCCACCTGTGGTCAAGAGCAGAAACAGTTGTGTGGGTGAATGCCATGAACTCAGAGCTCATCCCCAAAATACAAACAACCGTACATGTGTAGCAACTTGTAGGGTGTGGAAGACAGGACAGAGGAGCCAAAGGTGTGGAAGACAGAACGAACGAGCTGAAGGTAAGGAAGGCAGAGTGAAGGAGCAGCTTGTGCGGTGTGGAAGACAGGATGAAGAAACTATTGATGTGCCTGAAAATAGCTCCTACAACTCTGGGACCGGAAAACAGTCAACACCTATCAGAAACCAGCGTTTGCTAACAATAAGACTTTGCCAAAAATTATATTCCAATCTGACCACAGTCTTTGTGTTCTTGGCACTCACTTGAAGATGAACCAGGGCTTGAATGCTCTAAACATATGAACATGGAGCCGAGTGTCATGGCCCCACTTAGATGCGATATTCTTGTGCCGTGCCCTCAAGACCATGATCGTGATATGGAAAGCCACCTGCACATACAAAAGCAGCCCAGCAGCGTCAAAACCTCTCCTGCAGCTTTCTTACATTTGCATTTGAATATTCAATCCTACTGTGCAAGGAGCAAAAAAGAAATACACCAGATGCCACCTGCATGGCATGCTCCACAAGAGTGTCAATTTGCTGTTTAGATTTGCATTTGATCCTAAGTTCAATCATCTCAAGCTGAAGGTCGAGGCCAAAACCAAATAAAAACCATACCTCCACAAAAAAGGCAGCAGTCAAGACGAGCAGCAATCCAATCAAGCCCACACATCCGACCACCTGAAATATAAGAAAGATGTGAGCTTGTTCAGATGATACACTTCTCTCTTTTCAACTAAAAGCAAGTTGTACTGTTGGAAGTGGCTGTTCAAGACAAGAGCAAGCTCAAACAAACAAACAAACAGTCAAAGCAAAACCGTGCCTGGGCCTCTCAGCTTGCTTGCATGCTTGCATCTCACCGTTGCAACAGTGTATGTTCTGTCCAAGATTGAGCTGTTGTAATACATTAGGCCAAGCACCATAATGACCATAGTGCCGCCTGCGTGCAAGCAATATAAGACGTGCAAGAAAAACAATACATTATCAGTACCTGCACAAGCTGCTTGCACGAAGTGAACCAGAGGATTCCAACGGGAGATCTTTACCTTCAGTTGCAGTCAATAGAAGTGACGATGTGGAATCAACAGGGGCAGACATCTGCAGATAAAAAGAAATAAGCTTGCTGTAAGATGAGACAAAGAATCAGAATTCTAAAGCAACAAGTATGCATGAGACTTAGCAGGCGTTTCCAGAAGGCTGTCTCTATTCCCTACAAAATAATCTCTGCTGTCCATTGTCACCTTTATCGATAACAGTGTTGAAGCAAGAGATAAAATGAGCATGATGATGACCTACAAGCACAAACAAGGACGAAGCATCTCATGTTGGGTTTGAGCGAATCTGATCTGAGTCCTGTAGAAGCCCACAAAAGGTGTGGATCCCTTTGTGCTCAAGTCTATGCTTTTCCAATTCTACATGTTTCATGCTGCTTTTGCTGTGGTGCATGCGTGACTCCGTTTTGTGTTGCTTTTGCTGGTGCATGTGTGACACACACTTTTGTTATAAAAGCCATTGCACAGGCGGTTTTATGCTGAGGTTTTTTCAGACTGAGCATGGCACTGTTGGTATTCTGCATCTACTCCTGTTTCCCCAAGGTTGCTTATTTTTGGCAGAACAAAGAGAGGCTCTTTCTTTGCTCTCATGGGCTCCATGAGCGTTATAGCATTGTATCAGGTGGTAGGATGCCCAGCAATTCATACTGAAGCTTGGTTTGTGGCGGGGAGGCTCCATGTGATACACAAGCTTGTGCAGGCTCATAACAAAACAAAGGAGCCATGAGGAGCAAGAGCCTGTAAGATTGCGTGTCAGTCTGTGCAAAAAGTATTTGGAATCCTGAGCTTACAAGGTACCATTTGGAACACATTTCAAATGTGATGTTTGGGTGAGGGGGAGAATCAGCTAGGGATCCACTTTTTCCCTCTGATTTGTCGGAGTATCTTCACCTATTTGTAAATTTATCATTGGATCCTTGAGTAGTTTCTGTCAAATGGCATCTTTTTGCTGCAAACTGGATAAATAGGGAGAATCTGTGCATGCCAAGAAGTCAGTGCCATGCTTGCATGTGGTGGGCTGAGGGGAAAATGAGGGCAAAGGTGCAGCAAACCAATCCAAATATTTAGGACAGTGATGATACATGTAATTGCATGGTGAAGTAGGAATGGCAGTTTGTGCATTCGCAAGCCAGATGTGAATGCCTGGGAGTACTCAAATTAGCATCTGCAGTTCAAGCTTTGCCCAGAAACTTTGCAAATCCACTTTCAGGGTGTGACGAGTATGCAGATGGATTGAGAATTCAGAGCAGATTGGTACCCTTCTGACCAGGTAGGAGCATTGGAAGGCCTTATTTGGGGGAGGTGCATGGGTCAGGAGGGTCCTGCCAGAAATATGCACGCGCCCAGACCCAGGGAAAGTGTTTCACCCTCCTGACAAGGCACTAAATGCTGGGGAAAAAAGGCAATAAATGCTTGACATGAGAAGCAATTCACCTGCAGGATTGGATCGTCTGGGATAAAAACAGCGACCACGACAAGGATTGTTTTTTCAGCCAGAATAGTGAGCTCGAACCAGTAGCACTTGGACTCGTAACGCTCATACATCCACCCAAACAACAGAAGCGGTCGTTTTTTGCCTGCATGCGCGGGAGAGAGAGGTCGATTGTGCAGCGGAAATTGAGACGCACACAGCATGCGACACATTGCTTAATTGCAAGCCATGAGCAGCGATCTGACACTCACAGAATGAATGTGTCTGCTTCAGAACCCGCAACACAGTTATGAACATGAACCATGTGCCCGCGATGTAAACAATCAGGCCTGCTGCAGCCGCAAGCATAATCTGGAAATGTTTTGGTGTGTAGCACAATTCATCAGCATTGAAGTACATATATTTTGTTCCTGCAAAATACGAGAGGTAAGACACATGTCGCTCAGAGTGTTGCAGCAGCCAGCGTACAATGCAAAAACAGCTTATTACAGAGGGGTTAGTGCAAGTTTATTAAGAAGTCATCACTGTTTCTGCAAATTTTGATGCACAACTTTTAGCGTTTCCAGCTGTTTCTGTAAGCATTGAAGCCAAACTGCAGGGACTCACCCTCAAAGTCAAAACAGCTGAAAGCTTGGAGGCAATACTTCAGGATGACCACATACCCAAGATTCAGTGACATGAAAGCAATCGACATTTTTTCCAGTATGAGCTCGTGCATTTCTTGAGGTGTAGACGGAACATGTAGGAGGGTCTGCAAAAAGCCATTTTTAAATGACAGATGAGTAATGAATAGAAGAGCCACAGACACAAGTGCTTGAGGAAAAGAGGAATTGTTCTATGGAAAAGAGTAATGGAAATGGATTGGGGACCATGAATTTACAGCTCAACCACGCACTGGGGTTTGCTCTGGTACATTCACTGATGACCTGGTGTGTGGACCACCGTCTGAGAATGCTCAGCAATCGCTCACCTGAAGGAAGAGCCACCACCCAGAAATCTCAAGAGCAGCAAAGTTTCCACTTCCACCCAGAGAGCCCAAGCTACTGCTCCCAAGCTTTCCAGACCCCTTCCCGGACAGTGAACTCCTTTGGATTGATTCAGATAGGTCCTTAGAGGAAAAGTCGCTCATTAATTTTCCATTCATCTTCATCTTTGTCCTGCCAAATCAAATTTGGGAAAAACGAACAATTCTCGAGCAGTCTCAAAGTCAAAGGCAACAGGCAGGCAGGTTAGACTGATGTTTAATGCTGTCATGCTGCACTAAGGCGCATTCTGACAACATGATGAAGCAAGCATCATATGAGAAGCCACTATGACAATGCTCACTCTAAACATTGCCTAACATCCAGCTGGTAGGTTCTTGAAAGCATTTTAGAGTGCTTCCTCCCTTCCATCATACAAATCCTTGCACGTGCACAGGAAATCGACCCTTTTGACACGATTTGATCCAGCCACTCATGCAAGACAGCATGGCTGAATATTTGGTGGCTGCAAACAATGCATGTACATTGTAGTAACCAATGCAGCAGTATAGCAGCACCTCCCAGTGACACCATAAGGAAATGTACTCACCTCCCCCCACAAGCAATTCTTGCAACCACGCATCAACCACGCACCCCTCCGATACATATTGTACACCAACCATGCAGGGGCAGTTTGCTCCTAATTTGCAGGGAGCATCAATTGAGAGATATTCACAATATACGAACAATCGAGTCTAACTCACTCCTGGCAATTTTGATCACTTGTGTCCTCTCTGCTACCTGCCCCTGCAAGGCCAAGTTGGCTTATGGGGCTAGCAATGGTGATCGTCACAAGATTTTGAGTGGGGCAACGCTTGAAAGACAAGGTGGAACTTATGAATTGCAATTCATTAAGGCCCTAGCCCCAACCTCTTTCATTTTTGCCATCCTCCCTGTGCTCTCCTCTCTACTGCTGCCACTACTTCCTTCCTCTATGCTGTTGCGCTGCTTTCACTGCTTGTACTGCTGCTGCAAGCATGCTCGCATGTGCTGGTATTACTTTTGCAAGATTTCCCTGCTGCTGTGAAGGGGGCTGCTGCAGCGAAGGACCGGGTGCAGGAGAAGGGCTCTTGCTGGGGGCGAAGAGGGCTCCTGACCACTCATGCTCCAGAGCAGTACCAGCATTGCCACAACCACGATAACCATGCATCCTCATAATAAATATTTTATCTTGCAAGCACTTAGTCACCATGCAGGGACAAAGACAGGGTTGGGTCATTCGTGGAGGTAGCGATCGCGTACATACGCGTCTGTCTTGTACATAAGCGAATTAAGAGGGCCATTTTGGGGAGGGAGGGACTTGGGTAGGAGGGAACAGGTAGGGGGTCCCATCTACCGCACCCCCCCCCCCCCCAGGCCATGAACATTTAACTATGCCAAGAGAGAATAGCCCTGAGTGGAATTATATCATATTGGTTCAGCCTGAAAGCATGGATGGGGTCAAGCAAGTGAAGAACAAGCTATGTGAGCATGTGTTTCATGGAGATGCGCATCAGGCTGCACTTCTTGCAAGTTCCTGGCTGTGGGATGGCCAAGTGTACAGCATCTGAGGACAAGCTGGAGCCAGTGAAGAGGGTGATGCAGCAGCTTGAGCAGAACATTGAACAGGACAGCAAGAAGCAAGAAGCACAGGATCAACAGCTCGACAGGGCAACGGCTTCAGCATCAGCATCAGCAGCTCCAGCGAAGAAGCAGAACACACTTGCAGACTGCGCCTCTCAAGGCCTCCCCAACAACTGCCACCAACAGATTTTACCACCCACTCCTAGCCACTTTCAGTATTCACGGTTTTGAGGCCATTTTTAGCGTTGTTTGAAATCCAGGAACCATGAATGACCCAACCCTGGACCAAAACATAACTTTTACACGGGAATATAGTCTCCTCAAGGTCAATCAAAGGAAGATGCCTGTACAGTGCATGCAAAACCGGTCATTGTCGCTCTGACCTTCACAGCAAAGTCTTTACAATACTAATTTCAATTCAGAAAAAATCACCTGAATGCAAGGTAAATTGCCCCACACCATCCTCCTTGTAAAACAAACAGAAACGCCGGGTAGCTCAGCTGGATGTACAGATTCTCGGCATAGCTGCAGCAAAGGAGAATATTATCTGGTCAGCGCTGCACAACTGTTCAAGGACAGCTGTCAGAAAATTGGAAAAAGAGCTTTTTTGGATCACTCACCCCCACTTCTTTGTAGCACATTGTGGTTGGATAATGTCCATCTCAAAAGATAGGATACCTGCAGAATTGTGGAAGGGCACTTGAACAATGCAAGCTCCCGTTGGAAATGCTGGATGGATTGTCAAACAGCAAAATGCAGCAACACAGAGACCTTGTTAATGGCGGCTCATTGCTTGGTAAAAAGGAATGATCACTGTGCAATGCTGTGCAATGAATACATGTGGCATCTGCAGGAAAACTGTCGTACCAGCTATATTGAAGATGGTTTCCAGGACAAGAGGCCATTGCAAGTGGAAATAAGCGACAATTGACAGAGTTTGACCTGCACGGTGTTTGTCAGCACAGCATCATTAGCTGCTGCATTACTCATGACTTTGGCCTGCAAGGCATTTGTTTCTCAGTGTGTCTTAGCTCTGCCGCAATCACCGTTTGTACAAAACGTTGCCATGTATTATACTTACAGAAATTCATGAGCCTGCAGTGGAGAAAGGAGATAGGTTGAATTTAGTTTCACGGGGCGACTTAGGCATACTCATCATGCATCCTTAATGCAATGCTGTTGTAATCCAAGTTGCATTATGATTGAACTCAGAGCAATACTATGCCAATTTGGGCCAACATTAACTGGGAAAGGCAACAAGCATGCTAGTTTCAGGCATCTATTGCCCCCCTTGAATAGTCTTGCATTGATGCCGGAGCAATCTATGGGTACCCCTGGCAGCATGACTCACAGGTGAATTGTTTCCATGTTCCTTGAGACGCCAACCACGATGTAGACGAACAAGGAGTACATGCACTGCAAAGAAGCAGGAACAACTTGCGTGGTGTTTGACAGGGCAGACTTTGCAATCCAGGGCATGACAGCTTTATCACAACTTACCAGCATTCCAATGATATTTCCTGCTGGACTAATACACTCCATGCAGTTGTCAAACGCTCTGAAATACCCATCTGCGCATGACTGGCACAGGCGCCCTGTAGAAAAGGAGCCAAGGATTAAAGGCAGGGCTCAATTCATCCAGGCAAAATGGCATGCACACATTTTGATGGGCCAAACTTTTGCTGTGCATCCTTAAATCGACTGTGGTAATCAAGCAGGACAAAGCCAAAAAAAAGCATGATTCAGGTGATGATAATGAGGGTGAAAGCTTCAAAGCAACGTCCTTAGATTAGTTAAGACAGACAGCAAGGGATGCATTGCAAGCATGGCTAGAAAATCGGTAAAGCCAGCCCTAAGCTGACTGAGAGCTCCAGTCTTGGCTCTCAAGGAGAGACACAATGCCCTAGGCAACACCATGTCCTTATGTACATGCCATGATGCGCATGCAAGCGTGAATGCATCATTCTGCACAGCATTGCTGTGCGCATTGCACCAAGCAGGCAATTCACCAGAGATTCACAAACTTGTAGCGCAGGGGTTTAGAGTAGAGGTCCTGACCCTCAGGGTACCTAAGTGCTAAAATTTGTCTCTCTGCTGTGCACAGCACAGCATCATCATCATCAACGTAGAATGTGGAATCATTCCATTAAAAATAGACGGAAATGTGTGGATCCATCAGCAAGCTGAAGTCATCCTTAGGAGAACATGAATCTGTCAGCCAGGACAACCCCACACTTAGGGCTCAGCAACTACATGAGCAGGAGGATGCTGAGTTAATCCATGCCATCCAATGCCGTTCCTTGGGCGTAGGATGGCTAAGCTGGATCCCCAGGTGCGTCAGCTCCTTCTTGACTACCAAACATAGAACTCATCCCCGATAATTTTGCCTCCTGCACCGCACTCCAGCCAAATTTGAATGCCCCGATTACAGGTTTTGCTTGGCCTGCATGCCAAGTCTCAGGGCAGGGCTCAAGCTGGGTGGGTCATGTCGCCCATCTGCTGTTTACCAAACAAGAAGTTTCAAAGCACCTTGCCCATGGCCTCACCTGCCCCCCTGACATTGCAGGGCCATCTAAAACTTTTCGCTTGGCCTGAATGCTAAGTTGCGTGCAATGGGTGGACCAGGGTAGCAAGGTGTAAGCTTTATTGGAAGCTGGCAAATTTGGAGGCTTATGCCCCATGAATGAGGCTTCGCCAAAAAGCAGCGACGTGGTGAAGAGTACTTGGTGTTTGCAGCCTAAGGATTGCTTCTTTTGACAATGACACACAACAGGTGAAAGTTGAAACTTTTTTTTCTGCCTGTGCCCAAGGCCTGCAGGAACAGCCCTCTGACTCGCCTGTTTGAAAATGCCTACATCCTTCATCAACCATGCATTAGACACTCACACTGCTTCTGATGGGACAACATATCTTGCGCTGAGAAAAGCGCTCACCTTCATAGCCAGTGGCACATGTATAGTTCCCTGTGCATTGTGATCTCGGATTGCAAACGAACATACGGTGAGGACTGTCAGCCTCGGCATACCTGCACCAGGACAGCCGATGAAAGTCAGGTCTGTCAACCTCATCAAGCCAAATACAATACAAGTTAACCTCATCATGCCTGCATCATGACAAGCATGAAATATTTGCGTAACAATCTTGAAGTTACAAACCAGTAAAAGGAACATCATGACAACAAGTGGAATGCCGCTCTTCTGGCTGCAAAGCAGTGATCATGTGCACTGTCCAAGAAAAAGGGCACCTGAAACGAGTGGTTTTATAGGGAGTAAAGGATACACATGGCAAAGCAGGCTGTTCCAGGATAAGTATGATAGAGGGCTGTACATTTCAAAATCACAAAGCATTTCTTTACCAGGAGATGGGGGATGCAGCAGAATAGAGTAGCACTCAAGTGAGTCCTTCTCCATGGATACTGAGCCAGAAAATAGTCACCAAATTAGACCAGTGCTCTATTATTTTGGGCACGGGAAGCACAGAACACACTATTGCTGATAAGATTTGGAATAAATTGACAACAAGACCCATTGAAAGGGGTGGCAAGGAAAAATAAAGGCCATGTTGCCATCATGAGTTGACTTACAACTCAGTGGCTACCACAAGCAGACAGGTGAACGGAAAGCTATTGGGTCAGGCACAGCTTGAGACAACATTTGGAACTGGCCCTCCTCAACTGGATGTCACTATGAACAACATTAGAGAAAAACTGGTGCAGGAATAAAGATAGAGAGTTCTTTCCCTGCCTCTCAAGTGAGGGCACCCTGCTAGCAAGCTTTCCCCAGCACTCAACCACAATGTTTGACATATTCGTTCAATTTGAACAGGGGTAGGATGGGTGAGAAGCTCATTTGCCCTATCTGAGAGCCATGTGCACGAGCACATGTTCTTCCAATAGAGCAGGATCAAGCATTTGAAGCCTCAACTCTCAAGGTCAGAGGGCTTTGGGGCAATAATCTATGGTTTTCATCCTTGACAAGTTACGCTTCCAATGGAGCTTCAGACTACATGAAACCACATTCAGACATTAGTACAAGGCTCACCATCCAGGGAGGTTTCGGGGAGGATCTACACCGCCTGCACAAGTGGCATGCTCAGGGCAAGGCAGGCAGGCCGTGCCAGTCACACCTGCAAGGCCAGTCCATAACATGGTAGGAATGATGAAAGGGAGAAAGCATGCATTCATTTTCACCAAAACTTTTCTTCCCAAGGTTGAGGGTGATGACCATAAGCGCAGGTGATGCAATGAAAATACCCCAGAAAATTGATTAGGTATAATAAGTTCTTCGGTTGAAGGATACATATGACTCTTCATAAGAAATTAATGCAGAACAGCAGAATGCAAAATGAAGGAGGATATCCAAATGGAGAAATAACAAAGCAGTCCTTGCTGGTGCTGAGCATGAAGGCGTTTCAGGAGGAGATGAGCATGAGATTTTTCTTGAATGATCGTACGTACGTGCAGGGGTGTAGAATCCACGCATGCATTGGCAATGGCGTATGTCATCAGCCCCTGTGTGCAAAAGACAATTGCAGGAAAATTAGACAAGCTCACTGCTTCAAGTACATCAGGTAGAGGGCACATTGTTGTATGCAGCCTGCAAGTAAAAAATACCACACAATGCAGCCTTCCATTGTAAACGCCTCTTGTTCATGCCTGCTTACCCACCTGTAGAAAGAGTCTCAGTGTTTTCGGGGCAAGGGTGACACATCGCAGCGCCACTGGTGCTGACCCAATGGTTCTGAAAGCAAAGCAAAGGCAGGAGCAAGTCAATGAGAGACTTCCACGCAAAAATTGTGTTTAAAATCACACATACATGGCACATGCGCACATAAAAATTCACATATTTCCATACATACATCCCCCAGGCACCCATCTCCGTAACCACTCCCAGCATTCCCCCATCAGCAGCAGTACAACTACCTGCTGCAAGTACAGGTTAAGCAAGCCACCACGGCGTCTCTTAGGATTCAGACCGTCTGAACGGTTGAATTAACAGTTCAGTTTGGTACCGCAAAACCACGATTTCAGGAAGGGACAGCGGCAAATTGACTGGTCAATTGCCAATGCTCTAATTTTGCTGGGCCACATGCTGCTTACATGGCATAACAAGGAGGCTTCATGGAAGGAGCAGCAAGACTGTTTGATGTTGATTTACATAGCACCGCTCGATCCTGCATCCTGCTGTCAACTGAGGAGCAGCATCAACTTGTTCATGCTTACCATGTCACCTTACAAGGCAATTAATGTAGGGAGACACAAGGCACGACCTGTCTAAAAGCAACCACACAGCTGATATCCTCCAGAAAACATAGCCATGAACTAGCGTCGTGCAACAAATCCTCGCCTGTCTGCACCACCAAAGTCTAGCAGGTTCTGGACTTTCCAGACACACACAGGGCCATCTGAGTGCTCCCCTTCCTGACAGCAGCAAATCCATGGTCTCAAGACCTGGCTGCCCGGTTTGATACAGTTTTTGCAACAGGAGTTGTGCAGTGCCGGTGAGACAGGTTCGCTAGCTGCAGCTCTGTTCCAATTGAACTCACCATCAAGCAGCTTTCACAGTATGTCGAGTCCACTCGGTCCTGTGACAGAAAGTGGTAGGTTTGTAAAGGGGAGCGCTTAGCTGCCTTTGTTCTGATAGTGCCACATTGAAACAGCTGCTGGTCAAAGAGCTTCACCAGTCACTGAACATTTGTGATAAGAAAGCTTAAGCGTACATAAAACGCAACTGGGCAAAGCCAGCAAGGAGTCACTAGGATCAGAAGGCAATCCTACCATATGCGTTCCTGGCTTGCAAGTGATGCAGGCCTCATATTCGTCCTCATGTAGTATGGTACCAGGTTGGCAACTTGATTTGTAACGGTTTGGCATGGGCATGACAAATTCTTGGACAGCTTTGCTGCGAGGGAGGCCAACCGCTGGGGCCAAATAGGGTTGCAAGTCTGCAGTCATTCTCTTTACCTGCAACCAGCATTGTTGCAAGCTGAGAAAGAAAGAGAGAGTTTGTGCGTATTTGTGCTTACGCATGTGCGTGTATGTATGTATCAACTGTTATGTTGATCCAGAAGCAGAGCAACAAAGGAAAATAGCATTTAGTTGTTGTTGCTGCGATGAATCATGCCTACTAGATCAGTCCTTGACAGATTTGACAAACCTGTTGATACATGTGCAAAGAATTGCAAATCAAAAAGAGTCACGATAACACGGTCAGCAGGTTTTCTAGTTGGCTACCTGGCTTGCAGTGAAAGCACGCAAATCGGTCAATTAGTTGATCCCACCTGGAGAGTCTCCACTTGACCAACAAAGTTCTGTCGTAAGGGGCTGAATACAACTTTGCCATAGAAGGTATCAATGAACATATTTGTCAAGGTGTAGATGACCCGCTGCTTCCCAAAATTTTGGCCATCTTGGCAATCGATAAGGGGGTTGCCATCTCTATCGCCAAACAAGAGCGCATGTGCGCTGCCCCCTGTGGCCCCGATATTACAAGTTGTGAATGCAGCTTCCAGAGCTTTCTGCAGAACATAACCACAGGCAGAGGCTCCTGCAAAGCAACAGCAAGCTCAACATAGTGTGGTAAAGGATCAGGACCATTGTAGAAACCAATTGGCCAACAAACAGCTCTTAATGACATCCCCGGCCAATTGAAAGCAACCGGATTACCTGCAGCAATATGTGTTGGAGGTGTGCCCATGGTTAAGTAGTACAGAAGGGAATAGTCAGTTGAGGAAACCATCAAATAGTCTGTTACATCCGTGTCTTTGTGCCTGCAAGACGTCAAAAAATTGCAATGATTTACAACTGAGGCAGACGCTGCATGACTTGCAGCAAGATAAACACTTGAGCATGCACATCTGCAAGAAGGCTGGCGCTCTCCATATTCTTCCTGTTTGGAGCATCTGACCGGGTTCTGCTTGACTCTCTCATTTTGCAATAACGACGCTCTTTCAGATGCAAGTGCAATTGCTGACACAGGCATGCAGTGCCTGCCAAACGTGCAAACAGTGTCACCTTCTCTGCGGTCCCATCCCTGCTCCGAGGCTTTGACATCGGGCACTTACCATGATGCTGGAGTTAGCACATTCAAGGCAAGCTCGCCAACCTCCTCCAGCCATGTCTGCAGTGTATAAGGCAGAGGCAGCTCAACATGGGGCACTCCATACTAAGGGCATGCTTGTGAGAGGGTGAGAAGGGCAAGGCGCTTTTGGGGAATGTGCATGGAGGCAAAAGTGCGACTTCAAAAGATGCAACAGGGATGTTACAGTACCAACTTCCTCCCGGTGAGTTTCTTGGAGCAAGCAGCCTTAGGCTCATATCCTCCTATGCCTCTCTTGAAAAGCAACTCGCTGTGCCTCAATCGTCCTGTTACCTCCTAGCATGAAATATCAGAACATGTTGCCGAAATAGGAAGGCAGGTCAAGGTCAAACCAACAAGAGTCAATCCAGGTCGCAAGAAAAGGCTCAGTACTTGGGCAAATACAAGCTGCTGGGTGTAGTTTGCAGTGGAGCCTTTATGAGCCAAAATTACTCACGAGATTTGCGGGCCCGTTGGTGAACATAATGCCCTTAAGCGGCTTCCGCATTTCATGGATGCTTTTGAGGAACCAGTGGGCCTCAGCCGAGAGTGAGCAGCCCACCAAGGCCTCCGTGCTCCTTGAGAGGTTGACCTGCCTTGTTACACCTTCGGTCAACGAGGAACAAAGGCAACAGGCATGTAAACCTTAAGAAAAAGTATACACCACGTGAAAAAGTATTTCTTTGACCTGCATAGTGACTGCGCAATCATGATACGAATGTTTGATTTGAGGGTGCACGGTGCGCAGTTATGGGATTTAATATCAAGACAGGTAGGAGAATGAGTGGCCAGGATCACCCCGCCCGACTTTGTCCCGCCTCTCTCCCTTGGAGCCCTACCCTTGAAGCAGCCTTCCCACAGCGCTTTCTTCACAGTTGCAGTAGCAGGGGAAAATCCTGCCAGCACATGCAAGGCCAGCAACCCAGCAGCAGTGGTAGCAGGTGGAGACGGAGCAAGCCACGGTAATGACAGCAGTGGGGGGGAGCAACAGGGTCCCAACTGCAGCAGGTCGTCCTGGCTGGTTGGCCCACCCTCTTCCACCCTTTTCTAGGCAGAAAGCGGCCAACTAGCATGTCTTAGCATTCCCTCCACCCTGACAAGTGTGTTCAATGCCTGATTTTACCCTCTTTACGACCCATGTAAGGAGGGAAGCTTGGGGTGCAGTGTGGGACCCAGGGTGAACAAAATTGAGGTTGTCTGCTTGTGAGAAAGGCAACTATTTCCACACAGTCCACCATTTTATGACACCAAAAACCATTCGTCATCATTTTGTTGGCCGCAATGCTGGTCTGATTTTGAGACCATAGCCGGAACAAAAAGTTGTCCGCGGAGACAAAATCTTTGCAAGATTCAACCAGGCCAGTAATCGGACCCACTTAATTTGCATTCTGATGATTTTAGTTGGCCGCAACTCTGAGCAAAAAAGCGGAGGGGATGCTGCAGCGTGGGGGACGTCACTTCCTGCATCGGCCTGCACACATCCATCCCAATGCGTGCCCCCCACCAGCACGCTCCCCAAGTGTCCCCCTGTAAAATCTGACACACAGGATGGGGGATTTTAGACGACCCAAGAGCAGCTCAAGTCCATGAGTGCTGGCAAACCGGTGTAAGCTTGAAAACTTGCCCTTTTGTGCCAAATGGGTGCAAAACAGCATCTGAGCCACAAGAGCACCTCCAAATGCCAATTTTTCAGCAAACCTCAATACTTTGGACAAATAAACATGTTTGTTATGCTCAGGGTACGCGCAAAGGTGGTTTTAGGGCCTAAAAGTGTAGTTGGCCATACTTAGGGGAGGCCAGCCGTGGGGACGACCAGCAATAAAGAAGAAACAAGTATGGAAAGGAGACAGCATGGCGGAACAAGTGAACATTAAAATGCCTGCTCAGAGTGAACTGCTCAACTATGGGTTGCCTCGAACTGTCCTGAATGTCTTGCAGTTCATAAAGCCTCAGAGGAAATTTCTAACGATGCCTTGTGTGCCCTTTGGGGCAGAACCACCCGCATGGTTGACGCGCAGTTGTGTAAATCTATATTGCAGGGGGGGGGGTCAGGATGAGCACACTTTCCAACAGCAATAGAAATTTACAGACAGCACTGTTGTGGGAGCACCTTGGACAATGGAGACTTAAAACTGGTTTGTGAGTGTACAATGATAGCTTTGATCAATAGTGTGCGTGCTGAGGCAGCTTGCATTTTTCAACGCTGAGCAGAAGAAAGCAAACATAGCTGAATGATCATGGCACATGTTGCTGCTACAAGTGTGCCAAGCATCCAGTACCTGCAGAGTGCAAAAAATTTTGAGACAGTGTAACCTCAAATCCTCGCCCGCCTATATGTTTACATTGGCCAGCCACATGGTCAGCCTGTCATACCAATTCTTGATCACTTCCTGGTCAATCACGCTGTGAACTCACCCTCCAATACCTCTGGCTCTGAAGTTGTGTACACAATTTCTTGCACGGGAAGACCTTCTGCCACTGCTATTCGTATGGCTGCCTTACAAGCAACTCTCAACTCTGCCAAATCCCCTCGATAAACAATGGCAACCTGTCATGGCAGGGAGTAAAGAGTGAGACAAAATTGACATTCCAAAGAAGCACATGAAGCAGAAAATGCAAGCTCAGCGTGAGCCATGAAGTAAAAATATTCCACAAAAGCACTAAATTAATGCAATTTAGAAGTTAGCAACCCTTGGCAGCAGCACGACAAGTGTTACAAACACAGCACTAGAAAATAGGGCATGACTCACACCAGCAATTTAGCTGGAGAACCTGGAAACAGTGTTCTGCCTGGTACTGCCTCTTACCTGCTTCACTCCGGCATCCCTGAGGGCCGAAATGGGTTCAGAGTAGAAACTAGCAGTGGGCTGGGACAGACCAAACACGTTGGGCAGATCTAAACGCACAGGAAGGAAACGAATGAATCAATGGATGGATGGATGGATCAATCAACCAATGAACATATCTGTGGAATGCATGCTGCCATATGGCAAGGGTTGCTTTTGGGAAATATTCAAAGCGGAGGGCATCAATGTCCAGGTAACCTAACAGAGTTGCACCTTGCTCAAAAACAGCGGCGTTGGAGGTTACTCCATGAATGTTGATAAGGTTTGCCTTGTTAGACAGCACAGACTCCTCCTTGGCAAAGTTGGGCTGAGCATTTGCAATGAAGTCCACTCCTTCGCTGATCAAATCAGCCACAGCTGCTTCATGCTTCTGTAGGTCACTTTCGTCATCCGTTACGTTGAGGTCAAACGAGTAGCGGAACGTAACATCTTTGCCAACGATCGGAAATCCCAAGGGGTACTTTTTGTCCAGTTTTAACTTGTAAACCTCCCAACCTGCAAAATACACAAGTGGATAATGAGCAGTAACCGTCGGCACCAACATGGCCTAATACACGGCCATTCAACAGATGATTTTGATGCAGCAGAGCAAGGTTGCTGCAGAGAAGTAAAAAGTAGAAGGGCTCTGATGAGGTTAATGAACCGTAAGGAACACTGATTTAAGAAGGGCAGCTGCGCCGTGATCGAGCCCTGCTGTTGAAGCTTATTTGATAAAATAGCGCACACATAGCCCTGGCTCAAGAAACATGGGTTTGAAATCAACTCTGCTGCAGACGAATGCAAATAAACCGTGCAAATCCAGGGAAGTTTAAACCATAGCAACTGGAGGCTTTACGAAAAAATAACCCCAGTGCAGTCAAACATGAGATTTTTAAAGGCCCGGTCCGGTAGGACTGGAAAGATTATTCCAAGTGTCTCTGGTGGGACCTTGAAGAGCATTTTTGTCGACAAGAACCAAATTGATGCGAAGAACTAGGAAGAGGTCGCTTGCCCAACCGCAGTCTACATGTAAGTCATAAATTCCACCTGAGCCCATAATCCTGGCCTGCCAGCCAGCGATCGGACTATGATGGTAACCTGCAAGTCAGCCAATACCCACTTCACATGCATGCATGCTCACGCACATCCGCATAAACACGCGCACACACACACATGCGCACTCACATTTTACACACTCGTGCGCCGCGCGCGCACACACACACACATAAACAAACACACATACATGCACGCAAGCTTGCACGCACACATACAAGCGCGCACACGTACGCGTATAAGCATGTGTGCATGCACACGCATGCACGCACATGCACACACAGTGTGTCACACACATACATCCACACATACACATCCACGCATACACATGCGTGCATGCGCACAGGCAGCGCATACGCACAAACATCCACACACACACACACACACACGCACACACAGTTCCAGGAGTAGGATGACAATTTCCAATTTAGTGCCAACAAAGAAACAAAAGCCCACATTAAACGGCAATGAGAGAGGTTTTCTCATCACAAGTGGACATTAAGAATGGCAAAGTTTCCTGAAGCTCCATGAGCCGTTGAACAGCTGCGGGACAAAAACACAAAAACATGCGGGCGTGAGCCCCCGGCCAGAGACTGAAACAACTCAAAAGGAGTTCTGGTAGGACTGGAAATATCATAGACGTCTCTCCGGTAAAACTGGAGATTTGACAGACCCCCTGAACTTCCCTGCAGGAACTTCCCAGCTGGTGCAACTGTTTCATATTCAGCAGCAGACGATACCACCGGTCAACGCTTCAGGGTAAGGAAGGGCATGGGGTCCCTCTTCATGTGTACCAGCTGGCTAGAGTCATGCGCATCATGATCATGCATTTTGACTGAAGGCCATTCTCTCATGAAACATGTTATTTTCACTAGCAGTGCTCCTTTTGCACCAGTGAACAATCCACGCAGGAGCGAAATCCGTTCCTTCTCGCAAGTTGCAAGCCCATATGCATACACGCGTGCGCACACCTTTGACGCTCTCATGCCAGTCAGTGAGCTCTCCAGTGGCTGAGGAAACAATGCCAACCTGTGGAGGAAGGAGTTGCGAAGGAAGACCAACACTATGACAACCTTTCGTGACTTGACATGGTCCTGCCTTGCTGGCTGAGGGTTTTCAAGGGTAATTTGCAGGAATTGGTGAATTTCTGGGAAACATAGCTGTGTACACACACACTGTGAATGCTTAAAAGCTCTTTAGACCTGCCTGTGCACATGCACTCAGTACATGCATGAACGTGCACGTGCGGTGTCGCTGAGGGTGCTTGCGCGTGCTGCGCGTGAGCGCATGCAAGCATGTATGCACACTCATGCTTGCAAGAACGCATACACACATAAGCACAGCAATGCTACAGTCATGTGAACATGCATACGCCCACACTGTGACACCACGCAGCATTTACACCATGTGCATAATGATCCTTGCAAGGCTGTGTCTGTATGCGTGGCATTTTTTGTGGCAGCGCAGCGGTGGCTGTAAATCCGATTCAGGTGACAAAGAATGTGAAGGAATTTAAAATTGACGAGTGCAAGAGCATAAATGTAGCTAACAGCAACAATGGACTGGACGTGGTTGTTGATACGATATGGCCTGCCACGCGCGTGGTGCGGCACACCACCGTTCTCCATTTCTTCCCGTGTCCCTTTAAAGATCAATGCTGAGTGTTTTGCTTTTGCCCACCAGCAGCAATGCTCACCTGGAAAAGTGATTTACCATCTGCGGCCACGAGCAAAGAGAAGAGAGACAGCAGCAGCGCGAGCCAGCCGATCCAAAGGAAGCTTGAACCTGACTGACTTGACATTGAAAATTTAGTGTTTGGATGGTCATTGAAAAGTAAGTGTCCCCATGTCGGCTGTGACGCGTACTTTTTTTAGGTATGACACGTGTCTAGACAGCTAGCTGACACCCTTGCTGACACCCTATACCTACACCCATTACATCTTTGAGATCTGTATTACACGGACCTGCACCCTCTGAGTGAAACGTCTGGACAGTAGTCCCCATCACAAATATCGCCTTAGCCAATAACATTAAATGAACAGGCCCTAGGAACATTTTTTTTATTTAAACAAACAAGTTAGTGCTCAGCACACAGCTATTGCCAAGCCTAAACCATTGAAAGAACAGGGAAATTCACCTTTGTTGGAACAGCTTGAGCTTGGTGCACGTGCGCAGCCGCTGAGCGGCGCGCAGGCCACTATTTGCAATTGCCCTCATTCTTGTGCCTTGGGTGCCTACAACTTATCTCCACAGGTCTATAGAGCTACGTATGTCTTGTTTTCAGTTACATTTGTAGTACCTGTCCTCAATATTCATTAATGGTGGAGCGGTGTAGGCAGCAACGAAGAGGGGCCAAGCACCGAGCGGAGGCATGGGAGGCATGGATATAAGGCAAGTGGAGGGTGGTGCCTGTGGTCTGGGGGCCGGGCAAGGCGTGCACTTAATGTGTCGGCACCAGTGCTCTAGATCTAAGGGCTGTTCCACAGGCTTCTGCGTGGTCAGCAGTTGGTAGCAGCTAGTTAAGCTAGTCTGCTAGAATGCAGACTCTAGTTGTGCTCAGCAGATCTGTCTAGACAGCTGCTGGGCATGGCTTTCCTTGGTTGGAAGGCTGACAGTGCTGACTCTGCTTGCTGTTGAAGGTCTGGAACTCCAGTCTTTCAGCTGTCATCCTGCTCTCTTTCTCATTGCTGGACCTGTCTTCTTTCTCTGTCTGCCGTGCTTTTCTCAGTCTGAACTTCTTGGTGGGTGGGTCGTACGGTCTGTGCACCAATGTGGCCCCCTTTCCTTAATTGATGTAGGGAGTGTTTCACTGCCTACGTAGTTTTTTTTTCTTTCGATGGGCCAGGTTTGTTGTTGTGCATTCTCAAAAATATGTGACAATCAAGCTGGAATGTCTTGATTTCTTTGTATGCAGACATTCAAAGTCATGTGGGGTACCCCAAAAAAACATGATTCAGGTGGTGATAAAGAGGGTGAAAGCCTCAAGGCAACGTCCATAGATTAGTCAAGACGAAGGAAGCATCGCAAGCATGGCTGGAAAATTGGTAAAGCCAGCCTTACGCTGACTGGGAGCTCCAGTCTTGGCTCAAGGAGAGGCACAATGCCCTAGACAACACCAGAGCATGCAATATGTACATGCAAGCGCGAATGCATCATCCTACACAGCGTTGCTGTGTGCCTTACTGCATGCAGTCTGTGTGGCAGTTAATAAGGGCAAATCATGCAAGCTGCATCCATTGCTTACTCATTTCCCCTGGGCTTGAACCAAGCAGGCTGTGCACCAGAGATTCCCAAAGACAAAGCACAGGGGTATAGAGTAGAGGTCCTGCTCCTCATAACACCAGCAAAGTGCTAAAATTTGTCTCTGCTGTGCACAGCACAGCAACATTACCGTATAAAACGTGGACCTCATTGCAATGAAATAACGAAAACCTGTGGACCCATCGGTGAGCTGAAATCATTCCAAGGAGAACATAAATTTGTCAGCCACGCCATTCCCACTCCCTGGGCTCAGCAACTGCATGAGCAGGAGGCTGAGTGAGTCCCCGTCAACAGGGCCGTTCCTCGGGCATGGGGTGTTTGGGCTGGATTCCCAGGCATGTCAGCTTCTTCTTGACTACCATGAAAATAGAATTCATGCCCATTAAGTTTGCCCGCTGCACCCCAGGTCACCAATCTTGACAGCCCCTGTGAAAAGGCTTGCTCGGCAAGCTTGCCAAGTTTCAGGGCGGATGGTAGACTGGCTGATTCAGTCCAAAAACTGCCTGTTTAACTCGCTGGAACATTTCTACAGCACCAGCCACTGCCTCTTTTGGATCCCTGACGCTGCAGAGCTGCCAAGCAGTTTTGTCTTCTATGCTAGCCAAAGTTTCAGGGCGAGGGGTGCGCTGGAAAACTCTCTCTACATCAATTATGAAAGAGAGACACATTGGCTCAAAGAGCCGTGAGTCTCCCTCACCAGAAAATATTCATATATTATATATAACATTAATGAGAGGGGAATTAATGTGGATCGGGTGGGTTTCTGGCAGCACACTGCTCCAGGGCACCAGTGTTATGATGAGTGATTTTATTTTCAATGGCACGCCTGGTAGAAAAAAAAAGAAAAACTATGTAGGCAGAAGAAATCTCCCTACATCAATTAAGGAAAGGGAGACACATTGGCTCAGAAGAGCCATGAGTCTCCTCCACCACAAAGCTACAAGGAAGAGAAAGCTAATGTGGATCTGGAGGGTTACTGGAAGCACCCGGCTCCAGAACCTGGCTGTGAGAAGCATTACTATTTTCCATAGCACGTTTAGTGGTAACAAGCTTGTGGGCATACTGAACCGAATGGGCGTGGAGTTTTTGAGCAAGTTTATGGGCCTGTTGATGGTCCAGTCCAAGTTGTTTAAACTGGTTCAAGGTATGATCAGTGTAGCAGGTCCCACCAACACCCAGAAGGATAGTGTGGAGAGTCACAACTTTAGCACTAATAAGTTTCCTGAGGTCTGTATGCTGCTGCTGTGCCGCCTCTAACTGTTGTCCAGGCCTCGTGTCTTCATAGTACTTCATTTCAATCAAGTGCACGTGCCGCCGGTTTACATGAAGTTGGTGGGGCTGTCTCACGCGGTTGGCTTGCGTGGTCCTCTGTGTTGGGTTGTGTCTGCTGCGTAATGCATGCTGTGAGCAAGTGGAAGAAGGAGAAGAAGGAGTTGGTTTGGCTTTATAGGGAGTAATCAGTATAGCATCAGGACGACTGGATGTGAGTCTAGATCTCTTAGGAAATTTTCTAGGAAAAAGATAAGGGGGTATAATTCTGTTTGATGCATGCGCAGGGATTTGGAGGTTGCGTTGCGCCAACTTGTCATCACTCCCTATGTCCATGTTAACCAAGCCTGCCCCCCAAGGGCTTTTGCTAAGAGCTTTGATGATCATTCTTCCAGCAACAATGTGGCGTTCAGTTTTCATGCTGGAGATGATAGGGTTTAGGCAGCCTGAAAGCACATGGAGTGCGCTGCAGTGCTTCCTTTATGGCGACATTTTTTGTCAATCGACATAAAATCAGGGTTTTTGGACATTTTACAAAGACATAAAATCGGGTTTTTGGGGTGTTGAGGGGCTCTGGTGAAAAAGGGGGTCGAAGCACCTTAGAATGCCTATGAACCCTCAAATTTCGAGTCAAGTAACCCAATTCACTAAAATTTTCCAATGAGTGAGAAGGATAGCAGGAAAAAGAGTGAAGAAGGGGCACAGTGATGGTGAATACAAGGCCAACAAGCCACATGTTGTCACCAGTAAGTTCCAGGCAGGCTGGCTTGAGCCCCCCAACTGTTCCCTGCGAAAGCATTGGCTGGGGAATGGTGGTCTTGATGGCAAAGATGAGTATGTGGTGCTGTGCACCATCTGCAAGACCAGCTTCCAGTGCAGAGCGCAGGCTGTGAACGCGCATGAGCAAGGCAAGAAGCACAAGGGGAGCATGGCAGCTTGGCAGCAGAGACAGAAGGACTTGGCAGCTTGGCAGCAGCGCATGGACAAGGGTGCACCGTACACAGCATGCAGACTTCGTATGGGAAATAGCCAGGAGGCCGCAGGCCTCCCGGCGGGCTGGAGGCGCATGGGCAAAAGACATAAAATCCAGTTTTCTAAAGTGGGCATATTTTGGTGTGACATAGAATCAGGGTTTTGCAAAAACCAAAAAGGAAGCACTGGTGCGCAGTCTAATTGATGACAGCCTGGAAGAGGGCAAAATGGGTTAGTGGACATCTTGAAGCGAATCGCATGTTTTTGGTTATAGAGGGTACCTGTGCGATATTGTAAAATGGTGCACTTGATAGGTGAGGATATACAAGGCATTTTTCTAAAGGCATTGCTGATTTTCTTGTTAACATGAGGTAATAAGCTCTGATAGTAAGAGTAGTAGCCTGTTTTAGGGTTGGCATATCCAAGTGTTTTGTATGCATACGAGACTGGAGAGCATTTTGAAGATTGGGGAGGTAGGTGATCTTAGGATTGGGTGCAGGAGCTGTGGATGTGCCAGCATTGTGTTCTTTCTTTTCCTCCTTGGCTAACCAAAATAGATGAGAAAACGGATTCCCGCCAGGGCCTGCGCTAGGGATCCCAGTATCAGCTACGATATTATTGGCTTGGCTTGCTTGATATTTAGCAATAGCATCTGCACATTCGTTACCAGCAATGCCGGCATTTTACTTTGTAGGCACAGATATTGGTTTGTGAGTTGCTAATGAGGGTAGATATGGTTTTTAGGACATCCCCTTGAATATGTTGTTTGTGCTTCTCTGGGTAAATAAGTTGTTTACGTATTTGATGAAGAGAGGTGAGACTGTCTGAAGCAATGTGTGAATAAGAGTGCGTGATGGCAGCAGCAATTGCTGCTAATTCAGCTCGACATATGATGTTGGTAATTTCAGCACCGTTGGGCTCGACAAAACTTCTGCTGTCAGTGAGAGGGCAGTAGACGCCTGCTCCAAATTCTTGTTTGCCATTCTGGGTGTGGCAGCTACCATCAGTGTAGGCCCATGTCCTCCAGTCAGGGACTTTGAGCTTGAGGGTTGGACTAGATAAGTTAGGTACAAAAAGTTCTTCCTGATTACCTATGTGTGAATAGGTTGGGTTTCTAGATGTTTGTTGTTTGTCAGAGGGGAGGCGTTGACGTTTATTGAATCCAGGCATACCAGCATGCATTGTATTGAGGTAGAATGGTTGCCTAAACTGCGCAGCTTCCAGTTGACTTCTGGTACAGCCGAAGCCAGGCCTTGTAGCCAAGCTGGGTTATGATTGTTTAAATGAATCCTTGCAGCTGCGTTCCAGACTGCAACAATTTGTAGGTCCCATGTGTGCTGAGGAAGAGGTATTTCCTGGTTGAGGCATGATTGTGGATCATTGTAGCAAAGGTTGGTATGAGTGATGGTTCCAAGTTCACAACAGAGACGTCCACGTGGTCACAAACATGATTTTGTTATCTCTTCTTTCTTTATAACCTTCTTACCTTATCTCTTCTTTCCAGTCCAAGTTTTGTGAGTTTTTTTGGCCAGGTTTGGTTACAGGCCCCACAGACCAGAAGAGATCTGGCCCAGCTCCCCGGGAGGTGGAGGAAGACGAGCAACAAGTGAAGGCCAAGACACATTTTTCAGAGTGCACAGTCTCAGTCCATGAAAGCACCCCGGGGTCCCTCTGTGAGGTATGGGGGATTGGATGTATTTAGGAGGATCCATGATCCGGCCAAGATCCAAGCCATGTATGGGGTACAGGATTAGCCTGGGGCCTGATGGGCTCTGCGGTTTCTGACAGGATGTCTGGAGCCTCGTGACAACTGTTTGTAAAATGCTCAAGCATTGTAATGCACCTGATGTCTCATGCTCGCATGTGCCCACTGATGTCCGATAGGCTACATACATATGCTATATATACATACATATGCTCAGCAGAAAGGATTGGTGATAAATGCTGCCAAGTCTGAGATCGTGCACTTTATTCAAGGGGCGATAATGTGCCAGTTTTCACGTTGAGTGTGAGCTCGTTTGGCGTGTGCAGATTCCTTTAGATATTTAGGCTTGCTGTTCACCAAACAGCGCAACTTTCAGGTCACTAAACACATGCGTGCCCCTTTCCTGGCTGGTTGTAGACAGATCACTGAATTGCTTGGCAAGCAATTCGCATCTGAGCACCATGTGACGGACAGGCTGCATACCATGCTCTGGCTGACTAAAATATATGCTCTCCCTGCTAGCACAAATGCATGTCAGATTTGGGGCAATAAATTTATGAACTTCAAGAACTTCCTTTGAAAGAAGGAGCTGAAATGGACTGTCTTTTGCAACCTGTGCACCTGTGCTTATTGAAGCGTATCCTTGGGGTAAAGCGCACCACTCCTGATTGGTCTGTACTGCGGGAATGTGGACATGAACCTTTACAATTTTATTGGCTCCGCGCAATTAGGTTTCACAATGCTTTACTGTGCAGCAACAGCACTACACTCAGTGGGGTACTGCAAGCAGACGTTGAAATGAGCAGTCTTTCTCGCAAATGCTGGACCTCAGAATTTTTGGCTGCATGCACAGGCTTAGATAGGTGCAACGTGTTTACTTATTGCGTTCGGTCTGGGCAGCCTGCAGTCATTAGGGAGTTTGTTGTTGATTTTAGAAAAAGGCTGCAAGGTGTGTGGAATGCTGATGCCTTGGCAGAACATGGTGAACACACGGACAGATTAGCAGAGGGGCTATCTGAGGCCCAAAATCAGATGTTTTTTGCATGCTCTTTGCATATGTGCACCCCAACTGGTAAGCTTTAAACTTGGATTCATCTGGCTATTCTTCCTATAGCACTAGAGTTTCAAGAAAGAAGAAAAGAAAAACTACGTAGGCAGAGGAAACTCTCCCTACATCAATTAAGGAAAAGGAGACACATTGGCTCAGAAGAGCCGTGAGTCCCCTCCACCACTAGAGTTTCAATCTTACCAGTTGGGGTGCACGTGCCTAATCAGCCGCGGCGTGAACCCTAGTTTTCACTATCAAAACTCCACATCTGACCACCCACCGCACCAATTTGGGTGCTTTTTGGTGATTTGGAGTCCTTGTAACAAAAAAAATATCATTGCAAAAGAAATGGAGTGAAAAGACCCAGTGGTTGGTGTTATGTGGCAATTTCAGCCATTTCCCCATAATTAGGGTTTTCATGCCCCATGTGAGCTTTAGCCCAGCCTATCTGAGCACACAGGGCGAATTACACAAATCTGAGCATATGCTCTGGTAATGCCAGCCACAATTCAGAGTAAAAGTTGTCCCAATTAGATGAAGTGGCTGTGGGTGGGCACACTTCAAATGCAAAAAAGGAGCATATTTGGGCACATGCTCAGATAGCCACCTCTGACAAATTAGCCAAGTATCATCACTGGATGACACTTCCTTTGAGACACTTGTCTATTCATGGCGCGTCCTGTCCTGTCTCCAGGTATTTGCATCTTGATTTAGGAAAGCACATGCTGAGAAACATAGCGCATTTTTGTTTACATGCTCACACTTTTTAGAGTCGAGACATCACTTTGGCAGGAGCACACATCTGAGTGTGATAGGTGCGATTAAGGTGGACTCCAAAATGAAAAGCATGTTTTGTTTTTATGTTCTTACAATTCTGTGTATTCACTTTGAAGGACTTTTGCACACCTATTCTCTGACTTCCCCTCTTCTCATAGGATTTTTCTGGACGAATCAGGCACTTCAACTATTATCAAGCTAGCTCTGAGGATGTCTTTCATTTTGTGCAGAAGCAAACTATAACACCTATCGTTTTGATTCCAAACTCATGGATATTTTTTGTGCAGTTGGAACAGTTCGACGAACTACTAGTAGTACCTGGCTGAAGGTCAAACCCCATTGTAACTTGTAACTTACATGTGCACACGTCAGGCTGCCCGGGTGGTTACTCTTTTGAAACTTTGCAGTGCATGTGCATATATGACCAGTGGCGCCGAGATTTGAAGTACAAAACATATGATGAACTTATCTGACACACCATTTTTGGAGTAATGCTGTTCTCTACTTCTCTCAGAGTCTGAACATCATGTGTGGACATGGAAGTGTATTTTCTGAAATCTGACATTTTGCATCATGATGGAGTGCGAATGGTCACACTGTGAGTGGCACTTTTCAAGCTTGTCTCATGAAGAGTGACAGTGTATGATTCCTTATAGCAATTGGCACTTCCGAAGATAAGAGTCTGAACTCAGCTCAAAGACTTGCTTCCTTCTCCAGTTGACATTTGTTCACAGCTTTGGCTTGGTTTGGTTACAGGCACTGCCTCGTGACGAGGTGGCACCTCTTTGCTTCAGCTGCTTTGGTACAAATAGTAGTACTCTACGCCGTGTTATGCAAGCCGATTTGAAGTTGCAACCTAAGGATGACAAGTGCTGGACAGCGCAGTTAATTCAAGCCTTCCAAGGTTTGCGTGGTTCTGAAATTTTTGAGCAGGCTGTGAGGTCAGGACTCCTCGGAGGTGCCATTTTCATGAATGATTTTAGTGCAGACTTGAGGTACAGATTGCAAGGAGTTTGGAGAGAAGCTGAGTCAGTGGATCCAAGGGGAAACAACAATAAACTAGCTACTTACCAAGCTTGGTTTGCTACTCCTTTTGCTTGCAACGCTCGCCAAACCTATGCACCCCTGCCTTGGTATCTTTTTTTGGATTTGCCTAAGCAAGTTATGCGTAATGTGAGCAGGTTCCGGCTTCGTGCTCATACTTTGAAAGTTGAATCGGCTGTTTGGCAGGATGATGGTGCCTCTGTGTCACTAAGACAACAAAATCTGACTTGCCGGTGACTTGCTGATGACTTGGCAAGTCAGACTTGGGACTTGTGCAAGTCATTTTTATACTTCAAGTCCCTGACGTTGACATGTGACTTGGTCAAGTCACCCAAGTACCCCCCCCAAGTCCCCAAGTCCCCAAGTCTGACTTGCACCTGACTTATGGTGACTTTTGGGACTTGGGGTCAGAAGATCATGTAAGTCCCCCAAGTTGACTTGCCAAGTCCCAAGTCTGACTTGGGGTCAAGTCTTTGAGTTGACTTGTCACCAAGTCTTTGCAAGTCAAGTAGATTTGCTGATATTCTTGAGGGTACCCAGTATCTCCTCTAGCTACAATTTACCTTCCCTCTTCAATTTCATTCCTTCGGCCTTCTTTTTCCTGTAACCTTCCCTCTTCAACTTCATTTGCTACAGGTTAAGGAGTTGCCAAATATGTTCCCAACATCAATATCCCAAATGAATAACTACCAATAAATAAAGGAAGATGATAGCACCAATGAATACAGTCAAGAGGTTCAAATACCCTCCCAAAAATGTTGCACAACAGAAGTGACCAGGAATCCATCACCTATGACTTCTACCCTAATGCACCTGCTAAAGACGAGTCGAAAGTCTCATTGTGCAAGTAATAGCATGAGTCTCTCAAGAATTACACAATTTTTCACATTTGGCGTCATCAAGCTGGGTGTCGTAATTCTCCATGCCCACCGGGGCGCGCCTTGTCCTTACACTCTATTGGTAGGGAGCCTCCTCTGTTTCATCTTTGATAGCTTGATGCCAATTCCTCTGCTGAGTGCTCATCATATCGCTCAGCACCTGCACGCACACATGCACCATTGTATGATGAAGATCTTTTTATTGACCTTTTCAAACCTTAACAGTTTTTTTGTCCGGCTCCAAAACACTGACTTTATTGCTTTCATGGTGAGCTTTCACTTCAAAACTGAGGTCAATGCATCCTAGTTCAAAACTTGTATAGATTTCCATAAGTTTTGTCATAGTTTAAATTTTTGATGCTGGTTGAGAATCTTTCACCAGCACAAATCAGCCAGAGTATCGCGCTGTAGGGCAAACCCTTGTGATCCTTGTATGATGGTTGATAGGACTTTCCCAAAAGCTCTTTGTGCACACAGAGAGGATGTGATCTAGAATCTTGGCAGGCTCTGCAAAACTTCATTGCCATTACATGTCTTAGTAATGTACACATATATGCACGCCCAAACAAGTGGACAAGGGAAGAAAAAACAAAATTGAAATCAATATAGCAAAATGCATAGAACAGTCAACTCAGTTCAACTGGTCCTGTTTGGTGAACCCCTGCTGTGTGCTAGGCCTGCATGTTTGTGCGCACAGCCAGCAAAATTCAACCCCTATGTGCCCTGACCCTCCAACTGCACCCCCAAGTCTGCAAGTGGCCCCAGATTGTGCCCTGAGTGCAGAGGTGGCCACCTGCTGCGAGCAGGAGGGGGGCTGTTTTTGGGGGCGCTCCAAAGTCAGCTACGAGAAGTGCTGAAGTTAGGAAATGGCTTTCTTTTAGTAACGTATGAAATTAGGTGCTTCAGCGGGGTGTTGGGGTAGGGTTCAAATTTCAAATCCTATTTCGTCCAAATTTCTGCTGACAGCCACAGATATGAAGATGCAGACATTTTACACGTTTCGAAGAAAATCATGTAAACAGAATTGAGGGGCAAGCCCACTTTTAAAATCTGGTTACAAACTTGTCTAAATGAAAATCTTACAAGCACCAGGGGCCATCACAATAACCCCAAATCAATTGCAATATTACCAGCAGGCTTCCCCCACACTCGGTGATGAAGTTTGGGCCTGAGTAGGGTCTCTCCCAAAAATGGCATAACATACCAGGGGTGACCGAGAAGTGCAGGCATAGGGCACAGAATGCGCTCCAAAATCTTCAAAAAATCAACAGGGAAATATCTGCATATTCAAAACACAAGTTGGTATGTCCGAACGAAAAAAATGCCATTTTTTGGTGCACAGAGTTCCAACTCAGCTACACCCTAGTATTCCCAATCAGGTCAGTCAAGAAGGTTTGAGTTAATGCCCCATTACAACCAGATGATTCTAGACCTATCTTAGCAACTCTGAATACTCAGTTTGTGCCGGGGGGTGCCTAGGGTGTGGCGCCAGAAATCTAGCAAAACCCCTGCCAAAATGGGGTCTCCGGGAAGCTCCCCCCCGGCTAACCTGACCAACAGCGATGGCTGGGCACTTTATCAAGAGCACATTCTGGGAAATCCCGGGTGCTGGGTTTTGAAGTGGTCCTTTATATTCTTACAACCACAACAGGCAAGCTAGCAAGGCAAGCACATCTCACTTGCCTGGTGGTGGCGCCCAGAGTTTATGCGAACAATGTGGGAGCCTATCTCTGTCGAGGCGCCTAGAGGGGCGCCGACCATATCCTGCACAATTTATGGTCAATGCCATTGCAATCATCAAACAATTTGGGAGTGCAACCAAGCACTGAAGGGTTTCCCATCAAGGAACAGGAAGCCAATACAGCCTTCACGTAACTGATCCTTCAAATCAGGAGGTGAGCTAGCCATGCACAACCAAGTCACCTACTCGCGGTGCTCGCCCATGTGTCTAGCAGACTCCATCTGCACGCCTGGTAGCACACAGGCCATATCCTTCACAACCCACGGGCAGCAAGATTTCAAACATAAATTTAATCCCATAATGTGTGTGAATGTGCGCGCGCGCATGTGTGTGTGTGTGTGTGTGTGTGTGTGTGTGTGTGTGTGTGTGTGTGTGTGTGTGTGTGTGTGTGTGTGTGTCACAACGTTAACTCAGTTTTGCGCACCTCGGTCCTGAGGGATTCCTGAGACGGCCGTGTCTGAGAGCACGGTCCCCGGTGAAGCACCTGCTCCCGACAAGCTGGGAGCCAGGGCAATCATTGGCCTGCGAGACTCAGAAGTCGAGACTCAGAAGAAGAAGGCTCCAGAATCGCTAACCCAATGGCTGCGAAGATAGCAACCTGACATCCCGTGTGAGCTACAGCCTAAAGCTGAGCTTCTAAAGCTCGTCCGTTGGCCTTGGTACATTGCCAGGGATGAAGCGCAATGTTCCCTTCTACCATCGTCAAATTAAATTTGTCTAGCAGTCTGAAGCATTCCGGAACCACAAAAACATTATCGTTTCCTGCTTCCAAAGGATGACGGGGCGTGCAGGGCGTGCAGGGCGTGCAGGGCGTACAGGACAGTGAGTCTTGGAGAGAGAGAGGGAGAGACAAGCACGCACGCACGCACTTATGCACGCACCACGCGCGCGCACACACACACACACACACACACACACGCACGCACGCACGCACGCACGCTCGCATGCACTCACGCACGCATGCACCCATGCATGCACACACACACACACACGCAACGCATGCACGTACACACACACACGCACCCATGCATGCATACACACACGTGCACACACACATACACACATGGTACACAACACACGTGCACGTAACAAAAGCATGCTTGATTTAATGTACGCATGCACACAGACGTTCACTCTCATGCATGCTCACACACACACACACGCGCGCACACAGAGGCGCACGAGCACACACACACACATACACCACAAACATGCATACACCACAAACATGCATACACTTCATACTTACGTAACCTCACCACGGAGGAACACAAACTCAGTTGCGTGCTCACACGCACACACACTTGTGCATACACACACCCAACACACTTCATTCTCTTCATCTCCATCACTCTGGGGTGGGATTTGCTCATCAAATGCACTCCTTCAACCCTTTTGCTCATTGTAACCTGCTGCTGCTCAACATGTTGCTGCGATTGCTAGCAATTTTGAGCATCTTCTTGCAATTCGGGCTTGAAACGCGCTCTTGCGCCTCCCTCCTTGCTGCATGAGCAAACCCAGTTAAAGTACAATTTTCTCTTTGATTTCTCTTGTATGTATGGACTCGCACATTTGCAGAACACTGAGGGTGCTTGCGTGTGGTTGTGCTTGAAAATTTTCAGTTAAATGATTGCTGTTGGCTGCATGCAATTGCTGGAGGTATACAAACTTGTCACAATGCACCAACCAGGCACATACTTGGAAGCAGCTATGTAATAAGCATTTTTGGTGCAGGCCAGGGGTTATATTTAAATCATTCCCCACAGCCCCAGCAGACAGGCCATAACTAGTGTGCAAGAAGATTATGGTATAGAAAAATCATTTGTACAAAATACCACAGTCAAACACAAAAGTAAGCTTGCTTCTTTTCAGTCAATGTGTACTGGAGTTGAATGGATTGCATCCGGATCCTGCCAGGACGCTATGCTGCTGCAGAGGTGCTTGATATAGGCTGATGAATATGTCATATGGCACCCTGAGAACGCTCTTGTCCCATTAGCAAACCCAATTGCAAGGTATCTTTCAAAGAAGCCCTATGGTTGGCCAACCAGGCATAGTGCACAATCAAGCACAGCAAACGCAAGCTGCTTAACAAGTAGCATTAAGATCCGGACACAAAGCAAGCAAGGCAATGCTCAAGTGCTCCCAGAGTAGCTATTCTGGTTGTTGATGTCCCTACACCAGCTGCAGCGGAATCTAACTGTACATTGTGACATGGTTTGACTTGGAGAGACTTGGCAACAAGTTGACTTGGCTGCAAGTCCACTTGAGTGACTTGTGTTGACTTGTGTTGTAAGTCAACTTGGCTTCAGGTTGACTTGCACCATGACTTGGCTGCAAGTTGACTTGGGTCTGTGCAAGTTGACATGGAGGGCCCCAAGTCAACTTGCAGGCCCAAGTCTCCCGCAAGTTTCCCTCAAGTCATGGGCAAGTCAGTCTTTTTTCCCAGTGTGTGTGACAGGTGTCATTGCAACCAAACTCAAGATGAAGCACATGTCCTTTTTAACTGTACTGATGGACACGTTTGTTCTCTGCGCCGCAAGTATCATGTCACGACGAGAGTCTGCTGTGCCAAGAGTGTGCTGCAAGTTAGTTGAGTTAGTTAGACAGTGGTATTTATCCTTGTGGCAACACAGCTGTGGCTGTGTTGAGAGAACCTTTACTTCACGTAGGAACTCGTAGTAACACCATCTTGTTCTGATCATCTTTGTAAACCCAGTCAAGCCCCTAATAAAGTAGCCCATGTGTGAGTAAGCTCACCTAGCCCTTGGAGGAGGAAGCCAGCAGTGCCACGCCAGTTAAGTGCATCAGTCCAGCATACAAAGTTCAGCCTAATTACCAATAGCATCATCCAGCAAGCCAAGCAAGCAAGAGTCAAGCCGGCTCTCCAGAATCTGCATCATATCTGTCAGTAGCTAGAATCTCCAGCCGAACCGCTTGTTGCTGTGCGCCACGGCATCAACACCTTTTCTTCTCTCAACACCGGTGCTCTCTATTTGTGCGCGCCGCGCAGTAGTACTGTTGTATCATCGCCCACGAGGATCGTGTTTCACAAGTCGCGCAAGGACGCAGCTCTCCGTTCTCGACCATCCCGCAACGCAGTGGGTACTTCGTGTGACAATCACATCGTGTGATACCAATGTCAGGGCTCATCACAGCCCATGCAGTGTATGTTGATTACCGGAACATGCAAGTCCAGCACCAGCCACTCAGTGCTCAATCATTCAATTACAATTGTGTGATGATTTAGGCCATTGGCATCAGCAGTGGCCACCCAGGCCCCGATCCTGATTCATTTCATTGCTCTCAACATCAGCTCACCTGCATGAGCCTGAACTCCACGTACTCTAAACTAGTAGCAGTCCAGTGTTAACAATGCAAACAAGGCATCTTTGCATGCCCTGTAAAGAGAGGGAAGTGGCATCCCCTCTATCAGGCATGGACGGAAGAGACCTGAAGCCCCTTGATTGATAGGACACCCACAAGCTGGGTCAGTTGGGCCATTTGCATGGCATTTCGTTTCATAGAAAGCAAACTCAAGTCTCGTTGCGTAACGCATAAACGTTATGAAAGTGAATAGTGATTGCTGAGTGGAGCAAGTGCAAGGTCAAGAGTCTAAGAAGCCTGCGACAAGCCCAAAGACAGGCACCACCGCCTTGATGCGGTGGGTGCGCCTCCCAAAGACAGGTGCCACCGCCTTGATGCGGTGGGTGAGCCTCCCAAAGACAGGCACCACCGTTTTGATGCGGTGGGTGAGCCTCCCAAAGACAGGCACCACCGCCTTGATGCGGTGGGTGAGCCTCCCAAAGACAGGCACCACCGCCTTGATGCGGTGGGTGAGCCTCCCTAAGACAGGCACCACCGCCTTGATGCGGTGGGTGAGCCTCCCTAAGACAGGCACCACCGCCTTGATGCGGTGGGTGAGCCTCCCTAAGACAGGCACCACCGCCTAGTTGCGGTGGGTGAGCCTCCCAAAGACAGGCACCACCGCCTTGATGCGGTGGGTGAGCCTCCCAAAGACAGGCACCACCGCCTTGATGCGGTGGGTGAGCCTCCCCTCTGAGGGCCACCACCTTGTTGCAGTGGATAAGCCTAATTTTCGACAGGCATCACCGCCTTGATGCGGTGGGTGAGCCTCCCCTCAGAGGGCCATCATCTGGTAGCGTTAGAGTGCCACTCTTAAATCTCAGCAAGTCTCGCTCTCTGAGACCCAGCGCTCATAGCTCCAGCATCATTTGCTTGCATATCCATGAATTTAATTGGCGGCGCTGCTGCGCCTACTCCTCCAAGGGCTTAATTCATGAATTGGTATTCCCGTAGAAACTAGGTCCCAAGCAGGGGCAAGAAAGAAACAAGAGGAAGCTAGCACTAGCCAACAATCTCCCACCTCAGTTAGTACAGAACCTCAGCATTTAGAGGATCAGTTTTTCACACCTGAGGCTAAGCCAGTCACTTCTTATATCAATCCACTAGCTAGCCTTGAAGAAATGCCAGCACCAAGTATTCCAGAAGCTGCCCCTCAGTTCAGGGGTGAGAAAGGAAAAGATGATCTGCACGATTGGGTCAACCAGTCAAAATTGTGGTTTGCCAGGACAGCTTTGCTAAACAAAGGCAACAACAGCATTACAGAGGTTGACTTAGTGGACATCTTTTGCCTGACGGCCTTTAAGGCTGAAACGCCTGCAAGGTACTGGTATGAGGCCAACCGTGCAGAGATCATCGCACCGCCATCAAGCGGTAAGCCCCTCCATGAGCAATTGTTGGAAGCTGTCGAGGAGCACTTTGCACATTTGGTGGCAGATCCAGACCAGGAACTGATAGACTTGCGCTTGCATGGCATGGACCTGTCAACCTTTGCGCACAAATTCCTTAAGGTCTACAAGGCCTCATCTACTAGCAGCAAGAAGGCTAAGGCAATGTTGCTGTTGAAGTGTGAGAAGCTGAAGGAACTGCACTCACGCCTGCTGTCCATGTGTGTAGAGCAGCCTAAGATCACAGTTGAACAACTCGTGGACTACATGCACAAGCACCAAGCCCTGGTCAATACTATGGAATGTATAGATCCAGCCAAGACTCGCAAGGTTGTGGGAATGACTGTGGAGGCTGACGCGTCACCTACACCTACCTCATGCACCACGCAGGCAGTGCAACCACCTGCGAAAACCAACCAGGCGCGCAACTTCTGCATGCTACATGGTCACAACCCTTCACATAACACTGAACAGTGCAGGGACTTGCAGGCTATGGTGAGTGACAAGAAGGCAGTTAACCCTCGTGCCAAACCAAGCCGCCCAGCTGACCCTCAGGACCAGTCCAACATGGCAGGTGCAGTAACGCAGGAAGTGATGGAGCGTCTGTCTGCAGTAGGCATAGGCCCAGGAGCACCAAGCCGTGCACCTGCCACGCCCCCAATTGGGCCATACACGCAGAAACCAGTGCCAAGGCAAGAATGGTACCCCGCAGCACAGCCACACTCCTATGCACCAGTGCACATGCAAGCACAGCATGCAGGCCCTCAAACTGCGCCTGCCCCATTCTATGCCAGCAACATGATCTACCCCGCACGCGCTGGCATGATGTTCAAGTACCCTCGCCATGAGGTCTGTGGCCGCATTCACCCGCCTGATGCACCATGCTATGGAAGGGATTATGACCCGCGTGTGCACATGCGCGCACCACCTGCACAGCCCCGCATGCCAGCACCTGCCCCTGCCACCCAGCAAACCAAGCAAGTGCACATGACTCGCTATTCAGCGCCAACTACTGAGTCACCAGATGGTGCACGTTGTGCCTTTGCTCAGACGCCTGCTTCAGACCACATCCAGCCTGTGTGGCCACCTCTGCATGCCTTACTGACAGTGCGTACAGACATGGACCCAGAACCAAAGTCAAGTGTGTGTGCAGCCACACCTGTGCCATTCCGTGCAGGACCGCTAAACCGTGCAGATGTACCAGGCAAAGCACCAGCACCTGTGCAGAAGCCAGAACCTCCTGCTATGGCCACAGTACGCATTGTGGGATCAGAGCTGTCTGTGCAAGACTTCATTGCCATGCAGAAACTTCCTGGCTTTGAGGTGTCCTTCAAGGTTCCCAAGCCAACGCTGATGGGCGCTCTCAAGCGCACTGATCTCCTTGCCCCTGAAGGTACACCAACACCATCACAAGTGAGTGCGCAAACAAGCCTGGCAGAGTCCCACACGCGAGCTGCATCACACTCCGTTTCCGATGGCAAGGTGGCAACTGCACCTGAAGCTGCCACCTCTTCAGAGCCATCCTTGTTTGGTTTTGATGATGTGCCTGTGTTCGCTGCTGCCAAGCATGGCCCAATCCCAGAACAGCCCACTTTTGACACTACAAAATACATGAATGAAAGTAGCGGCCTGTACAGGCTATCTGAGGGTGTATCCTTCGCGCACAGAGAGAAAATCATCACTGCTTCACGCGTGCTATTTGACACTTGCTCTGAGGTGAATCTCCTGTCCAAAGAGTTTGCTGACAAGAATGGCATCCTGTATGGCCCCTCAACCCACAAGATCCATACCTCTATGGGAAGTGCAGGGGGAGTCATTGGTCAGGTGGTAGGCCCAATCTGGAGCATACTTAACAGAGGTAAAGATGTTGAATGCTCAACTGCATCCCCAGATGGCGTGACATTCCTGGTTGTTGCAGGTGTGAATGACTTGTATGAGGTGCTGCTGAGCACGCATGTTGCCCGCGACTGGGGTGCACGCGCAGATCCTGTGGTCAATTTGCTGCAGTACCGCCCATTCTTGCGCACAAAGAATGACCTGGACACATTTGCCAGTGTACCACTGATCAGCACTGGCAAGAGCCAATTGAAAACTGCTGCCACCGCATTTCTGGCCTGCATGACCACTGCTGCAGACAAGTTTGCAGATCCTCAGCATGATGCACACACAAAATCCAGCGTAAGCACAGTTGCATCACATGCATGTGCTGCCCACCAAGTGCCACTGACGCACTCATGCACTACAGCATCCTCTGCTGCAGCCGCCATACGTGCATGGCATACCACGCGCAACAAATACAGCCGAATCAAAGACGTGAGCTTGTTCCAGTTCCCAGCTGACAGACCTAGCCACACACGTGCCCCTGCATACAAACAGCGGCTGCCACTCACAAAACATTTGCCATATGTAATGCGCACTGCGAGGACAACCAACCAGCACAGCAGACAACCACCGCTGGAGCGTCCAGCTGCACCGCCAGAGATAGCCATGAAGCCACAGCCACAGTCATGGTTATTTGCTGCCTAGCAATGCTGGAAAATTGTAGATGCTGCAGACTTGGAGATTGCAACTCTGTGAACAGTGTTGGCCATGGAATTCTGTCTTTCATCTTGCAGCAGGGGGGTGGAGCAAAACTTGGAATTGTTCGTGATGGTAGCGTCTTGCTTTCTGAAAAATGCTGTGCTTCTTTACGCCTTGGGTTCTCACTCTCCTTTATGATTTTGTCTTCACATCCCATTTCTTTGGTATCACTTCGCATTCAGATACTTCATGCTCGTGACAGGGGGGTTCTGGTCATGGGATGTCAAGACACTGTTGTGGCTGCGTCACTTTCTCAGCCTGACAGCTGCCACGACGAGAGTCTGCTGTGCCGAGAGTGTGCTGCAAGTTAGTTGAGTTAGTTAGACAGTGGTATTTATCCTTGTGGCAACACAGCTGTGGCTGTGTTGAGAGAACCTTTACTTCACGTAGGAACTCGTAGTAACACCATCTTGTTCTGATCATCTTTGTAAACCCAGTCAAGCCCCTAATAAAGTAGCCCATGTGTGAGTAAGCTCACCTAGCCCTTGGAGGAGGAAGCCAGCAGTGCCACGCCAGTTAAGTGCATCAGTCCAGCATACAAAGTTCAGCCTAATTACCAATAGCATCATCCAGCAAGCCAAGCAAGCAAGAGTCAAGCCGGCTCTCCAGATTCTGCATCATATCTGTCAGTAGCTAGAATCTCCAGCCGAACCGCTTGTTGCTGTGCGCCACAGCATCAACACCTTTTCTGGTCATGGGATGTCAAGACACTGCTGCGTCACTTTCTCAGCCTGACAATCAAGTGCTTTTTGAACCTTACTTCCAGGATATTCTTGAGACACAACCTTTTGTACTGCACCAAGTGAGCTCTCAATTTGTTTATCGGTTCCTTCATCAGCGAAACGCAAAGCTTTTCTTTTTTGTGTCTGAGCTTATGGATTTATTTTATTATTACCAGCCACAAGCCGATCAGCCAAACAACCTGGCTGAAGGTCACCCCCCATTGTAACCATTGCTTCAGCTGAGCTGCCCGTGTAGGCAGGTACAGCTATGCAACCCTATCCTATCTTATCCGTGCAGGCCTCTGTGTTTCCGCTCAGCTGCCCTGGTAGGCGGATATAGCGATGTAACCTTACCTCTACTTAGAGACTCAGTCGAAGGCTTCATGAATCAGGCTGATGTCCTAGGATTAGCCAAGTTCGTGTCTGCTTGCCTGAAATACTGTGACTGAGCTTCTAGCTCATTTCGCTTTTTAGTTTGGACTGGTTTGGTTGCAGGCTCGTTTTGCTTCAGCTAAGCTGCCCCTGCAGGCAGGTACAGCTATGTAACCCTTCCCTTCCCTTCCCTTCCCTTACCTCTACCAAAGTCATGGCATGTTTTTTGCATGGCTGGCACAGTTCAGCAGGCCAAGCAGCCAAACTACCTGGCTGCAGGTCAAATCCCATTGTCACCTTGTAATGTCATGACACAAGTCTGCTCTGAGGAGAGTGCTGCAAGTTAGAAGAGTTAGGTGGATAGTGGTTTTATCCATGAGCAGCCCCATTGAGCAGAAAGTGCAGCTGGAGACAAGAGTAGTAAGTCCTGACTAAGCCCTCAGTAGCCTGGATTGCATGATAAGCCTAGCCAGCCACCAAGTTGACATCACTGGGTTGCACTTAGAAAGCCCAAAGCTACTTTGGGCATAAATGCAATCAACCTTTTACTAAGCTGGGGATCTTAGCTCATATTTTATGCAACAGAGACTTGTAGTTTTGGTCGAAGCAGAAGGGCTCAATATTGACCTCAAGGGCTGAGACAGGGAAGGGGATGTCAAACTTCTCCAGCACCTGCAAGGAAACAAGCACAGAAAAGACAAGTGAGGGAAGCGTCGCAAGCGATGCTGAAAAATTGACGAAGCCAGTCCTTCCTGACGCAGAGGTGCATATATGCAATTTGTACATAGCTGAAGCTGCTCCTGCCATTCATTGCTTACTTGCTCCTCTTAGACAAACAGCAGCAGACCATACACCAAAGGTTCCCTCATCCACACACCAAAGCAGGGGGTGCAGGTCCTACTCCATATCGCATCAGCAACTTCCATCCCTTCACCTCTCTATGTACGGAGCAACTCACAACATCGTTAGAAAATACATTAAACATTCCATTGCAATTGGGATTGTGCAAAAGCGTTGGCTCATCGGCAAGCTGGAATGGTTTGAAGGTGGACTGCGAAGCCCCCAGAACGGGCACCCCGAACCCAGTAAGGGCATGCACAAAAGTATGCTGATGAAGTTGTGTCGACTTGAGCTGTTCCGGGGGCCTGGATGGGAGCAACTGACCAGCTTCTCTCAGCTGCCAAACATAACAATTCGTCCTGCAGGTTTGCACACTGCACCAGAAGCCACCAAAACTTGGATTCCCTGGCAAACTGTTTGGCTGCTCCTGCATGCAGGGTTTCAGAGAGGATGAAAGGCTGGCCGCCTCTGGACAAGTACTGCCTCCCAGAATATTCCAACAAAATTCTACAGCAGGGAAGTTCAGGGGGGTCTGAGACATTTTCAGTCCTACTGGAGTAGCTTTTCATAAATTTCCAGTCCTGCCGGAACCACTCTGAAATCCTTTCCAGTTTCAGTCTTATAGTCTTAAAAAAAAAGCCCGGCCGGGGGCTGATGGGTTCACATGTGTGTTGTATGTTGTTGTCCAGTACCTGTCAAACAGCTCATGGAAGTTCTGCATCTTTTGCCAACTATTTGCACTTATTTCATTACATTTCTGGTGTGGGCTTTCATTTTGTTTGCACTGCAATGGCCATTCCCCTCCTGGAGATTGGGGGCTGCAAAAAACTGTATCATATGCAAATCCTTCATGTTGCTAATTCATTCCAAGCAATTGGCAGCAAAACATACATGTGGTAGATGTGCATGTATGCGCATGCATTCGTGTGTGTGTGTGTGTGTGTGTGTGTGTGTGTGTGTGTGTGTGTGTGTGTGTGTGTGTGTGTGCACGCGCGCGCGTGTGCCGGTGTGCTATGCCTGCCTATGCGCATTTGTATTTGCATGCGCATGTTTGTATTTGTATTAGTATGCGCACGTTTGTATATGTATTTGTATTTGTATGCTCATGCATGCTTGTTTGCATGCATGCAAGCTTGCACGCATGCATGTGTATGTGCGCGTATGGATATTTGTGTGTATGTGTGTGTGTATGTGTGTGTCCTGCATGTGCGCATGCAATGTGCGCTTGTCGGGGTGCATGAAAGCTTGCATGCATGCATGTGTACGTGTGCGAATGTATGTGTGTGTATGTATGTGTGTGTGTTTGTGTCCTGCATGTGCGCATGCAATGTGCGTTTGTCGGGGTGCGTGAAAGCTTGCATGCATGCATGTGCTGTGTGGATGCGGATGCGTGGATATGGAGATGTGTGTGTGTGTATTGTGTGTGTATGTGTGAGGGGGTGGGACCTGGCTCAGGACCTGGTGTGGGGCCTGGAAGCCCCTACTTGAGCCCCTGCAGAGATGAAATTTGAGGCCTTCAGGGAACACAGACCATCTCATTGCATGCTAATTGGTACATAAGATGAGCAGGGTCTGTGGTGGCGGGGGGGGCAGGTCGGAGCTCTCCCTCTCCCGGGGAGCCTCCCCCTCCTTCCTGTCATGGCTGCTGTCGACCCTGGCTTTGTGTGCTTACGTTTGAAAAATGCACCTGAGGCACTTGATTATTTTTTCCGGTCCTGCTGGACCGGGTCCATAAAAACTACCGGTTTCACCGGACCAGTTTTGACCAAAATTTTAAGTAAGTTTCCGGTCCCCGGACGGCGTGAACTTCCCTGTTCTACAGCATCAGCCACTGCCTCTCATGCCCCCCTGACACGGCCCCCCTGCCTAAACTTTTTGTCTGGGAGGCTGGCCTCAGTTTCAGGGCGTGGGGTGTGCTGGGTGGGCCAGGGCGGCAGGTGTGAACTCTCCCGAAAACAGGCAAACCTAGGGGCTCACGCCCCATGGATAGGGCTTCGCCATAGTTATCCCTGCAAATGCGACCTTCCTAGTGAGCTCACAAAAGGTTTGCCTTGCAAAATATTCTGGGCCTCCTCACATGCTTGGCTGAAATGATCAGCCCAAGCAACTTTCACGGAATTCTTTGGCAAGGTGGTTCAGGAGCAGGGTGGGTGGCACAGAAGCAGCACAACCCCGAGCACTACTTAACAGCGTTTTGTCTGACAAAGGTAGAGGAAAGTCTGATCAAAATATTGATTGTAGGGGATGCACATCCCTGGGCAGGATGGAGGGCTGATAGTTTTATTTCATTCAGCAAAGGTAACATCAGAGTCTGAAAGAGGCAGCCGAGTGGCATGGCTGACCTGGCATAGTCCTTTAGCACATCTCTAATAGGTGTGTCACAAAATACTTCGCTGCACTTTCTTTCTTGCTCGAAGAATGATACCTGCCACGTTTGACAGCGGAATACAATCTCATCATCTAATCAACAAATAGTGGTCTGCAGCTTGCGGGAGAAATTTGATTTTTTATGGTAATCCAGAAATCTCTTTGGTCCAGAGCTACCTCCACTGTGCATGATGATAGGGACATAAAGGGGTGGCACACGCCTATTTTTGTTCATAAGTTTGATCAAGGACAAAAAGGCATCTTGCATACACACTTCATATGGGAGCTCCACTTCACAAGCAACATAACTTCAGGGACTCCATCTTAAGGAAGTGTCTTGTGCCAAGTGCAGAGGTCAGTGACGGTTAAGGGACCTGCCCGTGTTTGCAGACGTTTCGGAGCACCGGATTTGAGAATCCCGGTATCTTCTGAGCTGAAGAACTTTATATTTAGGTTTGGAAGAGACGATACACCACAATGTATCTGAACAGGAGGAGTTGGGAGTTGGAGGGGTGGTGTGAGGGGGCTCATGCACACAAGGAAACTGGCAAGCAGAAGAACGCGAGACCAGCATTTTTCCCCTGCCTGAAGCTTGCTGCTTCCCTTGTGGCCTTGCCACCTCTAAAAATATCAGTTCTTATTGGAAAGACTACTCTGTTGAGTGCTGCACAGCATGGCGCATGGTCTGCATGTTGCCATTGATAGAGACAGCAGCACACCCCTGACCTCGAGGGAAGGTCTCTCAGCAAAGAAAAGACCAGCTAACCCCACACTGTGGGGCCCACAGCGGGCAATGCTTTGCTGGTCAATCTGTCCTGAGCCAGGATTTGCCAGACACAGCCAGCAGGCTCAAGGGCAGCATGGGCATGTGCATGCAAGCACAGCCTCACCCTGTCTGCCACGCTGTCACACCAGGGGGGCATTGCTACACCTATGCAAAGCAAAGAAGAGGAGTACCTCGGGATGGATGATGCCGAACGCGCCCACTTCCTGACCTCCTGCATGCACCGTTGCCTGGCGGCCTGGGAAGAATGCAGGGTCTTGGGAGGGTGCCCAGCTGTAGCTCACGCCCGCCTTAGATTCCAAGGCTGGGTCGGTGCCTGCAAACAGACCAGGGAGTGGGACCTTCACGTAATGCACACTAGGTTTCAAAGGGCGGCGTCGGAGCATGGGCAGGGACAAGGCAGTACCACAGGGCAGCTGCTCACGTTTCACGTGCCAGTGTCCTCTGTGCTAGCCGCTTACTCAAGCAGTTGCTCAAACTAGTGCCTACATTGAACCAAGGGAGTCTATGGGAGACTCTTTCCTTAATGCACGCGGCTGAACGGCAAGCGTAGATCTTTCTTTCTTTCTTGAACCAAGCTTGGCGTTCCAATGTTCCCAAGGCATAAGATGGTCATTCCCAATCATTCCCAATCATTCCCAATCACAGACGAGCCTGCGCTGGTGAGAGAGCCCACATGCATTAACCAGCCTGCTTTGTACCTGAGCCTCATGAGTTACTGCCACTGTTGAATAAGGGAAAGCAGGCCAATGCATGGGGCTGGACCCTGCTGCGCCTGGGAGTCATCCTTGGACGCACTAATGTAAAGCACGGCCTCACACGAGCACAGTATGTTGGACCCATGAAACAGACATGGCCATGAACTCACAAGGCCTGTCAAGCTTGAAGCTCCAAAGAGTGGGCTGGACAGGCATCCAAATTCTTTTCTGCGGTGTGCTGCTCATGCACATCAATCCAGCCTTTGCTTGTAGGTTGCATTTGTGGCCCCCACAGCGCGCGCGCACACATGCGCACACGCACATGCACACGCACACGCACACACACACACATGGGGCCCCACACCTGTCAATGGCACGCCCAGGACTTCCATCACCCTGTTCAGCAAGCCATGGATAACTTCAAACCCAGCCTCCTTGTTGCAATACACTGCCACTAATCGCCGCTGGTTGCGCGCCCCGGTTTCATGCTGCTCGCTGGCACCTATCACGTCCGAAACCTGCGGTTGTGTGGGCGTATGGACTTGTGCATGTGTGCATGAGTACGTGGTGTATGAAAAGCGTGCTTTTGTTGTGCACTCCACACATAGGATGTGTGTGTGTATGTGTAAGTGTGAATGTGTGTGTAGATGTGTGTGTATGTGTGTGCACATATCTTCATCTGCATAGGATTTTACGTGCCTGCACTTTGGCAAATTCCTATGTCTACAAGCATGCTGATGTCCCCCACTCATGGAGGCAACCCCATCTTCAATCTCTGGGTGCTCCGACAATCAACGACGCAATTGCAAGGCTTCATGCAACAATGTATTTTTATAAGTTTCCAAGTGCACGTTATGCGTTATGTACAGCACATAACAAGGAGAAGGTTGGCCATTAAGACATTGCCTAGCCAGCCACAACCGAAAGGAACTGGAAGTGAGCTTTGACGATGCTTGCCGTAGCACAATGTCTGCTTGCCCACCTCAAACAGCTTAATAGGAAGGGCAGCATCCTTGTTGGCCCCCAGCGTTTTAAGAGCTGCTGGCAGGAGCGTGGTACGGCACACCTGTAGAGAACCAGGCAGACATGAATGGAGCACATGGAACCCCGGAGTGCCTCTCTCGTGCACATGCTGTTTCACGAGCACTTATGATGACCAAAAGCGTGCGTTGTGGTGCACCACCACCACCACCACCTCTACCACCACCAGAGGACTTGGTGCAAAAAACGAGCAACCCCAGCAAGGGAGGTCGTTAACATATGGACCTCTGCCAGGTCCCTTGGCAGCCACAGACAGAGTGTCCAAACTCTTGAGGCAATGGAAGGAAAGACTAGAAGACTACACACCAAAGGTCATGGTGCGCACTGCAACTGCACCAACTGACTCCTACCTCCTACTTCCACCACCTGCAAGTAAGGGGCTCTCTCATGGTACTCCATGAGTTGCAGGCAGGAGGAGGAGCTGCTCAGCAGATTGCTCACCTCAAACTCTGCGGTGGCAGGGTCGCCGATCTCCACTGCAGTGCCGTCATTCTGACGCCGCAAATTGTCAAAGTTCTCTGATCTGGAGCACAGTGCCCTGCAGCACACGCGGTACACGCAATGCTTTGACTGTGCATGCGGTACAAATCATGTGAAACAGGCAGCGCTTAAAACTGAAAGGATGCAAAAAATGCTTAAAAATTGGAGGAGGAGAAGGCAGTGCTCAAAAGGGTGCACATGGTAAGGAAAGGGAAAAGCAAGGGGAGGTAGGCACTGGATGAGGGTGGTGTGCAGCCAAACACTTGGGTATGTCGGCTACCTTGAGTGCCACAGCTCCTTTGCAACATGTGAAGTAGAGAGAGGATGCAACATGAGAAGCAAAAATGGAGTGCATCACGTGAAGCAAAAATGGAGTGCATCACATGAAGCAAAAAAGAAAGCAATGCGTCGTAGCAGACCCTGTCAAAATTATGCATGCCCTCGTGGCATGCGAATGGCAGGCAGCTCCCCAGGCCGAGGCAGACCTTCCATTCAATAGCACCAATCCTTTGACAGTGCTCTCTTATAAATATGATTCGGTTCGTGGTATTGTAATTTTAAAGTCCTACATTATACAACATATAATATTAGTCATCACAAAATGAACCACATCATCCACGAATCAACCTTAAAATGGGTGTGGTTGAGGTTTTGCACCCAAAGAATTGATTGATCAATTCCTTGCAAAATAAAAAACAAGCAGGAAGAATGTATCACAGAAGCACTGCGCTTGCAGTCGCACAATGGCTGCCTTGTTCAAGCGCTGTTCTACTATCTATGATGCGCACACTGAAGCTGTCCAAACAAACATCAAAAACAGGGCACCTCCAAAGCTTCAGCTGAGAATGCATCCTGGCTCTCCTTGAGCTTGTTGCAGTGTGTCCCAGGTGGCATTGGCCTCAGCAGGGGTTATGTGGGTTGGCACGTCATAGCGAGCTTGCTTTGTCCTTTTCCCATTTATTTCATGCCGGACTCGTCCAGACTCAAACTGTGAAACATTTGAACCCTACAAACATATCATGTAGTATTATATAATACTAGGCCATGTCATCATATAACATTATGCAATAAATAATATTTGTTTGCTGCGCCTCACCCAATTTATAATGACGGCTGCATCATCCCTTGCATCTCTTGCATGGAAAGCGGGTAAAGGATGCTGCCTGCATTCCTTAGAGAAACTGGTCATGCTTTGCAAGTGTCAGAACGAGCAAGACACGTACTGAGGGAACTATACAACCCTACCATATCAGCACTTGACGCACTCCTACACTGCTACTTCAGCACCCCTTTTCTCCCCATGCTACACAATCGTACCATGTCAGCACTTCCGTGTAGCCCGCCATCGCACACTCCCCCCGGAGCAGCTCTGTCAATTGGTTCAGGGGCAGCTCTCGCCCTTGTGTGTACACAGAGGGGATCTGCACGTGTCCAAAGACAGGACGACCACAATGTTGCTGGCATAGGATTGGCTTGCACTCATGAGCACGCAAGGGAGTGGGAAATGATGGATCTGCTCTGGATGCCAATGCTCAAGCCAACTTGATCCCAAGGAACCACATTTGGAGAGCCAATCCACTGCTCCAGATCACCACCAGGAAGGCGAGGCTATGTGCACTGGATCGAGACGATGTGAGAGCGAGGCTGTGTACACTGGATTGAGCCTATATGCACTGGATCGTGAGCGAGCAAAGGTAGGCACATCCTGCTTTGGGGAAGAGTACTAGGAGGAACCAAGATGCTGATGGTGAAGCGTGTATCGCCTTGGCCCTCTGCATGCAGCTTCCCACCGTCGATCCTTGAGGTGATGTTGCGGTATCAGACACTGGAAAGATGGACAGCCAACCCTTTCATCCCTCTTTTCTGGTGCGATATGCAGCCGTACACACAAATTTTTCTAAGCACACGCAAGTGCGCTCACCCTCTTGGGGATGTTGTTGTAGCCATGCGCGATGGCCACATCCTCCACAACATCGCACGCATGCAAGATGTCACTGCGGGTGGGAGGCACCTGCGTGCAGCGCAAGGAGATCCAGATCCAGAACGACGCTTGCTATGCTTGAAATATGAAGTGGGTGGGATGCACACCAAAGGGAGGCCTGAGGGAGCTTAGTCAATGGCTGGCCAACCAAGGCAGCTTGGTGAAAGGCCAACTGGTCAATCGAGATAGCTTGGTAAATGGATGGTCAACTCACCACGGCCTGCCCACCAGCCCCATATGTATTTAGCTCTGAAGGCGTAAGAAAGCACTCTGCCTTCAGCTAAACGCCAAAAGCATGTTTCAAAACTTGTGCTAAAATGCTCTCTTCACAGACAGACTCCTGTTCTGTTTCCCTGTACATTTTCATACCCAATGTACAAACTGAGATGAAGACTGACTTCATTACAAACACACCTCCCACACAGTGCAGAACAACACACCATGCAGTTGCACACGCGCAGGGCCACACCTTGATGTGCAGAGCGCTGCCATCAGCCGCCACCTCTACCCCTAGCTGCATCTTTTGCAGCTGCTGAGCTGCAGCATCCGCACTTAGGCCCAGGCCTAGAGTACCGTTGATGGCAGAGAGGGGGACCGTGAGCTCACGCGAGGAAAGCTCAGGGTACACTGCAGGGAAAGCGAGAAAGGGTGGGATGGGAGGTGAGCATGCCTGTTTCCATGTTTGCCAAAAAAATAAGAGGTGCACAAATCATGCCCCTGCGGCCCAGGCCCAGGACGTCATTGATGGCAGAGAGGGGCAATGTGAGCTTGCGTCAGGGAGACTTAGGAAACGCTGCAGGACATGATCCGGGGCAGGGAAGGGTTCACTGAGGTCATGTCAGGACGACTCAGGGTATACTGCAGAGCAAGGGGAGAAGGGTGAGGGGAGGGGGCAAACGAACGCCTGCGCACATTTTTTGTTAGTTCACAGGCACATTTTGGACGCAGCATGGAAAAACCGTGCACATGGAACTGTTGATGTCAGTTGAAGACGTCTGCGCAATGTCAACTGCTAGCTCCAGCACACGTGAAGGCAAATGAGCACAAGTGTGTGTGCGCGTGTGTGTTTACACACACATATCCCCCCCCAAGCACACACAAACACAACACACCCACACCCACACCCGTACACACACGCACGCACGCACATGACACACACCTGTGCTTTGGCCTGCTGCATCCACTACCTCCACTGGCTCCACCTCAAAGGGCTTTGTGCAGTACTCCCCAAACATGCACACAATGGTGTTGAGCACAACCTTGGCCTTGGTGAGGTCTGTGCCTGTGCACTCGATGAACACATCCTTTGTGTCAAGAGAAATCTGCGCGCAAGAGACCAGGGGCAGCATTCCAGGAGAGTGTGTGTATACGTGTTTGCGTGCCTATGTGTGTTGTATGTATGTGATGTGCGTGCATGTGCGTGTGTGTGTGGTAGTGTGTTTTGTGTGTATGTGGTGTGTGTGTGTGTGTGTGTGTGTGTACAAGCGTGGTAACCAGCACGCCAAGAAGCACTTTCCCCAAGAGGACTCAGGAAAGCTTTTGTGATGCCCTATGTGCATCAGGAGGCATTCTCTGAAGACCCAGCATGGTGCGCAAAGCTTAACCGCCTCCCCACACCTTAGCACCCATTTACTTCATTCTGCTTGGATCAATCCCTCCTCTTCCCTCACGTGCCGCTTTGACAGGATCGCCGATGGTGCCGCGCCATGGAGTAGAGCCACACGGCATAGTGAAGCAACACCATACTATCTAGACAGGATCACCGCAAAGCGAAGCCACCCCATGGAGTGAAGCCGTTCTGGCGTACGTCACCTACACCCCTGGCAAGCATTTTCCCTGAGTGCTGTGCTCACCGCTGAGTGTGCGCCGTTGATGATGGGGGGCAGGGACAGCACAGTGCGGTTGGCATCATAAATCACGGGGTACACGACGCTGTCCTTGATGATGGGCACGAACTTGCGGAGCTTCAGGTCGTTGTCCAGGTAGTGCTGCGTGCATGGATGCATGAGATCAACAAGGCTGTGCAATGCCTTCACATTAGGCACGGACTTGCAAACGTCCAGGCCGTTGCCCAGGTAGTGCTAAGCGCATGGATGCATGGAATTACCATTGCTGTGCCTTGCCCTGACATTGGATCCAAACCTTGAAGACGTGTAGATCATTGCCCAGATTGTGCCGTGCGCATGGATGCACATAATTACCATAAGTGTGCACAAGGTGTGCAATGCTTAAACATCAGACACTATATGGTTGTGTGCGGTGCCAGGAGTCCTCCCTGCTCATTTCTTACAAATTAAGGCGGGTGCTAGGGGACATTGGGTTGTGTCTGAGTAAATGGCTGGCCAAAGCTTGCTTCTGAATTGATCAAGATTCTTTTTCTCTTTCTTCTTCCTCTGCTGCTGCTGCAGCTTCTTCTCATCATCATTATCATTCAAGGCAGGTGCTGCTGCCGATGAGCCAACTATGCTGGCCACAGCCGCTTATTGGAGCAAAGCAGACAAAGCTGAGCCAGCATCCTTTCTTGTGCACAAGTCCTGGCTTTGATGTGCACAGCCGTGCACCATTTATTTTATAAATGGTACATATGCCCTGCATTCCATAGCTACACCACCCACCTGCATTAGGTCGTTGGCCTTGAACTCGCGCGTCTGCTTCAGGGGCACAAAGCTGATCTGGTCGGGGGGCAGGGCCTCGTACGTGAATGGCCCCTGTGGGCAAAAGGTGGCTTGTGAAGGCTTTGGGGCATGTGATGATGGGCATGTGATGATGGGCATGTGGTGATGGGCATGAGGAGATGGGCATGAGGAGATGGGCATGAGGAGATGGGCATGTGGAGATGGGTGCGTGCAGATGGGCATGTGCAGATGGGCGTGTGGTGATGGGCATGCGCAGATGGGCACCCGTGATGATGGGTATGTGGTGAAGGAGCACCCGTAGATGGAAATTGTGAAGCGGGTCGGGGGTTGGGTGGGAGAAGGCTAGCGCCTTTCCAGTGGAGGGAGCATGCAACAGCTGCTTGCAGGTCACTGGTGACCAAACACCCAGCATGCTGGGAGAGGACGTGCAACACGGTGCGCTGCGCAAATGAGGCAGGCAGGCTTCCAATCATCTGAAGCAGCCCCAATCAGCTGATAAGGTTTCATGCTCCTCAACTCCGTCAGCTTCACAGTGCACTCGTGCAGGCGTCCTCCTGCAAAATGTCCTGTTGTGCTGGTTGGCGCTCCTCTTTCTCAAGTCTGGGCTGGATGCAGCTCAGAGGAGGGAGCTGCCAAGGCTTGCCTCAGCCCGGCCTGACCATCCTTCATTGTGCCGAGTAACTGCCTCTGCACTGCCCGTCCAAGCACCCATTGGTTTTTTCTTACCTCATGCCTGTCTATTCACCAGATAACTTGCCTCTTGCTCCATGCCTGTTCATGCACCCAGGAAAAGTTATTAGCCCCGCCTGCCCATCCTCATTTGTGCTCAGGAACAGGCAGCGCTGCGAATGAGACCGGGGTCCCAATAGTCATGCTCCCACCTGGCCACTTATACTACCTCCTTCCCCACCTTGATTGTGCTGAGGTCGTGGGTGCCGATGGCTACCAAAGAGCGCTGGCGGCACAGGTTCTGGTGCAGCTTGTCTTGCAGGTCGATGAAGCTCTTGTAGCGGGCGGCATCAAAGGAGACGCCCCTCAGCACAGCGCACACCACAAAGGGGCGCACCTACACATATCCACGCACATGGAAGCATAGGACAGCGCAGCACAGGGTGCATACAGATGCAGCCTTTCTACATATGCCCATTCCCTATGCACAACTTTCTCACAACCAGACTTGCCTGTTCACCCATTTTTTTCGCACATTTAGAGCATGCATCAGCCATCCCTGAGAGGTTGCTTGTAGGCATTGCTCATACAGGGATTTCACATGCATATCTAGGCATGCAGGCCTTGCACAGCGATAGCCATCATGCATCACACAGTGAAAGCACATACCAATGCGGTCTCAGGCTTGACAGTGAGCCGCTGCATTGCTGGCCTAGGGGTGGAGGCCAGGGTGTAGCTGGCAGGCTGTACTCCATGCTTGAACACGTTGAGTGCACGGGCAATGCCCTCCACGCACAGCATGTCATAGCGGTTGGCAGGGATGTCGATCTTGTACAGCACCTCCTCAGCCTCCGCCCCCTGCTGAGCAAGCTCTGCTTCCTCTGGCTTGTTCATCTCCTTGCGCATCATCTCCTTCTCTGTTGTCTGCACAAATGCGTGTCCCGTAGGAGCAGTGCTCGGTGCCCATGCCCATGCGCATGCGCGTTCAAAAACTGATGCATCTCCTGCTCATCTCACCACATCATCCAGCTCGATGCCGTATTCAAAGCACAGGTCCTGGAACTCATCATCTGTGTAGGACCTGCCCATCTTCTCAAACAGCTGGTCCCTGACTACGCTCACGGTGGGCATGGTAGCAGCGGGTGATGTGTGCAAGCAAGCAGCCCCGTGAGAAAAGTGGGGGTAAGGGCCAGTGAAGGAGGGAGCCCTAAGATAGCTGTGCCACTGGAGGCACTGGAAGAAGGTTTGTGATCTCTTGGCTGGAGTGCAGGGTACACTACTGCCCAAGCCGTTCAGCGCAAGGAAGAGCGCAGACTGTACTGGAAGTCGGCTAAGTAATTTTGCTACACCAGCGGTGAGCATAAAATAAGATACGCCTGCTGCATGAATGTGAGCAACAGAATAACAAGTAGGGTCAGAGCATGGGGTAAGTAAATGCAGAATTTATTTTTGGTTTTTAATGGCTACAATTATCTTGCACTGAACCACTTTCACGCAGTGGTCCAAGGCCTGCTCTAATAGAAGGCTTGCACAGGGGCAGAAGCTCCAGTTGCCTTCAGCAATTGAGCAGGATGAAGCACTGTGCACTGCAAGGTGCCCTTCAGGCCATTAGCCACCACTCTGTGTGGAGTACAAGGCCGTCAGCAAGCACAGCGCACGGTGAGCAAATAAATGTCCAAATGATACACACACATGTGCACACACATGTACACACACATGTACACACATGTACACACACATACACACATACACACACATGCACCCGTGCACACACACACACACACACACACACATACACACATATACACACACATATATATACGCACACATTTAGACACACACACATATACACACATGCACACACACACACACACACAAGTGCACGCATGCACGCATTCACATGCTTGTGCGCCCCCACACGCACGAATGCATTACACACTTGGTAATTTGTACATATGTACTGTTAACCCTTCGTTTAGTCTTTGTTTTAAGGATACAAATTTGCCTGTCAGCAAGTTCACAAAAACTCCAAATGCGCAGGGCGTTCAGGTACAAGCTTGAACACAAAAACACACAAACACACACATTTGCACACATACAACCAAACATGCCAATACATCGATAAGCAAATGTCAAGCAGAACATAATTGTTTGCTGCTGCAAAAGATGCCCATGGACAAATTGAGCCCATATGTACAATTTTCCCAGGAATACAGTGGTATTTTGCGCATTGCATGTGAGAGTTCATTTAAGCTGGTTCCTTTGTGTGCAGCACACAAGCAACTCACATACAAGCCACCTTGCATGCTCTACACAGGCGTGCTCAATGGCCGGCGTGCGCGGCGCAGCCATCATTCCCTGATGCCCCTGGTTCTGCATGCTGCGGCTTCTAAATCTGGTCAAGACCCGAGTCAAGCCCCACCAAGCTTCGATCTTGGGGAGGGATGGGGTGTGAAAGTCGCGCCCACTGCGCCATCAGGCAGTGCATCCACTGTTGGGGATTGGGAGGTAGACGTGAAGGCTGCATCTGCCCCAGCCGCAAGTGCCCCAGGCAAGAAGAAGCCTTTTTGCTTTGGCTGAGCTTCCTTTGCAGGCAGTGCAGCTATGCAAACCCTTTCCTTTCCTTTGTTTTGCAGGCAAGAAGGCCAAGGCTGTGAAGGCCAAGGCAGGCAAGCGGGCGCAGCAGCAAGTAGATGCATCTGCCATCCAAGGTGTGTGGCTGCTCGCGCACTGCGCTTTGTGATCCAAGCGCTGTCATACTCATGGCTCTTGTGCAAGATGTGCTGCTGAAGGGCTCAGAGGGTAACAGGTTGCACGTGTCTGGAGGTGCCCCAAAGTTCGCCCTTCCTGTCTGCAGCTGAGCAGCCTCTCACATAAGCCACACTGACCACAACGACAGGATCAATGTGTGACTCTGCATCAAAAATGGCTTACCTCTGAAGCAGGATCGATTGCTGTTACAGCGTGCACATGTCCAGAGGCGCTTGCTAAAAGGCCTTGAAGGATTATGAGGTGGGCACTCAAGTGCCTGTGCTGTCGCCTTTTATCAACACCACTTGAAGGCCTGTGAGCTGTTGCCTCATGTACGGCACTTACAAGTCTTCAAAGGTCTAAAAGCTGGGCACATGCGCCTGTGCTGCTGCATCTACAGCAGAGAAGCTTTCGGCTCCCGCTGTGCAAGTAGCTGCACACACACACACACATACACACACACACACAGCAAGGGTAGCGCTGCAGGCCTTCACCCTCACACAAGTACTTTATGCATTTGAACACTGAGCCAGCGAGCAAGCGTGGCCCCCCTCACCTCCTTGTTTCCACCTTCGCAGGAAGCCAGCCAAGCAAGGCGGGTAAGGCACGCACTGCGTCCGACAGGGCTCCTTATGTGAGCATGAACTCTGAGGCTGGAGTGCTGAGCCTGGAGCTTCTGAAGCAGAAACTGCTTCGTGAAGAGGGTGCGTGAGGCTGTTGCAAAAGGTTTAGGTTGTTCGCAAAGCATTTTAGCTGTTCACATCTGAGTTGGATCCGCAAGCATCAGGATAGAGGGTCTAGCTTCTTTCCCTGGATTGGTACCCAAGCAATGAGCTGCAAGCACGGAGCAGCAAAATCCTAGGCAACAAGTACAGCTTTTAAAGCTGTGATGTACAAATGCGCTGTGGAGTCTGCGTATGCTATGGGATCTGTGTGTTATCCTCCCGGACCAATGGAGTCCAAGAGAAGACGTCTGCATTGGGAAAGCAGGTGCACGGCTCTGATGGAAAAGATGTGTACTGGTCAAAGAAGTCAGGGCACACTTGCGTGTGCTACCATCCGTGCCCATGCATTTCTGGATGGGAGCTTCAACAACTGGGAGTGTTGATGCACATTGACACACACATTGATGTACAATATCGATGCACATTGCTTGCGCGCCAAGTATCGAAACTGTCCCTCCCCATACTTGTGCATCGCATCATTCGCTCCCCCATCAATGTGTGTGCATGACGCCTCACCACCTTGTCCTTCATGCATGTCTTGTCTTCTTCACATCTGTCCTGCAGGTGGGCAGGGCCTGGATGTGGCCGGCATGAAGCAACAGCTTGCACAGGCTGCCGCCACTGCTGGAGAGGTCACACGGCAGCGGAACAGTGGGGGACGAGTGGGAGGGCCTTTTGATGAGCAAAAGGCAAGACGCGCATTCGAGTCACCCGCATTGCTTGCTCTTTCCCTGCACTATTTTGGTGTGCTGGAGGAGCGCCTGAACCAAGGCAGGCTCTGCCCTTAAGCCCTCATTGCCTTGTGCCTGTAATTCTCCATGAGGAGAGTGACTCAAGATCCCACCCCCTCTGTCTCCGGAGTTGGCTTGGTGGAATGTGGCACTGAGTGGATTTGAGGAGCGACGTCTTGACAGGAGACATTTTCAGCTTGGGGATTGTTGGCATGTTATGTTGCCCATGCAGGCGGAGGGCTTGCGCAGTGCTGCTGAGGCTGCGGGCTTGGCGCGCCGGGCACGGAGGCAGAAAAAAAGGGTGAGCAATAGAAGTAAATGACTGGAAGGAGGTCAGCATAAGAAGAGCAATGGCTACGTACGCCAGTTCTGGATACTTGCATTGAAGGAAAGTTCCCCTAGCTTGCAAGCTAGCCAGGGTATGCTAAAGGGTAAGCATGGGGCAGGAGTGTGCAGACCATCGCACATCACAGCTCAACCCCGTCTTGATGACTACCTCCTGCTGTCGCACTGAAGAAAGGTTCACCTTGCTGTGGATCTGATTAGCGTCTGGTTATGCGTGCTCCATGGGAAATGGTTGGGATGTGGACTGCGTGCAAGCGTATGATCCTGCTTTTTTACCACAGTGTAGCCATATTTCGGCACGTATTTTGGCAGCAGCACTGTGTCCAGAATTGCCTGCACTTCCAATGTTATATTATGTTCTGGGGAGGGGCCTGCGTTAGACTAATGCTTCATCTGTCCTCAGCTTGTGCTCTGCATGGCCACCCATCAACTGCCTTTTGGTTCCTCTCCCAGTGCCAACATACCTGGAGGGAGTTTCTCCTGCGTTCTGTTGCTGCTCAGTGCCAACTCCTTGGACTCCTTTTATGCCATAATCTGCTGCTCTAAGGATTCAGGGTTCAACAATCTGCTGCTGTCCAGGTGGTGTACGTGGATGACGATGAGAACATCATAGGCGAGGAAGATGAGGATGAAGACATCACGGACAGCCCTGCCTTTAGTCTCACAATTGGGGAGGAGGGCACGGTAAGTGCGCGTGTGCATGGACGTTTGTATTCATGTGCTTGTAGGTGTTGTGTCAAATAGTCACAACTAAAGTTAATAGACACAGAGACTCCCTTAGAATGGGACAAAAATGTTGTATTACGTTGCGCCTGCGCGCTGGCGGGCACTTCGGTCCTTTCCTTAATGCACCCTGCTCAGTAGAACATGTGGAATTTTCTGTTTTTAGTTTTCAATTCTTTTGCTTTGCGCCCACGCGCTGGCCGTGCTTACAGGTCCCTTTTTGTATCTTGATATCAGCCCTGTCAAGCAAGTCAATTGTTCTCCTTGAATCGCTGCATGCCTTACTGCAGCCCTCTGTGCTGCTGAGTCTGTCCTGTGCGTGCAAAGGTACATGGTAAGGATCTGCAAGGATCCGCCAGAATTGTGTAGGTGCATGTATCATGTAGCTTGGGCCTATGGTATGTGCGATTACTATGGCTTTGATGTATGGCTTGACGCAGTGCTCATTGAAGCAAGCTACTTCAAGTTCATACTTATGCGTGCTCACGCAATGGTGTGTGTGATATTGCAAGCTCATTCGACCCGCGCCGCATCTATTTATACTACTTGTAAGAGTTTATAGAGTACGTCAAGCAAGGAACGCTGCTGCTCCAGGCTCGCAACCCTGTAGAATCTGAGAACGCAAAAACACCAACCAGCACCCCATTCATGCGCTCGTGCAGGAGTTTGCAGAATACGACAAGCAGGGAGCGCTGCTGCGTCGGGCTCGCAATCCCATTAACTTTGAGAGCAGTGCTGATGATGATGAAGGAGCAGGCACAAGCTACGAAGATGATGACGATGATGATCTGGATTTCAGTGGCGGAGGTGGGTGGATTTCCTCACTATGTGGGGCGCAGAAGGGATGCATTGCAGCAATGGAAGTCGTAGTGGCACTTGCGGCTGCTTGCATGATGTGATGATGATATGAGAGGTCCTCTTCATCGCTCTGCAATCTGCATAAGACCGCGGGCCTTTTTCATGAGGCTGCTGCCTGCATGAGGCTGCTGCCTTTTTGCATGAAGCTGATGTCTGAATGGGTCTGCTGCCTTTTTTCATGAGGCTGTTGCCTGCATGCAGATGCTGTCTTTTTTCATGAAGCTGCTGCTGGCATGTGGATGCTGAATTTTTCATGAGGCTGCGCAAAGCATGGAGCAGCCCAAAGCCCTCATATGTTTGCTGCAAGTTGCATGTTGTGTTTAGTGTATGAGTATGCACGTAAATTCCCACTAGGAAGCTGTTAATGTGCCAAAAGAATGAGGTTTGGGGAAGCGCTATCCTTAAAAGGGCCATTGCTTTACGTATCTCTACTCAATCAATGAAACAAGCTCGTGCGCCCGTGCCTTGGAATCCCACAGGCAGCGTTCCATACTGCTGATGCTCATTATAAACATTATTTTTACCAGCAGGGAACAAGAGGAGGCCAAGCATTCAAATCTTTAACAAAATATTTGAACTGTGTCTCCAGGTAGCTGGGGCGCCCTGGCTCGCACTAGTAAGGGAAGGAGAGCAGCAGAGAGCTTTGATGATGAAGATGATGATGGTGATCAAGGCAGGGGCCAGAGGAGCAAGCGCTTGGATGCACTGAGCAGGGAGGGGAAGCTTGATGATGTGCTTTCGGCACGGCAGGTGTGGCCTGAAGACGGTTGGTTAATGACTTGCAGATCTGAACTCTTGTTAAAGCACATGCAAGCAAGGTGTGGCCTGAGGGGGACTTGGTACCTCACAACCCTTTTCGACGCACGCACACGCGCACACACACACAACACACATACACACACACATGCACACACACACACATGCACATTCGCCGCCAGAGGGGCACTAATCATAAAGCTCTCATGCTTGCCTCTCCCTGTTTTGTGGAACCTCTCTTTTTCGTAAACCCACAGGTGGAGGCATTGTTGGGTGGCGAAGGTGCTGCGGGTGCAGGCTCCCTCCTGGGGGGCCAAGCACAGGCAGAGGAGGAAGAGGACTGGGGGCTGGAGGAGATCACAGACAGGAGGTCACAGGTGCGGTACGGGGTGGAAAGAATGCTTGCTCTCCCAGTAGGAATAGTGGGTTTATACATCAAATTGCATGCTCGAACTGCACACATGTGTACGGGCAATAACCTGCACTGTGCGGCGTTGGTCATACCGCAAAGCAAGCCTCTTCATTTCCAGTTGGGTTGCTTGGGAACTAAGAGATGCAGACTCATGAGTGCTGTTGCTCGCTGCGCTGCACAAATACTTTCAGTGATGCTCGGTGTGGCGCACACACTTGCGCACCCTATAGTGCATGCACGCATATGACCGCACGACTTTCGTCACACATCCATGATCTGCAGTCGCTGATGGAGCAGCTAGGTGTGGTGAAGCCTCGTAAAAAGAGCAAGCCTGAGGTGGAGGGCGCAGACAGCAGCGGGCCCCAGGGTGGAGGCACCATTGGGGATGACGTTGGCGTGGTGCAGTGGGGTGGCTCAGGGGCTTCTGGCAGCGGCGTGGACTTGGACGAGCAGGAGGCCATTCTGAGGCGCTTGTTCAAGCCGCACAAGGTAGGAGTGTGTTTCGTCCATGAATTTTGTCGATGTGCACCCTTTGAGCAGGAAATGGGGCTCAGGGGGAGTGGGCAGCAGTGTGGACACTGACAAGCAGGAAGCGATCCTGAGGTGCCTGTCAAGCTGCACAAGGTAGGAGCGTGCTGTGTGTAAAATCTTTTGGTATGCGCCCTTGGAGCATCTGGCCAGGTTGCAGGGTGCTCTGTGTTAAGTCTTTTTGGTGTGCGCCCTTGGAGTTTCTGGCCAGGTTGAAGGGTGCTGTGTGTAAAACCTTCCAGTACGCACCCTTGGAGCATCTGGCCAGAGGTTGCAAGGTCCTGCAAGGGCTGGTTAGGGTAGGCTGACCATCGGGCGTGAAGGCTGAGCAAGTGGGGCAAAGTGTCGGCTAAAGGTGCTGGCGCAGGGTATCAGCGCAAAGATAGTGGCCAATGGCAAGCAAGTGGTGCAAAGCCTCTCCTGCTTGCCTTATGGTGGAGTGAGCAAGTGGGAGGGGGTATGCCTACTCCCTATTTGCAGCTCCTGATCTATCGGACACTCCTCGTCCTGGCTAATTGTTCTTTTTCCAATGCGCATCTAAGTGTACCCAAAAACATGATCTTACTAAAGCAGATTCACAGCTGCAAAATGACGCAAATTGGTCCTTGGAGCTCGGAGTCAAATCAGCCAAGCTTTGTCGGACATTTACTTCTTACCCAGCTAGGACTAAATTGTGGAGGGGAGTCAGGGACACCCTTAGCACTTGTACAACACAGTTTGGCAGGTCAGGGTGCGCACCACATTTTTCTGGGACATCCTGAGCATCTATGCACCACACTTTGCCAGGTTAGGGTCTAGAAGGGTGCCAAGAGTATCTTTGACGCACTTGTATGCCATTTCAAAACTGCTTTCTGTGAGCGGGCAGCAAAAGGATGCAAATTTTGACTTATTCCCCTGTTTTTGGCTTGGGGGTTGGATCCACATTTGAGGAGGGAAAAAACGATTTGTCAGGACCAGGAGCGGGGCATGTGTGCTACGCAATTTTGGCAACAAATTAAAGCCAAACATGCATGTGAGGAGTTGTCCAGCGTTTCTTCATTCAATGCCCTGCCAAGTTTTGAGGTCCAGGAGGGGAGGATGTTTGGGGAGGATGTTCTTTACACACCTAGGTCTCGGTTTAAGCTGAAATTTCCCTGATCTTACCGAGGGCTCTTGCTTGGAGCTCTACCTCGGAGCTGAATCTTGCGTTCCAGGGCTTCCTATTGAGTAGAACTAAAAGCTGCTCCGATATGCTCACTCTGAAGATGGCTCTCCAAATCATGGATCCAGCACAAAGGCTCGGTTATAATCACTACCCCTGCTGAATATATGCTTCTTTCAGACACTCATCTTGGCCCCCAACTTAGCTCCTTGTGGATCATTGTTGTCAGCCAAGCCAAGGGGGAGCTTTCTGGGGACAGTATCTTGGCAAGAAATGAGCCCGCTTCCTGGTCCCAGTTCCCGGGCACCCCCTGGCTTGGAGGGGTACTGAATAAGAGTCCTTTACCGAATGACTGTTTGTGTCCTGCACACTCAGGTGGGGAGCCGCAGCTGGACATGGGCCCATACAAGCATAGCTGACCCGTCTTCCAGCAGTGCTCCGTTTCCTCACCTTTTAGATTGAGTAAAGACAAAGAAATTAGCAACGGTAGCAGGACATGCCATGCCAAGCTGGTATTCAAAATCCGCAGAGTTTGTGCACACACAGCCAGAAATGTTGCTTTTTTTATTTATGCATAGGCGCACACGCGCACACACACTCACACACACACACACACACACACACACACACACACACACACACACACACACACACACACACACACACATACAGGTGAAGGAGCTGATGTCCCACCAGCGGGCTGCCATTGATGCATCCTTGGACCTCAAGAAGCGAGGCTCCTCGGGAGGGCGGGGGGGCAAGTTTGGTGCAGAGGCCAAGCTGCACCGGCAGCTGCGCATCATTGGGGGTACAGCCATAAATCGGAAGCTACTTTCTAGCCAGGGCAGCCAAACGCGGCCAATGATGGAGAAGGTGAGCGTGCTCGGACAGGGGCTAAATGGGGCATGGCCAGTGGCTGGTGCCTTTCCATTAGTGCCGTTGCAGATTCAAACACGGGAAAACCAAGACCAAAAACTCTTCCATCCGCATTCTGTGAAGGCTGGGTGAGACAGTGCCAGAGGATGCTGCTGCATGAGGTGGTGAGCTGCATCTAAGCCCTTTAGGCAGCACCAGGTAGTGGCTGTTGCATAAGGTTGTAAGGCAATGTTGGAGGCTGCTGCTGCATACAGGTAATACGGAGGGGGGCTGGGTAGCTTCAGCTTGCAAGCAATGTGGCCTGTTTGAAAGGTCTGTTGCCTTGTTTTTGTGTCATGGGAATGGATGTGCTGCTCTTCCTGAGGAGTGAATGCCAAAAATTTGATCCTGCAAGGGGGGCACCCTCAGCCCTGTGTAGCGTTCGCCATCAGTACCTGCTGTACTTCCCTGCCTCCGTTCACAAGTTCCAGTGTCTTGTACTTTGGCCTTTGCAACCTCTGCGCCTGAGGCCCCACTGCTTTGCCCACATACCCCCACCTCTTTTTCACTGGACAGGCAGGCAGGCATCCTCCCCTCCTTCCATGCCTCCCACGCAACATAAAGTGTAGCTGTCTAGCTATCTAAGCTGAAGACGCTGCTGCATCTCCTCTCCTGCATCGCGCAGGCCCACACCACCCTCTCCAGCATGATCCAGGCATCGGCACGATCCACTCACCAACATTACTGTCCCCTTTCCTGCATCGCGCAGGTCCGCGCTGCCATCTCCAGCATGATCCAGACATCGGCACGATTCACTCACCAACATTGCCGTCTCCTTTCCTGCATCGCGCAGGTCCGTGCCGCCATCTTCAGCATGATCCAGTCCCAGGCCGGCACTGCCAGCTCACTGCCTGAGGGCAGCCGCTGGCTGGACCTGTTTGCGGGCACTGGCAGTGTGGGCCTGGAGGCCGTGTCACGCGGCTCTGAGCAGGTGGGTGGGCTGCGTGCAGGGCCAGGCATGCATTTGGCATGACAGCCAGGTCTACAGCTTCCTGTTTAGCAGTGAAGGAGCAAGATAGAGAGTGAATTTGTAGTGGCTCTGAGCAGGTGGGTGGGCTGCGTGCAGGGTCAGGCATGCATTTGGCATGACAGCCAGGTCTACAGCTTCCTGTTTAGCAGTGAAGGAGCAAGATAGAGAGTGAATTTGTAGTGGCTCTGAGCAGGTGGGTGGGCTGCGTGCAGGGCCAGGCATGCATTTGGCATGACAGCCAGGTCTACAGCTTCCTGTTTAGCAGTGAAGGAGCAAGATGGGGAGTGAATTTGTAGTTGCTCTGAGCAGGTGGGTGGGCTGCGTGCAGGGCCAGGCATGCATTTGGCATGCCAGCCGGGTACCATGATAATTTCTCTGACAGTGAAAGAGCAAGAATGAGAGTGCATTTTGTAGCAATTTTATGTGCATGATCCACGGCGTATGTTATGTTCAGCAAGTGCATGCCTCAAGCGCCTGCTTCTTTGCCCTACTAGGTAACACATGGCTCACCTCTGCAGGGCAGCAACGGGGTATTTCTCCATCCCCAACAGCTGTTCACAGGCCTTTGTTGAAGCCACTTGCTGCATTGAGCCTGCAGGGCATGTAGCAAGTATTCTGTATTGGGCTCTTGCGCCACCAACAAAGCAAGGTGGACTCTTTCATTTGCAGTCCTCCTCTCCCTCCTTTCAATTTTTCTTCTTGTTGAGGACCAGCTCTCGGGTTGGATTGCTCACCTCCATCCCTCAGATTGTGACGGGAGCTTCATTTTCCTCTTAGACCTTTCATGTGGGTAAAAGATAACCCGCAATCTCGTTTCCTCTTCTGCAAGGTGCCCCGGCAAAGGCGCTCAGCTGGCACTTGCTCACCATGACTCAACACAAAGACAAACAACAACAACAACAACAACAACAACAACCTGGCCCACCTGCCCTATGCTGACCCATCTCCCCACCTGCATCAAACAGGCCCACAACAAAGGCAGACTGGCACCTGTTTCAAATGACCCACCACAAAGGTGCCCAGGATGGTGCTCCTTTGACTCAATCCTGCCAACCCGCAATGCTTGTAATCCACAGGTGCATTTTGTGGAGATGGATCCTTGGGTTGTGCGCAACGTGCTGGGCCCCAACATCACCACTTGCGGCTTCAACCGCCAGGCGGTTGTCCATACTTCAAAGGCAGAGACCTTCCTACAAAAGTAGGTGTGGTGCACTAGCAGCGCTTATAGGCTGCTTTGGCCTGCAGCAGGCAATGTTTGAAAATGTCCATGAAACCATGCAGAGAGAGAAGGATCGCAGAAAAGCGTCAAGGATTGGTGTGTGTGTGTGTGTGTGTGTGTATGTGCGTGTGTCTGTGTGTGCATGTGTGTGGATTGGACATGTGTTCTCAGCAATGAGTGCTAGCTTTTGACGCTTCCCCTCCTGAACTTTGTTCATGCTTGCCTGCCTTCTCTCCGTTCACAGGGCGCGAAGCGTGCCTCGCTTTGCTGGTGGTGCCTTCGATTTCATCTCTGTGTGTCCGCCTTACCTGCTGGTCTCTTACCCCGAGCTGTTCAAGCTACTCGAGGGGTCGCCGCTGCTGCATGATGGCACCATCATGTTTGTGGAGTACCCTCGGCAGCTGGCCAGTCAGATACCTGACACCCTAGGGTCGTTGTCAAAAGTGAGTACAAGTCAAGAATGTGTGACCTGCGTCAGGCCAGGCATCTACTGTGGGACTGCAGTCCTGGGAGATCAGGGCGTGCATGAGGTATGAAGGAAGAAAGAGATAACACTGAATATATGGGAACACTCACTTCTTCAATCAAGGGGAGGGAGGCTCATTGGCTCAAGGAGCCACACGTTCCCTTTTCACCATGAGGCATGTCTTATCAGAATGAGAAACTTGGCTTGGAGTCCAGCTGTCTTGGGCTAAAGCACCGCAAACTGCAGGCAGCCATTGTGTGTGCCTGCTTTCATCAAATCAGTCCCTTTGACACATGTACCGGCTCGGCTGACTCCTTTTCTCAATGTAAGATAGGCTCAATCAAAACACTGATGTCTCTGGATGCTGCTGCGTGAGCAACATGAATGGCAGAGATATGAAGCCTCACAGCAGCACCTCTCAGCAGCACAACTTATTTTGCTGTGGAGCGCTTTGAGGCATCAAGGGCTGCCAGTCTCTCCTTCAGAATTTAGACTGTTCTGGTACCATGTTTTTGAGCAAGCAAAAGAGGCCCCAGAAGCCCCTTTTAAATGAGCCAATGACAGCTTGGGCCACCAACATGTGAGCTCAAGTTGTCGTTGCAATTTTGGAGTGGAAAATGTGCATTGCTAAGGGTGAGAAGGGGGGGTGAGGGCTGCAGGCAAATCAATGCGGTATGTGCATAAAGCACATTTTATTTGCTCACCTGGATTCTCCTCTGGTCTACAATGCTGTTCAACCTGCGCTGTGTACAATTCAGTGCTAGCCCGAAGGGCCAGCACAGAACAGCTTTTGGCGAACCAGAATTTGCAGGGGGGCATCTTCCATTTGCTTGAATCCTCCAAGGAATTGAAAATGTTTACTCCTTATGCTTGGGGCAAAGGGCGCGAACAAGAAATTTGCACGTCAAAACCACAACTATCTGTGGAGGCCCTTTGGGCAGCTTGCACATGAAGTTGGATGCCTTTAAGGCAATACTCAAAACCTTCAAAAATGCTCCGAACTGCACTTCCACTCAAGCTTGTCTGCCTTTTCAACATTTGTCCAAATTTTCATGGGTTGAACTTGCAGGTGCGCGACCGGAAATATGGACGAACATGGGTTGCAGTTTACGCTCCAGACAATGATGAGGATGAATGATTGCCTGTTGTGTTGCTGGTCATACATTTCCCACGGCTATTACGTTCCCAAGCCTTTTGGTGAGGTCCAGGTCCAACTAAAAGTCAGGGCTAAATACTTGTTTTCTCTGGCTCCAAGTAGCAAGCTTTTTTTTAAGCTCCTGAACACTTACAAGGAAACAACACCGCATGGAAATTGAGGGATCCGTCATTGGTGGTAAATAAATACTGGAAACTATCAAAAATCAGTGGTGACCTTACCAGTCCAAAGGAAGAAAGTGCTCAACTGGCATTTCCTGCACCTGGACACCAGGAGCAACTGACTGCAGCCAGAGGAATTTTTAAAATTTACCTGGGAAAGATGCCAGAGTAGCATTGCTGTTCCATCAAGCTAGGATATTTTAACTTGGAATTGTGGCAAGGACTGGACATAATGGTTACAATGGTTACAATGAGGTTTGACCTTCTGCCAGGTAGTTTTGCTGCTCGGCCTGCTCAACTGTTCCAACTGCACAAAAAATATCCAGAGTTCGGACATACAACGATAAAGGGAAGGGAAGGGTTACATAGCTGTACCTGCCTGCAAGGGCAGCTTAGCTGAAGCAAAACGTGCCTGCAACCAAACCAGTCCAAACTAAAAAGCAAAATGAACTAGAAGCTCAGTCACAGTATTTCAGGCAAGCAGACACAAACTTGGCTAATCCTAGGACATCAGCCTGATTCATGAAGTCTCTAAGGCGTGCTGCACTGCTTACTACGATAAGTGTGATTAGTTTGCTTCTGCAAGAAATTAAAAACATCCTCAGAGCTAGCTTGAGAATAGAAGAATGCACCTGATTCGTCCAGAAAAATTCTATAAGACGAGGGGAAGTCAGAAAATAACTGTGCATAAGCCCTTCGAAGAGAACACACAGAAGCGCAAGAACAAAGGAACACAGCACGCTTTTTATCTTGGAGTCCTCCTTGGTCACACCTATCACAAGCAGATGTGTGCTCCTGCCAAAGTGATGTCTCAACTCTTAAAGTGTGAGCATGTAATCAAAAACGTGCTATGTTTCTTAGCGTGCGCTTGCCCAAATCAAGATGCAAATACCTGGGGACAGAAAAGGGCACACCATGAACAGACAAGGGTCTCAAAGGAAGTGCCATCCAGTGATGATATTTGGCTAATTTGTTCGTGTGGTCACCATGTTCTGCCAAGGCATCAGCATTCCACACACTTCACAGCCTTTTTCTCAGATCAACAACAAACTCCCTCATGACTATAGGCTGCCCAGACCAAACACAATGAGTAAATACATTGCACCTGTCCAAGCCTGTACATGCATCCAGAAATTCTGAGGTCCAGCATTTACGGGAAAGACTGCTCATTTCAACATCTGCTTGCAGTACCTTACTGAGTGTAGTGCTGTTGCTGCGCAGTAAAGCATTGTAAAACCTAACTGCTGCACGAAACCAATAGAACTGTAAAGGTTCATGCCCACACTCGCGCAGTACAGACCAATTAGGAGTGGTGCGCTTTACCCCAAGGATACGCTTCAGTAAGCACAGGTGCACTGTTTGCAAAGGACAGTCCATTTCAGCTCCTTCTCTCATAAGCTAGTGCCCTAAATCTGACATGCATACATGCTAGCAGGGAGAGCATATGCTTTAGTCAGCCAGAGCATGATATGCGGCCTGTCCGTCAGATGGTGCTCAGATGCGAATTGCCTAATCCGTCTACAACCAGCTAGGAAAGGGGCACACATGTACTCAGCGCTGGCTTGCAGGTTGCGTTGTTTCGTGAACAGCATGCCCAAATATCTAAAAGAATCTGCACTTGCCAAACGAGCTCCCCCTAACGTGAAAACTGAGTAGGGAACTGAGGGAACTGAGTAGGGAACTGAGAAGGGAACTGAGGGAATTGAGGGAACTGAGTAGGGAAAGATGCCAAAGTAGCATTGCTGTTCCATCAAGCTAAGATATTTTAACTTGGAATTGTGGCAAGGACTGGACATAAATTGGGAAGAAACAGCTTATTTTTCAGGGATAAATATGCAGCATTTACAGGTTACAGGTTACAGGAAATATGCAGCATTACTGCAGTACACGTCGTAGAACCCCCTTAAGAAGGTTCTCCACGCAGACATCAGCCTTAAGGAAGGGAAGGGTTACATAGCTGTACCTGCCTGCGGGGGCAGCTTAGCTGAAGCAAAACGTGCCTGTAACCAAACCAGTCCAATCTAAAACACTATTACCTAGAAGCTCAGACGCGGCATTTCAGGCATGCACACACAAACTCATCAGCCTTGGCTCCAGAGCTGACTCTTGTTGGACATCACACCTCTTGACTGCGCTGGATGGTCTGGCACACTCGGACCTAATGAGATGTCAAATTTTGGCTTGTGAGCCTGTGAACCTAGTCAACTTGTGGAGGACCGTCTAACTCCGAGGAGTCCTACAATAAGACCTTCTAGCACAAACAGAGCACATCCAACCCATCCTATGACATAAGGTTTACAAGGTTAATTGTTGGTATACCCAGTTGGTATACCTAAATTTTGCTACAGCGAGGTGATTTTGCTTGGTAGAAAGAAAAACTACGTAGGCAGAGGAAACTCTCCCTACATCAATTAAGGAAAAGGAGACACATTGGCTCAGAAGAGCCGTGAGTCCCCTCCACCACGAAGCTACAAAAAGAAGACTCTAATGGGGATCTGGAGGGTTATTGGAAGCACTCGGCTCCAAAACCTGGCTGCAAGATGTATTCTTGTTTTCAATAGCACGCCTAGTGGTAACAAGCTTGTTGGCATACATGACAGAATGGGCATGAAGTTTGCGAGCAAGTTTATTGGCGCGTTGGTCAAGTCCCAGTTGTTTAAACTGGTTAAGGGTGTGCTCAGTGTAGCAGGTCCCACCAACACCCAAAAGGATGGTGTGGAGAGTCACAACTTTTGCATTAATGAGTTTGCAGAGGTCTGCATGCTGCCGCTGTGCCGCCTCCAACTGTTGTCCAGGCCTCGTGTCTTCACAGTACTTGATTTCAATCAAGTGCACATGCCGCTGGTTTACATTCAGTTGGTGGGGTTGCCTCACGCGGTTGGCTGTTGTGGCCCTCAGTGTAGGGTTGTGTCTGCTGCGAAACGCATGATGGTGTGAGCAGGAGGTAGAAGGAGAAGAAGTGGGTTTGGCTTTGTAGGGAGTAATCAGTATAGCATCAGGACGGCTAGAGGTGAGTCTAGATCTCTTAGAAAATTTTCTTGGAAAGAGGTAAGGGGGTATAATTATGTTTGATGCATGTGCAGGGATTTGAAGGTTGTGCTGTGCCAACCTATCACCACTCCCTATGTCCATGTTAACCAAGCCTGCTCCCCACGGGCTTTTGCTAAGAGCTTTGATGATCATTCTTCCAGCAACATTGTGGCGTTCAGTTTTCATGCTGGAGATAATATGATTTTGACAGCCTGAAAGCATGTGGAGTGCGCTGTCTAATTGATGACAGCCTTTGAGAGGGCAAAGTGGGTTAGTGGACCTTTTGAAGCGAACCGCATGTTTTTGGTTATAGAGGGTGCCAGTGCGATATTGTAGGATGGTGCGCTTCATGAGTGTGGATATACAGGACATGTTCCTAAAGGCATTGCTGATTTTCTTATCTACATGTGGTAACAAACGCTGATAATATGAGTAGTTCCAATAACCCTCCAGATCCCCATTAGGATATTCTTTTTGTAGTCTTCGTGGTGGAGGGGACTCATGGCTCCTCTGAGCCAATGTGTCTCCTTTTCCTTAATTGATGTAGGGAGAGTTTCCTCTGCCTACGTAGTTTTTCTTTTTCTTTCTTTTCTAGCCTGTTTTGGGGTTGGCATATCCAAGTCTGTGTTTTGTATGCATATGAGACTTGAGAGCATTTTGAAGATTGGGGAGGTAGGTGATTTTAGGATTGGGTGTACGAGCTGTGGATGTGCCAGCATTGTGTTCTTTTTTTTCCTCTTTGGCTAACCAAAATGTATGAGAAAAAGGATTTCCGCCGGGGCCTGCGCTAGGGATCCCGGTATCAGCCACATTATTATTGGCTTGGCTTGCTTGATATTTTGCAATAGCATCTGCACATTCGTTACCAGCAATGCCAGCATGAGATTTTACTTTGTAGAAACGAATATTTGTTTGTGAGTTGCTAATGAGGGTAGATATGGTTTTTAGGACATCCCCTTGAATATGTTGTTTGTGCTTCTCTGGGTAAATAAGTTGTTTACGTATTTGATGAAGAGAGGTGAGACTGTCTGAAGCAATGTGTGAATAAGAGTGTGTGATGGCAGCAGCAATTGCTGCTAATTCAGCTCGACATATGGTGTTGGTAATTCCAGCACCGTTGGGCTCGACAAAACTTCTGCTATCGGTGAGAGGACAGTAGACTCCTGCTCCAATTTCTTGTTTGCCATTCTGGATTTGACAACTACCATCAGTGTAAGCCCATGTCCTCCAGTCAGGGACTTTGAGCTTGAGGGTTGGACTAGACTGGTTAGGTACAAAAAGTTCTTCCTGATTACCTACGTGTGGAGAGGTAAGATATCTAGATATTTGTTGTTTGTCAGAGGGGAGGCGTTGGCATTTATTGAATCCAGGCATATCAGCATGCATTGTATTGAGAGTAGAATGGTTGCCTATACTGCGCAGCTTCCAGTTAACTTCTGGTACAGCCGAAGCCAGGCCTTGTAGCCAAGCTGGGTTATGATTGTTTAGATGAATCCTTGCAGCTGTGTTCCAGACTGCAATAATTTGTAGGTCCCAGGTGTGCTGAGAAAGGGGTATTTCCTGGTTGATGGAGGATTGTGGATCGTTGTAGCAAAGGTTGGTACGAGCGATGGTTCCAAGTTCACAACAGAGATGTGGATAGGCAGTGATGAGTTTGGAATAGGGATTAGTTACCATGTGTTGTCCCCATACAGGGAGGAACATGAAAGTAGCAGTGGCCTCTGTGTTGAGAATGGTTGAGTAGATAGCATGGCGTAAGGCCTGAGTCATAGCTTCCTCGGTATACCTATAATTTGCATTAGCATCTGCACATTCATAACCTGCAATGCCAGCATGATCTCATGGTTCACTTGTTGCTTTTTAAGCCAATGTGCCTGCTTTTCCTTAATTGATATGGAAGTGATTTCAATGCCTATACAGTTCTTCTTTTCTTTCTTTCAAACCGGACAAAGCTTGGCAAACCAAAAGCTTGGCAGTGATGAAAAGCGATGCAAAGATGGATCATAGCCTGTTAGCACTGATGGGAGTTTTTCCATGTAGGTTGGAGTTGGCCTTTGCACCCCTTAAAAAATGGAGTACTTCTCTCGTTTTCGTTTTACAATAGTTTAAAACGAAAATTAACAAATAAACCCCTTCAGTGTGCAACGCTTGCCATGCTTCGAGTACGTAATTTCACCAGGCAGAACTCCATGGATCCCTTTGTGGTCAAGCATGTGTTTGAGCAGAGCTGCTTTCCTGGCTTCAATCTGCTCTCTCAACCTGTAGATTAGAGTGAGAAAATTAAGAAAAAAGGAAGGTAGCTAGAGTAGCGACAGCCATCAGAGCCATAACACACAGGGACAACAAAATTGCATGGCTCGGTCTGCCTTAAAAATGTAACACTAACATACACTTAGTGCACATGTGCGTCTTCCAAACCTCCCCTGCTCCCTGGCCTAGACCACTCTGTGAATGCCTGATGTAGCCCTGCTATTTAGTTGCCAGCAGGTGGCTCCTTGCTGCTAGCCACCCGTGTGCTTGGCCGCCTGCTTCAGTCCTGCTATTTAGCAGCTAGCAGGTGGCCCCTTGCTGCTTGCCACCCATATGCCCCCATCGACAGAGCAGTGGCAGCGGCAGTGGAGGCCTCCAAGGCTGATAGCAGCTCCGGCTGGGGCCAAAGCAGCCAAGCCTTGCTCACGCACCTGCAGCAGCGCAACCACAATCACAAGGGCGTTCCATCGTGGCCAAGACACAAAAAACCTGTGCTCTTTACCTTCAAAACTTTGTTCAGCTCTGTGGTTGTGAAAAAGCGCATAGACATGGTTGGACTCATCACGCACCCCCCCCCCCCAAAAACACGCAGGGATACGGTTGAGGCCAAATTCATGGAGGTGCTCTTTGAGACCCCTTTGCTGAGAAACTGCAACAGGGTACATGCAGCCTTCTTCCTGCCAATCTTCTACCAAATCAACCACAGATCTGGGGCAAAAACCCACGTGCACTCCACATGCTTAACCTTTCCTTCAAACAAGCAACCCCTCACAACCAGAAGTGGGTTTGAATGTGTCTGACATATCAGCATCGAATTTTGGCTTAGGTTTGGATATCTGACTGTGTGCTCTATCCCCAAGGGAGAAGCTAAGGCCTCACATCCTGAGACAAACAAGGAACCCAGCCTTCCTCTTGCCAATCTTCCACCATTCCTCACATAGCCATAGCATGCACCCACCCGCCAACAAGCAACAACTGCAGCACGGTGTTGACTTTGCTGATCAGCAGCGGGCGCATGAAGGGCGCGCCTGCATCTGGTGCAGCCCCTGGATGCTGCCGCCCAGTGAAGGCAGGCGCGCCCTCTGTGCCCGTTTCTCCTGATGCTTGCCTTTGGCTGTGATCCTCGATGGCCCCTGTGATGTGCTGGCCTTCTGGTGAAGGTGGCCCTGCTGCTGCATCTGCTGTGCGGAAGAACTCTGCACGGGTGAGGGGTGGCGCGCTCCAGGGCGTGCGCCAGCCCACGCTCTGCCAACGCACGACAAACATGCCAACCACCAGCGCGACATCCCTACATTCACAGGCGCATGCAACATTTGTTGACTTTCAGGTAGGATGGGAGGCAAGGATAGGAACAAGTTGGACAAGGAAGGCAGGACAAGGTTGCAAGGGTTTGATGCACATCAAGCGCTCCTTGTTCAGGTTTACGGGCGCATCAGAAACTGACATCACACTATGCTGCTGGCCTGCTTGCAAAGCTACGTGGTGCATGAAACATAGGAAGGGAAACATTAGTAACCTTTCTAGCAGCCAAGCAATCCAAAGGTAAGGGGCAGCTGATAGGCAAGCCTTTATTATCTACAGGGCGCATTCGTAGCTTGCACTGCACACACGGGTGTGCAAGCTGCCCTCTGCACCCCAGCAATACATTACACACAGCTCACAAAGCGAGAGTGCCATCAGTGGAATGCCAGGAATCAACTCCAATACATTTTGCACACATACACACGCTCACACAGACACGCGCACACACGTACGCATGCACGCCACACGCACAAGCACGCACACCTGCCAATGATGAGAGTGGCCACCCATGAGGGCAGCGCACCCTGTGCAGCCAGCGCCCCCACCACGCAGCCCACCAGCACCTTGTCCCCCAGCGGATCTAGGTAAGAGCCCAGCACGCTGGAGCAGCCCATGCGGCGAGCAAGAGCACCATCAGCCCAGTCTGACAGCTGCACAGGCGCAAAAGCACAGAAACACACCTTCTGTCTCCAGGGCAGTGTGCGGTGCATTATGTAGGCTGGAGTTGCTGCTGCTGCGTTTGTGTATTGGTGGACACGCAGATTGGAGTACAATGCAGTTCCTGTTCAAGAAGCAGGGGACCAGCACAGGCACAAGTGCGAAGTATGGTGTGCTTTCCGACATGCATCATCATTGAAGACTTTCCACAGCGCTTCACGTTTGAACTCCTGACTACAGATGCCCAATGAGAATCCTTGCGGGCCACCTGTTTGAAAGTACTCTGCACTGATGTGGAAAGCTTCACAAGGAATGAAGCAAATACCGTTTTGCAAGCAGGACCAGGGAGCAAGCAGACAGCATGCTCACCCCAGAGATGGTGAGTGCACTCAGCGCCCATGGCCACTGCTCCTGGAGGATGAGGTAGGCGACACCAGGCCCTGACAGCCCTCTGGCGATCGAAAGCATGTTGGGCAGGCTCCACACATTACCCTTGCTCGTCATGGCAGGCTCAGGCCTGGTGGCAAGGCCAGGAGCGGACACACTCAATTGGGGCAGGGTGCGTGCAGCTGCTGTGGGGGGGGCTTTGTGCGAGGTGGTGGTGGTGGTGGTGGTGCTTGCCGTGGTACTGTACGCATGCTGGCTCGCCTGAGCTCTTACTGCTGCCGCTGTTGATGCTTGCAAGATAGGTGCTCGCGTGTGGAGTCTGGCATGGCAGTGGCGCGTAAGTGCACTCCAAAGGGGAGGAAGGGAGGGGGAAACGAGGGGGGTGTATGCTGGCATTGGCTGCCAGCCTGTAGAGCTCTTGGCGCTTGCCCACGCATCATAATTTGCAACAGGTGTGCTTGTTGTTGACGCCTGTGCAAGCTGCAGGCTGCTGGCTACATACGACAGCTGCAGCTGGCGTGCAATCCTCCAAGCACAAGCCATGGGCTTGGGGGCCATGACGTTGAGGCGCCTGGTGTTCCTCAATCACGCTTGGGCTGCTTGGCGGACTGGGGTTTGATGCACGTGATCAGGAAGCGGCACACATGGCTTCCAATGACGACGACGGGGAGGAAGAGGGCGACTATAAGGAGGGCGGTTATCAAGTCATTGCGGGGCATGGGGATCCTGCATCACCATCATCATGAGGGCATCAGTGCAGTGCGTCAGCATACAGCAGTGTGGGTGCATGCTCAACTGTTGCAGTACTTCCTGCAAATCGTGTAGCTTCTGTGTCATGATTGAAAAATGTGGGGGTAATGGACAGACAGAACGCAAATGCCTGCGTGACAGGCACACGTGTGTCAGGGCACGCACGTCTTTGCTTCCCCAATAACTGAAGGACTGACAGACGGTATCAAAAGGGCTTAAGGGTGGTATGCACTCCAGAAACCCTCAATTACTTGAAGGATTACATGCGATGGTACCAGTGTACCAATGCAGTGCCCCATCAAGGGACAGGAGGTGCAGGTACACATGCGATGCGTGGATGGGGATGGGTGGCTCCTCAAAACCCCTCCAGATGTAGAGGGCTCCTGTCCCTACTCACGCGAAGTTGGTCCCAGGGAAGACGTCCCATCCAGGAGGTACTTGGTCAGACATTTTGATTTGAAATGTGAAAATGAGGACAGCCAAATTTTTTTCCAAAGTGAAATGGTGAAACAACGCCAACAACCACAACAGGTTCCATCGTCTTGCTTGTTCACGTAAAATTTAAACTCTGAAATATGAGTGCTTTGAGCATGCAACGAACCAGCTGCTCGCGCCCCGCTTTTTCTCAGCATGTCCCCCTGAAGGGTGGTGTGAGCAGCGTGCACAGGCCAACGGCACCCCCATCCAGGCACACACTGCTGGATCACCATGTGGGACTCTCTTCTCCGGCTGCCAGGAGGATGGGGCCAATGAGAGCAGGTATGAAGTGCGTGTGCGCGGTGATTGCTGTTCACAGCATTTGCGCTCGTTCACACCTACCAACCAACTAGTGCCTTCACACATTTCAGGAGGCTACATGGAAGGGGACAGGCTTGTGCAGGATGATGTGAGTATTTCACGTGTGGGTGCAAATGGTGTATGCCAAGAGTTTTTGCTGCAAGCAAACAGCATGCATGTACCCTGAGTATTTTCCACCACGCCATTCACTGGATACACTATACCACAAAACTTGCCACTCAAGGGATGCATCTTGTGCAAGCTGATGGCTTACATTCTACCAATAGTACTTGCTAGGACTGACACATACTTTGTAACCCACGAACATGCTGCCCCACACCTTGGATGCCTGCAATACCAGGTTGCCAGCATGCGCCGCAAGGCTGAGCAGAACGTGCAGCAGCTGCTGCAGAGCTTAGATAGCAAAAGCGCTGCAGCAAAGTCTGGGGCTGGAGGAGCGGGGGCAGAGGGCAGCATTTCCTCTGCCATGAAGGCCAAGCTACAAAACGCAGTCAAGGCCATGCAGCAGGGCTTGGTGGAGAGAGACACAGAGGTGTGTGTGCGTATGTGTGTGTGAGAATTGGCATGGGTAGGGGTGATGGCACACAATTTCGAGCTTGGTGGCGAGGGACACCGAGGTGTGTGTGAACTAGCATGGACAGGGAGTGATAGCGCACGATCTCTGCCTCTGCGCACCTGTGTCTATGCTTGCCTTTTCAAGACTAGGCTGGCCCTGTGTAATTGTTTTGAGAAAATGATCACATCTGTCAGTCCAATGTGTGCAGGTGAGTGCCAAATGCCTAGAGAGGCTTGTCCCCTGCATTCAAGCATGGATGCATGGCATACCACGTCTGCCAATTCCTTGACCCTCTGTGGTGCAACTGAAGTATGGCTCAAGTTCAGGCAAACTGCACGTGTTCAGCACTTATGTATGGGCTTGAAGTTTTGGGTCGAGTTGCATCTGATGGATGCGCATTCATACACGCACTCGTAAGGGGTCTCCTACATTTAAAAACAAGTTGGCCGTCGCAAAGGGCTGCTCCAGCTAGCACAAGCACCTCTTTAGATACCATGCAAATTATCCTCATGTAGGTGCGGCTGCTGTTGTTGGCGGCCATGAGTGGCGAGCACATTCTGCTCATTGGCCCACCTGGCACTGCCAAGTCCGAGGTCGGGCGGCGTATGAACAAGCTCATCTCAGGCACCTTCTTTGAGCGCCTCCTCACCCGCTTCTCAGTGCCCGAGGTATATGGTGATGGCATGCGCAGGACGTCCCCACGAGGCTTTCGATGATTGGCTGTATTTGGCCAGCATGCACTTTTGCATTTGAGGTGAAGAGCTCCTGGAGACCATTGCCTTTACTGTTGTCAGTGCAGCACCTGGAATTGAAGCGGAGGTTCAGGGGATTGCGACTGACTAAACTGAGGCAGAACTTCATACGCAAGGCAACAGGGATCCTTTGCTACATGCTGCTTGGTTGCTTGCTGCAGTCTTAGTCCAGATGTAGTTCAGATCCTTGGTAGGTTACATGTTCCCCCCTCGTTCAGAGTCGCACTGGAGGGCTTTTTGCAAGGTACAGCGACCTCACACACACGCACGCACACACACGCACCCGCCGTGCCCACACTTCCTCAGGAGCTGTTTGGCCCCTTGTCCATGCGCGCCCTCGAGGAAGACCGCTATGTGCGCCAGACGCGCGGCTACCTGCCTGAGGCAGAGGTGGCCTTCATCGATGAGATCTTCAAGGCCAACTCCGCCATCCTCAACACCCTGCTCACTATCATCAACGAGCGCCAGTTTGACAACGGCAGCACACGCGAACGCGTGCCATTGCTCACCGTGGTGGGTGCTTCCAACGAGCTGCCGGAGTCTGAGGAGCTGGATGCGCTGTATGATCGCTTCCTCGTGCGCCGCCAGGTCCACCAAGTCAGCGCTGCCGGTGCGTGCTGCTGCGCACGGTGTCTTATATTCATAATGTAGTTCATTAAAAACGTTTAGAGCTTAAATGTACATTGAGAGAGCTTTTATGCATATTTCCACTGTAAATGTTGCAACGCACCGCGGGTGCTGTCAATGCAGAAATCATCGTGTCTGCAGCTGTGACACAGCAGTCTGTTGTTTGTGCGGAGCTGCCCTGTGGTCATGCGCCTTTCCAGTGATAAGGTTGGTCACTGCTGGGAATTGAGTTACCGACAAAACATCACCGTGGCCCCTGCGCTGCCAGCATCTGCCCACCAACCGTGGCTCCAGACCACCTGCAGTTGCAGCCCCTTTCTGTGTGCAGTTGAGCTCGCATTCACCAGTGTGTCCTTTTGAAGCACCATAACATACGTGACGCCAGGGACAGTCCAGATGCTGCAATGCTCCTAAACATCGTGCTTTATTTCTGACCCCAGACATGGCCCAAACGCTGCAGTACTACCTCACATTACATTGCATTGCATTGCATTTCTGACACCAGGCGTGGCCCAGATGCTGCAGTACTACTCGGAGAATGCCAGCGGAAGCTCAGGAGGTAATGGGACCGGCACACAGCTGGAGCAGGTGAGGGCTGCAGAGATATCACACACACAGGGCAGTGCCCTACTTCCGCCATTCTCCTGCTTCTGGGTGTAAGAACGCCCAAATAGAAGCCATACTTTGGTGTGAGGGCACAAATGGAAACAAGGCAGGCATGCTGAGAGGTACATGCGCGGCGCAGTGCCCTACTTCTGTCCTTCTCTCTTTTCTCCTGCTTCTGGGTGCGAGGATACCCAAAGAGTGAGAACTGTTGTTGTTGTCGTCGTTGTTGTTGTTGTTGTTGTTGTCGTTGTTGTTGATGTTGTTGTTGTCGTCGTTGTTGTTGTTGTTGTCAGGCTTGCTGATAGGGGCAGGGCAGCCTCCTCGCGGGATGCAGAGCGCACAGCATGATGTGTGTGTGCGGCTGTGCAGTTTTTGATGCACTCTTACAGTGGCGCAAGCTTCGCACCCTCCAGCATGCCCTCTGGAAAACGCCTGCACTTGTGTCAATGTGCTCTTGATGTAGCCTGCACAGATGACACATGCACATACACACAAATACACACTCACTCTGCTGTGGAACTGCCCTCGTGCACTTGGCAGGGGGGCATGGATGCGATGGACCCAGGCATGCAGCTTGGCCGAGAAGACATCCGAGCATGCAAGGCACAGGTGAACTCTCAGCCATGTAGCTCACCTTGAAGGGCGAGGGCAAGCATTTGAGAGCCAAGGATTACATGGCCGGCTGCTTTCCTTCAATTCTCTGCGAGGGACAGCAGTCAGCCATCATTCCTTGGCTCACATGCCTGTAGTGCTCACTTCCTCTTAAAAGTGAAAATGTGAGGGTAAGCAGTGAGCCACAAGCTCGCCTTTTGTCTGCTTCAGAGACGAGTGCAACTAGAGGGATGCAGGTCAAATGGCTATCCCCCAGCTTGGCCGTCTAGAATGTCTGTCCAAACTGCCCTCTCAACCACACTATTGAGGCAAAGCAGTCAGCCATTTGGTTACATCCCTTCAGTGCCTGCACTAAACCACAGAGCGCATTTGTGAGGGTACGCAGGACTTGCCTCTGCTTTGAGGGCGAGGTCAAGCACTTGGCACCTTGCTAAGACCTACGCATCCCTGAACCACACTGCAAGCCTTAGAGTCGCACAAACCTTGACTACCCCTCTGTGGCTGTGTCTCACAATACCATGGTTATGCCTCACAACACAATGGTCATGTCTCAGAACGCAAGGGTCATGCCTCAGGACACAAGGGTCATGCCTCAGAACACAAGAACCATGTCTCAGAACACCATGGTCATGTCTCAGGACATCATGTACTTCCTCTTTTGTTGCTCTCCAAACAGGCGCTGGCCCGCGTGCGTGTGCCTGCCACCGTGATACAGCTCATTACTGACCTGCGCACGTACCTCCAAGAAAAGGTGGAGCCGCCTGTGTACATTAGTGACCGCCGACTAGTCAAGGCCATCCAGCTGCTGCAGGTGTGCAAGCTTTGCCGCTGGTGTGCGCGTGTGTTTGTATGCGTGTGAGGGGTGTGTGCCCTAAGCATGCCAGCGGAGTCTCTGCAACCTCTGCTCACAAGCCTCTGCTGTTTTCCTGTTAGAAAGGCATCCATTGCCTACAGCATATCGGGAGGTGCGCTTTAGTTCAAGTACTCAAAGCCAGGCTGTACAAAAGAAGATCAGACCTGAAGACTCCAGATGAGTCAACACTATTGCCCATCATTCTTAGGCAGACATCACGAAGAACCATTGCTAATGCTTCCTGTATGCCTCTGCATCAAGGACAGGGAACCCAGATGGCATGTTAGATTGCTTTGGTGAACGCACACATTAGTAAGTAGACTAGATTCTCCTTATTGAGCCTCTGCGATTAGGCAGATGAAGTATTGCATGCTGGTGACATATCTGGCTGCCTGTTTCTGCTGGCACGTTGGTGCACAAAGCAGCAGTAGTATTGAAACTTTTGCACATTGGTGCACAAAGTCGCAGAACTTCAAAAATTATTGCACATCCAGCCAGAAGTAAGTAGATCACCGGACTCTGCAAGCTGCAGTGGCATTCTCCCAAGGCTGCAGTCCCATTATCCAAACAATGCATACCGGTGACAGGAAGGAATCTGTCAAAAAGAAACCCTGGAATGTGTTCTGGGTTATTTAGAAATTGGCCTCTCTTCTGCCTCCGCTGAATGCGTGTGTTGTGCCAGGTTGCCGCTTACTGTAATGGCCGTGATACCGTGACCGAGTACGATGCACTCCTGCTACAGCACGTGTTGTGGCAGCGGCCAGAGCAGGCAGACAAGATTGCAGACTGGGTGGTGAGCCAACTGTCTGTGGACGATGGCTTGAAGCAGGTGGGTGGGGGCTGCAATGCAACAGAGGATTGTGTGTGATATGCAAATGTAGTTGTTGGGTGACCCTCACCGCTGCATCAAACAAGCGAAGCGCTGCATTGGTGTTTGTCAGGAGAAAGAGAGCGGCTTGGAGTGTGTGTGCCCCACTTAGATGCCCTGCTCTTTAGCTGTTGGTATGCAACACACCTAGCTGTTTTTATAGAGCGAGGGGGATTGTTGGCAAAAGCTGGTACGCAACACACCTAGCTGTTTTTATACAGCGAGGGGGATTGTTGGCAAAAGCTTGGCCATGGATCCATGCATTGATTAGATTGCGGGCAGGGCAATGGCGCTACATGCAAAAGTGGGCAGTAGGCGCCCAGTTGTCCTGTTTAAGACCTCTGCTCCTGATAAAAACCATAGTGATCACCAAAGGGGGAGGAGTGTTCATCAGAAGGCAGACGTCTTTCATTGTGTGCTTGCGTTTGAATATCGAAGGTTACTGAGTAATGCTAGGGCACATTTGGCTTAGCGTTTAAGCGCATGGTCAATGACTTGTTTGTGCATATGCTTTGTGTGTGTGTGAGGGGGGGGGGGGTGAGGGTGTGTGTGTGTGTGTGTGGTTGAGGGTGTATGTGTGGTTTGTGTGGGTGTGGGTGTGGGTGTGGGTGTGGGTGTGTGGGTGTGGGTGCGGGTGTATGCGTGTGTGTGTCACAGCACTTCTGTCCAATGAAAAAGAGCAAACATCCACCCATGGTACGCTTCATAGTGCAACACGGTGCAACGCCATTTCTACCTACCCAATGCCTGATGCGCAGGTCCAATACTTATTATCTGGGCTTTTTAGCCGAGCATGCCGGTCCCTAGGCAACCCTGACAAGGTGAGCTGCCGTGAGTGATCGATGTCCTCCACCAGCATTGCTTTTGATGGAAATCCGATAGCCTATGTGTAAGGGTGGGTCAAGCGGGTCAAATGTTTCACCGATTAGGCTCAAAGAAGCCTTTTTGACCCTCGTCGCCACTTTGCATTATCCTCTTTGCCCAACCCTGCGTTTGTGTTCAGCTATTTCAAGGCGTGCTCAACACAGCTGTTGTGTTGCTCAACACCTGTTGCAGACTTACATTTCCCAGAGTTTGCAGGAACATTGATGTGTGCTTACCCAGGTAAATGAGCTCCAGGAGGAGGTGAACAGCTTACGGGGAGTTCTGGTGGAGAAGTACATGCAAGTTGCTGACAACCTGGAAGGTGAGTTGTTTTTTTCTGTTATGGGCCTCATGATGGGGTAAGTGCATGGGCGTTTGTTGCTGCCCTTCTTATGGGTTCCTTGGCATACTTCATGGCCCGTTGACACTGTGAACATTTAAATCTGATGTTGGACAGCCCAAGTGGTTAAAGATCTGAAGTGAAAATGAGTAGGGATCGGCGTATAACGTTATTTGGAGACATTCATAACGTTATATACCGTTATATAACAGAATAACGTTATATTTTGTTATATGATCCCTGTTATACACTCCAGAACACCCCTTGGGGCAATGAATTTCACCATCAGATTTGGATGGTACCTGCATGTGGGCATATAATGCCCATTTACAAATTACCAAGTCAAAAAAAAAAATTATGCTGTCCAATATGAGCTCAGGAGCCGTAAAATAACGTTATTTTTGTCAAGTAGGCAGCTTGCCGCATGAAGCCTACTGTGCTGCTATACCATTGCACCAAGTTCATCCCCCACTACACCGCTCTACTGCCATGATGCTGGGAACCATCTGCTGAGCCAGCTGTCTGGCTGTACTACTCCTTGGGCATGTTTGCCTTCACATACACCAGCTTGTCAGCTGTCTCAATGCTCAAGCAGTTGCGCAAGTGTATGTGCGCCCCCATGCTGACCAGTTCCGCTCTGCTGCAGCAGTCGTTGCATGTGCTGAGAGTAGCTTGTTGGCAGCGACTGCCAGTAGGGGAAACTGCTGGTTTGCCTCGGACAGCCAGAAGTTGCGCAGGAAGTCATGCTTGCTGGCCCCAATGATCTGCAGCTGCACGGGATCTGCTGCGTAGTCGCGCTTCTTCAAGAAAGTGGCTGCCTCAGCCATGCTGGGGTTCCAGTTCCCCAAGTCCAGCTCGCTGAGCTCCTTGCTAACAACAGCTTTCATGCTCATGTCACCCTTGCCCCCATTCAAGCGCACCACAGTTTGGAGCACATCCTCCTTGTGCTTGGCTGTGCGCCGATTCATAGGTGTGCTGTTGCTAGTGCCTCTGCCTTGCACTTGTGGCGCTGAGCTGCCTGGGATGGGTTGCCAGGGCTGACATTGGCCTTGCATCGCTTGCACTCCAGCACACACAGGCCCCCACACTCTGGCTTAATCAATGCCTTGAAAACAATCTCCCACTTCTTGGGGGCTCCTTTTGTGAGCTTGCTCAGGATGTAAGCAGGTGTGCAACGGTCTGTCAGGTAGGAATGCTTGCCCTCCTCATCCAACTTCATCCAATCGGCCTCCCCTTCCTTGACATCCGCCATTGTTCTATTATTATGTTATATGAGGTTTGGGATGGGCAGGGGTCGAAAATTGCCCCGATTTGGCACTGTTATATTTCGGGGGACCTATAACGTTATATACCGTTATATACCGTTATGTTATGTTATTTGTTATATAACAGGTGCCGATCCCTAAAAATGAGGAGAGCTTCAGTATGTTGGCCACACTGTTTTGTCATGGATCAGGACCTGTGTCTTGCCAGTCCTCAAATACACCCTTGAGCTGCCAGTTTCAGACCATACTTGAAAATAGCCAATATCTTCCTCTGCATTGACAAGGATCAAGAGGGGGTCACCATTGGTAGAATTTCTCTCAAACTCTTCTGGGCCTGCTAAATCTTTCAGTGTACAACATGTTGATGCAGCTTTGTTCGTTGTGTGCTTTTTGGACAATCCTCATCGAAACTCTGTGTGGGACTGCCCCCATGTGCGTGCGGCGGAGAGGGAAAGAGAGAGCTTTGCATGCTGCCGCGTGGAAATGGGGTCAAGTGGCATTCATCTCAAGACCTGAGAATGCAGAAGTAGTAAAGCCATCAAGTTCCTTTGTCCTGCACTACCAGATGGCTGGGGCGTACGGTCCGTCCGTCCCAGGCAAAAGTAGGGTCCCAAATCCTCCCCCATCACGACCATTTGACCCCCCAAAAATGTATGATTTGATTACAGAACAGCATCAGAGAAAGATTGGGGTCAAGTGGAGGTCAGGCAGCAAGGGTGTGTAAAAACTGGCTTGAGGTTGATTTTGGCCCTGGCGATCTTCCTACATGCACCTGACAAGTGTAGGATTAGAAATAGTTGACTTCAGCCAAAACGGCACCTTGCTTGCTCTAAAAATTGGATTCCTCCTCTAGGTGCACTCTCCTGGAACCTTTTTGCACATCCTGGATATGCGGAACATTGTTTTAAGTGTGAATCATTTTGCATGGTCAAAATTGACAGAACTTTCATCTTGATAAATGTCAAGATTTTTACCTGATCTTCTTGATCTTGCTTCATCTCAGAACAAATGGAAGTTACTGGACAACCAGTATTAGGTCCAAGCCCTTTTAATGCCCTCTCTACACTGAAAAAGTATGATGCTGTAACATCTATGCATTTTAAAAGAATAACCCCTGGAACCCCACACGATGGTGATCCCCCTCTGACAAGGATCTCTGAAGGCTTTCTGCCTACAGCAAAGAAAGGTACCTTCCACAGGTTCTGGAGCTCAAGGCGTGTTTGAGGACTAATGAGGAAAAAAGAGTTGTTTAGATCGCATGGCTGTACAGACGTTTAAGATTCAGGCGCATTGCCTTCACATCACATGCCCGTGGAAGCATAACCCAAACTCAGCAACATGATACCGCCAGTCAATATAGCAGCCCTCTTTCTGGCCTGCACCACTCCCACAGGCGGGTTCCCTGTTGTGTTGGACAACCTGTGGCTGGGTGAGGAGGAGTCAAATGCAATCGCGACGTCGCTGCAGCCAAAGCTAACAAGGACGCGCGCAGCAGTGGTGACGGTGCTGCACGATGTGGGGGTGCTGGAAATGGCGCTGCAATCAGGGAGCGACCCAGTGACCCTAGCCAACCTCATGCCTCGCCATTGGGCTGAGTTCATACGAAACTCAGATATTTCTGAAGTCCGCCCCATTGGGACACGCCCCTTCAAGTAGGTCGTAGCTCTGGTATCGGGTGCTTAACGCTGGCGTTGTGAGCAGGGGGGTCCATGTGGCTGTTGACGTCCCTTTTGATGACTGCTCGAGGAGATGTCCCCACCTTCGTGCTCTGCTTGAAGAGCCAGCTACCTAAGTTATTGGAAAGCTAGAGCCTGAAATTGGTGCGCTCCATATGTGGCTACCACCCACTTGCAATTGCATATTTAGTGGTTGCATTGTGACCAGGCTTGTACCTTTGAAGCTTGGGAGGAAAACCCTCCTTTGCTTGGTCTGCAGGATGTGGGACCAGCTCCTTGGTTTATGAGGTCCTGTGTAGGACCTGATTGATCATGTCTTTTAGTAACGTGCTTTTCTTTTTTACAATGCTCGACTTCACCGTGAACTCAACTGTTTGCTTTACTGTGTGGACTCAGATGAGAGCATCCTTGAGGCCTCAATAATGGAAAATCTAGTCAGTCAAAGTCGTTGCCAAATGAGTTACAATGGGATTTGACCTTCAGCCAGGAAGTTTGGCTGCTCGGTCTGCTTAACTGTTCCAACAGCACAAAAAGTATCTCTAAAATCAGAAATAAAGTCTCGTTAGTTTGCTTCTGCAAGAAATGAATAGCATCCTCAGAGCTAGCTTGAGAATAGTAGAAAGTGCCTGAATCGTCCAGAAAATTTCTATAAGACGAGGGGAAGTCAGAAAATAACTGTGCATAAGCCCTTCGAAGAGAACACACAGAAGCGCAAGAACAAGGGAACACGGCATGCTTTTCATCTTGGAGTCCTTGTTCACATCTATCACAAGTGTATGTGTGCTCCTGCCAAAGTGATGTCTCAACTCTTAAAGTATGAGCATGTAATCAAAAACGTGCTGTGTTTCTTAGCGTGCGCTTGCCCAAATCAAGATGCAAATACCTGGGGACAGAAAAGGGCGCACCATGAACAGACAAGGGTCTCAAAGGAAGTGCCATCCAGTGATGATATTTGGCTAATTTGTTCGTGTGGTCACCATGTTCTGCCAAGGCATCAACATTCCACACACCTCGCAGCCTTTTTTTCAGATCAACAACAAACTCCCTCATGACTACAGGCTGCCCTGACCGAACACAATGAGTAAACACGTTGCACCTGTCCAAGCCTGTGCAGGCAGCCAAAAATTGTGAAGTCCAGCATTTATGGGAAAGACTGCTCATTTCAACATCTGCTTGCAGTACCTTACTGAGTGTAGTGCTGTTGCTGCGCAGTCAAAGTCGTTGAGGCCTCAATAATGGAAAATCTAGGCAGTGGAAAAGGAAGGCTGAGATTAACATGCCAAATTGGCAGTGTGCCATACTTTCGTCAGTCAAAGTAGCAACATTGGACGCATGGCAATATTCCACAAGAATGTGGGATTTCAAGTTAAAGAATGTAAGCTAGAGAAGCAGGCAGAGGACAAGGACAGCTTAGATACAACCCAGGCAGGCAAGAACAGGTTTCAAACTGCCGGCTAACAAATTTGTGGTTTAAGATGGGATTTGACTTTGAGCCACGTAATTGGCTGCTTAGCTTGCTGGGCTGTGCCAGCCAAAGGAAAAGAAAGAAAACGAAAAACTGTGTAGGCAGAGAAACTCTCCCTACATCAATTAAGGGGCCACATAAAATTTTTAATTCCTTGAAGGAAAGGAAAGGGTTACATGGGCTGTACCTGCCTCCGAGGGCAGCTTAGCTGAAGCAAAAAACAGTGCCTGTAACCAAACCAGTCTGATTTGGAGAGCAAGTGCAAAAAACATAAAACTCGATGCCAGCCAAAGACTAAGCACCCAGAGCTTCAGATAAGACACAAATGCCAATACAACAGCAAAAGTAGAAAAGACTAAATACCGCAGGTCTGGCTACATGCATGAAGGCAAGGTTCTTTGACAAGCAAGCTAGCTGGGGCCTCGTCACCGAGGCTCTTTGGCACAAAATTTCTTTGAAACTTTTGAAGAAAGTATAAAAAAGTCCACGCCAGCCTAAACCAAGCTAGTAGTCTACAAAAGGTAATAAATGAGCGCCTGGCGGGATGTCTGCCATGCACCTGCAGGCTTGGATTGTTATGGTGTAGGATGTCTGTATTTGACTGTTGCTGTTGCTGACAAGGGTGAGCGAGTTGGTGACACAAAGATTTAATGGTTACATGTTACAGGAAAAAGAAGGCCTCCAGTCAAAACGGTTGACTGCTAGCCTGCTCATAAAAAAGCAATAATTCATGTAGAAAAGGAAAAAGCTTGTTATTATTTTGATTTAAGAAAGAAGAGACATGATAAGACTGTACATGGAGACTGCCAGGTACGAGATTTAATGGTTACAATGGGATTTGACCTTCAGCCAGGTAGTTTGGGTACACAGCCTGCTCAATTGTTCCAGCCACACACAAAAAATATCCATCAGTTTGGAAATGAAACGAGAAGTCATTAGTTTTCACAGAGAAGTGTAATTTCTGATTTAAGTAAACAAGCCCAAACTCATGATCAAAGGCAAGGTTCACACAGAACCTTGTGAGTACCACTCACAAAGATATCATTCCAGGCAGTTTTGTTACCGTAACATGGACTCTCCTCCTCATGCATTGCGCCTCCTTGCCACCAGTGTTCTCCCCTACCAGAAGACCCCTGCAACTTTTGCATTCCCACGCCTAAAGAGAACCAATAAGCACTGACCCTTATTTCTGAGTCCCCCATCCTCGCCTTTGCTCTTCATTTTATAACAAAGAGAAACCACGTAGGCAGAGGAAAATTCCCTTACATCAAATAAGGAAAAAGAGGCACATTGGCTCAAAGGAGCCATAAGTCTCCTCCACCAGCACGAGCAAAAAGTGCTAGCGGGGACCAGGAGGGTTTCTGGAAGCACCCGGCTCCAAAATCTGGCTGTAAGCAGTATTCTTGTTTTCAATTGCGCGCCTAGTGGTAACTAGTTTGTGGGGGCTTAACAGACTCTAGAAGCTGCAACTGCCCAGCATGCCAGCACTATAACCAGGCTCGAAACCCGCAGCTTGAAAAACACAGACAGGAACATCAAGGTGACCCTGCACATCATCTTAATTACTAATTAAGTAGTTTGGCCCCATCTAAATGACTACACCATTAAACCTCTTATCGACTTGGGAAAAGAAAAAAGAAAAATACACGTAGGCAGTGAGATCACTCCCTAAATGTATTCATTCATTCATCAAGGAAAAGAGACACATTGGCTCAAAGAGCCGCGAGTCTCCCTCGCCAGAGGGTAAGAGGGAAGCTAGTGTGGGTCTAGAGAGTTTTTGGCAGCATGCGGTCCCAGGGCACCAGACTTGTTATACATGTTTTTTGTTTTCAATGGCACGTTTATTTAAGGTAAGGTTGAGTGCATATTGCACAGAATGTGCATGGAGCTTTTGTGTAAGTTTAGTCAGACCTTTGCGGGTCAATCCCTAGCTTTTTAAAGTGATCCAGGGTATGGGCAGCTTAGACAGTCCCACCCACACCCAGGAGGATTGTGCAGAGAGTGACCTCGGCACCTTGGAGTTGTTTGCACGATTCGCTGTGTCGTTGTTTTGAGGCTTCTAGCTGGGCACCAGGCCTTGTGCCTTCGCAGTGTCTGATTTATATCAAGTGAATATAGACGTGGCTCCTTTTCCTTAATTGATTGTACATCGGAGATTTTCCTCTGCCTACGTTTTTTTCTTTCTTTCTTGAATATGGAGGTCTTGGATGTTCAACACATGAAGTTGCCTGGCTGGAGTTGTGCTGCTTCTTACTTCTTCATGACCTCTCATAATACGGAGTACCCGATGTGAGGGAGGAGTGTGTGGTCTACTTGGGTGAGCAGGGCAAGGAGTGACCAGGATAGCATCAGGGCGGCTGTAAGTGCATCTAGCTTGATCAGTAATGCTGTGATGAATACAATCCCAACTTAAAATTCACCAGCATGACAATGAAGCTCAGTGCAAGTGAAAGTACTCAATATTTCCCGGGGCCTGTGCAGCTCAAAAAGGTATTACAACATGAAGAGGCAACAAAAGAAAAAGGAGGATACCTTCCTTCAGACAGTCTCACCTCTGTCCACCAAATACGTGATCAATATACCATGAAAATCAAAAGTAAAATGTTCAAAGAGACACCCTTCAATTGCTGTCAACTCTCATCAGCAATTTCTAAGCCATTTTTTTTGTCGATGAAGTGAAAGCTCATAGTGGCTGGTATTGAATATACTTCTCTCAGTCTGGACTTCCTGTTGGGGTGGTCATTCGGTCTTCGCACCAATGTGGCTTCCTTTCCTTAATTTATGTGGGGAGTTTTCATTGCCTACGCAGTTTCTCTTTCTTAAATGTGCAGATGCTCATGCAAAATGCCTCTGGCAGGCAAGCCAAGAAGACACTAGCATGGCTGATACTGGGACCCCTAGCACGGGCCTCAGCAGGAATCCCTTTTCTCAACATTTCTAGTTTAACCATGGAGGAAATATAAGCACCTACACTTTGGACAAAGCTACAGCTCCTGCCCCTGCTTCCAAAATCACCTACCTTCCCAGTTTTGCAAAACGTTGATTTGGATATGCTGATTGTGAGACAGGCTACTCCTACTACTACCAGAGTCTGTGGCCAAAAGTAGACGAGAATAAGCAGGAAGGCATTTTGGTAAATGCCCCATGTTTATTTTCGGATGGACTGCACCATCCTACAATATTGCACAGGCACCCTCTATAACCAAAACAGAAAAAGAAAAACCTAAATAGGCAGAGGAAACTCTCCCTACATCAATTAAGGAAAATGAGACACGTTGGCTCAGAAGAGCCATGAACCCCTCCACCAAAAATATGCGGTTCGCTTTGAAAGGTCCACTTTCCCGTTATGCTCTCTCCAGGCTATCATCAATTAGAAAGCGCACTCCGCATGCTCTTAGGCAGCCAAAATTATATCATCTCCAGCAAGAAAACTGAGTGCCACAATCATTGATGATGTTGCCGGAAGAATGATCAAACCATCAAAGCTCTTAGTAAATGCCCTTGGGGAGCAGGCTTGGTTAACACAGACATAGGGAGTGATAATAGGCAGGCGCAGCACAACTCCCAATCCCTCTGCATGCTTTGAACAGAACTACACCCCCTAACCTCTCTCCTCGTAATTTTCCTAAGAGATCTAAGCTCACATCCAGCCGTCTTGACGCTATCCTGGTCACCCCGGCCATGCCAAACCCACTTCTTCTCCTTCTTCTCCTGCCCATGAAACGATCCAGCCTCCACCTAAAAGTTTTGCCTCTGAACTCCTGGGCCTCTTCTTGCGCTCTATCTTGAACAGCGGAAAACCTCAAAGTAAAAAAATCCTACATGCGCATCCTACCTGACCATGTCCACCTAGCTCTCCAGAATTGGGCATTAGTGACCCAGGAAAAAATGGCCTCACCCTTAGAAAATAACCCCAACTACATCCACAACTGGAGCGAACACCCTCGAGACAGGATCTTTGGAGCCATCCACAATGCTTTGTCGTCCAAATTCTCAGGCTTCTCGTCATGCCATCCTATCTGTGACGACCATGTAATGCACCTCACCCTGAAACATGCCATTTACTCTGCAATACTACAATCTGATGCAACAGCAACTTTCATGTTCCTACCAATCTGGGGAGGTCCAATGAGCACCAATCCATACTCCAAACTTCTTAATGCCTACCCTCACCTTTGTTGCACATTGGGAACCATACCATCAGCAGCTCTCAACTATGCTACTCCCCACTTCTGGGTCAGCAAGGAATCCATGCTTCCCCGCCACTCCTGGAGCCTACAAATTATCGCTGTCTGGAATACTGCAGCAAGAATCCGCCTAAATGAGAACAACCCAACTTGGCTCACTGATTTAGCACGACAAATCCCTGAAGCACGCTGGTGGAAAACAACCATCAGCAATGACCCAGTTCTCAACTCCAGACACCCAGGTATTGAAAATGGTTTCAAAAAGTTTGAAAAGCTACCTTCTGACCAACAACACACCCCTAAGAACATTGTCCAAAGCCAACAACCCATCTTGCCGCCTACCGCATCTAGCCCAAACCTGGTCCGAAAAGTCCAGAATTGGAAAGAGTGGGCATACGCAGATGGTAGCTGCCAAATACACCTCGGAAGACAAGTAATAGGAGCAGGAGTCTACCACCCTGACAATGATAGTCCCAATAATGTCCAACCAAACGGAGCGGGGATCACCAATACAATTGTAAGGGCTGAACTAGCAGCAATAGCAGCTGCAATTCTCCAGGGCCACTCTCACATTGCTACTGATAGCCTTTCTTCTCTCCTCCAAATCAGAAAGCAAATACTGTATCCAGAGCTTCATCGCCAGCATGTCCAAGGCCATATCCTTAAAATAATCATACAGCTTGTGTGCAATTCACCTACCCCTATCTATCTCTATACAAGGTTAAATCTCACGCTGGAATTGCGGGCAACGAATGCGCAGATGCCACTGCCAAACACCAGGCTATTCAGGGTGATGACACCCCTGCAGACACAACCTTCCCATGGCATGTGTCAACCTTGAAGGCAATCCTTTCCATGACACCACCTGGCTTGCCTTTGAGGAAGCTGCCCGCTCCCACGCAAGCACATCAGAACGCCCCGACTCGCCTGCCCCAAAGTTTAAACATTTTTCCAACCTTCATGATGCTCTGAGGACACACATGCACTCAAAACACATACTTGGAAATGCTAACACAGAAACAGGATACTGCTCTTATTACCAAAGCCTACTTCCTACAGTCCATAAAAAGGTTAGCAATGCCTTCTGGACCATGCCAAAACTTCCTTTTAGAATGAAACGAAACGTGTTCAACTACCGCACAGGTACTTTCTTCAATCAAAAGCATGCAGTGCGCTTTAAAATGTCCACCAGCCTACAATGTCCCCTCCGTGGGGAGTCAGACAGTGCCCTTCACATTCTTTCAGGATGTAACACTCCACCATATCAAATATGGTTACTGAGCGTCACAATATTGCCAGCAGAATCCTCCCCAAAGGTGTCAGCAAAGGCCCTCTTGGGGCAGGCCTTGCCTCCATGGACATTGGCAGCGCAGATCGTCTTGCTTTACAGAACCTGCAGATCCCTGAACACTCAACAAATAGAACCCTTCCCAAATACATTTTCCCTCGTCGTTTCCCTGACAAACAAAGGCTCACTTCTAGTCGCCCTGATGCCATCTTAGTTGTTCCAATGAAAAGAGTGCCAAATACCAATTCCCGGTATCCATTGAGAAGTAGAGGGGGGCGCGGGGGGAACAGGGAGCACTCAGCGCCAGCCACAGCCACTCCACCTCCTTCCAAGGTCCGTCATCCTTGTCAGCTCCTTCCAGAACAGAGGCACGTCCATCTTGTGGAGGTCAAATACTGTGAAGACACCCGGCCCAAGAACCAGCTTGAGGCCTCCAAGCAACAGCACCGCGACCTATGTAGCCATCTCTCAAGGGCCTCAGCTCAAGTCACCCTTCATACCATTCTGATAGGTGTGGGAGGCGTCATCTACACCCCCCACACTCTGGAACCTTTTAAAGAGCTTGGTCTTGACACTCATACAGCTACCAGGCTTGCTCTGAAGCTTCATGCTCATTCTGTTCAGTAAGTTTATAAACTTGTTAGCACCAGACGCGCTCTTGAGAAGACTTCTCCCAACTCTCATCGCCAAGATCAGGCACGGGCTACTGCTAGTAACCCTCCTGATCCCCATTGACTTCGTTCTTGTTTCTCTTGGTGAAGGGGATACACGGTGCCTCGGCCCTAGGTTTCCTCTTTTCCTTAATTGATGCGGGGAGTGTCTTCACTGCTTGCGTAGTTTTTCTTTTCTTTTCTTTTCTTCTCCTGCTCTCACCTTTTGTTACACAACAGGCAGAGGACCTCACAGAGAGCCAGTAAAGCTAACCGCGTAAGACTTCCCCTTTGACTGAGTGCAAACCAGCCTGAGTGGCATGTGCACCGATTGAAATAAAGTACTGTGAAGACACAAGGCCTGGGCAACAGTTGGAAGCGGCACAGTGGCAGCATGCAGACCTGTGCAAACTAATCAGTGCAAAAGCCGTGACTTTTAATACCATCCCTTTGGGTGTTGGGAAGACCTGCTATACTGATCACACCCTTGACAAGTTTTAACAACTGGGACTTGACCACCAACGTGTCATTAAACTCGCTCGCAAACTTCATTCCCTTTCTGCTGCATATGCCAATAAACTAGTTATCACTAGGCGTGCCATTGAAAACAAGAATACTTCTCACAGCCAGGTGCTTCTAGTAACCATCCTGATCCCCATTAGCCCTTTCTGCTTTGCAGCTCTGTGGTGGAGGGGACTCACGGCACTTCTGAGCCAATTTGTCTCCTTTTCCTTAATTGATGTAGGGGTAGTTTCCTCTGCCTGCATTGTATTCCTTTTTTTGGACTGAGAAGGTAACCGGGGATCTCGAGGGTCATTGGAAGCTCTTGGCTTCAGAATATGGCTGTGAGAATTTCAATGGCGCGTCTTGTATTATCAAGATTGTGTTCATAATGTACAGAATGGGCATGGCATTTGTGCCGCCAAATCGACAAATAAGCTTGCCAATGAGCAGCTGATGTACACACCTTATACCTTTCTTTCTTTTGCGTCAGGCGCCAGAGGCTTCCACCATTGTTCCCTGGTACGCTGGATGAAGACCCTGGACTCGGCTGAAAAAGTCTGAAATTCTTGCTTTGAACACCATTCCCCGTTTGGGAGGTGGTATTTGGTGGAGATCTGTGAGGCTGATTTGCTATCAATTCCCATGCCCATGCTTTTTTATCCGCACTGCTTGGATGCCATCCCTGGAGTCCTCTGGAATCGGTGCGGGCTACTCAACTTGCACCTGAGCTAGTTACCCTCCCCACTAACCTTTTCTGTGCAGAGTGTCCCTTTTTTATGATTGGTGCGGGGAGTGTTCTCTGTGTGGATGAAGTTTATCATCTTTCTGTGATTGAATTTGTTACAGGGCCATCTGCTTGATCTAAATGTCGGCCCACACAAGACACACAAATGACCCTAGCATGACCACTCCCAACGAGAAAAAAAAAGAAAGAACGCATGCAATGAACACAATCCCCACATTAATCATGGAAAACTCTCGTGTCATTAAAGAGAACATTTAGGGTTGAGACACCATGTATCCCCTCCACCAAGAGAAGAAAGAAGAGAAAGGGGTCATGGGGACCAATAGGAGGGTCACTAGCATCACCCCTTGTCCGATCAAACCTCGGTGTTGAGAGTTGGTAGAAGTAGAAGGCTTGAGAGGAAGAGCGTCTGGTGCTAGCTAGACCCAGACAAAGCCTGTCTTGTCTCCATCCAAAAAATCTAGATCCGGATCTGTGTTGTGCGTGTTTGAGTTGTCTGGACAAAACAGGATCGATGCATCACTGCTGTTTTGTTCGTTCCCTTTGTGCTTTGTTGTGGTGCAATGTAAATGTTTGCCTTGGGCATTTCCAAACCTGAATTCATTTGTTCGTCAGGCAAACGTTTGGATGAGGGGTGGAGTCTCCATGAGAGGGCACCATCTTCCAGTTACTATGCAGCGAAGTGATAGGACAGCATTTTACTCGTGAAATCTATAGGAATAAACCAACATCGTTCTTTACCTAGAACGTTGGTTCCTGTTTGCGAGGTTGAGTGGTAAGCCCTTGATGTTTGTTACTTTCAATTTTACTATATCGTGGGCCGTCCGCTTTCTTGTGCTGTGCGCTGTCCCTCAGATCAATCCTTTTGGAGCCCACGCCTCGACCAGCTGGCACACCTGTAAAATTTGGAGATAACCAATTGACCAATCAGGATGGCCGAGGAAGGAGAGGTCTCGGCGCTGGTCTGCGATAATGGTTCGGGGATGGTGAAGGCTGGGTTCGCCGGAGACGATGCGCCTCGCTCCGTGTTCCCCTCCATCGTGGGCAAGCCTAAGCACACCGGTGTGATGGTGGGCATGGGCCAAAAGGTGCGTGCAATCGCTCTGTCCCTGCTCCTTTGGACCAAGGACTGATGGGCACAGGGCATGGGCTGTGCACTTAGCAGTGGAAGGGGCAGGTCCAGTTGAAGAGGAAGGGCAGGTCCTCAAGGAGATGAACAGCGTTGGGAGGAAGGATTGAGAGAGCTGCACACATACACGCTCACACCCATCCATCCTCTTCCCTCACACAGACAAGGACAGCCAGGGACCTCCGTGCCCCAGACACTTCCCAGGCCTGCTGATGTGTGCATGCGGTGCCTGATCCCCTTACAGGACTCGTATGTGGGCGACGAGGCACAGTCCAAGCGCGGCATCCTTAACCTGCAGTACCCCATCAAACACGGCGTCGTGAACAGCTGGGAGGACATGGAGAAGATTTGGCACCACACCTTCTTCAACGAGCTGCGCGTGGCGCCCGAGGTGAGGGGCGCCGCTCGGGGCAACCTCGCGGACGTGTGCACGCAACTTCAGATTTGACCGGACAGCAGCAGCAGCAGCAGCTGAGTCTAGCTGTTCATGAGCTCAGCTGCTCACCAGCACCCTGCCATCCGCTTTGCCTGCAGGAGCACCCTGTGCTGTTGACAGAGGCCCCCCTCAACCCCAAAGGCAACAGGGAGAAGATGACGCAGGTAGGTGGGCTGGGCGAGAGAGGGGCAGTGCCTGATGGGTGGGAGCTTGCATGCCTCATCAGGACAAGGCACTCCCAAGGAGCCCTCCACCACTCGGGTATGATGTGTGCAAGCATGAGCAGGTTCCATGGGCAGGAAGGCTTGTGTGCTTGTAGGGGTCATGCTCATACAGCGCATGCAGGGACAAACACCTTTGTTTCGGTGGTTCAGTTGACCACCTGCTTGTCAGATATGGGGGCTTTCCAGTGGAAGCTGCTCATCGCTCATGTGCACTGCTTGCTACCCTATTCACATTTCCAGGTTGGTTTCCCTCTGCCCTGGCATACACCTCCAGATGCAGAGAAGCATGCATTCCACTGGAGCATGCTACATAGACAAAATGATGTATGGTTCGCTCTTCCCCTCATATCATCATACTGCTTTGTCCCTCGTGTCGCAGATTATGTTTGAGACCTTCAACGTGCCCGCCATGTATGTAGCCATCCAGGTGAGTGAGTGCCTTGGGATTTGGGGTGCTGGCTACCATGCAGCTTCCTCGGCGCCTGTGCTTGTCCTTTTCTGCTGATGTGCCTTCTTTGGCTCTGCAACCAGAATTCAGGACCTGCATCACTGCCATCCCATTTCAGGCTGTACTATCGCTGTACGCCAGCGGCCGCACCACGGGTATTGTTCTGGACTCTGGGGATGGTGTTACACATACAGTGCCCATCTATGAGGGCTATGCACTGCCCCATGCCATCCTGCGCCTTGATTTGGCTGGCCGCGATTTGACAGACTACCTTATGAAGATCCTCATGGGTGCGTGCCATGTACGAATAGGGCCTGTTTGTTGCAGCAAACTCCTCCGAGCATCCTTGCTCCACTCAACTCTCGGTGTTCTCTTCTGCATCTTTTTATTTTTTTTGTGGCATGAGTGATACGTGGAAAGCTTGAACTTAAGGGACACTAAGCTGTTGATGTTCCCATCGCTGAAAAACAGACTGCTGCACATGTACTCAAAAATCCATATCTGTTTGTGACATGCGCACACGTACACACAGCCGCACGCTTGCTCGCACACACGCACGCACATGTGCGCGCACACACATGCACATACACACATACATAAACATGTGCATGCTGCAGAACGTGGCTACTCATTCACGACCACTGCGGAGCGTGAAATTGTCCGGGACATAAAGGAGAAGCTGGCGTACGTGGCGCTTGATTTTGAGCAGGAGATGGCCACAGCCCAATCCACTTCCGCACTAGACAAGAACTATGAGCTTCCAGACGGGCAGGTGTGTACTTGTAAGGAAGGCTGTGCATCGTTGCTTTGTTCATGCACTTCTCGCAAGTTGTCAAAAGTTGGATATTGTGTGAGATGGCATGTAGCATGACCATTTTCTCCAATAAGAAGCTTGTTAGAAACGGAATTTTGTCTTTTTTTGATTGCACACCCTGTTTTTTTCCTAGTGGTTGATGCTGTTTTGTGACACTCCCTGCGACCTTGCTGGCAAGGGACAATGTATGCAGCCGGCTGGTGTTGGAATGATCACTTGCAATGTACTCGGAGTGCAAGCTGTCAGCGACTCATTCATCATAGGGCCCATGACCTACCTTGTGCAACTGAGTCTCAGGCGCGTAGTTGAACACACGCGTGCGCGTTCGTGCACTCACACACACACACACATGCGCGTGTGCACATGCCTCTGCCAAAAACACGGAACCTGCTCATGAACATCACAACGTGTATGCGTGCAGACCATCACCATCGGCAACGAGCGCTTCCGCTGCCCTGAGGTGCTGTACAACCCCAGCATGGTGGGCGTGGAGGCAGTGGGCATCCACGACACCACCTTCAACTCTATCATGAAGTGCGATGTCGACATCAGGAAGGATCTGTACAACAACATCGTCCTGTCTGGTGGCACCACCATGTTCCCTGGTGAGCGGGCAGGCCTTCACACTTGCCGGAATTCTGGATGTTGGCTATAGATTGTGAACTGTTTTGGTGGGCAACAAAGGGAAGATTTCAATTTCAATGGTAATGTATGCCCTCACTCAAAAGGGAAATCGTACGAAAAAGGAAATCTTGGATAGGGTTTCAATGCTGATTTTGGCGCCCAGGCAAAGGAAGTGTGCAGACACATGCGCTCTCATCATCAGCTACGCACTTTGATGCAAGGATATAAAGCAGGACTGGCATTCTTAAAGAACGAGCTATTGCTTCCTCGCACACGACAAGTGCCTACAGATGGCTTCAGCTGAAGACGTGAAATGTCTGAAAACAGTGCCTTCCCTATCCAGCCAAGGTCTTCCTTTCTTCGGATTGGGCTGTCTTACCTAGCACCCATCACAGAGAGCATGCACATTTGTGCCTCGTACACCCTGCCCAACCGAAAATGTCTACCTGTCTTTTTCCCTCATTCCCCACACAACACGCATGCTCCACGCCCATCTGTACCCTTGCCTGCTTTGTTTGCAGGCAATTTGTACTTTCCACAAGCCTTGTTCTCTTCTCTGCGCAATCTTGTGTATCTGCCTCATTCCCTCTTGGCCCACGCAGCACGCATGCATGTGCCGCACTCATTTGTACCCTCACCTGCTTCACTTGCAGGCATCGCGGACCGCATGAGCAAGGAGATCACAGCCCTTGCACCTAGCGCAATGAAGATTAAGGTTGTTGCTCCCCCAGAGCGCAAGTACAGTGTCTGGATCGGTGGTTCCATCCTGGCCTCCTTGTCCACCTTCCAACAAATGTGGATCGCCAAGTCAGAGTACGACGAGAGTGGACCCAGCATCGTGCACCGCAAGTGCTTCTAAGCAGCAGGTGCAAAGGCGGCTCTTGCTGCGGCCACATGCTGCCCAGTTGGCCATCGTGTGGCTCTGCTCTGCTTTGTTGCATTGCTTTGATGCAACGGCAGCTTGTACAAAAATGGATACTCTTGTTGCCCCTTCTCCTCAGGGTGTAGGAGTGCCAAAGTGCGTGTTTCCTGCTTTTTTGCCATGCAATCCTCTTCACGGGCAGCCAATGATGGATGACCTCGTTGCATAATATGCATGTTGGGCTGCCATTGCAGCCTGATCTTGTGCTTCTCCTACCACTAGGCCATGGAGTCACTGGGTACATGCGTATATATTCGGAATGCTGACTCGGAGCCTGAACAGCCAGGATGAACAGGGCTGGCCGGCAGGGATGAAGAATTGAAGAGTAGTGCATTTTCAGTCAATTTTATTGTGAAGAGGCAAAGAGCCCTTGCTTCCTCATCTAGATGGCTTTCCGGACTTGACATTTCCTTGCCAGTAGCAGGCATCAGATTTATCACGTATCTTGTGACAGAAGGCTTTCATATGCCCAAGGCAAAGTTTACGAGTTTTACAATTGTCTTCGACCTTCAGCCAGGTAGTTTGGTTGCTCGCTTTGCTGGCCTTTTCCAGCTGTACAAAGAACATCGAAGGGTCTCAGATAAAAATGAAAGGAAAAACTACAAAGAATACGCAGGCAGTGAAAACACTCCCCACCTCAACTACAGAAAAGAGGATTCTTACTAAGAGGCCCTAGTAGGGCCGAGACACCATTGTATTTCAATGCGACCGAAGGAAAAAAGAGGTCAATGGGGATGAGGAGGGTTCCCAGCAATACCCCTTGCCTGATCTCGGTGATGAAAGTTTGGTGAAGTGTTCTCAAGAGCACTTCTCAGATTAAAAAAAACTGTCAATTCCTTATCTTTTTCTGCAAAAAGGTTACAGGAAAAAGGGGGCCTCCAGTCAAAACAACTGACTGCTAGCTTGTTCATAGAAAAGTTCATGTTAGAAAGGATGTGGTTTGTTGTTGTTATGCTTCATCAAGGAAAACATCTATAGGCTGTCCAGACCGGACACAATGAGTAATGAGTTACAATGGGGTTTGACCTTCAGCCAGGTAGTTTGGCTGCTCGGTCTGCTCAACTGTTCCAACTGCACAAAAAGTGTCCATGAGATCGGAAATAAAACGATAAGGGAAGGGAAGGGTTACATAGCTAAATAAAACGATAAGTGTCATTAGTTTGCTTCTGCAAGAAATGAATAGCATCCTCAGAGCTAGCTTGAGAATAGTAGAAAGTGCCTGAATCGTCCAAAAAATTCTATAAGACGAGGGGAAGTCAGAAAATAACTGTGCATAAGCCCTTCGAAGAGAACACACAGAAGCGCAAGAACAAAGGAACACGGCATGCTTTTCATCTTGGAGTCCTTGTTCACATTTATCACAAGTTGATGTGTGCTCCTGCCAAAGTGATGTCTCAACTCTTGAAGTATGAGCATGTAATCAAAAATGTGCTATGTTTCTTAGCGTGCGCTTGCCCGAATCAAGATGCAAATACCTGGGGACAGAAAAGGGCGCACCATGAACAGACAAGGGTCTCAAAGGAAGTGCCATCCAGTGATGATATTTGGCTAATTTGTTCGTGTGTTCACCATGTTCTGCCAAGGCATCAACATTCCACACACCTCGCAGCCTTTTTTTCAGATCAACAACAAACTCCCTCATGACTATAGGCTGCCCTGACCGGACACAATGAGTAAACATGTTGCACCTGTCTAAGCCTGTGCATGCAGCCAAAAATTCTGAGGTCCAGCATTTACGGGAAAGACTACAATGAGTTACAATGGGATTTGACCTTCAGCCAGGTAGGTTGGCTGCTCGGTCTGCTTAACTGTTCCAACAGCACAAAAAATATCCATGAGGTCAGAAATAAAACGATAAGTCTCGTTAGTTTGCTTCTGCAAGAAATGAATAGCATCCTCAGAGCTAGCTTGAGAATAGTAGAAAGTGCCTGAATCGTCCAGAAAAATTCTATAAGACGAGGGGAAGTCAGAAAATAACTGTGCATAAGCCCTTCGAAGAGAACACACAGAAGCGCAAGAACAAAGGAACACCGCATGCTTTTCATCTTGGAGACCTTGTTCACATTTATCACAAGTTGATGTGTGCTCCTGCCAAAGTGATGTCTCAACTCTTAAAGTATGAGCATGTAAGCAAAAACGTGCTATGTTTCTTAGCGTGCGCTTGCCCAAATCAAGATGCAAATACCTGGGGACAGAAAAGGGCGCACCATGAACAGACAAGGGTCTCAAAGGAAGTGCCATCCAGTGATGATATTTGGCTAATTTGTTCGTGTGTTCACCATGTTCTGCCAAGGCATCAGCATTCCACACACCTCGCAGCCTTTTTCTCAGATCAACAACAAACTCCCTCATGACTATAGGCTGCCCTGACCGAACACAATGATTAAACACGTTGCACCTGTCCAAGCCTGTGCAGGCAGCCAAAAAATCTGAGATCCAGCATTTATGGGAAAGACTGCTCATTTCAACATCTGCTTGCAATACCTTACTGAGTGTAGTGCTGTTGCTGCGCAGTAAAGCATTGTAAAACCTAACTGCTGCACGAAACCAATAGAATTGTTAAGGTTCATGCCCACACTCGCGCAGTACAGACCAATTAGGAGTGGTGTATTACCCCAAGGATACGCTTCAATAAGCACAGATGTACAGTTTGCAAAGGACAGTCCATTTCAGCTCCTTCTTTCATAAATCTAGTGCCCCAAATCTGGCATGCATACATGCTAGCAGGGAGAGCATATGCTTTAGTCAGCCAGAGCATGGTATGCGGCCTATCTGTCAGGCGGTGCTCAGATGCGAATTGCCTAATCCGTCTACAACCAGCTAGGAAAGGGGCACACATGTACTCAGCAGTGGCTTGCGGGTTGCGTTGTTTCGTGAGCAGCATGCCTAAATACCTAAAAGAATCTGTACACGCCAAACAAGCTCCACCTAACGTGAAAGCTGGCACATTATCACCCTTTGAATTAAAGTGCACAATCTCAGACTTGGCAGTATTGATCGCCAACCCTTTCCGCTGAGCATACGTATGTAGCCTATCTAACATCAGTTGGAGCTGATCAGGAAGATTACTAGTGAGGCACAAATCGTCTGCATACAGCATGTGGGTGACTCGAACGTCCCTAGTGCCTGTAATAGCCCCTTGCACATTTTCTGCCAAGCAGTCCACGTCATTGATGTACAAGGAGAACAACAAAGGGGAAAGCGGGCAGCCTTGCTTAACTCCAAAATGGGGGCGCACACGAGCTTGCTTGCAGCCATCCACCAAGATATACTCATCATTAGCATACATGCTTTTAATGACAGCCAACAGGCACGCAGGCACACGAATGCGCTGCAGGTGAGTCCAAAGAGCTTCCCTAGGAATTGTACGGGATTGTACGGGATTGTGTGTACGGGATGTGTGTACGGGATTGTGGATGTGTGTGTACGGGATGTGTACACATTGTGTATGTGTGTACGGGATGTGTGTACGGGATGTGTGTACGGGATTGTGTGTACGGGATTGTACGGGAAAGACTACTCATTACAACATCTGCTTGCAGTACCTTACTGAGTGTAGTGCTGTTGCTGCGCAATAAAGCATTGTAAAACCTAACTGCTGCACAAAACCAATAAACCTGTAAAGGTTTATGTCCACACTCACGCAGTACAGACCAATTAGGAGTGGTGCGCTTTACCCAAGGATACGCTTCAATGAGCACAGGTGCACAGTTTGCAAAGGACAGTCCATTTCAGCTCCTTTCATAAGTCTAATGCCCCAAATCTGGCATACATGCTAGCAGGGAGAGCATATGCTTTAGTCAGCCAGAGCATGCCAGTGGTATGCGGCCTGTCCGTCAGATGGTACTTAAGCCTTAAGGGGGTTACCCTGAGGGTTACAAGGGGTTGGCCTACAGCCCAAAAATCTGGCTGATCGGCTGCTGGTGAAACATTCTCATCCAGCATCAAAAATTGAAACCAATTCTGACAAAACATCTTAAAACCTGTACGAGTCTCGATTTAGAAAAGCATTGATCTCAAAATCAGTCAAAAAGTGGAAGCTCGCCAAGAAAGGAATACAATCAGTGTTTGGAAGCTGGGCAAAAGTATGAAATGGTTTAAAAAAGATCAATGAACAGGTCCTTGTATTTCCTGCTCAGCTCACACAACTCAAAGCGGTTGCAATAGAAAAGAACATGTTTCTCGTCCTGGACTTCAGCACATCCACACTTAGCACACATTTGGTGAAGCAAAGCATGCATGCCAATTTTTGAGGCAGGGAAGTGCGAGTTGTAATCGTGCAACAAAGCGCTGTCATAAGAGGCAGCAATGTACTCTTTTCCTGCCAGTGGATAGTTTGTTTAAAGAGACCCTCAGATTCGTACTATGTTTTGGAACAGGCAGACCTCACATATCACTCCAGTTCTAACAACAGTATGGAACCAGCATTTAAACAGACACTTTCGAGCACAACCAAGAGTGCCACAACAGGATAGGCGTGAGCATACGGCTATGAATTCAGGATGTACTCCCTTGACAGCAAGAGGTATGGCTGTGCCTCTAGGTAGAAACCATGCGCCCCCAGAGATGCTCTCGAGACGAGGAGCTGAATCTGTGTGGGTTCCTGAACCCGAATGCTTAGAAATTCCTAGCACTGCAATATTGGAAGTAATGGTCGGATCCCACATCAAAAAGTTGAGTGCGGGAGCTTCACCTGGTTTTGATGATGTTCCTATTCCTTTCCTTAAATATGCCCGTCTTCCCATTGAGCGTGGTCGGAGAGTGGATCATGTTAACGTGCTTTTGCCTCTGATAGCACGCATGTTCAGAGTTTTTCTGAGTAAAACTAGGATCCCTGCATGTTGGAAGGTGGCGAAACTGAGCCCCCTTCACAAAAAGGGAGCTTGATCAAATCCTGGGAACTACAGGATGATTGCTGTCATGGGGTGCTGTTCTGCATATTTGCCAACGTGCTTAAAGACTTGGTGAATGATTAGTGTGTTCAGAAAAAAGGTTCCTTACACTCAATTTGGTTTTTACCCTGGTAGGAGCACACTGCATCCCCTCTTCATTTCAAGGAACTCGAAACATGCTGCAAAAAAGCTCAAACCGCAGCAATCACCTAGGCTGCATGCTGCCCTTATTGACTTCTCTCAAGCATACGAGACTGTGCCTCAACTGCAATTTTGGGAACACTTGCAACACATTGCCATGCCTGCAACATGCTTCAGTGCAATTAAGAAGGATGATGAATACGTTCTGGTTGGTGGGAAAAAAAGGGCTTGGGTGCATCCAGCAAATGGACTAAAACAAGGTTGTCCTCTGTGACCTCTCCTTCTTCTCTATACATCAATGACATGGGCAGATATATCAGTGAAGGGATATTATCATATCATAGCAGAGGTGCTATGACAGGTGATGGAGTGAATAGCGTTCTGCACATGCTATATGCAGATGGATTGAGTTTAACCACTAATGACCCGGGTAAAATTCAAGTTCTGTTGAATGGGTTGCGGGCATGTGCAATGAGAAAAGGGTTGACTGTCAATACATCAAAGTCAGGGGTCGTGCATTTGATTGATAAGTCGTGTTCTTCCCTGCCTACTTCCATGTATAGAAATGTGGGTCTTCCCAAAAAAGACCAGTTCAGATACCTCGATAGGCTTGTTGACAAGCAAATGAATCTCCAGCTTGAAGTTGCAGATTGGAGATCCTGGGCCTACACAGACGGCAGTTGCCAGGTCCAGAACGGCAAGACAGTTATAGGGGCAGGTGTGTACCATCCTATAAGCGATTCACAAAAACTAGTTGAACCTAATGGCGCTGGTGTTACCAATACCATAGGAAGAGCTGAGCTCGCTGCCATTGCTGCTGCGCTCACTCATGATTACACACATATTGCCACAGATAGCCTTAGCTCACTTCATCAACTCAGAAAGCAAATCCTGTATCCAGAAAAGCATAGGCATCACGTGCAAGGAGATGTTTTGAAAATGATTTCAAACCTTGCCCGAGCCTCTCAAGATCACATCTTTTTCTAGAAGGTCAAGTCTCATGCTGGAATAGCTGGGAATGAATGCGCAGATCAGATTGCTAAATGCCAGGCCTCCCTCAAAGATGGCAATCTAACTGATACTGGTCTCCCTAGCGCTGGCCCAAGAGGAAATCCCTTCCACAATACAATCTGGCTGGCTACCGAAGAGGCAGATCCTAGGCCACCTCAATCCCACCCTTCCTCTCCTCGTCTGAGCTACCTCTCAGACCTTGAAAATACTTTGAAATCCCATATGCATGCTAAACACAAGCTGGGCTATGCTGACAGGAAGACAGGCTACTACACTTACTACCAGAGCCTGCTACCTCACGTAAGCAAGAAAATTAGCAATGCCTTTTGGAACATGCCTGGTCTCTCAACTAGAATGAAACGCACTGTCTTCCAATACCGCACAGGCACCCTCTACAATCAGAAACACGCGGTCCGATATAAAAGATCCACTAGCCTGACATGCCCCCTACCTGATTGCTATCACATGGATAGCGCTCTCCACATCCTATCTGGCTGCCAATGTCCTGTCATGCGTAACATGGTAACTGAGCGTCACAATATTGCTTGCAGGATGCGAATACTGGCTGCGCGAGGTTGACCTCGTGAAATACACAGAACAGCAATCCCCTCATCCAGCTTCATTACAAACAGGATCTCACATCCATTCCCCTCCTACTCCACCCCCCCTCATCCTTCCAGAAATATACAAGGCACATATGGCTTGCATTTATAACACGCAAGGCAAATGCGTTGGTATGACATCCCCTAACCGCTTTCAAATCCTCTATAAGGCTTTTTACAGGGTTAAGCTTGCTGGCATACACGAGAATATGTCACCTGCCCCAGGCAGCTTTGCCACTGAAATGCAAGGACTTCTTCTCCGCAAATCCATGCTTGAAAGAAAGTACTCTAGCAAAAAGATAAGGACTCCTTTTCACGAGCCCTCCCAATTCACATCCATACTGCCCTTCAAAAATGGGCATTGGTAACTCAAGAAAAAATGGCCTCCCCACTTGACCATAACCCGCAATACCAGAACTATTGGAGTGCGGACTCCCGGGACACTCTTTTTGGTGCCATGCATAATGCCTTCTCATCAAAATTCTCAGGCTTCTCAGTATGCCACCCTATTTATGAAGAGGGAATCATGACCCAAGCCTTGCAACATGCCATTTACTCCGCCATTATCAACACAGAGGCCACTGCTACATTCATGTTCCTTCCGGCTTGGGGGAGGCACATGATAACCAATCCCTACTCCAAACTTGTCACTGCCTACCCCCACTTCTGTTACGACCTCGGAACCATCCCAAGTGATAAACTTGGCTACAGTGCCCCACAATCCTGGCCTAACCAACAGGTACCACTACCTGAGCATACCTGGGATCTTCGTATCTTAGCTGTTTGGAACACAGCTGGTCGAATACACCTCAACAACCATAACAAAGACTGGCTGCAAGGCCTCGCAGGAGATCTTAAAGAAACCACAGAGTGGAAGCTTAGGAATGTCAGCAGCCATCCTGTCCTAAATCCCAGGCATGCTGATATGCCAGGTTTCAGTAAATTGGAGCGCCTCCCACTTGACAGACAACATGTTTCCAAACACCTTCAAAGTTCACACATGAGTATCCAAGATATAGACTCAGTGCCCAGCCAATCCAGTTCTATCCTCACCCTCAAAGTTGCTGACTGGAGGACCTGGGCATATACAGATGGAAGCTGCCTTGTCCATAACGGTAGGCAAGAAATCAGAGCAGGCGTCTATTACCCACTTACTGATAACAAGAACTATGTAGAACCTAACGGTGCTGGGATTACTAATACCATAACCCGAGCTGAATTGGCTGCAATTGCTGTTGCTATCAACAGCAAATACGCATACATTGCATCAGACAGCCTCACTTCTCTCCATCAAATACGTAAACAAATTCTTTACCCTGAGAAACACCTGAGGCATATCCAAGGAGATATCCTTAAAACGATCTCATCTCTCATAAGCAACTCTCACACCAAACTTCAATTTTACAAAGTTAAGGCCCATGCCGGCATCGCTGGGAATGAATACGCAGATGCTATTGCTAAACACCAGGCAAAGCAAGCCAACAACTGTGTGGCAGACACTGAAATCCCCGGTGCGGGCCCTGGTGGAAATCCATTCACACATATTTTTTTGGCTAGCCAAGGAAGAAAACAATGTGCATCCCGCAGGTACAGGTCCCCCTCCTGCTCCCAAGCTCACCTATCTCCCCAACCTCCAAGATGCTCTCAAATCCCACATGCATTCTAAACACAAACTTGGATATGCCAATGCCAAATCAGGATACTACTCTTACTACCAAAACCTATTACCACATGTAGAAAATAAAATTAGCAACGCATTCAGAAATATGTCAAGTATTTCCACACACATAAAACGTACTATTCTTCAATACCGCACAGGAACCCTCTACAATCAAAAACATGCAGTTCGTTTTAAAAGGTCTACTGACCCAATGTGCCCCCTTCCAGGCTGCCATCAGTTGGACAGTGCTCTCCACATGCTCTCAGGCTGCCAGAATCACATCATCTCCAACATGAAACCTGAACGCCATAACATTGCAGGTAGAATGATTACAAAAGCACTCAGCAAAAGCCCTGTGGGAGCAGGCCTTGTCTACACTGACATAGGGAGTGATTTCAAACTTGCACAACACAACTTGCAACTCCCTACACATGCCTCAAACAGAACAATACCTGCTTACTTGCTCCCTCGTAACATTCAAGAAAGGGAAAGACTAAATTCAAGTCGACCCGATGCCATTTTGATTACCCCTTGTAATGCCAAGCCTACTTCTCACAGTGTCCCTTCTATTCATTCTCAACACGCTTTGCGCAGGTCCACTAGGAGGACAACCAGAGCTAGCCGCCTTATGCATCCACATGCACTCCATGTGAACGAGCGTCATGTGCATCTCATAGAAATTAAGTTCTGTGAAGACACAAGACCAGAGCATCAATTAAGCGCGGCTAGGCAGCAACACGCTAACCTTTGTAATCTTATTAGCGCTAAAGCTAAAACTATTCACCCAATCCTCCTGGGTGTTGGTGGAACTATTTACACTGAACATACCCTCATGCAATTAAAGAAACTAGGACTGGATCACCAACGTGCCACTAAGCTCGCCAAAAAACTCCGTGCCCATTCCGTTCATTATGCCCATAAACTAGTCTCCACACGCCGCGGTAATGAAAACAAGAGTGCTTACCACAGCCATTTGGTTCTAGAGCCAGATGCTTTTAATATCCCTTCAGATCCTCATTAGTTTCGTCTCTCTTTCTTGTCTCGTGGTGGAGGAGGCTCACGGCTCTTTATGAGCCAATGTGCCTCCTTTTCCTTAATTGATGTAGGGAGAGTTACTCTTCCTACGTAGTTTTTCTTTTCTTTTCTTTGCAGGATGATTTTGAAACTGGTCAGTGAAGGCTCATATGGGGCCAATCTTGTGCAGTTGGATGCGGGCAACAAAAGTCGTTTGGCCCAGCACGACCTGCAAGTCCCTGAGCAAGTCTCTAATCGTGCTGTACCTCCCAACCTCTTCAAACCCACGGTTTCTATGCAATCCAGACGCAACTCCAGCCGCCCTGATGCAATCTTGGTCACTCCTCACCCAACTAACCCAAACAGACCACTCACTCCACCCTCAAACCAGATACTGCGCAGTATGGGGAGTAGCACAACTTCAGCCCGCCATATTCACTTGATAGAAATCAAATACTGTGAAGATACGAGGCCTGGTGCCCAGCTAGAAGCCTCACAGCAACAACACAGTGAACTGTGCAAACAACTCCAAGGTACAGAGATTACTATCCACCCAATCCTCCTGGGTGTGGGTGGGACTATCTATACTGCCCATACCCTTGATCAATTCAAAAAATTAGGGATTGACTCACAGAGATCTGAAACACTTGCAAGAAAACTCCATGCCCATTCTGTTCAATTTGCGCACAAACTTACCTCTACCAGACGTGCCATTGAAAATAAAAGCACTCATCATAACACTGGTGCCCTGGAGCAGCGTGCTGCCAGAAACCCACCTGATCCACATTAACTCCCCTCTCATCTTCTGGTGAGGGAGGCTCACGGCTCTTTGAGCCAATGTGTCTCTCTTTCCTAAATTGATGTAGGGAGAGTCTTCTCTGCTTACGCAGTATTTCTTTTCTTTTCAAATGAATCTGAAAGTGTCTGAGGAGCATGCTGTGCAGCCTTGTTCTGTTGTGTGGTCTCCTGCAGCATTATCATGAACAATGGTGTCATCATTAACAGCATTGTTCTGTTGTGTGGTCTCCTGCAGCATACTCTGCCTTCTTTGCGTTGAGCAGAAACAACATGACGTTATTTGCTTACAAGAGTACTTTCACTTGCTGGGCTGCTAGCTTGAAGGCTGACAAAAATTACACCAAACCCTGATGGGTTGCAGTGACATGAATTTCCCACCCCTAAATACAAGCACAAGGAAGGACAGTGCAGTCCAAAGCAGCAAAACACCTCGTACAACTATTGGGAAGGGTCCCAGACAGTGGCTGGAGAGTCATGAGCCTCCTTCATCAGAAAGAAGCAAAGAACAAATAGGAACCCAGTAAATTGTCCGCATCCCCTGCCCCCGAATTTGCAAGAGTTGCTTTCAATTCATGAACAGCAGTAGCAAGCCCGTGTCCGAATGAAAAAGGAAAGGTGCGAGGCTTTCGTGCAAAAAACTACCAGTCAGCCGTTTTGACTGGAGGCCTTTTATGTCTGTAACCTTTGTGAAATTGAAGCTTTTGCAAAAGTTTGGCAGCCCCCTGCAGATAAGAGCCCCAGCACAAATTTGTCTTTGAAGGCAGAGTTGATTGACCCCGTCCACACCAGGAGAAAGTGTAAGGAACAAACTTCCCCTTATGAGATGCCCGACTAAGGTACTGATGCAGCCAAGAGCATTTGCTACAACTTCCTTTGCTTGTGCCCTGATTCCAAAGTTACACTAGTTAAGTTCCAAAAACTTCCTGACCCTCATGGATACCAGCAAAAAGCACCATGTTGGAGGCTAGACCCCTGATGCACACAAAGCACGCGTGGCTGGCACTGCAGGCAGTCAAGGCTGCTGGGGCAGAGGAGGCACAGGCACCACTACAGGGAGTCTGGGCAACTTCGCAAAAATGACCCAGATCTTCTGCAATCCAGACAAGCATGCTCAAACAGAGAATACAAGAAAAGAAAGAAAAGAAAAATTATGCAGGCTGTCAAAACACTCCCCACATAATTAAAGAAAAGAGGATGCCTAGGGCCAAGGCACCGTGTATTCCCTTCACCAAGAGAAGCAAAAGAATAATCAATCGGGACCAGGAGGGTTACTAGCAGTAGCCCGTGCCTGAGAGTTGAAAGAAGTATAAAAAGCGCGTCTGGTGCTAATAACTTTATAAGCGTACTGGGCGGAATGAGCATGAAGCTTCAGAGCAAGCTTGATGGCTGTATGACTGTCAAGACCATGGTCTTGACAGTCTCTTAAAGGGCCTCCAGAGTGTTTGGACTGTAGATGACCCCGCCCACACCTAACAGGATGGTATGGAGGGTGACTTGAGCTGAGCCCCTTGAAAGATAGCGTCCCTGTTTCTCCTGCGCCCCCCTGTAATTCTCAACAGATACTGGGAATTCGTCCTTGGCACTCCTTTCATTGGAACAACTAAACTTGCATCAGGGCGACTACAGGTAAGCCTTTTCTTGTTAGGGAAATGACGAGGGAAAATATACTTAGGGAGAGTTTGTTGAGTGTTCAGGGATCTGCAGTCCTGCAAAACGAGGCGATGTGCGTTGCCAATGTCCATGGAAGTAAGGTCTGCCCCAAGGGGGTCCTTGCTGATAGCTTAAGGAGGATTCTGCTAGCAATATTGTGGCGCTCAGTTACCATGATTGGCATGGTGGAATGTTTACATCCTGAAAGAATGTGGAGGGCACTGTCAGGCTCCCCACAAAGGGGGCATTGTAGACTGGTGGAGATTTTGAAGCGTACTGTGTGCTTTTGATTGAAGAGAGTACCTGTGCGGTAATGAAAGACGTTTCGTTTCATTTTGGAAGGAAGTTTTGGCATGGTCCAGAAGGCATTGCTAACCTTTTTATGGACTGTAGGAAGTAGGTTTCTTTAATAAGAGTAGTATCCTGTCTCGGTGCTAGCCTTTCCAAGTCTATGTCCTAAATGCACGTGCGTCCTCTGAGCATCCTGAAGGTTGAAAATGTTTAGACTATAGGGCAGGTGAGTTGGGGTGTTCTGATGTACTTGCATGGGTGCAGGCACTATTTTCAAAGGCAAGCCAGGTGGTGTCATGGAAAGGATTGCCTTCAAGGTTGACACAGGGGAAAGTTGTGTCTGCAGGGGTGTCATCACCCTGAATAGCCTGGTGTTTGGCAATGGCATCTGCGCATTCGTTACCTGCAATTCCAGCGTGAGATTTAACCTTGTAGCGGTGAATAGGGGTAGGTGAATTGCGTGCAAGCTGTATCATTATCTTAAGTATATGGCCTTGGACATGCTGACGGTGAAGCACTGGATACAGTGTTTGCTTTCTGACTTGGTGGAGTGAAGAAAGGCTATTAGGGCATCCTGGAGAGAGGGTATGGGCTATTGCTTTTCGCTCCGTTGGAGTGGCTGGAACCGCTCCTGTGCTTGGTGGTACTGTTGATGCTGTTGGTGCATATGCTGCAGGATGGGCTAGGGATGCTGCTGCTGCTGCTGTTGGTGGTGGTGGGGTGGCAGGTTTTGCCTTGTTGCTGATGCTGCTGCTGCTGGCGGAAGAGGATTGCAAAGCTACTCTAGTTGCTGCCCTAGTCAGACTGCTACATATTTAAGAGGTTAGGCACAAGACTCAGTTTGCAGAAGGGAAAGTCTAATGTCCAAGAGAAAAAAAAGCTGCGCCATGTATCAAAAGCAGTTGAGCTCTGTGAGTGTCACCAAGAAAGCAGCATGGTCAGCACCATGTCCTAGCAGCTAGTCTTGAATGCATCTCCATTGAAAGCAACATGCCCAGCAAGACATCAGCGGCCTCTTGGCTGGCGTAGTTTTTTCTTTTCTTTCATTGAAAGCAACATGCCCAGCAAGACATCAAGACTCGTCAAGAAATGAAAAGCGCGTACTTTGTTTCATAATTGTAGGCTAGTGTATAGGTTAAAGAGGATTTACTTCACTCATTGGGTCTAGTCACTCTTTTAAAGGACATACAGCAGGATTTGACCTTGAGCCAGGTCCTTTAGCTTAGATTGCAGGGGTGTGCCAGCCAAATAGAAAACGCATTGCTTCAGAGTCAGAAAGCCCCATCATTTTGCTGCAGGAAAGACGTCGTCATAATTACAGGTTATGAAGCGACAAGCCTTTTGTCAAAACAGCTGACTGCTACCTGTTGTTACGCTGTTCATAGAAAAGGAGTTCATGTAACAGATGAAGGCTGAGAGAACAAAGCCCATCCAACCAAAGCGACTGCCTGATACCCTCTACATAAAAAAGGAAGAGTTCATGTAACAGGTTGCAGATAAGAGGAATAAAAGGCATCCAATCAAAACTACTGCCTGCTAGCCTGTTCTTTCATGAGGAGTTTATGTAAGGAAAGACTTGTCATAATCTTGGTCCATTACAGTGAACATATTGAAGGACTACAGTGTACATGGTGAATGGGAGTCAAGTAGGGAGCCATAATCTTGGTCCATCACAGTGAACATATTGAAGGACTACAGTGTACATGGTGAATGGGAGTCAAGTAGGGAGCCATCTGGGAAAAGGGGTTAAAGAGGTGGAAGACGAGGACTTGAGAATAAGGAGGCATACATTTGCGGAAGACAGCATGTCTGGGAACGTGAACACTTGAAATTAGCACGCCAATAAAACTTTTTATTCGTTTCAGGATGAAGAGGGCACTGGCTCAGAAAAGCCGCCTCAGCCACAAAGCTGAAGAACAGAGAGGGCTGGTGGGGATCTCCAGGGAGTGTTACTAGAAGAAAAATAAAAGACTACGTAGGCAATGAGAACACTCCCTCAATCAATTAAGGAAAAGGAGACACAATGGCTCAAAGAGCCGTGAGTCTCCCTCATCACTAACTTCTTGTAGAAGTGGAAGCACCCGGCTCCAGGATCAGGTTTTGGGGAAGTACTTTTGTTTCTATTGTTGCGCCTAGAGGTAGCGGGGTTGTGGGCATACTGTACAAGATGGGCATGGAGCTCATCTGCAAGCTTAGCAGCCCGTCCGAGGACCACATCGCCCCTTTCATTCCCTTTTTAAGCACCCTACGAGCGCACCGAGACGGTTTATCAACAGCTTCTAATACATATTTGTACCCTTAAAAAGTCTTAAAGCAGAACTGTATTGAAAGTTTTGAAGGGGATCCCGGGAGGCAAGGAAGAGTTTCCCTTGACAGGACCCCCTCTGGATGGGTGCTCCACTTGATGCCGTTTGAGGGGTTTCAGGCTCAAAAAGGTCCCTCTTCAATGAAACAGGCCTGTTCGATTCTCTCATTCCCTCATGGCAACTCTGGCAGACCAATGGTGGAATCCACCATTTGCATGGGCTACCGTACCAACGGGAGAGACAGGTTCCGACAGCTGTTGAGTTTGAGCAGGCATGTTGCAAACGTAACACGTAAAAGCCTTGGAAGTAGAAGCACAGGTAGTCAATGGCAATTGACATTGCAGTCAGAGGAGGATCAAGCACCTCAACTACCAACCGAACCTTAGATAAAACACCGCACCTGCGCTGTGCCCGGTGCCAAAGTAAGTAAATCGCAGAGTTGACGTTGCCGTTTCGTTCCTGCATGACATATGCCTTGTCCCAGCACTGCAGCCTGCTTCCACTCCTGCAGCATGCAAGTGCGAGTCAAACCTGCACCATGGCTCAAACCTTTGGTTCCTCCTCTTCCCCCTCACCGCAGGGATTGAACGTCATTGTTTCAACTCCCAACAGGCGCTTTCCCCAGCTTCAAGGTGAGCTGCCCGGGTGAGGGAGTGAGCCCTTGGTGCGTAGGTCTGTGGAAGCGGGCACGCGCCCATCCTTTCGTATCATTGATGCCATCCTCGCGCACGCACTTCCCTGTCTGCTGGAAGTGCTCCTGCTGTCTGGCGTCATGACCCGGCCTTGCGCTCTGCGAGGTCGCTGCAGCTGCTGCCCGTCTCGCAACAGCTGGCGCATATATCCTTTGCAGTCTTGTTGCCCCTCCTCCACACAGCACGCTCTCTGCGTACCCTTTTTGCTTGCCGTGCGTGTGTGCTCGTGCCTGACTTCTCTGTTCCCCTTGGAGGGCGTGGCCTGGAGGAGGTGGACCGTCCTGCATTACACCCCTCCGCGTCCCAACTTCGTGCTTCCCAGTCCGCGTCCCATGTGCACAGTTGGGCTCCTCCTCCACGTGTCTTTGCTTGCACTACGCGCGGCTCTTCGCTTCCCCTCGCACACGCCTTGCATCACCAAGAAGACTGGGTGGTCACTCGCTCATCACCGCTTCGACCTCACTCACCCTTACCTCGCCCCCCCTCCCTTGCACGCGCGCAGCTAACACCCACCAGACACCATGCGTGAAGCCATCTCAATTCACCTCGGTCAGGCCGGTTCCCAGGTCGGAAACGCCTGCTGGGAGCTGTACTGCCTGGTGAGTCCTTCCCTGCTCACCCCGCTCTCATCCATCCAAACTCTGCGGCACGAGTTTACTGCTGTGCATTACGGCTGAAAGGCTTTGCTGTCCGTCGTGTCTGGGTTTACCTGGTTTCGTACTTCCGCATGTTCTTAGACTTGTCTAATGCAGCTCTCTGGCCAGTGTTGAGCCCCCACAAAATGTGTTGACCATCTGACCACTTCATCTGTTCTCTATGCTACTTGTAGGAGCACGGCATCCAGCCCGATGGTCAGATGCCCTCTGATAAGACCATTGGAGGAGGTGACGACGCTTTCAACACCTTCTTCTCTGAGACTGGTGCTGGCAAGCACGTCCCTCGTGCCATCTTCCTGGATCTGGAGCCCACTGTGGTCGATGAGATCCGCACTGGCACCTACCGCCAGCTGTTCCACCCTGAGCAGCTGATCTCCGGCAAGGAGGATGCTGCCAACAACTTCGGTGAGTGAAACAACATCTTGTTTTGCTTATTGTTCCATTTTAATTTTTTTAAATGATGGAAGCACTGATGCATTACTGTTCAGGCTTGCACAAATTGTTGCAGAACTCTTAAAAAAGGATGGCTTTGTAAGAGGGCTAGGATCCAGGAAGGACTACGACATGTGGCATGATGTATCTAACCATCTTTTGTGTATGGTGTAGGAAGCTGGGCTAGTAGGCTCACTTGTCATGACACTCTTGTGTAGCTTGCTTTGGAAAGCCTGCCTAGAAAGGAAGCTGGTCTTGCACACATTGTGTGAACACACTGCTCAAGTGTGACTGAGAATCCATGTATTTAAAGTACAGCCTGTTGCAGTTGGTTACAAATGTCTTGTCCAGGGCCTTTATCAATTGTTCACCTTCATGCACATCCCTTTTCACCCATGTCACTGCAGCCCGCGGCCATTACACCATTGGCAAGGAGATTGTCGACCTTGCTCTGGACCGCATCCGCAAGCTGGCAGACAACTGCACAGGCTTGCAGGGTTTCCTGGTCTTCAACTCCGTGGGCGGAGGTACTGGCTCCGGTCTGGGCTCCCTGCTGCTGGAGCGCCTCAGCGTGGATTATGGCAAGAAGTCCAAGCTGGGCTTCACCGTGTACCCCTCCCCCCAGGTGAGGCAAATTGCCCCAGTTCCTGTAGGAATGATGGTATGCCTGGGTCTCCTTTAATTATGAGTACAGAAGAATTTGTAAGGTTTGTTCAGATGTTTGCTTCAATATTGCTTGAGAGTGCATACCCCTTTTTTTCCAGTTTGTTAAGTCCATTACTTGTTGTCCAGGTGTCCAACGCTGTGGTTGAGCCCTACAACTCCGTGCTGTCCACCCACTCCCTGCTGGAGCACACCGATGTCGCCATCATGCTTGACAACGAGGCCATCTACGACATCTGCCGCCGCTCTCTGGACATTGAGCGTGAGTACTTTGCATTTCCTCTGTCAAGTGCATGTTGGCATTCAGAGAAGGCTGTGACATTTTGTAACAGTATCATTTTCATTTTTCAAGGGCCTGATAAGGCTTGCCACCTGTCTTGTTGCTCAGCTGTGTGGCTAGCTGCTTAAGCATGCAGTGTGATCTGACTTCTTCCTCACCTGCGCGGGATGTCTGCAGGCCCAACCTACACCAACCTGAACCGTCTGGTGGCCCAGGTCATCTCCTCTCTGACAGCCTCCCTGCGCTTTGATGGTGCCCTGAATGTGGATGTGACTGAGTTCCAGACCAACCTGGTGCCCTACCCCCGTATCCACTTCGTGCTGTCATCCTACGCACCTATCATCTCTGCTGAGAAGGCCTACCACGAGCAGCTGTCCGTGGCTGAGATCACCAACGCTGCCTTTGAGCCTGCCAGCATGATGGTCAAGTGCGACCCCCGCCACGGAAAGTACATGGTGCGTGTGAAGGCCCAAACACTTTTTGCAGACTGTTTTGGTCATAGCTCACTGTTTGCCTGCAGGATACTAGATGTGTATTTCCTGTGCTTGCTTCGAAGGAAGTAAGAAACTCATTTTGCACAAAATCTCTAAATTCGTGAGGTGTTGAGTCTGACTTTTCTTTGCATGCCTTTGCAGGCTTGCTGCCTGATGTACCGCGGTGATGTGGTGCCCAAGGATGTGAACGCCGCTGTGGCCACCATCAAGACCAAGCGCACCATCCAGTTTGTGGACTGGTGCCCTACTGGCTTCAAGTGTGGTATCAACTACCAGCCCCCCACCGTTGTGCCTGGTGGTGACCTGGCCAAGGTGCAGCGTGCTGTGTGCATGATCTCCAACTCCACCGCCATTGGCGAGATCTTCTCCCGCCTGGACCACAAGTTCGATCTGATGTATGCCAAGCGCGCTTTCGTGCACTGGTGAGTGTGGACATCTTGTGGTCAGTGTCGTGACTTCGTGCTGCTCAAACAGAGTAGACCATGATTGCTGTTGTGAAGGTCTTGAAGATGAGCACAAGTGCCTCGTGTCCTGCCACTCTCAAATGCTTCTTGTCCTCATGTGTTGAATGAGAACTGACAAAGTTTTTGCTGATCCTGTCCTGTGTAGGTACGTCGGTGAGGGTATGGAGGAGGGTGAGTTCAGCGAGGCCCGTGAGGACTTGGCTGCCCTGGAGAAGGACTTTGAGGAGGTGAGTCCATGGGTCCAGTGTCAGGCAGGCTTTTGATTTGATTAGTTTTGGAACAAAGTACATGTGCCCATATTTGTAATGGACGCTAACGAGTACCACCTTCCCTCCTTTTTGCAGGTTGGTGCTGAGAGCGCTGATGGTGCTGGTGAGGGCGAGGGTGAGGAGTACTAAGCACTTCTCTGCTAAGGACCTGTCCCACTTCTGAGCCCTTATTCGTGCTTTATGCTCGAGCTGTGAACAAACTGGCTGTTTGACAATCATACCTTGTAATATATTCTTGCTGTACAATTGCCATTCATTTGATGGAACATCTGCCTCTCATAAGCACTGCATCATGGGAAGTTGGCAGATATGAAGCCGACACTGAAATGCCCCATTTTAAGTATTTCCATTTCTGCCAGTGGTAAACTAGATTTGGTTGTTACCTGAGCACCTGCTCTTGTCATCGAAGAAAATGGTCGGAAGTCATGGTCTTGTTGGGACTGCACATATGCCTGCTGGGACGATACAAGGTTTCAATGGAAAGCAGCCTTCAGCCAAAATGGCAGCTCAGCCTAAGATACAAATAAAACTGAACAAGGAAGGAAAAGAAGGTGTTTCTCGATTTTGCAGGAAAGGCAAAGAAAGTATACTGCACATGTCAAAAAAGGATAGGATAGGGTTACACGGCTGTACTGCCCTACAAGGGCAGAAGCAAAAAGGTGCTGGATGACATGAGATATCAAGGAAGGGAGTTTCTCACTGGGTCAGACTTTAAAGCCAAAAAGGTCACATAGCTGTGCCTGCCTACAAGGGGCCTTTACGCTTATCTGAAGCATAAAATTGATGCCTGTGATCAAACCAGTTTTTGCAAAAGCATGTAATTTGACTTCAGAAAGTAGTAATGATTCATGGGTAACTCTAAACCCTAGTAATTCAGTAGTAACAGTCAGACATGGTCGCTACACAGAACATTAAGTGAAATGAATTGCAATTGTAGCACTAGAGAGAAGAACGCAGTTGTTGTAGCTCATGGAAGAAAAAAGAAGTTTGTTGAGTCAAAAAAGCAAACACATCAAGAGATCCTGCTTGTGAGAGGAAGAGAGCATACTTCCTGCGGAGGGGGACCATCTGGGGATGTGCAATGAAAGAGGACATGTTGTTCATCCTGGACATCATCATCAACCTTACAATGATCACAGTTTGGGGAAGAGAAATGACATCATGGGGGAGGTCAAGGAACATGTATTTGGGGAGGCTATAAGGAGAATGCATAAGGCTCTTTTAGTAGGAGGAGCACACCACTGGTGATAAGTTAAGCGTTTACTGTTGCGCTCTCTAGGGTGTGTGTTGGAAAAAGGCTCCCAATATTGTAGGTGCCTGGTGCTGAGATCTACAACAAAACGACTAAGATCAATGGGCTCACAATTCAGCAGCTTCTGTTTGAAAATATGGGAGTGTGGCAAACCATCCATGGCTGATAGAACATGGGAAGACCAACAATCATCAGATCTCGAGCTCAGCCGCATGTCAGCCTGCAAAATCTTGTTCATTGTGGAGCTGTTGCATCGTGTCAAGGAGTTGTAGAGACGCATTGCTGCCCGGAACCAATTGAAATGTAAGGGCTCCAGACCACATTCCCGCATGATGCACCAAGAGGGAGTAGTGTCCCTGACCCCCAAAGTTCTTTTAAGCACTGTTAGCAGCCACTTCTGTATGGGATTATCCATCTCTTTGCCTTGCCGAAGGTAAGGGGTAGCCCAGATCTGACTTGCATACATGCCAGCAGGGATTGCATACGTCTTGAGGAGCCAAATCTAGGCGTGTAATCTGTTGGCAAGGTCGTGCTCCTGAACAAACTTTTTGACTCGGAGAGTACCAGCTGTGAATGGTCTCAACGCTGCATCGGCCGCAACATCCAGATTGATTGTTTTGTTACACACCATGCCGAGATATTTGAAAGTATCTGTGTAGGGGAGCTGCGTACCATCAAAGTAAAGTGGGGGCAGATTATCAGACCTGGAATTGAAGCACATCACCTCAGATTTCAATGTGTTGACAGTCAGCGATTTCCTTTCAGCATAGGCTCTCAATTTGTTTAGCATGGTCTGCACGTTGGTATGGTCATTGGACATGAGAGAGAGGTCATCAGCGAACAGTAAGTGAGTCACCACGAAATTGGGAATACCGGTGAGCGCACCCTGCACCCCTTCAGCCAGACAGTCAATGTCGTTCAAGTAAATTGAAAACAGCAAGGGGGAGAGAGGGCACCCTTGTTTGACCCCAAATGGTGGCTGCACATTTGCTCTCTTGTCCCCATCCAGCAGCGTGTACTCATCCTCATGGTATAAGTCTTTCAGGATAGAGACAATGTGGTTTGGCATCTGACAGTTGTGTAAATGTTCCCACAGCTTGCTCCTTGGGATGGAATCATAAGCTTGCTTGAAGTCGATGAAAGCAGTGTACAATCGTGATGATCCCCCTTGTACTTTCTGAGCTGCATCTCGCAAGTGCCGCAGGATGAACAGGGGTCGCAGTGTACCACGGCCCGGGTAGAAACCAAACTGTGTGTCCGGAATTTTGCTGTGTTGGCTACACCAGTCTTGAATCATGGAGCGCAGCAGGTTGGCATACAGTCTGTACAGCGTGCCACTCACTGCAATCATCCTGTAATTCCCTGGATCTGTCACTGGGCTTTTTTTGTGAATTGGGGTCAGCTTGGCCTCTTTCCAAGACCTGGGGATGTGGGCTTTCGTGATGAACAGCTTGAACATTGCAGCAATGTGAGGGGCCAGTACATTGACATTCTCCCATCCCCTACCACGTTGTTTGGGCACTCGTTTGAAAAAGGCGCCCAACATTGTAAATGCCTGGTCCTGAGATCCACCACAAAATGACAGATGAATGGGCTCACAATTCATCAGCTCCTGTTTGAAAATGTGGAAGTGTGCCAAACCATCCATGGCTGACAGAATATGGGAGGACCAACGATCATCAGATCTCGAGCTCAGCCGCATGTCAGCCTGCAAAATCTTTTCATTGTGGAGCTGTGTTGCATCGGGTCAGGGAGTTGTAAAGATGCATTGCTGCTCGGAACCAGTTGAATTGTAAGGGCTCCAGACCACATCCTCGCATGATGCACCAAGAGGGAGTAGTGTCCCTGATCCCCAGAGTTCTTTTAAGCACTGTTAGCAGCCACTTCTGTAAGGGATTGTCCATCTTTTTGCCTTGTCTTAGGTGAGGGGTAGCCCAGATCTGCCTTGCATACATGCTAGCAGGGATTGCATACGTCTTGAGGAGCCAAATCTGGGCGTGTAATGTGTTGGCAAGGTCATGCTCCTGAACAAACTTTAAGACTTGGAAAGTACCAGCTGTGAATGGTCGCAATGCTGCATCAGCCACAGCATCCAGATTGATTGTCACACACCATGCCGAGATATTTGAAAGTATCTGTTTAGGGGAGCTGTGTACCATCACAGTAAAGTGGGGGCAGATTATCAGACCTGGAATTGTAGCACATACACTTTGGATGCTTTGTGAGACAATGCAGCAGATGAAGAACGAGACTGAATCTGCCAGGAACATCCGACCGCATACAAAGAGGAGGTGGGCAACACTTCAGAAAAAGACAAGAAAGAAAAATCAAAACTACGTAGGCAGAGGAAACTCTCCCTACATCAATTAAGGAAAAGGGGACACATTGGCTCAGAGGAGCCATGAGTCCTCTCCACCACGAAGCTACAAAAAGAACACCCTAATGGGGATCTGGAGGGTTATTGGAAGCGCCCGGCTCCACAACCTGGCTGCAAGAAGTATTCTTGTTTTCAATAGCACGCCTAGTGGTAACAAGCTTGTTGGCATACATGACAGAATGGGCATGAGTTTACGAGCAAGTTTATTGGCGCGTTGGTGGTCAAGTCCCAATTGTTTAAACTGGTTAAGGGTTAAAGGGCAACACTTCAGAGTTTTGGCAAAGTAAAAGGAGGGGCTTTCTGGTGAGGCCTCTAGCTTCCCAGTTAGGGGACCTTCCCTTAATGCACGCGGCCTTTGGCCTGCGTAGACTTATCTTTTCTATTCTTTAAAAGGCGAGCCTCCCAAGATCACATCTTTTTCTTCAAGGTCAAGTCTCATGCTGGAATAGCCGGGAATGAATGCGCAGATCAGGTTGCTAAATACCAGGCCTCAAAAATAGTAATCTGACTGATACTGAATCCCTAGCGCTGGCCCAGGAAAAAACACCTTCCACAATACAACCTGGCTGGCTCGGGAAGAGACAGATTCTAGGCCATCTCAATCCCACCCTTCTTCTCCTCGTCTAAGGCTCCTCCCATGGCCAGACCTTAAAAATGCTCTGAAATTCCATGTGCATGCCAAGCACAAGCTGGGCTATGCAGACAGGAAGACAGGCTACTATACTTATTACCAGAGCTTGCTACCTCATGTAAACAAAAGCATGAGCAATGCCTTTTGGAACTTGCCCAGTCTCTCAACTCGAATGAAACGCACTGTCTTCCAATACCGCACAGGCACCCTATACAATCAGGAACATGCGGTCCGATATAAACGATCCACTAGCCTGACATGTCCCCTACCTGATTGCCATCACATGGACAGCGCTCTCCACATCCTATCTGGCTGCCAATGCCCCGTCATGCGCAACATGGTAACTGAGCGTCACAATATTGCTTGCAGGATGATTTTGAAACTGGTCAGTGAAGGCTCTTATGGGGCCAATCTTGTGCAGTTGGATGCGGGCAACAAAAGCCGTTTGGCCCAGCACGACCTGCAGGTCCCTGAGCAAGTCTCTAATCGAGCTGTACCTCCCAACCTCTTCAAACCCATGATTCCTATTCAAACCAGACGCAACTCCAGCCGCCCGAATGCAATCTTGGTCATTCCTCACCCAACTAACCCAAACAGACCACCCACTCCACCCTCACACCGGGTACTGCGCAGTATGGGAAGAAGCACAAATCCAGCCCGCCATATCCATCTGATAGAAATCAAATACTGTGAAGATGCGAGACACAGAGATCTGAAACACTTGCAAGAAAACTCCATGCCCATTCTGTACAATTTGCACACAAACTTACCTCTACCAGACGTGCCATTAAAAATAAAGAAAAGAAAAGACTACACAAGCCAGGTCCAGCTGCGTGCATAAAGGAAAGGTCCCCTAACTAGCAAGCTAGCTAGGGCCTCACCGAGGAGGTTCACTGGCCCAGTCTAAACCAAGCTATGAACCTATGGAGAGCAACTAATGTGGGTCCGGCGGGTTGCTGTCAGCCATGCGCCTGCGGGCGTGGACTCTCCTCCTCCTGCTCTGAACTGCCTCGCCCCCAGTGATGCCCCTGCCAGAAGAACCCTGCAAGTATATTGAGTGCCTGGTATTTATGATTTTTGTCAATGATTGGAGTGCATGGCAACTTAATTGAGAGGCTTATTTTTCTGCGTTCTGTCTGGTAAGACCCAGCTCAACCAGGGGAGTGATGGTGTAGTCATTCTAGATAATACCTGCTACACCAAGTAAGATGGTGTGCAAGGTCACCTTATTATTTCTGTTTGGGTTTCTGAGACTACGGGTGCAAAGTCTAGAAATGGTACCAGCATGCTGGTCAGCAGCTTTTTGTAGGCTTGGTAATGGGTTTGTACCTGGGCAGTATTTGAGTTCCACAAGGTGGATATCCCTATCTTGAGCAGGTATCCTTTTAGGGTCGAGATGGGTTGCTCTCCCTGGGATAGAGTGCACAAAGACAGCATCAGGACGGCTTTGGTGTCGGGCAGAGGGGCCAGCACCATTGGGAAAAGCCCAGTCAGGAATTTCCCTGGAGATGTTTTCAGGGACTTCAATGCCTTGTTCTTAGAGCTTTTCCCTACAGCAAGCATCCATTGCAACAAGGAATGAGCCATGTGCACCTTTGCTGAGGGCTTCGCAACAGAGACTGAGGGCAATGTTGTGTCTGTTTATTAACATCCCTTGGCATGTTGGGTGTGAACATCCGAGGACAATGTTATTGATGCTGTCCAACTTGCCGCATAATCGGCAGTTGGCAAGCCCAGATGTGTGATTAAACCTGACAGCGTGTTTCTGGGTGTAGATTGTGCCAGTGCGGTACTTTAGGAGGTTTATTTGTTGTTTAAGGGCAATCTTGGGGTTGCTCCAAAAGGAATTGCTAATGTTTTGGTTGGCAAATCTAGGGGATAGCTTAGGTAAGCCTGTGTTGGTATTGCTGTTATGAGATGGTGGTTGCATGAGTTGCTGCCAGCCTGTGTAATAGCAACTGGATATATCGGCAGAGCCAAGCTTGTGTTTGTTATGCATATGGGATTTGAGCTTGTCTCTCAAGTTAGTGAGGTAAAGGGGTGTGGGATTATGGGAGTGCCCTCGGGGAGGTTTGACAGATAGCCAAAAGGAGTTGTGGAAAGGGTCCTTGGCATCAGGCAATGAGATATCTGTGTTATCCATAATAGCCGCAGTTTGTGTGCAAGCATCAGCTCCCTCGTTGTCAATGACGCCTGAGTGGGCTTTATAGAAATTCAGCTGATGTGGTGAGTGCTCTATAATGGTTGAAATAGCTTGAATGAGCTCTGCATGCAGGTGGATCCGCATGCTCATTGGATTGAGGATCTGCCTGTAAATTTGGGACAAACAGGACGCACTGTCGGTGGCTATGTTTGTGTGCCCCTGTTGGAGTGCGACAACTTGAAAGATCCTTGAAGGATGCCAGCCAGTTTGGCTCTGTTGATTGTGTTAGTTGGGCCACGGCCATTGGGTTTGATGTACAGTTGAAGTTGTGGTGAGAGGTGGTCACCCTCTTTGTTTGGTTTGTAGACGCCTGAGCCGACTAGTGGTGGGGAGATATCCTTGATTTTCATGACGCTGCCATCTGTGTAAGTGATGTCTTTCCAACACTGAATTTTGGGTGTGAAGGTGGTATTTTGTGTGTGATGTTGATCTATTACTGCTTGTGTGTGCTTGTGTGAGCATTCAAGGGACACCTCGAGGGAAGGGATAAAAACGTTTTTCTCCATTTGTTTGATACTAGTCGTTGGTTGGAGCTCAGGTTCCTAGGGGGGGCAGGACGAGTAAGAGCTAACCACTGGGCTGGGACGTTGTGCTGAAGCTCTTCAAACCAGCGCTCATTAGCATTTTGTAGGGTCTCCCTTGCTTGTGTGTTCCAGACAACAATGAGCTGTGTGGGGTATGTAGGATGGGTGGGGTTGGGTACGGTGTTGAACCAGTACTGGGGGGGTTCAAAATGGATGTGTCTTGCAGGGAATTTGGCAAGCACTTTGATGTATCCTGGGCGGTTGTTAAGCCAATTCATGTAGGCATTGCCGCTGGTGCCCCTCCAGTGGGGTAGGAGTATGAAGGTGGCAACCGGCAATTCAGTTTGAATGGAGGAATGGAGCGCGTGGCGCAGGAGTTGAGTCATGGTTTCATCGTCGTGAGGGGGGTAACAGAAGGAGTAACCAGAATAGCGCACTGAGAGGGCATCTGTGCAAGCTCCAAAGATCTGGTCACGAGGGTTAGCGCTGAAGTACTTCTTGTAGGAGGGGTTAAAGTCAAGAGGGTTTGAGTACCTTTCCATGGAGACCATGCAGCACTTTTGTAAGGCTGAGCGTATGTGGGAAGGTGTGATCAGCGTATTAGAACTGTGAACCTTTTTGCTCTTGGCAAGTAAGTCTTTGTTCTTGGCTTTCTGCCGCTGGAGTAGGCCCATGATTTCAGTCGCCGTGTCCTGAACTGGTGGTTGGAGTGTGCTGTGTAGGCCTGCTTGTTTGGCTGCTTTGTATGCTTCAGTGAGGGTCGAGAGTCTTTCTGTAGTGAGCATGCCCACACATTTGCCGACAGTGTTGTATATACAGGCAGCTTCATAGGTGGAGAATGAAGGCATTTCCACGGGTATGCTGGTCTCCCTGCTTGGGTCAGACTTTTGGAATTCTTTCATGAGGTCAACGGGCCTGACAATGATCTCACATTGCCATGTTGGCAGGATGTCTGTTTGAGGGTTGGTGGGCAGGAAATCAAATTTAGCATTTTTGCGGATTGCACGGCCATTGGTTGATAGCCATGAGGTTTGGAGATAGTTCTGGAGGTTGCCATCAAATCCTTGGTTGGCGATGTTATCAAGACCAGCACTATTGGCTTGGGGATCTGGTGGTTGTTCTAGTTTCTCCTTCTCAAAGGCTTCTACATGGGTCCATAGGTCAGGATGTTTTTGCAGCATTTCAGCCGTTCCCCATCTGGGATGCCATGTGACATGGATCATCTCCTGTTCTTCAGAGAAGTTGTTCCTTGCTTGTTTTTCAGCTTGGGGCAATGGAGCACAAGCAGGGCAATCCCAGTGCTCATGAGATTCGCTCAGCCTCCGGTCTTGTTGAGAACATACTTTGACTTTTATGAGGCATTCCCAGTGGTAAGTACGGTGGCATGTATCACAAGTGGGCATGTCATCGTAGCATTGGGATTCGTACGTGTGTTCTTTGCTTACTGGGCTCCAGCAAAGTTGGTAGCATGGATCTTCTGCCAGCCTTCTGGGTATGTGAGTTATATTGTCCACTTCCAGCCCTTCATTGAGGAAAATGGGTAGGGCCCATTTCTCAATCGTGACAGGGTGCCATTGGACTTTGTACTGACTTTGTTGGATACATTGTGGGGAACATTTGTGCTTACGCAGGTGCTGCCAATCCAGAATGCTCTGTATCACATGGTCATAGCGGAAGATTGTGTTGCTTGTACACATTGTGCCTATTTCGTTGGCTTTATTTTGCTTGTAGTTCCACAGCCAGTTAGCAGTATCAGTGCTCGGTATGGTGGGTGGTAAGAGGGGTGGAGTAAGGATGGGTGCCGAATGGTAGTTTAGAATGTGTGTTGGGTTTTGGCTGTGCCTGGTCCTCTCGGTCTGGCTTGGTATGGCCTGGGTGGGGGTAGGTGAGAGATCCTGGTTGGGGAGTGTTCCATGTAGAGGCCTGTTTCTGCGAGGATTTTTCCTCTTGCGGGTGCGTCCTGCATGATCAGGTTCTTCCTGCATATTAGACTGAGTGCTAGAAGGATGGTGGTCTTGGTTTGGGACTTCTATTTCTCGGGGTAAGTTCTGGCTATCAATCTGCAGGTTGGGGGGGTCCTCAGGTCTGTCCACCTCCATATGCTGGGGTGCGTGTTCAGGCTGAATTTGACCAGTCCCACCCTGTGGGGGTGTGCTCAGTCTTAATCATCTCTTCATACACCATATTGTTGATGTAGCGTGACTCTGGGGGTTTGTTGGGCGAGCTGTCTTGGCTCTTGATGAGAGTGTTGATGAGGTCTGTTGTTAAAGTATGGGAGTTGAGGACATGTGATAGCTTGTTAAGAGCAACGACGTGTCTAGTCTTCACTTTTTGGCCAAGCAGGGATGTGAGTTTGTTTCCATCAATGATGTGGGTGAGGTTGTCATTGAGTAGTGGAAAGAGTCTTGTCACGCCTATTTCCATGAGGGGGTATAGGCAGTGGCAGGCTAGGCTTTTTAGGGAGGGTTGCACCGGTGTTGAGAGTGCATTAAAGACAGACAGGATGCTAGGTGAGAGGTAGGGTGTTCCTTGGAAGGTAACATCAAGGTCACTGTTGTGGATGCAGAGGTATTGTCGAACTTGGAGCATATGGTTCAGCTGCTTTGTGAGAAAGTGGGGGTTCTGGTGTGATGGATCAATGCTGCTAATGTAGTCTTTTAATTTTTGTAGTTGGGATTCCAAGAGTGCCTTGGTAATCCGGCCATGTTTCTCTTCATTGTTGAGGCTTGTGGTGAGTGCTGCTGCACATCTGGCGTTATACTCTACGCTAAAAATAAAAACACTCATCGTAACACTGGTGCCCTGGAGCAGCGTGCTGCCAGAAACCCACCCAATCCACATTAACTGCCCTCTCATCTTCTGGTGAGGGAGACTCACGGCTCTTTGAGCCAATGTGTCTCTCTTTCCTTAATTGATGTAGGGAGAGTTTTCTCTGCCTACGCAGCTTTTTCTTTTTCCTTTTCTTTTTTTTAAAAGGAGAAGCACATTGGCTGCCATGCCGTGTGAACAAGCATCAGGGAGGCCAAATAATGTGAGGCAGAGAAATAAAAAAGTGAGGAGAGCGCGTGCACAATGAGAGGGCACACACAATATATCCGCCTACAAGGGCAGCTGAATGGAAATACTCAGGCATGCAACCAGACCTGGCCACGAATGCTCAACTCGCAAAAGTTGGACTGGAAGGAAAAGATAACAAATCATGTTTGGTGTTTAAATTAGCATAGGTTATGCTCAAAGGCTTCAAAGTTGCTGATTCAGGTAGATATTCCAAAGATTTGATGAAGCATAATTTAGTTTACATGGGGTTTTGGCCTTCAGCCAGGTAGTTTGACTGCTCAGCCTGGTCTCTGCCAGCCATACATAAATCGGCCATGATATTAGAAAGAATATAACACATCTGATTTGAGTCTTGGAGTCTAACCAGAATACCACTGGCAGTAGAAGTAGAGAGGCATCTGACCTGTCTCCCTTAGGATGCAGTGTGTTTTTGTTGCTCTTTTGACACCTAAAAGAGACTTGAAAAAGCCCGTATGATAGAGGCGTGCTATAGTTCTTGCTGATGACTTGTAGGAAAGTTTGTCTGTAGCTCATATTTGGCATCCCTATACCAGCTGTGAGCACAAAGACTTAGAAATCAAAAGCATGGCGTGTTTCCTGTTCAAGATACCAAACTCAGCACCAGCTTTATGTCCTCTGGCGATGCCTTCCGTAAAATTACATGCCATTTGGCTTGTAACAGCATTCATTTTGCCAGCACAGCTCAGGAGAACTCCTAGGTATTAAAAGTCTGTAACAACCTCAAGGGCTATGCCATTGTACTCGCCCAAGTGGGCAATTACAAAAGACCTGCACTGAAAAAAATTTATGATCTTCGTTTTGTCTGTTTTGACTGTCACCTCTTTGTAGCGCGCATACTCATGGAACCTACAAGGGTTACAAGGGTTTACAAGGGGAAAAGGCTCAGTCAAGACGTTTGGCTGCTAGCCTGTTCATATATGCACATGATATTAGAAAGTAAAAAAGGAAGTTTGTCATGAAGCTTACTAATTGCAGGTGTTCGCCGAAGTTTGTATCCAAAAAAGTTCCACGTCATTGGTATGGAAGGTTTATAAAGGAGGGCTCAGTGGGCATCCTTGTTTCAACCCCTTTAGGCCACTTGGGGGCCACTTTGCCTGATGTTTTGTCTCCATCAACTAGTTGATGCATACCCCCCCCTGGTACATGGCCATGATGGCTTGTAGCAAGTTTTCAGGCGCCTTCATTCTCTGCAAGTGTTGCCACAACCTGGAGGGCAAAGCATAAAATTTGACTATTCCTAGTACATCAGCCTGGTTCATGAAACCTTTAAAACGTGGTACATTATTAACTTAGCAAAGGAGTTCTTCTAACATCATGATGCTGGTGAGTGGAAGACAGGCATGAACCGCCTGGGAGCTGGGACTATAGAGTGAGAGAAGAGGACCAGAAAAAAAGGAAAGGAAAGGGTTACATGGCTGTACTTGCTTACGTTGTGGGCAGCTTAGCTGAAGCGAGAACGGTGCTTGTAACCAAACCAGTCCGAGCTGGTGAAAAGCCTTATTCCTCAGAGAAAACAAGGAAGCGTTCAGGCACTGCTAGCGCAAAACACAAGGAGGCAGGACTCATGGGTTTTGTACGGACTGGTCTAAACCAGCAAGCAATGGACAGTTAAAAAACTAAAAGTGGTCAATATCACAGGCCAAGTTGTGCTTGCTAGCATTTAAATGGTTTATTCCGTAAGTGTAAGACCGTCTTGCACAGTGACACACAGTGACATAGGTGTGTGGCTTTGCTCATTCAGAGTGCTGTGTACAGTTCCACACATGATTTCAGTACAAAAAAACATCTGGGTAGAATACAAGGGGAGTATGGAACGTGATAAGTGGTAAGCACAGGAGTCTTCCACCCTGTCAATGATAGCCCCTACTATGTTCAGCCAAATGGAGCAGGAATCACCAATACCATCACTAGACCTGAAGTAGCTGCAATGGAAGCTGTCTTTCTCCATGGCAACTTTCACATCGCCACCGATAGCCTTCCTTCACTCCACCCAATTCAGAAAAAACACTGTGCCCAGAGCTTCACCGTCTGCACTTTTTTATAATAATCATACAGCTTGTGCGTAATTCACTGTAACTGTGGTGGGGGGGCCATACAGTCTGTGCACCAATGTGGCCCCTTTTCCGTAATTGATGTAGGGAGGTTTCTATGCCTACATAGTTTTCCTTTTCTTTTCTTTCACCTACCCCTCTTTCACCTGCCCCGGGTAAATGTGCTGGTGCCGTACATTGCCCGGCTTTTCAAGCTGTTCTATGACAAGGCTCGCATTCCTGAATGCTGGAAGAAGGCCAAGCTGACCCCCTTGTACAAAAAGGGGCCCCTCATTGAACCAAATAGTTATCGCATGCTGGCTGTCAGTGGCACAATGTACCGCTTGTATGCTAATGTGATTCGTTCTCTTGTCACGGACTGGTGTGTGGCCTCAAACAAGATTCCAGACACACAATTTGGCTTCTACCCTGGAAGGAACACCCTCCAGCCCATCTACATTTAAGGCACCTACAGCATGCTGCACGCACAATCAAGCCTGGGCGATCTAGCTGGCTGCACACTGCATTCATTGACTTCAAGCAAGCATATGACACCATCCCTAGGCAGGCACTCTGGCAGCACCTGCAGCGCACACGCATGCCCACTTCTTTCTTGTCCGTCATTAAAAACATGTACGATGCTGATGAGTATATTTTGAAGGATGGAGAGAAGAATGCTCAGGTGCACCCTAACACAGGTGTGAAACAGGGCTGCCCTTTGTCCCCTCTGCTTTTCTCTCTGTATATTAATGACATTGATGAAATTGCGGAGGGGGTGCAAGGTGCTGTCACGGGTACGGCTGAATTCTATGTGACGCACATGTTATATGCTGATGACCTGACTCTGATGGCCAACGATCCTGTTGCATTGCAGACCATGTTGAACCGCTTGCATGCGTATGCTCAGAGGAAGCACTTAGTCATCAACACAGCTAAATCTGAGGTGGTGCACTTCAATTCCTCTGGGTCGGACCTGCCTGTTTTTCATATTGGGGGGGTGCCACTGGCACACAAGGAGTCTTTTAGATACCTTGGCATGATGTTCCACAAGTGCATGAGCATGGCCAAGTCCTCTGAGCATGCAACTGGCCCCTTCATGGCGTCTGCATTTCGGGTTCGTCGATTTGTTCGTGAGAATTTTCTGGCAAATAGGCCGTACGTGTCTCTGTGGCTTGGGAAGACGTATGTGGTTCCAGCTGGAATGTATGCAGGCCAAGTGTGGGGCACTGAATACATTAAAGCGGGCAAGGAATTTGCAAGTGATCTGCAAGTGCGGCACATGAGTTATCTTAAGAGCACGCTGGGTGTTCAGCGTACCACTACAAACTGGGCTGTCCTGAGGGAGTGTGGTCATGAGCCACTTCAGTTTTACTGGTTTAGGTCTGTTGTAAAGATGTATAATAGCATGCTAAGGTCTAACAGTGAGACGTTGAGAAGAGTGTTGAAAGCAGATTTGAATATTCATTCGCGTGAGCCAGCCTGCTGGACTGCTCAAGTTTTAGATGCTTTTCAAGGCTTACGGCGCTGTGATTCCTTTGTGCAAGCTCTGCGGCAGGGCGCTCCTATCCCAATTCAAGAGTTTTCTGATGACCTCAGACACAGGCTGCGGGCAGTGTGGAGAGATGTTGAGGGAGTGAACCCGCGGGACACATATAGTAAGCTGGCAACTTACCAGTCTCTTTTTGCAGTGCCTTTTGACCATAACGTGCCCCTGCCCGTTTACCAAGGCACATGCATTTGGATTTGTCTCCACATGTCATGACGAATGTTAGCCGTTTCAGACTTTGGGCACACACACTGAAGGTGGAGACAGCAGCTTGGGATACTCGGAACACTCTTTTGTGTGATCGCTGTTCTTGTGATGAGGTTCAAGATGAGGCTCATGCCCTTTTGGTGTGCAGAGACGCAGATGTTTGTGCTTTGAGAAGAAAGTACGCTTACCTGTTCAACTGTTTCTCTGGTGATTCTTCAATGGAGCAACCATTTTTACAACAAGCCAGTGTCCAGGATGTTTCTGATTTCCTCTTGCAACACAACAACAAGCTTTTTTCGTTTGTTTCTGAGCTTATGGACATTATGTTGGCTGGCGAGGACCAGTCACAGGCCGATCAGCCGAACAGTCTGGCTGAAGGTCCCCCTGTGTAAAATCTAAATCTAAAAAGAAATCACCTACCCCTATTTATCTCTACATTGCCAAACCTCACGCTGGAGTTGCGGGTAACAAATAAGCAGATGCCGTTGCCAAACACCAGGCTATTGTGCTTTGAGAAGAAAGTACCCTTACCTGTTCAACTGTTTCTCTGGTGATTCTTCAATAGAGCAACCATTTTTACAACAAGCCAGTGTCCAGGATGTTTCTGATTTCCTCTTGCAACACAACAACAAGCTTTTTTCGTTTGTTTCTGAGCTTATGGACATTATGTTGGCTGGCGAGGACCAGTCACAGGCCAATCAGCCGAACAGTCTGGCTGAAGGTCCCCCTGTGTAAAATCTAAAATCTAAAATCTAAATCCAGGCTATTCAGGGTGATGACACCCCTGCAGACACAACCTCCCCCATTGTCAACCTTGAAGGCAATCCTTTCCTTGACACGGTGTCACTGACACCACCTGGCTTGCCTTTGAGGATGGTGCCTGCACCCATTCAAGTGCATCAGAGTGCCCCAACATACCCCAAAACTTAAACGCTTATCCATCCTCCAAGATGCTCTGAGGACACATGTGCATTCAAAACATACATATTGGAAAGGCTGACACCGAGACAGGATACTATTATCATTATCAAAGTCTACTTGCCTCAGTCCATAAAAAGCTCAGCAATGCCTTCTGGACCAACCATGCTAACGCTTCCTTTCAAAATGAAACGGAACATTTTTAACTACCACACAATATATATCTAGAAATCCAACCAATCCACACATAGGTAGTCAGGAAAAGCTCATTGCACAAAATAAATTTAGTCCAACCCTCATGCTCAAAGTCCCTGTCTGGAGGACCTGGGCGTACACTGATGGTAGCTGTCATATCCAGAATGATAAACAAGAAATTGGAGCAGGCGTCTACTGCCCTCTCACTGACAGCAAACATTTTGTTGAGCCCAACGTCGCTGAAAAAAGAAAAACTACGTAGGCAGAGGAAACACTTCCTAAAGAAAAAGAAAAAAAAAAAGCTACATAGGCAGAGAGAACTCTCCCAACATCAAATAAGGAAAAGGAAACACACTGGCCCAGTGTGTTTCCTCTGAGCCGGGCTCAGAGGAGCCGTGAGCCCCCTTCACAACAAAATTACCTTCACCATATGACAAGCTGAATTAGCAGCAATTGCTGCTGCCATCACGCAATCTCATTCACAGTGTGAATTTCACACATTGCTTCAGACAGTCTCACATCTCTTCATCAGATAAATAAGAAACTGATTTACCCTGAGAAACACAAACAACACATTCAAGGGGATGTCCTTAGAATCATACATACTATGATAGTCTCATAAGCAACTCAACAACCAATATTTGAGTTTACAAAGTAAAATCTCATGCTGGCATTGCTGGTAACGAATGTGCACTGCTGTATCTGGCAGATACTATTGCTGAATATCAGGCAAACCAAGCCAATAGTAACGGAGTTAATATAAGGGTTACAAGGGAAGAAGGCCTCAGTCAAGACGTTTGACTGCTAGCCTCAGGCTGTTCATAAATACACATGAGGTCATGAAGGAAAAAAGGAAGTTTGTTGTTATCCTGGTTTAGAAAAATATTGATATCCTGGGAATTCACATGGTGAATGGTGCCTAGACAGGACATCCTGTGGGAGATGTGGAGGTGTAGGAAAGAGAAGTTGTGCTCAAAAAGTGAGGCATACTTTTGACGGAGAGGGCAGACCTGGGGATTGGAGCATCTGAACAACACATGTTTTTCATCTTGTATGTCATCAGAATCACAGATATCACAGACCGGAGAAGTACTATTGGACCAAGTAGCCCGTTCAACTCGGAGAGCGTGTACCCGCAGCCTGAATCTGGCAGTGTTGCGAAGGACATGATGGGGAAGATCCAAGTACATGTGTATAGGCATTGTATAAGGTGGGTGAATGGCATGAGCATTTTTGACAGGGAGAGCGCACAATTGATGGTAAGTCAGCCACTTACTGTCGCTTACTCTTGGATCAAGGGCTGTGAATTGGTCACAGACAATACCCAGAAAATTTAAAAAATTAGTGTAGGGCAGGTTTTCACCTTCATACAACAGTTGGGGAAGAGTGGCATCAAGAGAGTGTGTTTTCTAGAATCTGAAACTGCAACCTGGTGGAATTCATGCTTAGCTACACATGCTCATTTCATGCAGAATGGCTGTTCGCGTGCACCCCTTCCCTTTTTTAACTCTCGAGAGGAGTCGTGATCCCCATTGACCTTTTTCTTGGTGAAGGAGATCCACAGTGTCTCTGCCCTACTAGGTATCCTCCTTTCCTTAATTGATGTGGGGAGTGTCATCACTGCCTACGTATTTCTTCTTGTCTTTCCAAAGTCCAGCCTGGTCTCTGAGAGTCAAAGTCAAACCAGAGAAAATTTTTCTACTGTTTGGCAGACACCGTCCAGCAAGCCGAGTGGCCAAACTACCTGGCTGAGGGTCTAGCCAGGTGAAGGTCTAATCCCAATGTAATCTTGTAACCTTTCAAGCTAGTTTAGCCCTTTTGTGTAGCGGGCTACAAGGCTCTACAAGTCCATGTTTACTAGAACGTAGTATAGTGTGTTTCCTTCCATTCTAGCCCACTGGGATGTGTTTTCTTTCCCTTTATTGCTGCAGGAAGTTTTCCCAATGCCTAAACAGTTTGTTTCCCGATTTATTAATTTTTTGCAGGAACAACATTTTTGCTTTTATCTAGGCAATGGATGTCTTCCATTGGCCGGCACCCAGGCAAGGTCTGATCGTAAACCTAGTAAACTAGAGTCAATAGAAAAAAAGCTGACTTCCAAATCATTTTGTCTCTCCACACAAGAACTATACAATCACGGCTTGCAAAGCGATCAACAAGGCAACCTGCACTTGCATGTGACAACAGCTCGTCAGAATTCAGGGTCTTTACTTGGCCTAAAGCGGAGGCATCCCAGGGATCATCCCCGGCAAGCCTGGCATCATCCCAGGCAGCATGCCCATGAGCCCTGGCGGCATCATCATCGGAGGCATCATCATTGGTGGCATTCCAGCTGCTCCTCGCCCCATCATACCATCTAAGCCCCCAAATCGGCCCCCCGACCCATAGCGCCCACCCCCACGTCCTCTCCACCCACCACCTCCAAATCGCTCGCGACCACTGCCATCTAATTCGCCAAAGCTACTGGCATCCCCTCGTCCACGACCTCCTGCATATGTGCTCCGGCCCCTGCCTTGGCTTGCCAACAGGCCTTCAGCAGTGTTGACGCTATACGGAGGCCCCATTTTCACACCTGGGCCGCTCTTTTGGAAGGTTGCCACGATGGGCCGGCCATGTAGCACATGCCTGATGAGATCAGAAAACATAGTGTGAGTGTGTGTGTGTGCGCGCGTGTGTATGTGCGTGCGTGCGTGTGTGTATGTGCGTGCGTGCGTGTGTGTATGTGCGTGCGTGCGTGTGTGTGTATGTGCGTGCGTGCGTGCGTGCGTGTGTGTGTGTGTGTGTGTGTGTGTGTGTGTGAGTTCGCGCGTGCGTGCACGTGCGTGCTCACACGTGTATGCTGCTAGACAGGAGCATCAGAAGCATCAATAGGTTCTTGAAATTTACTTGCACTTGCGCTTGAGAAAGATGCACTCCAACTTTCGGATGTCATAAGAATGAGATACACAACTAATTTTCAGGGAGGCGATTGACTCGGGTCATAAATAGGCAGGCTTGCGTGCTTGCTTGGGCAACATGCTGAAGCAAGCTGTATAGAAGTATGCTAAATGTACAGACCGCACATACACAAACATCTGATTCAAGACCAGTTTTCATTGGAACTAGGCTGCCAGAATTATGCAATTGTAAGTTCCATACATCATGAATTAAGTAAATTGTACTATGTAAGGAAGTCAGGCCAGCCAAGCTTCATCCAACCACATTTTGTTTCTGGACATAGCAGTCAGACACGTGGAAATTTGCTGATCAAGTTTGTGCTGACAGGGGCTGCTTTGGGCCTGTCGTGGCCAGGCAGGAAAAGTCAGTCAAACTTTGACAATCTTCGCACTCAAACTTTGCTCACTGGATCCCAGGTTAACATTACTTAGCAGCCCCGGTATAGAAGTTTACTTGCTTGACAACCCTGCCCGAGTTTCATGCCAGGTTATGGGTTGGCTGGCTGGCAAACCCCAGGAACTGGCTGTTTCTTTACAGAACTCATTTTAAAACAGGCCCTGCCGCATCCACAACAGCTTCCTGTGCCCTCCTGATACTGCAAACGCGCCCCACAACTTTGCTTGTGAGACTGGCCGTTGGTTAAGGAACAGGAGTGTAATAAGTGAGCCTGAGCAGCTGCGTGGGAACTTACTGAAAGAAGGCAAAGCTTGTGGCCCAATGATAGGGGCTTCCCAGTTTGGTTTCCCCAAAAAGTTGCTGGTCCCCCCAAAAAATTGCTAGGCAACGCTGAAGCGTTAGGGGTGTAGCGTCAGGGGTGCGGTCAAGGGCGGAGGCAGTGGTTCGTACAACTAGGCGCGCTTCTCTTTCAGGTTTTAATTGAGGGTAAGCAGCTCTTGGACAGGGCCAGCCAGCCCACGCCCTGGCCTGAGACTGAGCCACGCTGCAAGCCACTCAGGCTTGGCAGCCTTGGTTAAGGTTGGGAGTGGGCTGTGGGCCAGAGAAAGCCTGTACCAAGGCTGCCAACCCTGAGTGGCTTGCAGTGCAGCAGCCACAGATTTATAGAGACTGCATCTGCGTTTTAAAGTTAAAGATCTAGCACGTCTCTCCCAGCCATGTCAACCAATGGACCCAGGGTCACCACCTGATGAAGCAGACCACTCAGCATACTCCCAAATCTTTAATCGCTGTGCCCAAGACCAGGGGTTGGCCGAGGTGGAAAGTGCAAAGCCCACCTGCGGGCTGGGCTAGTTCGACGCAGAGTCCCTATAACCCAAATGATCACGACTTCCGAATTTCAATTCCATAGAGGTGCGGTGAAAAGTGGTGGCGCGTGCATGAAATATAAAGTTATGAAGCTGACCTGATGCGATGAAGAGTAGGCCCTGTGCTCCTGCCCTGGTGTTCGGGCACAGTGTCGGCTTAAAAGGCTTAGGAAATGGGGCACGTGCATTGACTGACAGGAATAGCTTGCACGGGGCATACACCCTGCATCGATGCCTTGCAATATTGCAAAGCTTATAATGGCTCAAACGGTGAAGATTCATATGTCCACATGGGGGGGTCTGGCATTGTCCTCTTCTCTAGAATGTAGAGGCTAAGGTCAATTAAAGCGTTGGCATCTCCGATTGTCAGCCGCTTGCAACACTTCCTCCCACAAGTCTGCATTCCAGCAAGCCAATGGCAAGCACTTTGGGTTATCCAATTCTATCCATTTCCTCTGCATGAGGCATATGTATCCAACACTGTAAATTCCACACATGTGCCACAAAAACATGCACCTATATGGTATTGGCCAAGCACACACACACACATCAAAACCTAATGTGGTTATTCAAATCATGCCCAGCAAGTATCTGTTCTATGCTCTATTATGACCAGGGTTGTGCCTCCACGGCGTCTTTAAGGATTTTGACCGTCTAAACGGTTTGGTGCACGGTTCGGTTCGGTAAAATCGTATATCCACGGTTTCAGGCAGGGACGGTGGCAAATCGACCAGTCGATTGCCACCGTCGGATCCTTTTGGACCCCTGAGCTATGCTTGCCTGGCTTGTTTCAAGCCTTGGTAAGACTGCGTCACCTTTGTTTAGTAAAAATCCATATATTAAAAACACAGCAAAATGCAAAATAACGTAAAGAGGGCAAGACAGGCCCTTGGGGGCTCCAGCCTCCCAGCTCCAGGGAGCCTGATGGCCCCCCCTACAACAGGCCTTAGTGTAGGCAGAACCCAGAACAAGGTCAGGGGCAAGAAGAACCAGTGCTTCGATTAGGGGCGACGCGTCGCATTTTAGGCGCATTGTGTAGCAAATGGTGGCGACGAGCACCCCTCCCCAGGAGCACCCCTCGTCGCCACGGGGCGACGCGGAAAATTCCGGGGATTATCCCTTGTCGCCAATTACCTTTTTATTGTGCACAAAATGCTCCATGAAGAAATGCAAAAGCAAAAGAACGGGCAAGTTTCCTCAAATGAAAGGGCAGGCACCAATCCCATCCATTGGACAATGTCCCTGCAGCAACAGCAGCACCAGTAGCAGCAGCAGAAGCAGACAGTGCACCCCATGCAGCAGCATCACCACCACCTGCATCAGCAACATTGGGGGTGCCCCAGCAGCTGCAAGCACAGCAGCAGCGCTACCACCTGCATGCACTGCCCATGCATCAGATGAGGACAGTGTGTGAGCTCTCCTGGGGACATGAACAAGATTCCCCTCCTGCACAGGGTGAAGCAGCTGGCGCAGGGATGGCAAAGTGCCTGCAATGCTCATGGGCTAGCAAAGCGGACTGCCTCATGTTCTTGCAGAAGAAGGACAGCCTGCTGTCCCATTTGGGCAGGAAAATGCGCAGCGGCGGCAGCAGGAAGCAGGTCTTCCCATTACCCGGGCTTGCCAGCATGCAAGAAATATGGAGGCTTGAAAGCAGCACAAGGAGCTGTTGCTGCAGGAGAGGCAGAAGGCCCCAGCAATAGGCAGCTTTTGCAAGCAGCAAGTTAGCATGGTGTTGCACAGAAGTCCAAGCAGTTTGTTGCTGTGCTCCACCATCTCTCCCATTTGCGGCCCATGGTCGCGTATGAGCAGCAGTAGGATCTGGAGCAGCTGTTTTACAATGTCAGATTAAAAACAAAAAGATTTAAAGAAAGGACCGGCAGCCACACTGTTGGGCTGATAGGCCTGGTGCTGGTACATTCAAGCACACGGAGGCAAAAACTGTAAGCAGCAAACTGAAAAACCAGGGATAAAGGAGGGGGTGATTGAAAAAGGAAGAACTGTCATATCTTTTTACTACAAATTGAAGTGCGAGCAACAACGAAGAGTTTTAAGTTCCACTAACTGTGTCCAGCCAAGGCTTTTTTGGTGTACCAACATTTGCAGCAGCGTGCATGCACGCATGATTTCTACCAACGAGCCACGTTCAGAGTCCAAAACAGGGCGTGCTTGATGTACCAACATTTGCAGCAGCGTGCATGCACACATGATTTCTACCAATGAGCCACTATCAGTGTCCAAACAAGGCTTGCTTGATGTACCAAAGTTTGCAGCAGCGTGAATGCACATGATATCTACCAATGAGCCCCTATTAGTGTCCAGCTAAGGCTTGCTTGATGTACCAAAGTTGGTAGTGATGTTATGATGTCAAACTGTCCAACATCATGCACCACAAGCGCTGGTGTAACGATTCAGGCTGGGAAGAGCTTTTGAGGGGTCCTTTTTTAAAATTGCACTGGATTCATGTCTGTGGGTGTGGTGCCGAAATTTGGGCTTCGCCAAAATTTTGGGCTGTGCTACACGTTAATTGGATATGAGCACCGTTGGTCGCCAAAATGCTACCAACCCCAAATCCTTAATCAAAGCACTGAGAAGAGGGTGTGGGACCAGGATGTGAGGCAGATGAAGTCTGGAAGCGACTCTGCCTCAGGAGGGCAGCAGGGACAGCAACAGCAGCAGCAGGGAGAGCAGCAGCAGCTGGTGGAGTACGTGTGCAAGCACTGCAAGAAGACCGGGAGTGGAACCAACAAGGACTGCATGAAGAAGCAGCTCTTGACCACCAAATTTTGGGTGGATGAAACCTTCCAACCGTACCGACCACCGAACCAAATTTCACCGTTTAAACGGTACCAAAATCAGAAAAACACGGTATTGGCCGTCTAAACGGTCCGTTCCGTCTGAATCGTACAGCGAACCGTTTACTGTAGTGGCACAACCCTAATTATGACCCTATGATGACAAATTTTGATCAAAGAGCAAAGCAGGTGTGGTTACAAAGGTTTGCAAACCTGAATCATCTTGACAGATCGCAGCAGAATGCTGTTCGCACCAGCCATAAAACCAGCATCAGTTGCTTCCTCACTCAGGACCTCAGTCCTTTTATTCCTGTGCTTGCAGGAGGGTCTTCCATTCCAGGCGTACCACCATCTGAGAGGTATTTTCCAGCAATCCACCCATGCAGCACTTTGCATTGGATGGCAGCCTCGGGGCAAGCAATCAGTGCTCCATTCCAGATTCGTATCACCAGCAGGAGCCTTCCTGGCAACTCACCCATGCAGCTGCTCCTTGCACTGGATGGCAGCCTCAGGGGAAGCAAACTCCACCAGCACGCAGCCCTTGGATTTCCCATTTGACCGGTCCATAATGAATTCCATGTTTGTAACCTACAAGTCAGTCAGAGGATGAACATGATCTGAAATGGGAGGCATCAGGCATGCATTACACTTTTGCTGCAAAGACACTACAGCAAAATCGTCGCAATTGCTGCTGAAGCAACCACAGTTGAAACCAAAGCGCACTCTGATCATTCAAGTGTGAAGCCTGGGCAGGACAGCAGCGAGAGGTTGGTCTGAGGGACCTAGCTCCTGCCACTCGAGAGCTCCTTCTATAGCATGAGTGCAAGTTGATAGGGTTCATGGCACCAACCACGTGCGTGGAAACTTGCTGCTCTGCCTCCAGTCTGGACCAGCATGTAAGGGAAACTGAAGAGCGCAATGACTTTTGCATAAAATGTTGACGTTCAGGAGGGTAAACAAGTTTGCAAGTGGGTTCAAGAAGCTCAAGCTGCTCAGAGGATAGCTGCAACATCCAACCTGCTCGCCCAGCCACCCTTTCCAATCACAGTTGGTTGAGCAAAGCTCATCTTTTGTGCACAGCCATCATCCGCACAAAGCCCCTTGCTGCTTTGCCTCGACATCCTGGTAGCCTCCTACCTTTCCACACTCAGCACACAAGGCCTCTATGTCAGCATCCGTCGTCCACCAAGTTAGGTTTGCTAAATAGACCTGCACACAAGTGCATGCACATTCGTGGCAGTCCTGATGCAAGGGTTGTTGAGCCAAAGTGGAAACAGTGGCAACAACTGATCTTCACAGGCTTATGCAGGAGGGAAGACAGGAAAACAGAATGCATAAAAGAGGAATCAATGGCAAGCCCAAGACACAAATGGATGTGACCTCCAGCCAATGTGCTCGGCTTCAAATAGCTATAGGCTGTGCCCGCCCAGCAAACAGAGACTAAAGAATTGCAGGTGCTTTTCAAGTAAGAGGGAACACAGAAAACCAGTACGCACAATTCTACTAGCCCACGGGTGGTCCAGCACGGCAGGGGCAACAGCAAGAAACAGGTGCCCCCTTGTCAGCGACTCTCAAAAGAGCAGTGCACCAAAGGAGTCAAAGGCTGAAGAAAGCCAAGGAGCACACCAGCAGTAAAACCTGCCTTGTGAAACTTTTTAAGAAACGCAAAGCACAGGCATGCGACCATAACCACAAGGCTGTGGCAGCCCACTGGAAGTCCAACTCCTCATCGTGGAAAACTCACCTTTTGATGTGACTCCTGGGCATCCTGCATATTGAGTGCATCCTGCTCTTGCCGCGAAAGTTGTGGGCCGGCCTGTTCCCCACTCTCAGGCCCGTCTGTGCTCTCAGCAACTGGTCCCTGCTGCCCCTGGATCACTCCATTGCTAGGCTCTGCACCTGCAGAGCTCTGCTGGAGGGGAGGCGAGGGCCTGACTGCTGGCCCTCCAGAACCTGCTGCTACTGTGGACGTTGCTTCCTTGTCTGTTGCTGCTGCTGCTGCTGCTGCTGCTGCCGCTGCCGCTGCTGAAGCTGCTGCTGATGGTGCTTCACCGCCCTTTGCACTTCCTGTTGCCTGGGGTGGAGGCCCAGCCACCTCGGTACCTTCACCATGTCTTTGCTGGGAAAGATCAACAGGAGGATTTACCTGCACAGCAGTAGCGCGACGGTGCACAGGGCAGAAGTGCACAGTAGAAACCTGCCCTTCCAGCGGGATCACGAATCCTGTTTGCACAAGAACAGGCAGTCTGAGCCATGTTACTGCTCAAATACATAGGAAGTCTGGGTCAGCCATCCTCCCATTCCTCCAGTGAACACAAGCGCACACACCTCAGGTTGCAGGTCAAGCATGGGTGTGTCTCTATGTTGCGGGTCATGCATGCCTGGTCCTTCCTGTTGCCCCTCGCCCTGCTGCCCGTCGTACATGTCCATGCCATCTTCCAAAACAGGACCTGCATGTGGCAAGATCATTGTTAGCTTTCAGGCAGCACAATTGCATGTGGGTTCAATTGCATGGGACAGCACAACATATGACCTACCACCTTGAGGTAGCCCGAGCTCCTCCTCAAACTCAAAGGTGGCATCATCCGCGTCAGCCATTGTTGAAAGCGAAACAGAAACTAATAAATCAAGCTTTTAATTTTAAGTTGCATTTCTTGCGTGACGACGGTTAGATGTGTTAATTAATTCATGTGCTGATAGGCTTGGGGCATGGTCATGCATAAGAACACACAGATTGGCAGCATTTGCCAGGCCAGCTACAGTGTCAAGGAGTGCAAGGACAACAAGTGCGCTACCTTGAACTTAAGTTCGTGCGAAATCAAATCTATCCCAGGTGTGTTTGCACTGCACTGAGCCCCTCATTTTCTTGAAAGCCCAAGTGTATTGTCAAAGCATGTGAAGCGCTTCCGCATGACTTGCCTAATCTAATTAGATCCTGAGGCTTCTAAGTCACATGCAAGCATGTGCATGAACAGAAACACAGAATGTTTTTCATACATGCGCACACACGTGTACGTCTGTGTGTGTGGAAAGTGCAAGGAAAGAACACATACTCAACACAGAGACAGGAGAAACGGGATGCATACTGAACCTCAGCAAGCCTGTGCATAACCACCCTGCAAGCATGTAGCTCCACTGGTGACATGAGGGAAGCTCACAAGTTGCTCCCTGGGCTTGGTGGTCATCATTTCCTCCAAGTGCATGCAAATTTGCTAATATTAAATTCTCTGCATGCACCTGGTCGGAAAGAGCAAAGTGGTTACACGCCCAGCTGCTTTCCTTCCTTGCAGAGGAGCTGCGAGCCAAGTCCCTTGAGACGCATTTGCATGCACTCAACCTGTCCAGCAATCCTCTGTGTCAGCTGGAGCCCTGTGATCACTTCTTACCCACGAGCCTGCGGGAGCTCCATCTGTCAGGATGTAGCTTGAGGTCCTTGCCAAATAGCCTTACCAGGCTTGCACGGTTGCAGCGCTTTTTCGCTGGCGCTAATCTGTGAGTGGTTGTTCTTAACGTACATCTGATCTGTGAGTGGTTTTCCTTCATGTATGTTATGGGGGAGTTTAGGGAAAAGTGTACACCCTTCAGATCTGACCAGCCGTTTTTACCGCTTCTGCGCACGCACGAGATGAGGGCCTAAGGCAGGGCATCCCAGTGCAATTATGGCGCCCTAGCCTTACAATTGCCATACAATTCCATGGCACCATGGCATACACATGTCATTGCCGGTAGCACAGATCCAGAACTATATTTCACCTCTTTCTCCAAACCTTCAGGCTGTCCAATGCGGACGTCCTGTTCAGGCTACCCAGCTTGCAGCACGCCGGGCTCAGCTTCAATCGCATTGAAGCCTTGCCTCGCGAGCTGCTACCATCCTGTACATCCCTGCTCTCTTTAGACATCAGCCACAACTCCATGACCTCCCTGGGTCAAACATTTGCATCCATCCAGGCCTTGCCAAACTTGCAGGTGTGTCGCTGCTGCGTGGTCCATCCATTTCATTTTGTTTCCTCACACAGGTGCTAGTGGTCTGTACAGTCAGCTACCACACGCTTGCAACCTGCAACATTGTGCTGGAAGCAGCACTGAGCACACTGCCTTTACCTGGTGACGACTCTGCGAACACCTGCCTCCCTGCAGGTGCTGGGATTACTAGGAAATCCAATTTATCTGCTCCCAAACTATTTGGCGAGGCTGCAGGAAGAGATTGCGCCCAGGCTTGTGTACTTGAATGGCCAGGTACGAGTGCATGGAAGTGAGTATGCAGTTGACTATACTTTACGAGAGAGGGATTGGATAGTGGAAGTCAATGCAAAGTGTGCCTGTGCCTGCCCTGCAAGGATTAGTTGCAATTCATCTTGGCATGTGCACGCAACCTTGGATGCAAAGAGCGCCTGTGCATGTCGGTGGCACCTCTACATAAAGATCCCTTTGCTGTATTATTCTGGCTGTCGTACTTATGGTCAAGTAAGAGAACATGGGAGTGAGCATTTGTGGGTAACTGTGCATGAGGGTGTGGTTGAACAGTGGAAGTCATTACAAGTGCGCAAGGACAAATTGCCACTCATCTCGGCATTTGCACACAACCTTGGATGTAAAGAGCACCTGTGCCTGTCAGTGGCACTTCTACATTAGGAAGCCGTTGCGTCTTGCTGTAGAAAGTCTTCAAAACTTCGCCTTGTCAATGCGCTTGAGGAGCTCTGCTAGCTGGCTACCTTGTTGCTGACACTGTTGCTTTGGCATCAAAGCATAAAGCTTGCTGCAAAAATGCATCCACCTGAGGAAGGTGAGTGTTTTGGAAGAAAGGAGTCCAAATCCACCCGTTACAGCCCCTTTTGCTTTGTTGCCTCCAAAAGAACGCTGCATAGCTGACCTCGATGAGTCAGGAATGCTGGAGACCCTCCTCTGCCGGGACGCTCCATGCTGCTCTTGGTGTTGCCATGCTTTCACAGAAGCTGGATGCTGTCTCTGCGATCCGTCCCCAAGGAGCATCCCACATTCCGAGGACCCACAGCAGCATTCGCGTGCGGCAAGCCGCTGTGTCTTCTGACGCAGCGCGCACCGGGTACAATGAGAAAACGAGCGCAGGAGGGAATGCATTGCAATTGGGGGCCACAGGCGGAGACACCAACCTCAGGATTGAGCTCAAGAACCTCACTCTAGGCGGAGCGCCAGACCCGTTTGCCTCTCTGCATAAGCTCTGGGCCGATGAGTTGGCAGCAGCTCAGGCATCAGGGCAGCCTGCCACCTTCACCCTGCTGCCCCCCCCTCAGCCAGTCGTGTATCATTTTGAGCTAAGCACTTTTGAAGAGGAGGGGGCTCTAGGTTGCTCCAGCGCAGCCGAGGACGGGGCATACCAGCAAGGCGTGCAGCACGCTGGCTATGAAGGAGGCAGCAGCAGCGTACCACTTGACAGAAAAGACGCCAGCGCGCATGGTTCCCCTGACCATGGCATAGGAGGCAAGCGTGGTGACAGAGGGCGGCCTTCACCGCCCCGCTCTCCGCTTGGCAATGGTCATGCAGGGGGTAATCAGGCTGGTGGGAACTTGCAACCAAGCGAGGAAAGGAGCGCACTTGCTCAGACGCAAGCACACCCTGAAATTCAGGCTAGAGACGCCCAAGAGGGATGTGAATCGCCGTCACTCTCCAGCAAATCTGATCAGGGAGGGGGGAGCGTGGCTGGCGGCAGCCCACACGGCAGCAGCACCGCCATCACCCTTGCAAGCATACCCCTGGTGTTTCTCCCTCCCGAGGCCCCTGTACCGGAGCAAGATGCAGCACCAAAGGTATTGAATGGAAGAGCATGCCATTTCTAGGCATGGTTTTAAGGCTCTTGCAGGTGAGTGCGATGCATCCTGCAATGCCATTACAGATCTCCATACAACTTGTTGAACTACATCATTTATTGATGTGCGTACCTGGGTGCCTAGGCGTAAGGGCCATCAAGGACAGGCGGCAAGCTCGTTTTGATGGGCGCTTCCTTTCCCTTGACCTCTGTGCCTGTCCTAAACGGTGGTTGTGAAAAAAATCTGGCAGGCACCATTTTGGGAGTGGCATCTCTTGCTTGCTAATCTTCTGCCCAGCCCACCTGTATTCCATGGCAGCAGATAGTGGCTGAGTGCAAGTACCGAGGCTGTGCGCGCGCTTGACATTTTTAGGGGACAGCCCATGACCTACCATTGTTTTTGCTTACAAATTAAAAAGGACATGACCCATCACAGCTTTTCCTCCTGCCTCACCCGCGCTTGAATGGATGCAGGGGAAGGGTGCAGCAGCCAAGGGCAAGCCACTGCCCCCAAGGCCCCTTATCAAACCAGGCAAAGGAGGAAGAGGAGAGGTGCCTGAAGAGCAGCCTAAGCTTGAGCGTGGCTGTCTGCAAGCTGTGCTGCCTCTAAAGGCAAACGTGGCTTGCCGCAATTGGCTTCGTAATGGTAAGCCGCGGTGTGGCTCGCACTTGAGCTTGAACCAATGTTTGCTGTGAAGCCTGCCCTGCTAGGTTCAGAGAAGACTGGGACACGGCACTCTCTCTCTCTCTCTCTCTCTCTCTCTCACTCACTCTCTCTCTCTCTCTCTCTCTCTCTCTCTCTCTCTCTCTCTCTCTCTCTCTGTCTCTCTCTCTCTCTCTCTCTCTCTCTCTCTCTCTCACAAGCACACTAACACGTACACAAGCATGTACACACACATACACACGCACACATGCATATGCACACACATACACTTATGTATAGAATATGAGCACCAGGAGGGCAAGAGTGTGCCTTCCTCTGGCCATTCTCACTTTCCCACACTTTCCCACAGCCCCTGAAATTACTATTTTAAGTTCAAGCAGAGGGTCACTTACGACACCAGGTGATGGTGACTATCAGAGTTGTATACCAAGATACCAGGTGATATCACGCACCCCTCTCACTAACCAGTTTTGGCATCCCGCACATTCCCACAAAGGCAGTAACCCCCTTCTTAATTAAACGCCTCGACAGTATTTCAATTCCACTTTCCCACACTTTCCCACAGCCCCTGAAATAACTATCTTAAGCAGTCCCGCAGTCGCCCCACACCCTTAAAGCAATGTCTTTGTGGAATGATCAAAAGGGAATCATTTAATTGGAAGTCAGGACCCTTAAACTTATGCACTGCTGCCTCCCAAATGATCCTGAGGTGTTGCTCAAGAGCTCCCGTGTTTCTATGCTTAGTTGCCAACCAACTGTGTTTCGTTGCTCTTAGGCATCCAGCTGAGGCTGTACTGCACGCGCCTGGAAGCTGTCTTAACGCCCGAGGCCCTCCAGGAGCAACAGCAGCAGGAGCTAGAAGTGCATAGTGAGGCAGCTCAGCCCCAAAAGGGCAAGGGGAAGGGGATGCGGCCCGTTTCTTCAGAGAAGAACAGAGATCGCCCAAAGTCTGGCAAAAAGGACGTGCAAGAGCCCCCTGCAGGTAAGGAATTGGCACTGTGCTCCCTTCCTTGTGTTTCGCCATTGCTGGGGTGCTCTTTGCAATGCTGAATTGTATGATAAGGTGCCTGACTTAAGCCTAGGAATCCTTATCCCTGGGCTGTTTGGTACACAGCTCCTGCACATGGTGCTGCATTCAAAAACGCCTCTGAACCTTCAAGGGCTGGTTTGTTGAAGGAATTACCTTAGCGTTTGCACACTCTCCAGGCCAATTTGCACAAAGCACGGTGCCTTATCTCATGCGAGGCACATCAGATTCAAGCAAGGGATGTAGCTTGCCTTGTACGTGCGCGTGCACACATGCACATGCACACACGCACACGCGCACACACAAACACACACATACAGATTTTAGGTTTTAGGGTAAGGGTTCAGGCCCACGCCCCCCCTTCCTCCCCCCCCCCCCCACACACACCCGCACGTGCAAACATACAAACACACATACACATGGCTGCCCAGCTCTGCAATGCTGCCCTTGTTGTCGCAGTGGACATGTCCAAGTACAACATTGTGTCCCGTACGGAACTGCTTGGGCTGGGCACATTGCGAGCTGGCTCCTCATTGCTCAAGGGCACAGACACTGTGTACGAGACGGTGAGCAGCCACCCTGTATGAAGGACCCTGTTCAAGACTGCAGGTCTTTAATTACAAGACAAGGAATGCTGATCTGACGTTTGCATCCTGACACTGGGCTAATTGTCACATGCAGCAGAGGCACATATAGGCACTACCAACAAATCACCAAATCCACATACGATTATTGGCTAGTCTTTTCAAATCTCAGGTCGTGTGTACCGTACGGGATTTCGATCATTCCACACCCTAGAAAAATATTTTTTTTTTATGAATCCTGCCTTAACCCCGCACCCACCTCTATTTATTTGTGGGTGTCCTGAATGTTCCTGCAGGGACAGTCAACTCCCATTTGCCCTGATAAGAGCTGTGAAATGTGCATTGCATGTACAGGCTCCACACTCATCCTACATGTGAAGACCTGCAGGTACACAATCCCTTACACTCGTAGGAGAGCTGCTATTCAAAACCCCCTCTGTTGCTGCCGCTCCTCCTTACTGGGAGGAGGGCTCAGGAAGCTTCTCATACCCAGCTGTTCGACTCTTCTGGCGCTTTAGGACCTTCATTTTAATTCATGCCTTCATAACCTCAAAGCAATTAATTTTCATAACCATGCACTTTCCCGCATGCTTGAAAAAAGTTATCAATGTGCAAAATTGGACCCATACCGCACCCCTCAAAAATGGTTGGTTTTACGACCACACATCAACCACGCACCCAAAGATTACTTACTTTCACAACTGCGCAGTAACCATGCAGGGCCCCAGCCCCTGTATGTCCCTGAAAAGCACTTAGGCATCAATTTCTAGGCCCCATGTAAATCAATCAGCACCAAAACCAGTTCAGATTGCTCAAGGCATTTTACTTGAGTTCTTGAACCATATCTAGGTGCCTGCGAGTTATAAGCATATGCTGACGCATCTACTTGTTACCTTCCTGGCCCTGCTCAAACCCAGTCCATACAAAAGAACTCATTCGACATTATTGCTGCATTGGGGACCCTGCTGCCCCCCTCCCCACTGCGCAGCATGCTCCCTCTACTCCCTTCCCCTCCGTTACCCCTGGAAGCCTTGCAAATACTCTCCCCTGTTATTGCTGCTGCATGGGAAGGGCTGCTGCTGGGGGAAAGGCGGGGTGGGGGCTCTTGTCCACTCATCACTTGAAATTGTCCCAAACGTTTACTTCCATGGCCGCGCACCCTCAAAGTAGATATATAATTTATATGTGCATGCTGACCCCCCGCAGGTCCAAAAATAATATTTATTTGCTTTTATATGAATTCTGCACATTTTTTTCAGGCATACGCAGTCATCCCGCCCCCCTCAAAGACATTATTTTTGCGGGGTGATGTAAATTTTGTTCAGTACACACACCTTAATCATCTGCATAGTATGCTATATTCCTATTTTAGATGCAATCAACTCCTTGCTTTGGTTGTACATTCAAAAGCTCAGCTTCCCCCAGGAGCCTGCATAAGTTTGATGGCCAACTGTATGCTTTGAATGTATATTAAATCCACAATTACCTTTAGAGCCTGCACAAGTATCCCCAAGCGTGCTGATGCTCAACATTGGCATCAGTTCAACCTGCAGATCCAGAGCGCCATGATCTCATGGAGCTACAAGCAATGGTTCATGCATGTTCCTTATTTCATGCTCCCTACCAGGTCACTTTCATTCCTGAGCCTGCCTTGTGGGATGCCCAGGGCATGCGCATGGCCCTTGAAGACCCCCGGCACAGCACTGAGGCTGTAGCAGAGTTGGAGGCTTCGCTCACCCTGCATGCTCCAATGCCACCAATGCCGATACTGCCAGTGGCCACTCCACCTGAGAAATCAGGCCGGAAGTCCCCAATGGCCAACAGCCCGGCCAGGTCAAAATAATGCAGGCGCTGGAAGTCCAAATTTTGGCTGATTTGTGCTGTAGCATCCAGTTTACCTCCCTAAGTATAGCTTGCTTCACCTGAATCAACACTTCAAAGCCATTCACTTTAATGCTTGTGACCTTTAACACTGAAACCATCAATTGATGAGTGCAGAGGCTTTGTGAAAGCTCAGGTCTCAGCCTCTGGAGTTGTAAGTTTACATGTTCAAAATGACAAAACGCCGGGCAAAAGTATGTAACGGCTTGAAAAGGTCAATTGAAAGATCCTTGTAATTTCTGCGCAGCTCACACACCTCAAAGCAATTGCAATAGAAGAGAGCATGTATCTCGTCTTGGACTTTAGCACACTCACACTCATCACAAACATTTGAACCACCCAGCCATTTATAGGATAATTTAGGATTCTTTATAGGGAGAAAGATATAGGACAACCTTCAAGCAGTGGGCACGAAGTCTAAACCTACACACTTATTTCATGACTTGCTTTTCCAAAATCCTTGAATAGATCTGATGGGATACATAAGGAAGTGCGTGCCATTTGCTTCAATGGTTTCGCACCAACGATGGTAAGTCACTGCTTTCCTGTTCACCTCTCGAGGACTGAGGGCATACACTTCCCTCCAAACCTTCTGCTGTCTGTGCCTCAAGTCCCCTACAAAATACAAGGTTACCAATTGTTACTCCTCTCCAATACATGTCATCATGAGGGACTTTATTGCTGATTTGAGAAGAAGCTCGAGGTGTGTGCTGTCCAACTGCCTTGGCTGAGCATGGCAAAAAAACCCAGCATTTTCCCCAAATCTTTGGTTTGCCCTTCCGGTGAAGCCGCTGCCTGTACATGGCATGCCCTTCACTGTTCCTGGACACTTGCATCTTGACTCAGGCATGCATATCAAGATGTCCTGCGAGTTGAGACTTCAAGTGAAGTCCACATTGGCAAAAACACTCATCTGATTTTGATCAGTTTGACTGAGGGGAGTCCCTTACGGGACATCGCTATGGCTTGGGCTGGAGTAACAAAAAGAAGGCGTGCTCAAGGAGGCCTTTTACTGCCTTCAAGGTGAAGAAACGTGCCGCGCTCCTTTGTTCTTGCGTCCCCATGTGTTCCCTCAAAAGAAATTTTGCATACCTTTTATACATGGTTTCAGCTACTATATCCTTTCCTCCACTTCCTTCATGAATTCCTTCTCAAACACAGAAGTCTTTTGAATGAGTTGGGCGCTTTCCACTTTTAGTTCTGAGAACGTCCCCCATGTCCTATTTCCAGAATTGTGGATTTTCCCCTGCTGTTGTTGATCTCTTTTGGCTGCCACAGTCAAGCAAGATGAGCAGCCAACGTCCTGAACGAAGGTAAAGCCAATCATTAATGTAATATTACATTGGGGGGGTGACCTTGAGCCAGGTCATCTGGCTGTTCGGCTTGAGGCTAGTCTCAGCCATCCAGAAATAAGTTCATTAGACCCCAAAAGGATAAGCGCTGTGGTTCGTTGTAGGTCAAATCTCTTCATATCCTTGTAACCTAACTCGCCAAACAACATTCAGGCCATGCTTAACCGCCTCAAGGCTTAAGCCCGTCGGGAATTCCTGACTGTCAATACCAAAAAATCTGTTATCGTCTGTTTTAACTCCAAGACTGATAACTTGCCTCCCCTTTTTTATGATGGTGAGGTCTTGCCTTACTCTAACACCTTCCGCTATCTGGGAATGCAGTTTGACAAACACATGAATCTGCACAATGCTGCTGAGGAAGCTCTCAAACCCTGCCTGGCAGGCATGGCTCGCGTGCGTACTTTTGCCCATCAACACCAGATTACACACCACTTACACGCCTACTTATGGCTCTTCAAGACGCATGTCATACCAGCAGGAATGCATGCAAGTCAGATCTGGGCCACTGCATATCTTCAACAAGGGACAGAGATGGATGATTGCATCCAGAAATGGCTTCTGAGATTCTTGAAATCCATGCTGGAAAGAAAGAAAAGAAAAGAAAAACTACGTAGGCAGAGGAAACTCTCCCTACGTCAATTAAGGAAAAGGAGACACATTGGCTCAGAAGAGCCGTGAGTCCCCTCCACCACGAAGCTACAAAAAGAAGACCCTAATGGGGATTTGGAGGGTTACTGGAAGCACCCGGCTCCATAACCTGGCTGCGAGAAGTATTCCTATTTTCAATAGCACGCCTAGTGGTAACAAGCTTGTTGGCATACATGACAGATTGGGCATGAAGTTTACTAGCAAGTTTATTGGCGCGTTGGTGGTCAAGTCCCAGTTGTTTAAATTGGTTAAGTGTGTGCTCAGTGCAGCAGGTCCCACCAACACTTAAAAAGATGGTGTGGAGAGTCACAACTTTTGCATTCAATTCAAGTTAATGAGTTTGCAGAGGTCTGCATGCTGCCGCTGTGCCGCCTCCAACTGCTGTCCAAGCCTCGTGTCTTCACAGTACTTGATTCAATCAAGTGCACATGCCGCTGGTGCTGGGTGTACTTTTGCCTATCATTTTCAGCAAAAGATACGCTCTGCTATCCTTTGGACTTGAGTCAGCTTGTTGTGGATCTCAGGTCTCGCCATCTAGCATATGGGAGACAACTTTCTGGTTACGACCCACGAGACACAAACAGCAAAACGTGTTTACTCATTGTGTTCGGTCAGGGCAGCCTATAGTCATGAAGGAGTTTGTTGTTGATCTGAGAAAAAGGCTGCGAGGTGTGTGGAATGCTGATCCCTTGGCAGAGCATGGTGAACACACGAACAAATTAGCCAAGCATCATCACTGGATGGCAATTCCTTTGAGACCCTTGTCTGTTCATGGTGCGCCCTTTTCTGTCCCCAGGTATTTGCATCTTGATTTAGGCAAGCGCACGCTGAGAAACATAGCACGCTTTTTGTCTACATGCTCACACTTAGAGTTGAGACATCACTTTGGCAGGAACACACATCTGCTTGTGATCGGTGTGCCCAAGGAGGACTCCAAGATGAAAAGCATGCCGTGTTCCTTTGTTCTTGCGCTTCTGTGTGTTCTGTTCCAAGAACTTATGCACAGCTATTTTCTGACTTCCCCTCTCACAGAATTTTACTGGACGAATCAAGCACTTTCTACTATTCTCAAGCTAGCTCTGAGGATGCTATTCATTTCTTGCAGGAGCAAACTAATGAGACTTATCGTTTTATTTCCGATCTCATGGATATTTTTTGTGCAGTTGGAACAGTTGAGCAAACCGAGCAGCCAAACTACCTGGCTGAAGGTCAAACCCCATTGTAACTTATTGTAACTCAAACAGCAAAAAATTTACTTATCATCACTGGTGTGCTCTCCCAACCAAGCCTGCACACGTTACATTCTCCATTTGTTCTGCCCAAATATTTCCACTTGGATTTACCCAAACACATTGTCCTCAGTGTGGCTCGATTTCGCCTTCGTGTCCATACCTTGAAAGTCGAGCAGGCCACATGGAATGACACTGTTTCCCCTGCTTGTGATCTATGTGATGCCCAAGATGATGTGCAGGATGAACAACATGTTCTTTTCATATGTACTCAACCCCATGTTTCAAACAAGTTGTTCTCTTCGGCTTAAATGCGCTTCCTTATTTTCTGGTCCTCTCCTCTCTTTATCTCACTCATCCAGTAGGGTGGCTCCTTACGTACCTGGCATTCACCATGTACAGTCTTATCAGATCCCTTCTTTCTTTAATCAAAGCAATAACAAGCTTTTTTCCTTTCCTACATGAAATACCGTGCAGAATTGTTTTCATCCCGCACCCCCAAAAAGAGAGTTATTTTTGCAAAAACGCAACAGCGCAGCCCAGAATGAGTTATTTTACACAACCGCGCAAGGGCATTCTTGACCACTCATGGCCCTCTTGCTGTCAAGATGTTAACTATTGCAACCGTGCATCCCCAAAATAAATATTCATTTTTCATGCACGCAGTCACATCGCAGGGCAAAAAACAACATTTATGCACGGTGATATGAATTCTGTACAGTAATGCTTTTTTATGAGCAAGCTAGCAGTCAACCGTTTTGACTGGAGGCCTTCTTTTTCCTGTATCTTGCATCCTGTACCCTAACCCTCCCCTTCATTCTTTTTTACCAAGAGGCTTGCAGTCATTTTGGGTGGATGCCTGTTGCCCCTGAATTCCTTTAAGCCAGCAATTGTTTGAAGTGAATGACATGATTCACGCAACAATAAATTTGCTTAATGTGCTTCAGTGAGATTCTCTTCTAAATTACAAGATGAAAAATTCCTGGGAAAACTCACACTGGCACAGCATCTTCGCATCACAGAGAAACATAACAAAGTGAGATCAAGCCACCATCCCATGCACAATAGATGCGAGGGAAGGGGTCCGAAAAATCATAGAAATTTCTGTCAAAGCAGCAACCAATGGGGGCTGAACAGTCCATGTTTATCAGGCAGCACCTGTTTTGGGCATTGTAAAATCAGTATGTGTGTATGTCAGGCTAGCAGTCATTTGTTTTAACTGGTGCTTCAGTAACCTCTCGCATGTGTCAGCAGCCTCAATTTTGCAGCAATCAAAGGCACATCGCTCAAGACATGTTAGGGGTCAGGTGTTGTGTCATGAGGTAGAGGCACAGTTGACAGTTCAGAGATTCTCCAAGCGGGCATCCAAAAAAGTAAGAATCAAAAGGAGCTTGATCGAATGCAAGTCACAGTATGTGTCTTGCAGCTTCTGTAATGTATGTTTTATAGCCTACACGGCACTCAGGAGGCTGGTTCAGTGGGTGCAGCCTGCTCCTCCTGGGGGGCTGCTGCAGGTGAGGCTTCTGGACGCTTCTCTGCATGGCAAAAATTTAAGGTGGCAAGGCAATGGCAAATGAGCACAATGAAAGGCAGCTGCGCTCTCGTTTGCAATCAACTCATCCATGCAGGTCGGCAATCGAGGCGTGCAACCACGAAGTGGGGTCGCTGCCCTGTGTGCCTTCAAAGCTGCATCACATGCGAGGCATGCATTGCAGGCAACATGACAGCAATGCAAGGACATGCGAGAACACAGTTGGCCCAGGGACACCTTGCCAGCAGATTGCTCGGCACGGGAAAGAACGTGACCGTCATTGCAGGCTACATGACAGCAATGGAAGAACATGCGAGCGCACAGTTGGCCAAGGGACGCCTTGCCAGCCAATTGCCCGACACTGATCAAAAGAGCAGATTGGCCCCGGCGTCTCTCTCTTCCATGCATGCAGCCAGTATTGGACTGCGCAGCCTTTTCTCTTCCTTTCCCCTTCCTTTTCTAGCCTTTTCTTTTCCCTGCTCCTATTCCCTTCCTTTACTTCTATTACCTCCTTCAGGAGCTGCTCCTGCAGGCGGCTCCTGGGGCGGGCTCAATAGGTCCAAAGAGGTTTGCCTGCATTTACATGTCCACATATGCACGTGATAGACTGAAGCTGAAAAACTAGCAGGTGTCAAGTTCAGCTCCAGGTGCAGCTTGAACATTGACATTTGTAAAACGCGGCAATAAGTGCGTGCATGCATGCATGCGTGTGTGTGTGTGTGTGTGTGTGTGTGTGTGTGTGTGTGTGTGTGTGTGCGTGTGTGTGTGTGTGTGCGCGCGCGCGCGCGTGAGAGAAGTGGAACGACATGTTTACAAAAACCCAAGGTGCGCTTCCCCCTTGCAACATAAAACACCAAGTACCCATGGGCCCTGATCATTGCCATGTTGCTCGGGCTGCATACCATGTCAAGCAGCCGACTGAACTTGTGGGCTTTTGATTTGTACGTGGCGCATGTTCTGAATCACCACGGCGTTCACGCAGCCACCCAGAAGAAAGAAAAGAACAAAAAATTTACGCCAGCCACGTGCATTAAGGAAAGGTCCCCTAACACAGCCACTCAGGAAAACAGCTACCCTCTGCCAAAGATTGATGAGCTGATCGAACAACTTGTAGGGGCAAAATAACTTTCAACAGCTAAACTCCACTCTGACCATTGGCAGGTAGAGGTGGATGAGGCAAACCGACACAAGACTACCTTCGTTAATCAGCATGGCGCATAGAAAAGCATTGATATGGGGTATTTTACGCTGCGTGGTGAAGTCACTTCTTTCTTTCAAGAGTTTATTGAACACCATGTGTCCACGACCATTTTAAATAATCTCCACTGTTAACTTGGAAAAATTATATTTCATTTTGCATGGAGGTCCCACAATAAAATTTTCAATTCAAATGGGTTCAATAGGCTTCTTGCTGGCATTAATTTTACAAATCAAATACCCAATTTGAATGCTGCTGCTGCTGCAACTGCTGCTGACTGTGCTGATGTTGATGGTAGACCAGCTGTTGGGTTGACCAGGCTTTGCAGCAGCAGCAGCTGCTGTTTCTGAGGGCACACCTCACTATCGGCAAGCAATCCCAAGCAAACCACTGAATCTTTTTGCTTTTCTGGCTGCCCCTTCCTGGATGCCTTGGCCTTGGCAAGCCTGGCTTGGTCTGCTTAGTGCTGCTGGGTTGAGGTCACTGGCTTCAGCTACAAAGCTAAGGGGTTGGAGCTTGAGCTGGGGCCCAGGGGCCGCTTTTGGCATAAGCCTTTTTCAGCTCCAGAATAAATTCATTTTCAATTAAAATGGAGTCCAGACGCCTTGCAATATTTAACAAAAAAATTCAAATCCCGGCTTTTGAATTAATTAACATTCGAGTTGGTTGTGGACACACGGTATGTACAGCAGTGGCTTCACTTCCTCATTCTCCTCCCTTACACTCGCTTTTGAATGGGGTATGGCAGGCGCAAGTGTCAGGAGATAGACCTTATCATGTCAGCTCCACATTGCATAATTCTCAAGCCTTCTTCAAAGGCACGCAAGGTGAAGCAGGTAAAAATAAGTGTTCCTTGATTGTGTGTGTGTGTGTGCGCGTGTGAGTGTATGAGTGCACATGTGTGCACACGCGCACGCGCTTATGTTTAAATATGTGAAGAAACGCATGCAATTTCAATAAACACGACACACATACATTAACAAATGTGGCCTTGAATGCAACAGCAAGAATGCCGAGCCTTGGCGCTTGGCGCCAAAACTAACACAAACAGCATCATCGCAGAACTGATTAAAACAAACTCTTGCATTCTTGTGCAAGTATGGAAGAGAGGGGAGGATGTAATCTTATTTGATGTGCTCCTGTCCAGCTGCTCCAAGCGTGCTGCCAGAAGGTTAGCATATTCCAGCGAGCATGAAATTGACATTCAGCATGCAAGTTGTGATGCTGGAGGGGCGACTCAGACCAGTTGACTAGTGAGAGGAGGATTTTTCAAGCTCCTGGGGGATGTGATTGTTCATTTTTTATGTTTCAAAGATGGATACTAACACAACACCCTGTTCATCTTCTATGTTCCATTGACTTTCTGTGTCCCATATGGATGGACACCAACACAACACCCAGTAAACCTTTTTGCAGGGTTGGGGTACCCTTAACTGAGCTGAGCTCGTATCATGGAAGACGGGCTTCCTCCTGGCCCGGTCAGCCCAACCAAGCGCTCCAGCCTAGCAGAGTCAGGGGCTGGCTGCGGACAGCATTCTATCTGCCCCTCCCGTGCCCCTGTGCTGCCGTCCTATGCTGCCCTTCCTTTGCCGCCCCTACTGTGCCCCACTTTTGCCCTTCCTATGCTGCCCCTCCTGTGCTGCCCATCCTATTCCAAGCTTTCCATGCTACCCCTCCTGTGCACCTCCTGTGCTATTACAGACACTGTCACCCACAATCTGTTCCACAGCTTGCACATCCTGTATGCATGCTTTCCAGAAGCTGCCCTGACCTGATGAAATCCTTGCGCGACTCCAGCCACTCGGCATCATCCTCAGCATGGAACTTCTCCCTCAGCAGCGCCTCGATGGCCTTGTTGACCGTGAAGGTGGAGGGGTCCGCGTCTGTGGGCAGGTGCCAAAAGGAGGAGTGGAGATCAGAGGGCAGAAAACAGGGGAGGGAAGGGATTTTTTCATAGCATATGTGGCAATAGAGGCATGCTGCAAGCGGCAAGTGTGGCAAAAAAACAGACATGGTGCCACTGTGGCAAGTAGGCATGTTATAAGCAAGTGTGGCAAGGGAGACGTTCGGTGCAGAGGACATAGTGAAAGTCGGGAGGTGGAAGTCAAGAGGGTCGGCGCCGCTGGCAAATCAAGAGAGCACTTTTAGGGACCCAAGGACAAAGGGAAGCGTTCAACATCCACACCAGCAAGCAGACACAGGGGGAAAAAAGGCTGGAGGCAATGAACGGGCCAATGTTCGCATGGTGACCAGGCTGTGGATGGAGAATTGAGAGCGCACTTCAGGGTAAAAAAAACAATCCCCGACAGTTCAGCAGTCAGACTGCTTGCTCCTCCAGGGGGCCCCTTCTCCTCATCGTCCATGTGATCCAGGAATATCGCCTCCCTTGAAACTGTGGCAGCCCCTACGCCTGTTTCTCCAGGCAATACAAAAACCGCACCTCCAGCCCCATAAACCCCTGGCTAGCAGGCAACAGCCCCTCAGCCTTTTGCCACCCAATTGGTCCAGGAGCAACAGGATGCTTCTGCTTGTTTACATGGTTGACAAAGGCTAAGGGGTGATGATCTGCCAGGGAGTCATGGAGCACAGGGGATGCATTCTTTTTAGCCTGGGGAAACAGGCACAGGGGCTGCAACACTTTACAGTCAGTCAAGGGTCACACATGTAGGGGAGCAAGCCCTTTTTTTTTCAAGATTTGCAACCTCAAGCCTCCCACAGTGTGCAATTGGGAAGCAAGGACCACCGTACCGGTGTTTCATTTTTAAGCCTTTAGGTCAGCCCAGCCATGTAGGTTTGAGTTAATGCCCCTATGCCGGGGGCTGCCCAGGGTGGGGGGCCAGAAATCAGGCAAAATCCCTGCCAAAATGGGGTCTCCAGGTAATCATCCCCCGGCTTGCCTGACCAGCAGCAATGGCTGGGCACTCCATTAGGAGCATATTCCGGGGGGTCCGAGGGGTTGGGGTGGGGGTCCAGAAAATCGCCCAATTCTGGCAGGGAACTGGCGAGAAACCAAGGCTCAGCACTGGGTCAATGGATTGGAGAGCCGATTCATGCGAGCTTTTTTATAGATTAATTTGTTGTTTTTTTGACACGCTCATCTGCTAGAGTTCAAAATTGAGTTCAAACGGCAGCCGTTCTCCCAATTCCCGGCATACCAAGAGGTGCACTTGTCAGAGTTTTGCCTTTTAATGTCACTGATAAAACCTGCTGGTGTCAAATCTGGGTTTGGAGCACTGGGCCAAGATCCTTTGTTGAAGACAGCTCCCAGCTTTGACCGGGCCCCCGGTGTGCGTACATCCACACATGGGCCCCCAAAATTGTCAGGGCATACCCAGGAAATATGCTGAGCAAGTCCTCATACTCCGGTTGTGGCCAAATCCAGCGCTTGCCTGGTATCCAGTTTTGCACCAGTTTTGCCTGGCAGATGCGCTCATGCTCTAAGTGCTTTGGGACCAACTTTCCACCCCCCATTTTTTCACTCCGATGGATCAGGTATGACCCAAAACCAACCTGGGAGCCAAAACATGGGGCAGATTTGGGTCAGAGCAGGCATTTTGGCATCCATTGTACCAAATATGGCCAAATTTGGCCTAAAATGCTTCAAAAAGTGCCCCTGGCTCAGCTATAACGCCTCATCCTCACTTTTTCTGAAGTAGAGCCATATATATCATTACTGACTACTCTGCATACCAAGTTCGCTTGATTTCTTGCGGGGCAAGAACTCCTCAATTTTTGGCATAGCATGGCTGGCTGACTTTAGGGTTAAGTTCCACGTGTTGCAGACCTAAGTAACAATGACTTCTATCCCATTCAAGGATATTGCGAGGTCATATGTTGTATGCATCGAGACAGCGGCAGCAGCAGCAGCAGCAGCCAGGCAAGAGCACCTGGAATCCCAAGATGCCTGGCCACTGGGAAGAAACATCCCCAATTGACACCTAACCTTCTTAACAGAACCATCAGGACAGTTGCGAGGTTCACCGAGGTAAAACTACCTCCCCTGCCCACTGAACTCCATACACATAAACATACATATACATGTAAACAATACACACCTTTAAGGACCTCCTTGAGGGCCTCCCGCAGCTCCTCATCCGAGGGCTTGGATTTCATGCGCTCCTCTTTTTCTGCTGCCTTCTCAGCCTGGGCAGAGGCATGAAGCAGACATGCAGCAGAGGCTGTGCAAGAGGTGGGCTGAGGCATGAAGCAGAGACATGCAGCAGAGGCTGTGCAAGAGGTGCAGATGCGGGGCATGCAGCAGAGGCTGCGCAAGAGGTGCGGTTACAGAGTGTAGATACAGAGGCATGCAGCAGCGGCTGATCAAGAGGTGAGGATACAGACAGTTGTGAGGCAGCACTCTATACATCACAAGCCAAAAGGCCAGGGCAGTACAAAGAGAGAGATGCTGGTGAACCAGCAGGTCAACATTGGGCATGGGAGGAGGGCGTCAGCATGACGTGTGCCTGATGCCTGATGATGCCTGATGAGGATGCCTGATGATGGTGATGATGATTCTGATGATGAAGATAATTCTTACGCCTGATGCCTGACGATGCCTGATGATGGTGATGATGATCATGTTGGCATGATGTTTGCATGATTTCTGATTTTGCTTGATGACGATGATGATGTTTTGATGTTTGCGTGACGCTCGTTCTTGCATGATGCTTTGCTCCGGAGATGGTTGTCAGCAGAGGGCATACGGGGCTGCATCTCGGCACAGGTATGCAAGAAAAAGGGAGAGAAGATGGAGGACTAGTTGGACATGCGTCCGCAAAGTGCAAGAGAAGGGCGGGAGCATGAGAACCATGGACTTTCCTGCCCCACGACCAAAGCGATTTGTGAGGAGTTTCTTTAGTCCCTATCGCTCAAACAAAGATGTGTGTACCTTAAAGATGAGGAGGGGAAGTGGGTGATTTCGCGCAGGTTTGTTGATGCTCAATGGTTGTGAATGGTTGAGAGGTAGGGAATGCCGTTGGCACACAGCGCATATAATGACATCAACAAGTTGGTAGGGCCATTCGCAGGAACAAATAATAATTCTTCTACTGGACCTTAAATTTCATGATATAGCTATATCACGCCATGTGCCTCTGGAGCTCACCTTGTCTCCCTCCTGCTCGTCCTTTGCCTCTGGCTTGGCCTCCTCTTCCTTTTCTTGGGCACCCTGCTGGCAGATGGCACGACGAGCGCAAGTAAGCGTACACCACACACACACACACAATGCCCACGCGCACACGTGCATACATTTTTGCATGCGAATCTTTACGCGCACGCATGTCCGCGCGCCCATGTGTGCATGTGAAACCTGGCATGCATGGGTGGCACACTCTTGAACCTGGTGCATGACGGCCGCTTGCAGTGGACTTTGTGAGCAACCAATATGGATTGGGTGGGCAATGGCTCCTGGCCTCCTGCAGGCTCAGCAAGCCTATGCTTGCCTCGAAGGCACCAAGATCCTATAATGCATGTTCTGTTGCATGTGCAAAACCCTGCAGGCTCAGCAGCCCTATGCTTGCGCTCAGCAGGCTTATGCTTGCCTCGAAGGCACCAAGATCCTATAGTGCATGTCCTGTTGCATGTGCAAAACCCTGCAGGCTCAGCAGCCCTATGCTTGCGCTCAGCAGGCCTATGCCTGCCTCGAAGGCATTAAGATCCAATAGTGCACGTCCTGTTGCAAGTGCAAAACCCTGATGCAAATGCCGTGCAAACGCATCAGCCTGAGTGCCTGCTTTCTTCTTGATGGACACAACTCCAGAAGATGCTTGAATGCATGCATTTCCCGCCTTGCTTAAATCAGATTTGCGAGCATCGCATGAGAGCATGTTGCAATTGCTTGCTGTTCAAGGTCAACTGCTTCAAAGAACTGCATTGCGCGCGGTGCGCCACCACCTAATAGAGCCCTGGAGCAGCAGGCAGCTTGAGCAGATGCACTGCAGCTACACTCGTCGCGTACCTCCTCCTCTTTCTGCTCCTCCTCCTCTTCTTTCTCCTCCTTCTCAGCCTTCTTCTTGGCAGGTGCCTTTTTCTCGGCCTTTTTCTTGGGCGCGGGCTCCTGCACATGCGCATCACACGTATCTTGAGCATGCCCAAACCAACACGCCTGCCCAAGCAAGAGCATGCATGCAACATGCGTGGATTTGTTGTTTGTGCTGTGTTGTTTGTGCTGTGCTGGTGAAGTAAGCACCATGCTCTGGTGAACACTTCGGGCACACCTTATCTGGGCAAGCCTAACAACGCGTCCCCAAAGTTAAAGCACATAAATCCAGTTAGTCCGCAGCTTACGGACCAATCGGAGGGGATACCCATAGCGCAAAGAAGCAATCAAAAGAAGAAGCCACAGCGCACAAGGTCACCACAGGAGAACTTCCAGTTTTGCACGCAGGCATGCTCTGCGTTGAAAGCAGCTCCTGAGCCATGGTGTGCCAGGCTCCCTTGCTGTCCATTCTCTGGCTTACAGCCAGTTATTTTGAGCAGAGGTCTTTTGCCTCTGTGACCCTCCGATGACACTTAGGCACAAACTCATGCTCGAGGTAGGAGCGGGAAGCTTTGCTTTGCTTTGAGACCCTCACATATGTCTCAGACAGACAGAGCTCAGGAGCTGGACCAAAACAACATCATTTCCTCATGAAAGCATTCCCAAACACAGGCATGCTCACGTGCACGACAGGCAGCAGCGTCTTGCAAACACACATCCTTCACAATTCCCAAAATTCTCTTACAAAAGACAGGGTTGCATGCCTGATGCACTGCCGAAGGCTCATACCTTCTTGGCCTTCTTTGCAGGCTTCTCCTCTTCTTCCTCTTCTTGCTCTTCCTCCTCCTCCTCTTCCTCCTCCTCCTCCTCCTCTTCCTCCTCCTTCTTCTGCAGGCACGCACCACCCGAAAAAGAGCAAGTTATATATGCATGAAGAGGGACAAAAAGGTATACGAGTTACATGCATGAGGAGAAACAAAACGGCACTGGAAGCAACTGCCCAAGGGCTTACAGCACAGGAGCACTGCGTCTCCTGTGCATGCATGCATGCATGCACACACACACACAGTCCTGCTAAGGCTCCCTCATGCTCACCTTGCCCTTCCTGGCTGGAGTCGCCTTCTTTTTTTCAGCACTCTTCTTTGCAGGCTCCTGCATTTTGTAGGGTGAGGTGCAGCATGGGAAGGTAAGTGGAGCCTAGGAATAGTGTTCCTTCTTTTTCCTAGTTCCTTCATCCTTCTGATTATAATGACATTTTACGGAGTCTTTGCAGGTCGGTGCAATGTGCACTTCAAACAGGAATAACAAAGGAATCTGTACACATAAAGAGGGAAAAACTCGTGGTGAGGATTTGGATTGCAAACTCATGTTTTTCTCCATCAAGAATAACTAGTCCCCAAATAAATTGGAAGTCAATTGATGCAAGGATCCAGTAAAAAGACACTTGATATGTCTGCCTTTGTTTAAGCCTCAACATGCAGTGCTGCACCCCTGAGGGGCAGAGGATTTCTATTGCAGGAGGCTGGAACTGTACAAGATCCGCAGTGCAATCAAGGGGGCCAGGCATCTGAGAGATTACAGCATTGGGAGAACCCTGCGGACCTAATAGAATGGTGGGAAGGGATGAGCAGAAGGAGTCTCTTTCTCACGCGCGCACACGTACACGCGCGCGCGCACACACACACACACACACACACACACACACAGAGAGGGAGAGGGAGAGACAAAAAGAGAGAGAATGTGTGTGCGCGTGTGACGTTGGACTGTGAGGTTCAGCAAAAACTTTTACATTTCAAGTCCTCATGCACCCATTCTCTTTCCCCTCACTCTCTTAAAGCTTGGGCGGCGGCTGCTTCAAACAGCCACAATGCATCACCAGGCAGCTCAGCCACTAACCCCCACCTTCTTGGCCTTCTTTGCAGGCTTCTCCTCCTTCTCCTCTTCCTCCTCCTCACTCTCTGGCTCCTCCTCCTCCTCCTCCTCCTCCTCCTCCTCCTCTTCCTCTTTCTTCTTCCCGGCCGCCTGTACATGCCGCAGTCAGCAAAATGCATGCAGATGATGCCTATTAACAACTTTTTCTGCCAAGGGGTCGTCTAGGACACACACTGACAATGCTCATGGCCTCTACTTCTAATTGATGCCATCATGTTAGCAGCACATGGCCTGTGTTTACAGGGTATGTACTTCAACACGCACTTGACCCCAGAGTGCCTCATCCCTACATACGAGAGCGCCTCGCCTATTGCCCACTTATGCAAGGGTGCCCCATACCTAGCACACAGCATCAGCAGCCTTTGCAATGCTTCTTGGTTGTTTGGGACTGTGTGTGCGCGCGCGCGCGTTTGTGTGTCTTAGTGCACCCGCATGCACTCCCAAATGTGAAGCATCCAGCAAGAATTGAGAGCGATTACATGCCATTGATTTGCGTACCAGTTTCTACCAGTCAAGAGCACAAAAGCTTTTTAAGGGCAAAGGACTTGAATGCAGCTGAGGCGCCAAGGAACCAAAAGTGCTTCGGGTGCACACAGCCTTTTAAAAGCTATTGAAAGCCCAGTTCTCCTTCTTCCGTGGCAGGAGGCTGAGTGGGGAGTGCCGTTGTTGCTCAAAGAATTGAAAACGAAAGGCAGCATGGAAAGGACCACCATGATTACTCCTTGGAACACACATGGCTTTCTGGCAATCACATGCACACACACCTTGCCCTTGGGCGTCTTCTTCGCAGCCGGCTTCTTCGCCTTCTTGGCAGACTCGCGCTCGCGCTTACGCTTTGCTGCCTCCTTCTTTTTTGACTCCTGTTGGGGTGGGCAGTAAAAAGGGGCTAAGCAAAACATTTATTGGATAATGTGTGGTGCTTGACTCGCTGGTGCCACAATCTGGCCAAATGATGTTTTAAAGAAATGTTTTGTGCCTTCACAGAAATGCAGGCTGACCAGCAGTAGCGCAGTGATGAGATATGAGTGCTGAGGGGCCTGGTGGTCTTTGCGTGGAAGCACACAATAGAGTGTTGCAACACTGTGTACCAACACATGACGCTACAATCTACACAGCATGCCAGGGGCTTCTTGTGCCTGCTTGTCGCAGGCTTACAATACTGACTGCTTTTTGGCAAGCCTGCGAGGCTTTTTGTGTGTGAGCTGTGTATATGTATGTGTGTGTGTCTGTGCGTGCGTGCGTGCGTATATGTGCGTGTGTCTGTGCATGTGTGTGTATGTATGTATGTGTATGTGTGTGTGCATACGCGCGTGCGCGCGCACATCTCTTGCAGGTGCGAGCTGGCATATGGGGAGCTAACTTGAGACCAGGAACCTGTGCCTATACTCACGGTCCTGAACTTTCAAGATCGAACCATTGAAGTACTTTACCTGTGCAGCCACATCCTTCTCGCTCAACTTCTTGGGTTTCATCAAGAAGTCAAACAGCCTTTGCACCTTGGACTCCTGCAACAATAACAACAGGGACATAAACAAGAGGTCAAAAGCTCAGACAAGCAGGCAGCCATGCCATTAATCCAATCATGGAATCCAAGCCGAGTAAGCAACAAGGGGTGCAAAGGCAGACAGCCCTCTGAGGCCTTGTTGACAGGCCCTTCATCCTCGCTGAGAAATCAGTGCAAGCTTTGACCGCAAAAGGCTCTTGCAACATCTCAGCACATGTGCGTTCGCTCGAGAACAATTGGATCCTGACCATCCAACCGTGCACACCTTCTTGGCTTCATCTCCAGTGCCGCGGGGCAGGTCAAAGACATCCAAGGCCTCGTTCAGCAGGTTCACAGACCACTTGTTCAGGCGCTCATGAGCACGCTCCTTCTCCTTGCCCTGCGAGCCATGTGCACAGAGTGCAGCAAAGGAGGGCTGGGAGGGGGCTCCAAAATGCAAGGACCAGGAATGGAGTGCAGCAAGAGGGGAGAGCCTGAACAGAGTTTAAGAGAATGAGAGAAGGATTTGGGATGGAGCGTGGGGGCCCCAAGAGAAAGAAGGAACGGCAATGGAGTGCTGCTCAAGTCTCAAGTCTCAGATGAGCTTGTATGAATGGAAGGGGAGAGTCAATCATGTGCAACTTGGACTCAAGCAGCTCATCACACTCCACACTCCCAGCTGCTTGGAGAGCATGGGGTTAGACATGCGAATGACTGCTCTTGCTCAACTCCCATTCAATTACCTCAACGTTCCATTGCTTTGGTGCAGCGTAAAACTGTCCATGTGGCATCTCCATGTCAAAATTTATAGGAATTCAAGCGATTATGCCATGGGGGACTGACCTTAGGCTATCATTGATTCATTGTTGGACTGACATTCGAATATGATGAAATATGAAGCTGCTGATTGCTTTCTGAAACACGTTGGCCTGCTCAACAGCCAGAAGTTTGAACCAAATATTGTTTAAGTTCAGGGTGCTTACAGGGAAAAAGGGAACTTGAGGAGGAAAGGAGGATTGCAGTTGTGGAATCCAGTGATGGAGCATACAGAGGGCAAGGAAGGAAGTTATCCTGATTTGCCAACAATGAGCCTATATCCATTCCTTGCATTCTAGCGTGTTGTGTGTGTGAGTGTGTGCCGCTGTTGCATGTGTGCGTGCGTTTGTGTGTGCAAATGTGTGCTGAGTGTGTTTTGTGTGTGCATGTGCGCGAGGTGCATGTGTGTGTGCGTGCGTGTGTGCTGCTGCTGTGTGTGTTTGCTGTGTGCATGTGTTTTTGGGGGGGGGGGCATGTGTGCTGTGTGTGTGTTCATGCATATGTGTGCTGCGTGTGTGCGCGCGTGTGCGTGAGCGCCTGCTGTGTGTTGTTGAACACGCATACACAGCTTGCATCACCAGGTGCCTAATGGCACTGTTGAATGGTGGCTCGCGGGGATGCATGTGTCAGAGGTGTGTTTGTGCGGTGGGAGGAGTGATTTGTAGTGCGTGTGTACAGCACAGCTTGCACGCAACAGTTGCTGGTTTCTTTTGTTGTTGCTCGATGGCGCTGCATTAAAAACTTGTTTAATGTCTTGTGCACTCATGTGGTTGGGGGCAGCTGCAGCGGGTGGGTGCGCAGTGCTTATACGTCACCACGCTTGCAAGCATGGCCTTTGCAGTGCTCCCACCAGTGGGACCACTGGCAAGAGGTGTGTGCAGTGCGCTGGTTCCTTGCAGATGCGCACACAGTGTACAATGCTTGCATTGGTGCAAGGATTAGGGTTGTTCTGACTGCGCTGCTGATTTGCGTTTCTATGCTCCTCCATTTGCAGACAGCCCAGAGGGCTGTTTGGCACACACGCTGCGTGCGCGGGAGGTGCGGTTGCGAGTGTGGGTTGTGCGAAATGCGCAGTTAGGCCAATTCACCACCATCTGAGACTGTTGGTGGAACCCGAATGACAAGTGGTTTGCGATGGTGCTGTCGGTGCATCAACATGTTTAATGGATACATTGTAATTGTCCTGAAGGCCTGTATCACTAGAACTGATACATATAACATAGGATATATATTGCATATGTATCAAGCTAAATATATATACATATACAACTGGTGATACAGGTCTTGGGTGATGCAGTCCCAGCAAGCACATAGAGGTCCCAGCGAGGGAGCACTCCTTTTGTGTGAGCCTAACCATTCCCACAAATTATCTCACCTCATCCCCTTCAAAGGCATAGCCTGAAAATTGCAGGACGTCCCGCTTGCGCTTTGTGGCCTGCGCGACAGAAAAGAGTGTGCATTAACATCAGACCAGAGTCATTTATGCAGGAAGCAGCAAGCAAGGCCATGGAGGCATTTATCCTTACAAGCAGGTCAGAAGGAATTGACCCTTCATACAGGAGACAGGTAAAGCAGCAGTAACAAATCAAGATTATCTGTCAATGCTCTGGGCAGCTGCACATGAGAGGGTCCTACCGTGCCGGGCCTGTTGTACATGGCTTGATGCAGGTGCTTCACAAGGTCCTCATCCGGCTTCAGCTTCTGCAGCCTGTGGTGTGCATTGGGGATGTCCGCCAGCTTCATCCCCTTGCCCTGCACAGCAACCATGGGGCATGGACGCCTGCTTGCCAACTGAACTTGCAGCACACGCAAATCCTTCAACACCCAACAACATTATCTAAGCCTTCTTTGTTCGCTTGGGGCGCGTGCGGAGCTTAATGAAGCAGGCCCATGCTTCCGGCTAACATATTCTTCTTAAATGGCCCCACAGCACAGGCAGGCCCATCTACTCAAGGAGGTAAACCTGTCCATGGCTCTGGCTTCTTGATTGCATCATGTAAACTCGCATGCGAGCTTCTGCTCATGTCACATTGACATGCAGATCCATCCTGAGCCCCACTGTTTAGACAAGGGTCTGGTCATAAATATACATAGGTAAGCACTGCGCTGATCCATTTAATCACCCTCCCATTCCTACAGTGAGGGAGACCAACCCCTTCAGATGCCTAGGCACAGACTGTTCCCTGGACACAAGGCCCACAGATAAGCCTTTTGCATGTGCATGCCTGATGCTGCACAAGCGCAGGTCATGGTCCACCAAGTGGGAAAGCACACATGGGTTGGGCACGAGTTGGAGGGAGGAAGCTTCATCCACTAACCCCTCACCCCAAGGATTTCCCTGCCATTCAGGAGGCATTAAACTCACCTGGTGAATTATGAACTCGTGTGCCTCTTTCTCTGGTGGTTTGTACACCTCTGCAGGCTTGCCTGCGGGCACGGGTCAACGCAACACAGCGCGTCAGGGACAGCCAGGCCCAGCTTTGAGAGGCAAGCATCGATCGATCATCGCCTCCTCCTCTCGCTGCTTCGATGCTCGCAACACGTCACAGCTGCTCTATTCGATGGGCCACTGACTCACGCTCCCTCTTCTCTCTGGCTGCTGCTGCTGTCAATGGAACAGGAGGAGCCTTTTTTGCTGGAGTCTTCCTTTTGGCCTTGCCAGCAGAGCCCTGCCCCTCATCCTTTCTCTCTTGCTCCTGCTCCCCCTGCTGCTGTTGCTGCTGTTGCTGCTCCTGCTGCTCCTGCTGCTCCTGCTCAGCAAGCTGTCCGTCAGCTTGTGTGTCACTCATGGCTCAGGGTGCAACGATGCCGCTGATGCGCAGCGAGGCAGCAGCGTTCGCAAATAATTATGGTTGTTTGTTTGTTGAAATAGGTGTCCTGACATCGCAACAAGCGATCGAATTGACAGGATGATGATGGAATTCAGCGTGGGGGTGTAGGGAAAACAAGGACAGATAAAACAATTCAGTTTACATTTCAGGCCCGAGCGGCTGGCTGGAGGAGCTTTCAACCGCGCAGCAGCCCAACACCCCTCTTAAGCAGCAGCAAGGCGCTCCCCCCCCAACGCAGCACAATGGCCACCGTGCAGGTGTGCAGGGTGTTGTGTTGGCGATCAGCGCTTCTCCTGCTTCCCCCTGTCCTGCACGCTGCAAACACCCTTGTCACTGCCATCTCTCTCGATGCTGCTCATCGATGCCACTCAGAGGCTTTGTCCCCGGGATGCCCCGAGCTCACACCCCCCCGCGTGCTCATGCTCACCTGCAGGAGTACATCGACAAGCACCAGCTGCAGGTAAGGGCTGCCAACATGTAGTGCATGCTGCCACCCTGCGTGCAAGCCACCCTGCATGCCTGCTCCCACTGACACACTCCTGTGTGTGCTGGGGGAACCAGACCCCCCCACACCCTGCACAAAGCACAGCATGCAGCTGTGTGCCACCTGCCTGACTCCCTCGCCCACCCTCTGCCCGCCCATATGTGATGTGCTGCCCCACAGAAAAAGACGGAGGACGTGCTCAACATCGCGGTGAAGTCCAAGCCCGATGAGCCACTGTCCTTCCTGGTGAGTTGTGCCTTCACTGCACACTGCTGTTATTACCACGGCTGCCTGCGCTATTTGTGCGCTCTGTGCCCCTTCGGAGCCCCGAGATCGAGGGCGTGTGTGCTGCTCTGCGCCCTTGAAAAGGAACGCCACATCGGTCCTCGGATCTAAATAGCCCTGCGGGAAAACGAAGGGCACCGCCTGTCTCCACGGGGGGTGAACGTCCTCTTCCTCTGCACAACGAATGCACTGTTGAGGGCGTGCCTGCATTCATCGCTCCTGGTTTGCACAAGCTGGCCATGCTGAGGGACAGTGCCCTCCTGCCTGCCACACCTACAGGCCAAGGAGCTGCTCAGGATGGCTCCATCAGAGATCTTGAAGGTTGTAGGCCGTCAGATCATTGACTCTCGCGGCAACCCCACTGTGGAGGCAGACGTGCACACCCACAAGGGCATGTTCCGTGCTGCTGTGCCCTCCGGTGCCTCCACTGGCATCCACGAGGCAGTTGAGCTGCGTGATGGCGACAAGACCAAGTGCGTATCTGCTGTGCTTCTCAACTCAGCAACCTGTGAACAGCCTTTTACAAGTGTGCAGCAACGCCTGCTTGCTTTTGCCTGCTCACCTTCAAGCGATTTTGTGGCAACCCCCTTGTCAGGTTCCTGGGCAAGGGTGTGCAGAAGGCTGTGGAGAGCATCAACACCATCATCAGCCCCGCCCTGAAGGTGAGGGGTAGACAGTTTCAACAGTTAGTAAGAATGAGGGAGCTGTGCACAGTCTTCATTGTGACCTTGAGTTTGGAATTGCAAGGATGGCCAAGGATGAGAATTTTAACATGCCCTGCTCTGCTGCTCTCACAGGGCATGGACCCCAAGAACCAGAGCGAGGTGGACCAGAAGATGATCGACCTTGATGGCACTCCCAACAAGGCCAAGCTGGGTGCCAATGCAATTCTGGCCGTCTCCCTGGCCACTGCCAAGGTGCGCCTCAAGGGTGGGAAGGGTGGACAATGAGGGGGGACGTGGAGGAAGGCAGCGTCTTGAATGCTTAAATGCAACAGCTGGAGCAGCATGCGCCTAGCTATCTGTAATCCACATCCACAACTGGCCACTGCTGCCCTGATTGCTCCTGTGGTCCTGCAGGCTGGTGCTGCCGAGAAGGAAGTGCCTCTGTACAGGCACATTGCTGACCTGGCCGGCAACCCCAAGCTGGTGGGTGATGCGAGAGGCGAGGCTGCACAACCTGCTCGATTTGAATGTGTGTGCACGCGCGTGCACGTATGTGTGGAGTGTGTATGTGTGTATGCGTGCGCTTGTGTCACTACTGTCATTCATCCAAACTTTTGCTGTGAGCTGCTGAGACGGTGCACTGCCTCTGTGGCTGCAACACAACGACTTCTGACAAACTGCAGCCTACTGCAAAAGGCCTCCTGTCAAAACGGTGCCGTTAAGCACCCCTGTGCCTGCTTTCTTGCTTCTTACTCGCAGTACTTGCCCGTGCCAGCGTTCAACATCATCAACGGCGGCAGCCACGCAGGCAACGCCCTTGCCATGCAGGAGTTCATGATCTTACCCACTGGGTGCGTACTTGTGGCACTGAGTGCACGGAATGGGCAGTGCTTAATCGTAGAGAAGGAGCATACCCTTGCTGTTGTTGAGAGGTTTGGGTGAAGAGGGTCAAGCACTTGCCCTATGGGGCGGTAAGAGCCTCTTTGGCCCTCATTATCAATGCTCGACCCTCTTTGCCCAACCCAATTTTTGTGCACAGTAAATTTGGTGGAGCGCATACCATGCTTGCACCCTCTAATGCGAGGGTGACCGCTTGTGATATTCAGGCAGTTGAGTGCCCACTCTTCACATTCACCTCCCATGGTTGCTGCCGCAGAGCATCATCTTTCTCTGAGGCCATGCGCATGGGCACTGAGGTGTACCACACACTGAAGGGCATCATCAAGGCCAAGTACGGTGAGTGCTCACGCGGCATATAACTTGCTGGCATTGAGTGATTGTGTGCTTGCATTGCTGGACATTGCCTGTAAATGAGCTGAAGCAAGGTTGCAACTGGGTCTGGACAAGTGTTTGTCAGGCCCGACATGTTGATGCGAGGAGGCGCATGGGGGTTCCCTCGGTGCAGCTGAGGGAGGCCGCAACAGTGTGCATGCTCTGGTTTCACTTGGTTGATGAGGGCTCCTGACATAGAGCTTCGTGAGCAATGTGTCATGGGCCTTGCCTTGATTCAGCAGGCTGTGATTGCGGTAACAACAGGAATGGTGCTGTGTTTCTGATTGGGACAGATCATTGTCAGAACGACAGGAATGGTTCTGTGCTTCTGGGAGGACGAATCTGCATCATGAGGTGGTGGTTGGGCGGCCAGTTCGTGTATTACAGAGAGCAAATATGAAATGCTGGAAGAAATTGCCTGCGGGGACAAATCTGCATCACTAGGTGGTGGTTGGGTGGCTAATTCGTGTACTAGGGAGAGAAAAGAAATACTGGAAGGATATTCCTGCTCAGTGGCTGGAAGAGTGTTAACTTAGCTTCATTTCTCTGTGTTCTGCCATGGTTTGAAGCAGGTGCTATTTGCAGAGGCAGCCACAACGACGCAATGGATCCAGTGATGAATCTTGCAAGCCTTCTCTGATGGTCCCTTTCAATCCCTCGCTGTGACACCCCGTCTTCCCCTTGATCAGCCTTGCTCACACTTGCTGAGACCATGACAGGCTGGAAAAGAACACCAAGATAGGCCCGCCCACAACCCACCAGCGGTGCTGTCACTGCTGCACTTGCAGGCCAGGATGCTACCAACGTTGGTGATGAGGGTGGCTTTGCCCCCAACATCCAATCCAATGATGATGGTCTGTCCTTGGTCACCGATGCCATTGAGAAGGCAGGATACACTGGCAAGGTCAAGATCGGCATGGACGTGGCTGCGTCAGAGTTCATTACCGAGGTGCGGGTAGCATGCAGTTGAGCAGCAAAGGGCGAGGTTTTAGGTTGTGTTTGGCTTATGCAATTGAGGCGAATACAGGGGCAAGGTCACAATTTTGGCATGTACAGTAGGTCCTTCAGTAAGACTACAGACTGCTAGCCTGAGCAAGAAGGCCAAGGTAGTCAGAATGTGCATCTGCATGCTTACCCTGTGTGCATGTCCACACGCAAAAGGGCTTCCAGCCTTAAGTTCTGTCAATGAGTAACATCCGTTACGGCCAGCCCCTTACCTGCTGTAGCCTTCTGGCACATACTTACATGTGGTAACCCTGACGCTCACCACGCAGGACAAGATGTACGACCTGAACTTCAAGCAGCAGCCCAACGATGGCTCCCACAAGAAGACAGCGTGAGTGGACAATTGTATGGTGTCAGTCACGCCTGCTTGAGACAACCCTGCGTCCATGCTTACAGGCCTTCCACTTGTATTTGTCTTGGCTGGCCCACCTCTGCATCCCTCCCCAAAACACACCCGCATGTTTTTTATTCCATGCACCATGCATGCCTTCAATGCCTGAATGCTGGAGGTGTGCAAGGGCTCAGGACCACAATAACTTGTTGTTGCGTATCCCTTGCCATGAACTCTGGTTCAAATACCCTTGCTGTCTACACTTCCTGTACCATGTGTACCTTAAGTGCCCAAATGCTGGAGATGTACAAGGAGTTCTGCACCAAGTACCCCGTCATCTCCATCGAGGATCCCTTCGAGCAGGATGACTGGGAGCCTGCCAAGTCCCTGACTGCAGAGAACATCTGCCAGGTGAGGGCAGGGCTAACAGGGTTGACAAGCCCTGTTGAAATGTGGACACTAGCTGCTCAGGATTAGTTGCCTCTTCGCTGCCTGTGCCTCTGTAATTTGATCAGTGTGATCAAATGTTGTTTTGTTATATATAAGCCGCTATATATATAAGCCGCTGCCAGAAACTTGAGCCCTGATGTTGCAAGATTCATGGCACAACGGCACGCTTGGCTACAAAGTTAAATCACATGGTTCATTCGCTGGGAGTTTTTCAATATCTAAGGACACTCCAAGTTATTACAGAAGCCCCTGCAACCTCATGAGCGCCACAGCAAATGTCACGCTTGACCCCAGTTGCACCTCTTGTAATTTCTAGAAATACTTTTTACTACCTGAATGAATAATGCAAAATGATGCAAGCACACTCATGCCATGGCCCCGGATGCAAGGAGAGCGGCTAACATAACCTTCAGGGCCGAAAAAGCAATTTTTTAAGTAATATCCCAAATGGTCACAAGGCCAAGGAGCATTGTACACCCATTCCCCTTTGACTTGCCACTGAATTGCACATGTGCCTTGCCCATGCAGCTGAAGCGCCTGCAGCACTGGTGCCCCATAGGAATGCACCTTTGCTGGACATGACAAGTTTAGCCCTTCATGTCACAGGGCATCTAAGGTTGAGCACCTCAAATACTCATGATCATACAGACGACCTTAAAAGTGCAGAATGGGCAAAAAAAGCAGCAGCGGCTTGTCACTCCACTCTTTTTGTGTTAGAGTTATCTAATGCTTAGATGTTCCTTGGGAACTCCACGGGTGGACTGAATTCTTCCACATTAACATGCAGAGGAGACTCACTTTGACAGTCTCTCCTGAAATGTACTCAAGTTATAAAGAAGGTACAGAGTCGCTTGACTACTACTGCAAGGAAAATGCTTGATGTTACGTTCTTGTTACTTTGTTTTTGTGTTGTTAAAGCAGTCTACCTGAGCATTCTCGAGGAAGTCAACCTTGACGTTGTCCGTCTAGGGAATTCAGGTAGACTGCTACAGCATGCACTTGCGGCTCAATAACAATTCCTCCCATCCGTGTGTGCATGTGCTGCGCTTCTGTTGCCTGTGGTGCCCTGAGTCCGGTGGCAGTCAATGTAGCTTGCATGTGAAACATCGCGTTGCCTCATCATGTGCAGGTGGTTGGCGATGACATGCTGGTGACGAACCCCATCCGCGTCAAGCGCGGCATTGAGCAGAAGGCAGTCAACTCCTTGCTCCTGAAGGTCAACCAGATTGGCTCCCTGACTGAGTCCATCGAGGCCGTGAGGATGTCCAAGGAGGCAGGCTGGGGTGTGATGACCAGCCACAGGTGAGCGCAAATCAAATGCAGTTGAGAGCAGCAGCTCTAGTCCAATTCTTAAGGCCGTTCAGGTGTCCAAGTGGGCAGGCTGGCTGGGGTGTGATGACCAGCTTCACGAGCACGCAATGCTGGACCGGACAAAGAACTGAGCAAGCGCAGGGAAAAATATGGATTTTATTTCCTGAAGCTTGTAATTTGGTAGTACCATTTCCTCATTCATCTTGTTTGAGTTAGCGCTGCCAGAAAGAGTTCCGTCGGCTGTGGCCAAATAATTCGTCCGGTTCAGTGGCTTTCTGAAGTAGATCAGTGAATTCCTGTGCATGTGACCCTGGAAGACCAATAGGGAGCGTAAGGTGTGTCATTGACTCACGCAAGCAGTGAAATAAGGAACCATACTAGCAGAGAACATCATATGAGTGGATCTTCATGGTTGCTTTCAGTACTGAAAGCAGATTGAAACCAACCAAACCCTGGACCCTCTGCTGTTTCAGAATGCCTACTGTTGCACTCCAGTTTGTTTCCTGGGAAGTCCTAACTGTTGCAACCTGCTCACCCTGTCGACTGTGCAGGTCTGGTGAGACTGAGGACTGCTTCATCGCAGACTTGGCAGTTGGCCTGTCCACAGGCCAGATCAAGACTGGTGCTCCTTGCCGCTCTGAGCGCAATGCTAAGTACAACCAGCTGCTCCGCATTGAGGAGGTACGCTATACTTGCCCTCTGTCAAAGATGGTCGTTCAGAAGAAGGGCTGGTCATGTGGATAAGGATCTCCACACATCATGCTCGTCTGATTTCAGGGAGGTTCAAATAAGCATAGATGCCATTTGCTGAGGGCTCCTTGAAAGGTTGCTTCTCAGGAAGCAAGTTGGTTTTCTGGAATAAAGGAGGAGCATCGCCAGCCCAGAGCCTTCTCCTCAGGTGCTTGCTGCAGTCCCAATCACAAGGTCACTGGTTAAACATCCGCCTCTTGTGATGCTTTGCAGGAGCTTGGCGAGAATGCAGTGTACGCTGGTGAGAAGTGGCGCTTCATTGAGTGGCAGTGAATTGTCATGGAGTAGACTTATGTTGCTTGGTGGAAATGTTGGGCTGCAAATGCCCTTGCTTGTGTCCTGAGTGGAGTGTGTCTCGTGGGTTAATCGGATAGCTTCAGCATAATGCTCCTAGAGAGCTCACACTTCACCTGTGTGATCCAAACCCTTGGTTTGCTGAAATTCTAGACGAATAATGGTGTAACAAACAGGGCTCTGTGCCTGAAGGGACTCGTCATTTCACCAACTGCCATAAAAGATTGCCTTGTAGTAAGGAAGGGGCTACATACTTGTACTCCCTGCCTAGGAGGTCAGCTCTGGATAGGATAGGATAGGGTCACATAGCTGTACCTGCCTACAAGGGCAGCTTAGCTGAAGCAAAAGGTGCCTGTAACCAAACCAAACTAAACTTGTGAAAATGTCAACTGAAAGCCTTGAGCTGAGTTCAGAAGTGTCAACTGTAGAAGTCACACACACTGTCACTCTAAATGAAACAAGCACGCAAAGTCATGCACAAAAAACTCCATAAGGCTGTAGTGTCAGGAAAGTACACTTTCGTGTTTCCACAAGAAGCACAGAAAGTTTGAGGACAGCATCGCTCTGAGAAAGGTCCAAAAGGCCATGATAAATGTGTTATGTTCTGCTTTGCACTTCAGTTCTCAGCATCCACTGTTATAGATGCAATGCAATGCTTCAAGAAGGGTAACCGCCGATACAGCCTGGTGAGTGCACATGTCAAAAAAGGTATCAGTTGCATTGCCTTGCTTGAATCTCTTCAGCAGTGTTGTACCCTCTGTAGTCTCTCCAAGACATGGCACGGGGTTTGGACGGCCCCTGAGGACCCCCATACACTTCCCCATACCTCCTATTAGGGATCCATGTTGCTTTTATTGCCTGCACAGTCTTGTGTGCTCGAACTCGGGTCTCTTGGTCTGCAGTTTGTCCGTGCCTCTTGGCTCCTCCAAAGCCACCTGCGAGTATTTCTTGTACTGGTGCTGCTGCTCCTACTGCTAGGGGAGGGCAGTGTTGGTGTTGGACAGGGTTGGGCTCTTGGCTGGTGCGCTTCTGCTTGGTGGGAGTCACTGGGGCTCCTCTTGCTGCAGCTGCTGTCGCTCCTGCTGCTGTCGTTCCTGCTGCTGCTGCTTGTGCTGGTGGTGGGGCAGGCGAAGTAGGTGCTTGTGCTGCTGGCCTTGCTGCTGCTGCTGCTGCTGCTGGTGATGGCGGAGGAGGCTTGAGTAGCTGCAATGAAACGATAAGTCTCATTAGTTTGCTTCTGCAAAGTAGCTGCAATAAAACGATAAGTCTCATTAGTTTGCTGCTGCTGGTGATGGCGGAGGAGGCTTGAGTAGCTGCAATAAAATGATAAGTCTCATTGGTTTGCTGCTGCTGCTACTGCTGGTGATGGCGCAGGAGGCTTGAGTAGCTGCAATAAAACGATAAGTCTCATTAGTTTGCTTCTGCAAGAAATGAGAAACATCCTCAGAGCTAGCTTAAAAATAATAGAAAGTGCCTTATTCGTCCAGAAAAATTCTATGAGAAGAGGGGAAGTCAGAAAATAACTGTACATAAGTTCTTCAAAGAGAACACACAGAAGCGCAAGAACAATGGAATACGGCATGCTTTTCATCTTGGAGTCCTCCTTGGTCACACCTATCACAAGCACTGCATCTGGCAGATGTGTGCTCCTGCCAAAGTGATGTCTCAAGGTTTACAAGGATCAGGCCTTCAGTCAAGAAGTGCGACTGCTCATAAAAGCCTGCTCCTAAAAGGCAATCAATTCATGAAGGAAGTAAGGAAGTTTGTTGTTGTTCTGGTTCAAAAAAGCAGACACATCATGAGATTCTGCCTGTGAGAACAAGGGAGCATATTTCCTGCGGAGAGAGACCACCTGGGGATGTGTGCAATGGAAGAGGACATGTTGTTCATCCTGGACATCATCATCAGCCTCATAAAGGTCAAAGTTTGGGGAAGAGCTGTGATTCCAAGTTGCTGTCTCATAGCGAAGGGTGTGAATGCGGAGTCTAAACCGAGCCACGCTGGGAATGACATCATGGGGGAGGTCAAGGAACATGTATTTGGGGAGACTATAATGAGAATGCATAACCAAGGCCCTTTTAGTAGGAGGAGCGCACCACTGGTGATAGGTCAAGCGTGTACTGTTGCGCTCTCTAGGGTGTGTGTTGGAAAAATGCTCCCAATATTGTAGATGCCTGGCCCTGAGATCTACAACAAAACGACTGAGATCAATGGGCTCACAATTCAGCAGCTTCTGTTTGAGAATATGGGAGTGTGCCAAACCATCCATGGCTGATAGAACACGGGAAGACCAACAATCATCAGATCTCGAGCTCAGCCGCATGTCAGCCTGCAAAATCTTTTTCATTGTGGAGCTGTTGCATTGGGTCAAGGAGTTGTAAAGACGCATTGCTGCTCGGAACCAGTTGAATTGTAAGGGCTCCAGACCACATTCTCGCATGATGCACCAAGAGGGAGTAGTGTCCCTGACACCCAGAGTTCTTTTAAGCACTGTTAGCAGCCACTTCTGTATGGGATTGTCCATCTCTTTCCCTTGTCGAAGGTAAGGGGTAGCCCAGATCTGACTTGCATACATGCCAGCAGGGATTGCATATGTCTTGAGGAGCCAAATCTAGGCGTGTAATCTGTTGGCAAGGTCGTGCTCCTGAACAAACTTTTTGACTCGGAAAGTACCAGCTGTGAATGGTCTCAACGCTGCATCGGCCGCAACGTCCAGATTGATTGTTTTGTCACACACCATGCCGAGATATTTGAAAGTATCTGTGTAGGGGAGCTGCCAGCGCCACGCAGTGCGTACCATCAAAGTAAAGTGGGGGCAGGTTATCAGACCTGTAATTGAAGCACATCACCTCAGATTTCAGAGCGTTGACAGTCAGCGACTTCCTTTCAGCATAAGCTCTCAATTTGCTTAGCATGGTCTGCACGTTGGTATGGTCATTGGACATGAGAGAGAGGTCATCAGCGAAAAGTAAGTGAGTCACCATGAAATTGGGAATACCGGTGAGCGCACCCTGCACCCCTTCAGCCAGACAGTCAATGTCGTTCAAGTACATTGAACACACACAGACACAACCCAACACAGAGGACCACACGAGCCAACCGCGTGAGACAGCCCCACCAACTTCATGTAAACCAGCGGCATGTGCACTTGATTGAAATTAAGTACTGTGAAGACACGAGGCCTGGACAACAGTTAGAGGCGGCACAGCGGTAGCATACAGACCTCAGGAAACTTATAAGTGCTAAAGTTGTGACTCTCCACACTATCCTTCTGGGTGTTGGTGGAACCTGCTACACTGATCATACCTTGAACCATTTTAAACAACTTGGACTGGACCATCAACGGGCCCATAAACTTGCTCAAAAAGTCCATGCCTTTTCGGTTCAGTATGCCCACAAGCTTGTTACCACTAGACGTGCTATGGAAAATAGAAACGTTTCTCACAGCCAGGTTCTGGAGCCGGGTGCTTCCAGTAACCCTCCAGATCCACATTAGCTTTTTCTTCCTTGTAACTTTGTGGTGGAGGAGACTCACGGCTCTTCTGAGCCAATGTATCTCCTTTTCCTTAATTGATGTAGGGAGAGTTTCCTCTGCCTAAGTAGTTTTTCTTTTCTTTCTTCTTTCTGAAAACTCCTCCCCGCTGGACCACAACCCACAATACCAACACTACTGGAGCACTGACCCCCGAGACACTCTCTTTGGTGCCCATCATAACTCCCTCTCATCCAGATTTTCAGGCTTCTCTGTCTGCCATTCCATTTACACCGAGGAAGCTATGACTCAGGCCTTACGCCATGCTATCTACTCAGGCATTCTCGACACAGAGGCCACTGCTACTTTCATGCTCCTTCCTGTCTGGGGACAACACATGGTAACATACCCCTATTCCAAACTCATCACTGCTTATCCACATCTCTCTTGTGGACTTGGAACCATCGCTTGTACCAACCTTTGCTACAACGATCTACAATCCTCCATCAACCAATCAATATGGATAGAATCAATCACATTGTCCTCGGATGTTCACACCCAACATGCCAAGGGATGTTCATAAACGGACACAACATTGCCCTCAGTCTCTGTTGTGAAGCCCTGAGCAAAGGTGCACATGGCTCATTCCTTGTTGCCATGGACGCTTGCTGTAGAGAAGAGCTCCAAGAGCATGGCATTGAAGTCCCTGAAAACATCTCCAGGGATATTCCTGACTGAGCTCTTCCCAATGGTTCTGGCCCCTCTGCCCGACACCAAAGCCGTCCTGATGCTGTCTTTGTGCGCCCTATCTCAGGGAGAGCAACCCATCTTAACCCTAGGATGATACCTGCCCACGACAGAGATATTCACCTTGTGGAACTTAAATTCTGCCCTGACACTAACCCCTTCACCCAGCCTACGAACAGCTGCTGACCAGCATGCTGGTACCATTTCCAGACTTTGCACCCGTAGTCTCAGAAATCCAAACAGAAATAATAAGGTGACCTTGCACACCATCTTACTTGGTGTAGCAGGTACTATCTATAATGACTACACCATCACTCCCCTGGTTGAGCTGGGTCTTACCAGACATAACGCAGAAACATTAGCCTCTCAATTAAGTTGCCATGCACTCCAATCATTAACAAAAATTATAAACACCAGGCACTCATTATACTTGCAGGGTTCTTCTGGCAGGGGCATCACTGGGGGCAAGGCAGTTCAGAGCAGGAGGAGGAGAGTCTACGCCCGCAGGCGCATGGCTGACAGCGACCCGCCGGACCCGCATTAGTTGCTCTCCATAGGTTCATAGCTTGGTTTAGACTGGGCCTGTGAACCTCCTCAGTGAGGCCCTAGCTAGCTTGCTAGTTAGGGGACCTTTCCTTAATGCACGCAGCTGGACCTGGCTTGCGTAAACTTTTCTTTTCTTTTCCATCAACCAGGAAATACCCCTTTCTCATCACACCTGGGACCTACAAATTATTGCAGTCTGGAACACAGCTGCAAGGATTCATCTAAACAATCACCCAGCTTGGCTACAAGGCCTGGCTTCGGCTGTACCAGAAGTAGACTGGAAGCTGCCAAGTATAGGCAACCATTCTACGCTCAATACAATGCATGCTGATATGCCTGGATTAAATAAACGCCAACGTCTCCCCTCTGACAAACAACAAACATCTAGAAACCCAACCTATCCACATATAAGTAACCAGGAAGAGTTTTTTGTACCTAACCAATCTAGTCCAACCCTCGAGCTTGAAGTCCCTGACTGGAGGACATGGGCTTACACTGTTGGTAGTTGTCAAATCCAGAATGGCATACAAGAAATTGGAGCAGGCGTCTACTGCCCTCTCACTGACAGCAGAAGTTTTGTCGAGCCCAACGGTGCTGGAATTACCAACACCATATGTCGAGCTGAATTAGCAGCAATTGCTGCTGCCATCACGCACTCTTATTCACACATTGCTTCAGACAGTCTCACCTCTCTTCATCAAATACGTAAACAACTTATTTACCCAGAGAAGCACAAACATCATATTCAAGGGGACGTCCTAAAAACCATATCTACACTCATTAGCAACTCGCAAACCAATATCTGTGCCTACAAAGTAAAATCTCATGCTGGCATTGCTGGTAACGAATGTGCAGATGCTATTGCAAAATATCAAGCAAGCCAAGCCAATAATAATGTGGCTGATACCGGGATCCCTAGCGCAGGCCCCGGCGGAAATCCTTTTTCTCATATATTTTGGTTAGCCAAAGAGGAAAAAAAGAACGCAATGCTGGCACATCCACAGCTCCTACACCCAATCCTAAAATCACCTACCTCCCCAGTCTTCAAAATGCTCTCAAGTCTCATATGCATACAACACAGACTTGGATATGCCAACCCCAAAACAGGCTACTACTCTTATTATCAGAGTTTGTTACCACATGTAGATAAGAAAATCAGCAATGCCTTTAGGAACATGTCCTGTATATCCACACCCATGAAGCGCACCATCTTACAATATCGCACTGGCACCCTCTATAACCAAAAACATGCGGTTTGCTTCAAAAGGTCCACTAACCCACTATGCCCTCTCCCAGGCTGTCATCAATTAAACAGCGCACTCCACATGCTTTCAGGCTGCCAAAATCATATCATCTCCAGCATGAAAACCGAACGCCACAATGTTGCTGGAAGAATGATCATCAAAGCTCTTAGCAAAAGCCCTTGGGGAGCAGGTTTGGTGAACATGGACATAGGGAGTGGTGATAGGTTGGCGCAGCACAACCTTCAAATCCCTGCACATGCATCACACAGAATTATACCCCCTTACCTCTTTCCAAGAAGTTTTTGTAAGAGATCTAGACTCACCTCCAGCCGTCCTGATGCTATACTGATTACTCCCTATAAAGCCAAACCCACTCCTTCTTCTTCTTCTACCTCCTGCTCACACCATCATACGTTACGCAGCAGACACAACCCCACACTGAGGGCCACAACAGCCAACCGCGTGAGGCAACCCCACCAATTGATTGTAAACCAGCGGCATGTGCACTTGATTGAAATCAAGTACTGTGAGGACACGAGGCCTGGACAGCAGTTGGAGGCGGCACAGCGGCAGCATGCAGACATCTTCAATGCAAACTCATTAATGCAACAGCTGTGACTCTCCACACCATCCTGTTGGGTGTTGGTGGGACCTGCTACACTGAGCACAAACTTGACCAGTTTAAACAACTGGGACTTGACCACCAATGCGCCAATAAACTTGCTCGCAAACTTCATGTCCATTCTGTCATGTATGCCAACAAGCTTGTTACCACTAGGCGTGCTATGGAAAACAAGAATACTTCTCGCAGCCAGGTTATGGAGCTGGGTGCTTCTAATAACCCTCCAAATCCCCAATAGGGTCTTCTTTTTGTAGCTTCGTGGTGGAGGGGACTCACGGCTCTTCTGAACCAATGTGTCTCCTTTTCCTTGAATGGGCGTGCTTACCCAGCTGGTTTTGACTGTGTGGCTGCTCCTTTTATCAAATATGCTGCTATGGTGCGCCCGCGGGTCAATGGTTGGGGCACTGAGCGAGTGAATGTGCTTGTGCCATACATTGCCCGGCTTTTCAAGCTGTTCTATGACAAGGCTCGCATTCCTGAATGTTGGAAGAAGGCCAAGCTGACCCCCTTGTACAAAAAGGGGCCCCTCAAGAAAAGAAAAGAAAAACTACGTAGGCAGAGGAAACTCTCCCTACATCAATTAAGGAAAAAGAGACACATTGGCTCAAAAGAACCGTGAGTCCCCTCCACCACGAAGACTACAAAAAGAATATCCTAGGGGCCCCTCATTGAACCTAATAGCTACCGCATGCTGGCTGTCAGTGGCACAACGTACCGCTTGTATGCTAATGTGATTCGCTCCCTTGTCACGGACTGGTGTGTGGCCTCAAACAAGATTCCAGACACACAATTTGGCTTCTACCCTGGAAGGAACACCCTCCAGCCCATCTACATTTTTAGGCACCTATGCTGATGAGTATATTTTGAAGGATGGAGAGAAGAATGCTCAGGTGCACCCTAACATAGGTGTGAAACAGGGCTGCCCTTTGTCCCCTCTGCTTTTCTCTCTGTATATTAATGACTGATAAAATTGCGGAGGGGATGCAAGGTGCTGTCACGGGTACAGCTGAATGTATGTGACACACATGTTATATGCTGATGACCTGACTCTGATGGCCAACAATCCTGTTGCGTTGCAGACCATGCTGAACCGCTTGTATGCGTATTCTCAGAGGAAGCACTTAGTCATCAACACAGCTAAGTCTGAAGTGGTGTATTTCAATTCCTTTGGGTCAGATCTGCCTGTGTTTCGTATTGGGGGGGTGCCACTGGCACACAAGGACTCCTCGGAGTCTTTCAAATATCTTGGCATGATGTTTCACAAGTGTATGAGCATGGCCAAGTCCTCTGAGCATGCAACTGGCCCCTTCATGGCGTCTGCCTTTCGGGTTCGTCAATTTGTTCGTGAGAATTTTCTGGCAAATAGGCCGTACGTGTCTCTGTGGCTTGGGAAGACGTATGTGGTTCCAGCTGGAATGTACGCAGGCCAAGTATGGGGCACTGAATACGTTAAAGCGGGCAAGGAATTTGCAAGTGATCTGCAAGTGCGGCACATGAGTTATCTTAAGAGCACGCTGGGTGTTAAGCGTACCACTACAAACTGGGCTGTCGTGAGGGAGTGTGGTCATGAGCCGCTTCAGTTTTACTGGTTTAGGTCTGTTGTCAAAATGTATAATAGCATGCTGAGGTCTAACTGTGAGACGTTGAGAAGAGTGCTGAAAGCAGATTTGAATATTCATTCGCGTGAGCCAGCCTGCTGGACTGCTCAAGTTTTAGATGCTTTCCAAGGCCTACGACGCTGTGATTCCTTTGTGCAAGCTGTGCGGCAGGGCACTCCTATCCATATTCAAGAGTTTACTCATGACCTTAGACACAGGTTGCGGGCAGTGTGGAGAGATGTTGAGGGAGTCCACCCGCGGGACACATATAGTAAGCTGGCAACTTACCAGTCTCTTTTTGCAGTGCCTTTTGACCACAATGTGCGTGCCCCTGCCCGTTTACCAAGGCACATGCATTTGGATTTGTCTCAACATGTCATGAGGAATGTTAACCGTTTCAGACTTAGGGCACACACACATTGAAGGTGGAGACAGCGGCTTGGGATACTCGGAACGCTCTTTTGTGTGATCGCTGCTCTTGTGATGAGATTCAAGATGAGGCTCATGCCCTTTTGGTGTGCAGAGACGCAGATGTTTGTGCATTGAGAAGAAAGTACGCTGACCTGTTCAACTGCTTCTCTGGTGTTCCTTCAATGGAGCAACGTTTTTTACAACAAGCCAGTGTCCAGGATGTTTCTGATTTCCTCTTGCAACACAACAACAAGCTTTTCTCGTTTGTTTCTGAGCTTATGGACATTATGTTGACTGGCGAGGATCAGTCACAGGCCGATCAGCCGAACAGTCTGGCTGAAGTTTCCCCCGTGTAAATCTAAATCTAAATCTCCTTTTTCTTAATTGATGTAGGGAGAATTTCCTCTGCCTATGCAGTTTTTCTTTTCTAGTTTTTCTATTCTTTTCCTCTTTATGCTTCAGCCTTGCAGTCGTGTGTTTTTAAAATTTGGCTGCTCTTGTAAAATCTTTACAATCTTAAGTACCCTACACCACCCTACACCACCAAGCTGAGCTTAAGCATTAAAGCTGAGCATTAAGCATTGGTGGAGACCTGGGGGGATACTTAATGTGAAGGATTCTTCTCTCCTCTCCATCATAAATTATGTCAGTTTAGGCCTCTGGTGAGGCTCTAGTTAGCTTGCTGGTTAGGGGGCCTTTTCCTTAATGCTCACAGCAGGTCCAGGCTTGTAAAGTCTTGTCTTTCAGTCTGGAATGCGCTCTTGTAACTCTGGATCTTTTTGCTGCATGGTCTGCACACAGAGTAGTGTCAGGTGACACATGCCTTTTCTATGTTTCTCATGCTCGTTCTGAGGATGTTTTCTGTTTTTGTTTTTTCTTTCCAAAACCAAGATACTGAGACTTTGTCTTATCAACGAATTTATGTATTCCTTTCAGAACAGCCAGCAGTTATACTATCTGGCTGAAGGTTAAGTTCCCTAATGTAAATGTAAACGTACACCTGGGGACAATGTCGATAAGTTAAATAAACCATTCTCCAACCCACTCCATCCCAATCAAGCTTCATGTATTACAATGACGCATGACAGGTTCAGAATATAATGTACCAGGTGATACAACACAAATAGCAGCAATGTGCAGATCTGATGCCATTCCGGCCAACCAATCATCTGCAAATGACTTCTGTTCCAAGAACAGAGTCTAAGGTTTTTCACCAAAACATAAGGAATAACAAGCAGTAATGCAGCACAGGTTGCAGTGCAGTTGATGAGGTTTTTTAGTGGATATCATCTTGGCAGTTCCACAGAGTATGAATCAATTGAAAGATAAAAGAATTTAAGTCGAGCTTCTCTCAACGGCACATGGGAGCTCCTGAAATCCTACATCATCAGTGCCACCATGGTCTTTGAAAAGCACAGTCAATCCATTCTGATCTCCCTGTAGCCAAAGAAGAAAAATTGAACATCTCTTATGGTACACAATCACAATCCAACAACAGTATCTATTTGAAGGAGCCATCCATCTTACAGGGAAAAAAACTCTTTTAAATCCGTCCCAGTACTTGCGGCCTTCCCGTCGCTTTCATAATCGCAGTGCATGCTCACTCAACGCCTATACTTGCTCTACTGCGTCCCTTGACCACACAGCGGCTTGCTCGGATGCATCAGATCATTATAATGATCATCAACATGATCATCAATTATACACAATCAAATGCGCCACCCCAAGCCCGTGTTACAGGTGCCCTCTCCTGCCCATCTCACTCCCTCACCACAATCACTCTGCTTCCGGGCTGCTTTGCAGCAGCCTCGACCTGAGCCTCATCCTTAGAAGACACCTCTCGAGGCGTGTACACTCCAGCATCCACAGTGAAGCAAACACTGGGGACCGCCTGTGGCTGCTGGCTGCTGCCGGCAGCTGAGGCTACAGAGTGTGCGGAGGGCAGCAGCACAACCTGTGCAGCAAGCAAGAGAGGGCAAGCAGGATGTGTCAATTATGCGGCGGACGCTTTGCGGGCAGCAGGCTCAAGCTCACAGGAAGAAACTGTCACTTAAAACCACAACTGCTAGGCAAGCAAGATAGAACTAGGGAAGATGATAGGGAAGATGGGCAGCAGACAAATTAATCTTTCTGTGCATGCACGAAGGAAAGCCGGCAGGCAAGCGCTCAGCCCTGCTGTACCAGGCCAACATAGGCAATTATGGAAAAATCATAACAGACTCAAGAAGCATGTGTTTTGTTACCCAGTTCACGAGGGTCACACCCCACGTACTCTGAATTGATTTTGTGCAGTCAGCCTGCCATCCAAGGAAAGCCATGCCCAGCAGCTTACTGCTGAGGACCACTCCAGTCTGACCTCAGGCTAAACCAGTACTCACCCGCTGCACACCGCCTAGCAGGTCCTCTCCATCGCTGCAGCGCAGCGCAAGCAACATGGGGCTTGCTGCCCCCTCGCTGACCTGGATCTTGCGCTCAGGAGAGAAGACAGTGTCTGCTGGAACCAGGTCGGAAGCAGACCCAGAGGCTGTACTGGCACCTGGGACCTGTGAGTGGGCAACAGCACAAAGAAGACTGCTTAACAACTGCTTGTTTTCAGTCAAACCAGGATGGAGTGCTCCAGCTTTCAAGTTCACAAGAAGCAGCTTTGGGGCACACATCCTGACACACACATCCTGACACACACACACACACACACACACACACACACACACACACAAACAAGCGTACTCTTCCATCCCAAGCAGCCTTACCTGTGGAGCAGTGAAGGTCACGACTGTGAAGGCAGACTCCATGGGACGCTTGAAGCGGAAGGCCAAGTGGCGCATGGCTAAAGCACGGCTGCAGCGCAGCGGAGTGATGTGCAATACCACCTGCATGGACACACGGTCACAGGGGAGGCTTGAAACACAACGAGACAACTGTGTAGAGGTACTGACCAGCAAGCCGGGGCATTTGCAGCCTCATCGCCTCATATGAGCTGCATACCCATGACAGGCAAGTAAGTTTGCAGCTGCACGCACATACCCACACCCACACTCACACACCTTGGTGCTGCTGGCAGAGGGCGTCGAGCTGGGGTTAATATCCAGGTCCTGAGGGGACACCACGCACTGAGCTCGCACACCGCTCATGCGCAGCTTGCGCCTGCAGTCAAGAGCAAGAGGGGGGCCAGGCACTTCAATGCAAACAAGTTTTACAATTTTGGCTGTCATACACTTCCAACTTTTTTTATGCCGAGCCTTTCAAATGACAAGCTCTGCGAATTGGTCCATCAGCATGATTGACTCTGGCATAGCCATAAGCACCAAGCAAATGGGCCAGCGAACATACTTGCTGTCTGGCTTCCAAAATTGGAGCAGAGCATCACGGGGACGGCAGCAGCAGTGACGCAGGCGTTAACAGACAGCATTTTACACAAATAATCCACACCACAGCCTCAACACGAGCACAAAATAACAGGACCTTCAATGTCAAGCCTCAAACAACCCTTCCATCAAATTCCAAGTGCTCCTTTTTATCTGATCTTCTCACTTCAAACATCTTCACTGCAAAGTTCTGGTACTGAAAATATTACGCTGTTGTGAGAGATATACAAGGAATTGCACGCATGCAAGGGCCATACACATTTAAAAGCTAAACCTATCACAGAGATTTTCACAGCTTCGCAAGTCCAAAAACCCAAACTACAAACAGGCCGCACACTAAAAAAAAAGAGGCTCCAATGCATTACAGGTAACTGTGTTCTTTCAACTCACTATATTTTGAGTCAGCGACAGAGCGTGCACGCAACCTTCCATCTTTTGCATCACCATTCTGTCACACACCTGAAGGCTCCTAGCAGCTGCAGTCCCACATCTGCCAATGACAAAGGCTGGCGCTGCGCCACAGCCTTAGTAGGGGTGGCGCTGGGGTTGTGCACAGCGCCAAGCACCTCCACCTACACAGAAAGTGAAGACAGCAGAGGCATTGAGACCATTGCGGTGCAGTCACACAAGAAACAGGAGCTCCCGCGTCCCTGCCGCCAAATGCCATTGCCCTTGCACACTTCACTTGTAAATGAAGTATGGATAAGATTATTGAGCACCACGTCCAGTGGCCAACACATGCATGGAGGGATCACACTGGATCTCTCCACACATGGCATGTTGGCATGGAGCAAGCTGGGATCCGGAAACCTTGAAAAGTAGGCATCATGGGGGACACATGCAAAAGCACCAGAATTGCTCGTCCCACACGCACCTCCACCATCAAGTGCAGAGGTGAGCTCTGGGGCGACAGCTTCATTGACACGCTGGTGGTAGCTGCCGGCTGGGTCTTGCTGTCCCCGGTGTCGCGCGCAATGGCGAGCTTGCCCCAGCCCACATCACTGTCAATGATGCGCTGCAGCACCTGTGTGTGAGAGTGGGCAAGAGTGGCAGAGGGGATGTGAGATGGCAAGCCTCATCATATTGATTTCATACATATATGAGAGAGAGAGAGAGAGAGAGAGAGAGAGACGTATATTATATGTAGATGTGTAGATAAGAGTGCACTGCTGACACTGTCTATTGAGCAAGCAGTGAAACAGGGAGTGCCAGAGCAAGGTCTGCTTGGCAGACATGCAATTTCTTGCCGACACTGATCAGGAGTGTATGAAAGTTAACGTGCACAGCCCTGCTTCCAAATATTCTTGTGGGCACGCTCAAACAGCCCCCCCTCCGCAGATCTGACTCCTCATTGCATCTTTGTGGGATCATAGTTGTCATGAAGCCACGAGCAGGAAAGCGAGCAGGATGCAGTTTAGGTGCCACAAGGGTCTGCGGAGAAGTAAATTTCCATGCTCACTCATGCTTGCTCACGCGTTCAAAAGCAGGGCTCAGCAACCCTTTTACCCCAGGCTTCATGGCAGCACATCAACCAAGCATCGGCATCATACCCACTGCTTGGTTGATACGCTGAATCTTGCCCCAAAACCTACGTCTGGCATTGTGCCTCACCTGCTGCACCACCCTGGAGTCCCAGCGGAAGTTGATGTGCTGCTCCCACTGCTCATCGCAGGTCAGCGTGGGCTTGTCCGCCTCTGCCCGCTGACCCTCTTGTGCATTGCTGTCCTTGTCCATGTTGGTGTGCCACACGAGTGAGCCAGCGTTGCACACAAAGAAGGCCAGGTCCTTCTCGTTCACGCCCTGTGCACAGCAAAAACAAACAAAAGCACGGCAGGCAACCACCAGTCAGGCCTGGAGTTATCCCAATTTGAGCAAACATAAACAGAAGAAAGAAGGAAGCAGACATGGAGTCACCCCAATCTGCAAAAGCCAAGGCGAGGTCAATCACAGCTACACCATTCCCCAACTCACCAGGTGTGATGAAAGGAAAAAAGGGGAGACTTTGCCAAGTAAAAGGCTGCATGCATGAAGGAGAGGTGCCCTGACTAGCAAGCTAGCAAGGTTCCCACCAATGGCCCCCAAACCTAACCTAGACAAAGCTAGTGTAGGAGTAAGCCAGAAACAGGGCTGGTGAAGGAGCTGCGTGGGACACATCAAGGCAACAATTATGGGTGCTTACAAACCCCTCACCTGCTGCTGCAGCACAGTGCGCGCATCCTTGCAGGTCCAGTTGCACATGATGCCCACACCCAGCTCGCCCTGAGGGCTGACGCCCGCAATCTTGCGCAGGAGGTTGCAGTGCGTAGAGTGGGAGCCGTTGGAGGTGCCCTTGGCCAGGCTGTCCTTAATGAGAGCAGCCGCCGCCTCCATGTCTGTCATGCTGTCCACGCACAGCACCATGAAGTGCCTGCACGAAGCAAGGGGCCGGGGCAAGGCCTCATCAGCAGTGGTGCATTACTTCAAGATCAGGCAAAGGCAAGGGCCAGGGCATGGCCTCATCAGCGGCGCGTAAATCCTAGATCAGACATGGGCTATGAACCAGGGACGCCAACACCAAAGCACATTTGGCAGCATGTTCACTCACAACGCGCCTCAGGGGGTCTCATTTGATTTCTAAGACCCATTCCATGATTGCGATTGTCCTTACTTCAGTCTATAGAAATAAGGAAGAACACTCACTCATGGCGCGCCTCAGGGGAGGGTGGAATGAGCTGGTTCGCCAGCCTGGAGAAACTGTCCTGGCCCTTGCTGGCCTCCCTGAGCTGGATGCTCCCATCGCCCCGCACACGCACAGCAGAGGAGGAGCGGGGCTTGTCATCAAGCTGCATGCGTTCGAGTCGATACATGAGGGCATGAGCAAAGTACAAAGTACAACGGCATGTGCTTGAGTGAGTACAGTGGCAAGAGGGTGTGACCATCATTGGGGCTGCTCATCAAGCTGTGTCTGCTTGAGCTACCATGGCATGTGTTGGAAGTGTGTAATATGGAAAAAGGGTGAGCACCAGCGGTTTTTACGACGCAAATGCGCACTCCCCTGCCATTCTCTTCCTTTAAAACATCAAGGCGCACACCCCTGATCTGCAGGTGAAGATCTTGCCTAAAGCACCCACCCCTGATCTGCAGGTGAAGATCTTGCCTAAAGCACTCACCCCTGATCCGCGGGTGGAGATCTGCAAGGTGCCTGAGCGGTATCGGTTGCCCCTCTGCCCTTCAGCCTCACTGCAGAAATATGCACCCGTTTCCACAACCACGTGGTTTCAGCAATTAGGCGCATTTGTCTCCATTTCAATGTTAGGAGGTTTCATGAGCATGCGATCAAACATGAAGAGGTGCAGAACAGCATTAGCCAGGCAGATACTTGACATTTTTTTGCTCTTTGGGTGAAATTAAATGGATCCACCTATGCTGTGTGCGTACCAAACACGTACACACACCTGGCAAGGTCCACGGTGGTGGCAGCCACTGGAGGCATTGAGCCTGCCCGCAGCATGGTGCTGGCGCAGCTGCGCTCCTTCTCCTCCTGAGAAACAACAACAGAGGAAACGCTGCATCAGGAACCTTGCTGCAGCTTTTGTGCGTGCAATCAGGCAAAATTTTGGTAGGCGCCCAGGCTGGAGAAAATTGGTCTACTGGGCAGAAGCGCGTTACATGACCAAGCCAAACAGGCACTCGCGACCCACTGTCAAAACAGGATTAGACCAGGGATTCAGCTGGAATCTCAGCATAGTGATAAAATCGCTCAGCACTAAAGAGGGCACAAATAGCAATGAATCTCGTGATAACACCATGCGGGAGACAAAACTCTGAAGTTACCACTAGGTTAATATCCACCTCAACAACAACAAAAAGCAGAATGAAGCAAAATACAGTGAGCTCAGCACAACAGCACAATCCACTGAAGCGCTGCAGTGGGTAAATATACCTGCTCTTTGGCTCCATAATTAACACCAGCTCCCACCATCCCCATCTTCCTTCCTTCCATTTTGCATCTCTTTTGTTCCACATCTGCTGTATATCTACAGCAGCTCGCTCTATTGCTCACCTCATCGCGAGCAGCTGCGGCGCCCTGGGAGGACTTCTCACTGCCACCTGTATGCAAGTGCTCCTGCTCCTTGCCCTGCACAGGAGATGTGTATTTTCAGTGCTCAGATTACTGCATTCTCTATTAAAATTAAAAATGCTTCACCTTGGTTAGCCTACAGCTGCCAGAACAACGCCAACCTTGACATGCACAACAAGCTGAGCATCGGATTTGGTTTACCATAGACAGGAAGCATTCCTCCAATTTGTGTGACAGCACTCACCTGAGGATTCATGATGTTGGTGACGGCATCTCCAATCACATCCACACTGTTAGCGTTCCTGCTGCCGGCAATGGTGCGCGCCAGGTTGCCTAGATCATCATAGGTCAAGGACAAGGTGCGCTGCATGTGGCGGTGATCGCCGCTGACAGGGCCTCCTGGAGCAAAGCCATGAAGCCTGCATGAACAAGTAACGCCGCCCAGAGATGTGTAGATGTGTGTGTGCGTGTACATGTGTGTGTGCGTGTGTGCGCGCGTGCACACAAGTGTGAAATGCACACATGGTCTAAGGTGAGCTTCTTAGCTTGGCCTCCACTTGCCACAGTGGGTGCGTGCCCTACCTAATGGTTCCTTCGCTCTGCGACGTGGCCTTTTGGTCCTCAATGGTGTGCAGGTAGCGGGCACAGTGGGAAGGCCAGCTGTAGGCTGTGATGTTGCGCCTGCAAAAGCAGATCAAAGTCGTGGGAAATGTTGAGGCAATCCACGGGTGTGAAAGGGGGGAGTTGGGAGCAACTACAGCGGTCAGAAGCCACTCAAGGAAATTCAGCAGCGGTTGCAATTGACGGATCCTTAGCCCTTGCCGTGACCCGTCTCACTCTTTCCAACAAGTCTGGCCAGAAGGGATGAGAACCAATCACAATTGCTGCTAAAGATCCTGCATCATGGCTGCCTCCTTGGCTATGATAGAAGCCAACCTGGGTGCACATCCCTGCATCCTCCCTGCACCTTGACTGACTGCTCTGCTGAAGATTCCATTCAGGCGGATATTCGCCATCATGGCAGCCAAGAGCACAAGCACACAGGCTCACCTGCCACTCTCACTGTACTGCTCCCAGGACTTGGCGCTGGTGATGATGGAGATCAGGGAGTCTCGAATGGCAGCCACGTCGGTGGGCTCCACCAGCACTCCATTGTGCCTGCAGGTTAGGCACATGAACACATGGAGTTGGTTGGAGGGTACGTTCTGAGGCAAACCAGACAGATCCTATCGACAGTGGTGCATCACACAGCCCTACCTGTCTGAAAGACAAGGAAAAAACAATTTGGGTAGTAAGGACACTCTTCACATCAATTAAGGTAAAGGAGGCACATGGACTCAAAGAGCTGCGGGTCCCCTGCCAGGAGAGGTCTGCCGTTTTTTCAAGCCAAGCAGGGTAGATGACATTGGCTTGCCCTGCAGGACCTGTGCTGAGCATGCTCTCCAGCACTCACAATGTTGCTACGATGTCCACAGGTCCTCCATGTGTGGTAGCGACAGTGGGCACACCATGGGCAGCAGCCTCAATAAGCGTCAAGCCAAAAGGCTCCTGCAGGGCACAGCAGCAACAGCAGCGTGGAATGCGGGTCAGCCAGCAACAACATAAAAGGTTGGGAGCAGCCTGAACGAGCGTCAAGCCAAAAGGTGCCTGCAGGGCACAGCAGCAGCAACAACACAAACATGGGATGTGGGTCACAAGTTTCTCGTATCAAATGCAGGCATCATGTGCTGGGGTTCTTTGGCTCGTTCGTGATAGAGAAGAGGATTATAGCACTTCCGTCTCAACCCAGGGATTTATCCATTAAGGACACAGCCATAACAAAACCTCCAAGCTTCTGGTGGATTTCCTTCACTTCAGGTTCTACCCACCTGCAGTGCTGGGTTTACAAAAACTCCATGTGTGGCAGCAGCCAACAGGTAGATGTCGGAGATGTCGCTCTGCAAGCAGCAAACAGGAGCACCAGAGCCTCATCAGCCGTCAAATCTTCCACAGCCTTGCCAGCTGGTTCTCATTATTTGAACGACATCAGGCGGAAGGAACTGTCCGCGCTGCCCAGTCGTTTGGGGCATGGAACGCTGCTAGTTCCAAGCACACAACCCGCCAACAAAAGGGCATAATCACCTGTGAGTGCTTCTTGGGGTACGCCACGGAACCATACAGATCATACGCATCAATGAGCTTCAGGACCTCATTCATGACGCGTGAGCTGCCTGGGGCCATGCCATCAATGACGTCGCGGTTGCCCTGCAAGCAGCAGCCCAGGACACATGCACACATGAGCGCACGCGATGCACACGACCAGCATGAACATTATTTACCACTGCTGTAGAGGAGAGGCAAATGGTCTACCACGGCCAGCATGAAAATTATTTACCACTGCTTGAGAGGAGTCACGTATGGTTCAGTGCATTCAAGAGGCACAGGAGCGTAGTGCTTAACTGATAGATGCAGCATCGGTAGGTACAGCACCTGTAGCTGTAGATGAGTACAGTACATCGGCACGCACCAAGACAAGGACCAAGTTGGCCAGATCACGAAGCACGCGGGAGGAGCCATACGCGCGCACAAGGGCGGTCACGTTCTTCTTGGCATCAGGGCGGCTCATGGCCAGGATCACAGGCTTGCCAGGGTGGCGCAGGAAGCGGCCGATCTGCATTGTCAGGCAGACCATGACAAACCAAGTCAGGTGTATACCATGTCAGCAGTGCAGCTTGAAGAATGACCAAATTGGAGGTGCGTCAGCAGTGCAGCTTGAAGGATGACCGAATTGGAGGTGCATGTAATAAGGGCATCCACTGCTCATGCTATGAGGTTCGCTCTCCCCAAATGGAAGAACATTCCAATGTGTCATCTTCCATCTCTTGACACACTGCTTGTGCACATGGTTATGCAAAACCGTGCACTCGTACGCATGCCAACACATAGGAATGCCCACTTGCCTGCTTCCAGATTGCTGGCTCATCCGGGCCAAACAGGGACTTGCCCAGGGCAGTGGGCGCCATCACATTTTGACGGCTGCTCTTCTCCTGCTGGCTGCCGCTTTGGCTGGTTGCGGAGGAAAGTGCGGTGCCTGAGCCAGAGGTCTTCATGTCACCACCCTTGGACTTGTCCAGCTGCCCCTTGGGAGACAGCTCCAGATCTGCAGTGAATGCCGGGCCATACAGTAGGAATGGGCTTCAGCTGGGAACTGCAGTGGACAGGGCCTCTGCAGTGAACGATCTCAGCTGCTCCACTACTCATTGAGTACAAACAAGGACAAACAGGAAGTCGAGTTTCTTCAAAGCAGAATGAAGGCTAAGCAGTTCATGTATGGTCCCCAGAGGTGTGGCAGGCAAAGTTGGAGCAGGTTGAGGCTTTCTTTACCACCAATGCTACAGGAACCCTTTTTTAACATTAATGCTCCAAAAAAATGCATTGCCACTTGACTCTAGTCATGCTGCCTGCCCCTCACAATCATCGAGTTCACACGCAAGCAAGTTCCTGCTTTCCTTGTGGAGGAGCACGGCTGACTGCAAGCCTGCTATGCCCTGCCCTGCCCTGACATCTCACCTCCCTCAAGGTTGGCTCGAGAGTTATGCCCTGAGATTGCCTCACGGTGGCCGTTGCTGCCGATGAATTCCCGGTAGTTCGGGCCCAGCACCATCTCCCAGGGGTCATTGGGCATGCTGACCTTCAAGTTTGAGAAATCCAGGCCTGAGCAAGCAGGGGTCCACATGAGTGTGAGCGAGGAGAGCCTCACCATACAAAGCCTATACCCACTGCATGGCTGCAGAGGGTACATTTGGAACCAAGCCAAAGGCATCCCCTTGCAGGACTCAAACTGTAGAGCAGTGCTGTCACAGTGTACGACCTCACACAGCAGCTGGAATCAACAGTAACGGCACCAGCATGAGCGTAGGACTCACCAGGTGGGATGACAGCCATGCGGGGCACATGGTAGCCACGGCATGGGCGCAGTTGCAGCGCGGCTGACAGCTGGTCGGAGTACCTGTGGACAGTGTGGTTTTCATGCACAGACTTCAAATAGTACAAGCACTAAAGTGTGGCTGTGTCTTGTAGTTGCACGACCATCAGGGTCAAACATAGACTTGTGTTCAGTCACCGAGAAGGAATGCTCTTGGGAATTTGCACAGCGTGCTTTGGACAAGGCAATAAATGCTGTCGGTGGCAGCACTTTCAGCGCCCACCCCCCCGAAAAGGCAACGCCAGCCCAAAAAAAAAGCCGTGTGCAAACAACCTTCAGCCAATGCCACCATTGTAGGGCTGGATCTGCAATCACTCTACACCTTGGAGGCCTGCTAGTGATCTTGCTCAGTGTGTCCCCCTAGGGGGACGCAGGAAATCTTTTCCATGCTCTTACAGCTGTCTTGTAAGAGCAGCCTCTACCATCCTGCCTGGCGCTTTTGCTGGCACGCCTTCCATGATTGAGAAGCTGTGGAAGACAGGTCCTCCTCCATACTGCTTCAACCCAATGCACTTGCTTTGAAGCCCTCTGAGGTGTGCATTCTAACTTTTCCCTCGTAACTGTGTAGTAACATCAGTAGACAGCAGAGACTCACCCGTCATAGGTGCCCCACTGCTCAGCCACCTCCTGCTGTGTGGAGGTGAACACGCAGCTCACTGCATCCAGCGCGCGCTCCTCTCCCTCAATGCGGCGGCTGATGCGGTAGGTGGCCTCCATTTCCTTGTAGTCAATGGTGCCTGTGCCAGAAAAGACCACCAACTTTCATTATGTAAATGGTACGAGTAAACATCTACTTAACTACAGACTGAAGACTGAAAAGAAAATCCAATTTGCAACAAGAGCTGGGGCTGTGCACGCACGCAGCACAGTACTAAGTACCTGACTTGAGCAGGTGCTCGCGCTTGTTGCGGCCCAGGGAGTGACCTGTCAGCACGCACTCCACGCCCAGTGTGTGCGCCATCAGTGCCGCCACTTCACCTGCAATCCCGCATAATTGCAGCAACCAAGCACTCATGATTCGTGAAACAGCTGAGCAGGGCACAGAGTCGAAGGTCCGCGGTGCCATTTGCTGTATATGAGGATGCAGTCAATGACCTTATTATTGCACAAGCATCTCACATCATTCTGTCTAGGACACAGAGCACACGTTCGTTTCGAAACACTACAGAAGCACCAGCACATCTCCTATGCACACCTTCAATGCAAGCCTGCCCCAAATTGCAACAGTTACTCTAAAACTGCAGCACTTACCTGCGTCAGCATAGTGCCCGTGGATGGTGTAGAGCTCGCAGGGGCCCTCCTTGCCTTCCTGCAGTTGTAGTAAAAGAGCATAAATAATCAATAAGTGGTTGCCTGGGCACAAGAAGGGGGAAGCTGGCGATGGTGGTGACCAATTATAGCACCGTCGCCCGCTTTGGTCCCTTCCTTGAGCACGACCGTAGGTGGTAGGTACAAAGCGCTGAGGGCCTGACCCATGGCTACAGATCGTCTGTCCTACAAATAAAGCAAGTTTATTCCAATACAATGCTGAGCAACTCATCCAAGCTCGCAAAAAGCTGAGGGGCAGAAGCTACACCTGCATGGAATTTCTGGACCCGCTCACCTGCAGCTTGGTCAAGGTATTGGTCGTGTGGGCGATGGCGTTGTCAGCAAACTCACGGATGTGAGGCCACAGGTCCTCCTTCCTGCAGGTTATTAGGACGTGCAACATGTTCGATCTGAGCAAAAGATAGCATTCTTGCCTCCAAAGATCTTCTCCCTTCAAGTTGCCTATAGGATGGGTTCAAAAAAGAAAAGCATGCAAAAGCGCGCTTAACCTTTTATTGCGCTTCCAGGCCCTGAAACATACTTTAACCAGGAAGTTGGCATACATGGATCTGACTGAAAAAAAGCATCTGATTCTGTGCGCCTGAATATGAACCCAGCACTCACTTGAGGTATACGTTTGTAGGGCCGCATGGCAAGCGGACGATGTACGCCCCACCCATGCCCCCATCTGCACCGCTCTCCACTGCAGGCTGGTTGCCCATGGGCGGCAGCTTCAAGGCCTCCTCAGGCTCGCCGTATGAGGCATCCACAGATGGGTCGCAGATGCGGCGAGTCAGCAGGTCCACACGTGCCACAGAGGGGATGCGGGCAAGGGCCTTGGCCAGCTCAACCACATACTTGATCTGCAAGGGAGAAATGAGGGCACATATTTTTTTCCTTGCAGATCAGGTTCTGCAAGGGGAAAAAAGGCACAGAAGGTAAGCCAGGGATGCAGGCCCCTGCCCTTTGCACAAGAGCACAACCTTGGATGTGTGCAGATGGCCGAGCAAACAAAACATTTGAGGGTTGAAGGAGTCCAAGCATGCCCTCTATAAAGACTGCATGTACCATCGTCACTTTTCCCACACTCAATTCATCCCAGCTTAAATGTGCTTTGAATGTGGGCACATGGATTATGCATTCTGTTCAGTGCTCCTTCAGGTAAAACAAGCACAGTTCCCACCTGACACCCACCCCCCAATGACACTCGCACTCTGCTTTGCAGACGTAGTTTCCTGTGCTCAGCAAAGCAGACAAAAATAGCATTGCTAAATTGCTGGACCTGATGCTCAGGAAGGCAAGAAGCACCACGGGCTGCAATTCATCTCCCAAGGAGCACACACAACATAGGCTGTATTTGAAAAAAAAGATGGAGGTGCTCTGACTTATGCCCCAAGAGAAGCAGCCCGCATAACTAGAGCACAAGTGAAGACCAGGTGCACCAACCTGTCCGCCAGTGTCAGGGTCGCGGCCCAGCTCCATACGCTCGCCCCTGACAAGCCCATGCAGGGAAATGAGCACGATGTACAGACGAGGGAAGCGCGACACAAGCAAAGGATCAGGCTGCATGGCATTAGTGCCAGAGGAAGGGGTGGCAGCATGCCTCACGCCATCCTGCACAATGTCGCTGCCAGACATGGAGCCTGCAAAAGGAAGGCACAGAGAAAGACCAGCAAAACTCAGTGTTGGCAACTAAGCACTTGGTAGAAGGGCGATCCATTTTATTGTTGAGGCTGTCATGGTCACAGCAACAAACCAACCAAGCGCAGCTGCTTGTGGCACATGCCCTGCGACTGAAAGCAATAGGGGGCAAGAACACTGCGGTACTTACTAAGGTTGCCTGTCATCTGGTCCAATGCTCTCTGGCTGGCGAATGGGCTGGCTGACTTAGCCTGGTCTGATGGCTTGGCTTTTGAGTAGACGCCCTCCCAAGACACGTCACTCTTGGCTTCTGGCACCTGGGAGGAAGCATTGAGCACCAAGGCATTCAACTTCCGTCCAGCACGAATATGCGTCAGTGCTACATCACTTGAATCACTAAGGAGGCTGTTGCAGCCTGATGCAGACTGAAATTTGCAAACCAGGAGAATAAGCCGACTCAGCTGCCGAAAATGGAAGGTGCCACACGAAGCCCAGCCTACATGGTCCTGCTCCCCTTACCTCTTCCTCTTGCAACGTGTCCATGCCACCTCCCTTGGCACCCTCTCCCTGGCGCTGAGCCTCAATAGCCTCGCGTTCCAAGGCATTCAGCTCGTCAATTGTCATGCGGGTGGTGGTGTCTGCCTCATGCTCGGTGAAAGCAGGTGGCACATAAGCCCCTTGCTCCTGTTGCAGGGGTTTAGGGTGAGGCTCATGAGTCAGAAGTCAGATGAACAACTCATGGGTCGCGGCAAAGACAGGGCTGAGCTGCGGAAGAGAAAGGCAAGATTTTAAAGGAAAATTGCTGAAACAGTAAGGACCTGTGCAAGCCAGCAAGGCAGCCTCAGCCTGATTCCATTCCTGGCAGGCTGAAATTGACTTGGAAAGCATACACCTACTTAGAGCATGGAACACGATTTTTCATCACAGGGACAGAAAACAGGAAAAAACGCAGGCAGTGAGAACACTCCCTACACCAATAAAAGAGAAGGAGACACATTTCATGAACGGAACATATCCTTCCACAATCACCCATTTCCACTGATCATGATAATAACACTTTCAATCAAGAGGTGTGTTGCTAGAGTTTATGTGGATCCAGATTCGACAACAGACCAGAGGACACGAGCGTCCTCTCACCTCATAATGGTGATACTTCTTTGCTTCCTTCACTCCAGCGTGGCGTCGTTTCAAGGCCCAGACACGCCAGATAAGCTGCTCCATGCGCACATCTCGTTCTGCAGCTCCTCCAGGGTGCCTAGAAATCTGCATCCACATTCCATTAAAGAGCCACCTTGAGGGCGTTGAGTGCATGCCAGCTTCTGTATGGGTGCACATGCTGTGCCGGAGCTGGCCTTGCGCAGACATGCTGTGTCACGCTGTTAGACTGCGAACTCTCGCTGCTTTCGCCCTGTGAATTCGCACCTTGCTCCAAGTGTTCCTGATGTTCTCCTCATTCAGGGAAAGGATCTGCAGGGGCGGGAAAGTTGATAGGGAGTGAGCGCAGGTAAGAGAGAGGCAACAAAAGGAGCACTGGACACTCGTGGCCTGAGGGGGCCTGAGCTATGACGCACAGGCACAGATCTGCTGAATGAATACATGCCATGCCCCGGGCGTTGCACACTGCACAGGAACCTGCATGGCTGCATCACGGCCTGGAAGGCTGTCTAACCCTGTCTACCCTGACTTGCCTGGTGCACATAGAACCTTGCTGTGACGCTTGAGTCCTCGTCGATCCTCAGCTTCCCCTCGGCCTCGTCCTCTTTGGGCGGGGCCTGCTCTACATGCTCCGCAGAAAGGCCGCCCTTGCTGAGCTGCACGCGATGGTGTCAGCAGGAAACCAAGGGGGGAGAGTGGTGAGTGTGGAGAAAACCCTGGAAAGGTCTTCACACACAGGAGTGGGTGCGGTTGGACCCCAAAAAAAGACAGATGCGCACATCGATGCTGAAGCGCGTATACCCAAGCGCTCATCGCTGCACACGGATGCTGACTACTGCAGCGTGCACGGGTGTCAAGGGTTCCCATCTTCCTCGATCCCCTGCTCTTCGTTTCCCTTCCCACCCACTTCTCACATCATCATAACCCTCCTGTGCTCCTCACCAGTGCCTCCAGGTACGACTCTATCCACTGGTTGTTTGCACTCGCGGCGGACATGCTCAGTCCCTCCACCTGTCCACAGCCTAACTCTGGTACAACTCCTCAACAGCCTCGGAGCCAGTCTTGCGATGGTGGAAAAACACGGGGGAGATTTAAAATCGGTTTATTCTTTTTTGAAATTTGCCCTGCTGTTTTTCATCTGAAGTACACCTGGAACGTTCAGGAAGAAGTAATTTACTACATTTCTGCAAGGTATTCCATTATCAATCGTTTGCAGGTTTTAACGTCAGGCTGCAGGTCCTAGTTCACAGGGAAGTGCCCATCACAGAGCAAGCACATCCCTGCCCAGCTGGCAGCCAGCACCAACTATTGCAGCCTTTTGCTAGTACCAGGGAGCAGCAGCACCTTCACCTGCTGGTGTCTCCATTTCTTGAAATCACCAGTCTGCTGCAACTTTCCGTGGAAGAACTTGTGCCCAGCTTGGCGGGCATCCGTTGAGAATCATCCTCAAGCAAAGGGTCTCATACATCCAAACAGGTGCTCAAACACAGGTAAACATAGAGGCTAAGGCCTGGGCTGGCAGGATAAGGAAATCGCTTCCTGCATTATGCTGTTCCCTCCTTCAGGGTCAGCAAGGAATCATGCTTCCCCGCCACTCCTGGATCCTACAAACATTATCGCTGTATGGAATACTGCAGCAAGAATCCGCCTAAATGAGAGCAACCCAACTTGGCTCACTGATTTAGCAAGAGGCATCCTTGAAGCTCGCAGGTGGAAAACAACCATCAGCAATGACCCAATTCTTTTTGCCAGACACCCAGGCATTGAGGCTGGTTTCAAAAAGTTTGAAAAGCTACCCTCTGACCAACAGCACACCCCTAAGAACATTGTCCAAAGCCAACAAGCCCTCTCGGCGCGAACTGCATCTTGGCCAGACCTGGTCCGAAAAGTCCAGGATTGAAAAGAGTGGGCATACACAGATGGCAGCCGCTGACAAGTGATAAGAGACAAGAGGAGGATTATATCATCCAAACAATGATAGTACCAATTATGTACAACTAAATGGAGCACAAATATTATTAGTATTGTAAGGGCTGAATTATTAGCTGCAATAGCAGCTGCCATTCTCCAGGGCCACTCCCGGGTGGGCCCACATCGCCACTGATAGCCTTTCTTCACTCCACCAAATCAGAAAGTAAACACTGTATCCAGAGCTTCACCGTCAGCATGTCCAAGGCCATATACTTAAAAAAATCATACAGCTTGTACGCAATTCACCTACACTTATTTATCACTACAAGGTCAAGTCTTACGCTGAAATTGCGGGTAACGAATATGCAGATGCCATTGCTAAACATCAGGCTATTCTGGGTGATGACACCCCTGCAGGCGCAACCTTCCCCTGCGTCAACCTTGAAGAAAATTCTTTCCATGACACCACTTGGCTTCAAGTTGCCTTTGAGGATGGTGCCCGCACCCATGCCAGTACATCAGAACGCCCCAACTCACCTGCCCTAAAGTCTAAACATTTCCAACCTTCAGGATGCTCGGAGGACGCACGTGCATTTAGGACATAGACTAAAAAAGGCTAACACTAAGACAGGATACTACTCTTATAACCAAAGTCTATTTCCCACAGTCCATAAAAAGGTCAGCAATGCCTTCTGAGCCATGCCAACACTTCCTTTCTCAATAGAACAAAACATTTTTAACTACTGCCTAGGTACTCTCTTCGATCAAAAGCACGCAGTACGCTTTAAATTTTCCACTTGTATACATGCCCCCATTGTGGGGAGATAGACAGTGCCCTTCACATTCTTTCAGGATGTAACCATTCCACCATGTCACATATAGTAACTGAGCGCCATAATATTGCTAGCAAAATCCTCCTTTAAGCTACCAGCAAGGACCCCCTTGGGGCAGGCCTTGCCTCCATGGACATTGGCAGCGCAGATCGCCTCGCCTTGCAGAACCTGCAGATCCCTGAACACTCAACAAACCCTCCCTAAGTTTATTTTCCCTCACCATCTCCCTGACAAACAAAGGCTCGCTTCCATATTGCCTTGACGTTTTTTTAGTTGTTCTAATGGAAAGAGTGCCAAGGACCAATTCCAGGTATCTGTTGAGAAGTAGAGGGGGCCACGGGGGGAGCAGGGAGCACTCAGCGCCAGCCACAGCCACTCCACCTATTTTCAAGGTCTGTCACCCTAGTCAGCTCCATCCAAAACAAAGGCACGTCCACCTTGTGGAAGTCAAACACTGCGAAGACACCCGGCCCAAGAATCAGCTGGAGGCATCCAAGCAGCAGCACCACAATCTATGTCGCTATCTTTCAGGGGCTCAGCTCAAGTCACCCTCCATACCATTCTGTTAGGTGTGGGCGGGGTCATCTACAGCCCAAACACTTTGGAGCCCCTTTAAGAGACTGTCAAGACCATGGTCTTGACAGTCATACAGCCATCAAGATTGCTCTGAAGCTTCATGCTCATTCTGTCCAGTGCGCTTATAAACATGTGAGCACCCAACACACTCTTGAGAAGACTTCTTTCAACACTCAGACACGGGCTACTGCTAATAACCCTCCTGGTCCCGATTGGTTTTCTTTTGCTTCTCTTGGTGAAGGGGATACACGGTGCCTCGGCCCTAGGCATCCTCTTTTCCTTAATTGATGTGGGGATTGTTTTCACAGCCTGCGTAGTTTTTTCTTTTCTTTTCCTGCATTCTCTGTTTGAAATGCTTGTCTGGGTTGCAGTACGTCTGGGTCGTTTTTGAGAAAAAGTTGCCCAGACTCCCTGCAGTGGCACCTGTGCCTCTTCTGCCCCTGCAGCCTTGACTGCCGGCAGTGCCAGCCACTCATGCTTTGTGTGCATCAGGGGCCTAGCCTCCAACGTGGTGCTTGCTGGTGTCCATGAGGGTCAGGAAATTTTTGGAACTTCGGAATGAGGGCACAAGCAAAGGAGGTTGTAGCAAATGTTCTTGGCTGCATCAGTACCTTCGTCGGGCATCTCATAAGGGGAAGTTTGTTCCTTACACTTCCTCCTGGTGTGGGCGGGGTCAATCAACTCTGTCTTTAACGACAATCTGTGCTGGGGCTCTTATCTGCAGGGGGCTGCCAAATTTTTGCAAAAGCTTCAAGTTCACAAAGGTTACAGACACGAAAGGCCTCCAGTCAAAACGGCTGACTGCTAGTTTTTTGCATAAAAGCCCCGCGCCTTTCCTTCTTAGTTCGGGCACAGGCTTTCTACTGCTGTTCATGAATTGAAAGCAACAAGAACTTGCAAATTTCGGGGGCGGGGGATGCGGACAATTTACTGGGTTCCTATTTGTTCTTTGCTTCTTTCTGATGAAGGAGGTTCATGACTCTCCAGCCACTGTCATGGGACCCTCCCAGTAGTTGCACGAGGTGTTTCGCTGCTTTGGGCTGCACTGTCCTTCCTTGTGCTTAAATATTTAGGGCAGGAAAATAGTGGCACTGCAAGCCCTCAGGCTTTGTTGTAATTTTGGTTAGCCTTCAAGCTAGCAGCCCAGCAAGAATAAGTGCTCTCGTAAGCCAATAACATCATGTTGTATCTGCTCAACGCAAAGAAGGCAGATTCTGCTGCAGGAGATCACACAACAGAACATTGAATACACACGTGTTTCCTTCATGGTCCATTAGAGGAAAAGCAAGCACGGATAAGATTAAGAGACCAAGGAACGGTTGGGCTTTTTGAAGAGTATGGAATAAGGGTTGGTGCAGGTTCAAGGGTTACAAGGGGGTGGCCTACAGCCCGAGGCTCTGGCTGATCGGCTGCTGGTGAAACATTCTCAACCAGCATCAAAAATTGAAATCAACTCTGACAAAAATTTTGAAAATCTATCAGAGGGGTCTATCTGAGCAAATCCCCAAATATGCTCCTTTTTTGCATTTTAAGCGCGCCCACTCACAGCCACTTAAGAAAAGAAAAACTACGTAGGCAGAGGAAACTCTCCCTACATCAATTAAGGAAAAGGAGACACATTGGCTCAAAAGAGCCGTGAGTCCCCTCCACCACGAAGACTACAAAAAGAATATCCTAATGGGGATCTGGAGGGTTATTGAAAGCACCCGGCTCCATAACCTGGCTGCAAGAAGTATTTTTGCTTTCAATAGCACGCCTAGTGGTAACAAGCTTGTTGGCATACATGACAGAATGGGCATGAAGTTTGCGAGAAAGTTTATTGGCGGGTTGGTGGTCAAGTCCCAGTTGTTTAAACGGGTTGAGGGTGTGCTCAGTGTAGCAGGTCCCACCAACACCCAAAAGGATGGTGTGGAGAGTCACAACTTTTGCATTAATGAGTTTGCAGAGGTCTGCATGCTGCCCCTGTGCCGCCTCCAACTGCTGTCCAGGCCTCGTGTCTTCACAGTACTTGATTTCGATCAAGTGCACATGCCACTTAATCTGGTTGGGACAATTTTTGCTCTAAAGTGTAGCTGGCGTTACAAGCTACCAGAGCATATGCTCAGATTTGTGTAAGTTACCTAATGTGCTTAGATAGACTGGGCTAAAGCTCAATGGGGTGCGTAAACCCTAATTCAGTACTTTTTGGTTGAAATCGCCACATAACACCAACCACTGGGTCTTCGCACCTCATTTTTTTTGCAGTGATATTGTTTTGGTACAAGGACCCCAAACCATACAAAAAACAATTTGGTGCAGTGGGTGGTCAGATATGATGTTTTGGTGGTGAAAACTAGAATTCACGCCACGGTTGATTAGGTACGTGTCCCGTGACTGGACAAGAACATATTCCAGTGCTACAGAAAGCTACCAGAGGAAGTTAGTTTACAAAATGCCCAGTTACGGGACACACACGCAAGAGAGCATGCAAAAAACACCTGATTTTGGGCCTCATATAAACCCCTCTGAAATTTTATACGAGTTTTGATTTAGGAAAGCATTGATCTCAGGATCAGTTATTATGTGAAAGCTTGCCAAGGAAGGAATTCAGTCTGTGATTGGAAGCCGGGCAAAAGTATGTAAAGGCTTGAAAAGGTCCTTGTATTTTCTTCACAGCTCACACACACCTCAAAGCAATTGCAATAGAAGAGAGGATGGGTCTCGTCTTGGACTTCAGCACACTCACACTCATCACAAACATTTGAACCACCCAGCCATTTATAGGATTATTTAGGATTATTTATAGGAGGAAAGATATAGGACAACCTTCAAGCAGTGGGCACGAAGTCTAAACTTACACACTTTCTTCATGACTTGCTTTTCCAAAATCCATGAAAAGATCTGATAGGATACAAAAGGAAGTGTGTGCCGTGTGATTCCATGGTTTTCCGCACCAATGATGGCAAGTCAATGCTTTCCTGTTCACCTCTCGCAGAGATGACTGAGGGCATCCGCTTACCTCCAAACCTTCTGCTGTCTGTACCTCAAACTCCCCATAAAATCCTGCACGGGAATCTTGAAAGCACTCAGCATTTTCTGTTTGAACACGTCCTCATTCTGCATGCCACTAAGTACCCTAGACACATGTGCAGACCAAATAGACGCATCCCTATCAGCAAGGTGTAAGTCCGCTTTCAGTACTTTACGTAATGCCTCACTGTTGGAATCAAGCATACTGTCAAAAAACTTGACAGTAGCCCTAAACCAATAAAGCTGCAAAGGCTCTTGGCTACACTCCCTCAGTACTGGCCAGTCTGTGGCACAGCTCTTCACACCTAGAAAACGTCTCAAGGAGCATAAGTGCCTTCTTTGCTATTGGCTCTTGAACTCACTGCCTTCTCGTAAGTTTTCTCTACCCCACACTTGGCATGCATACATCCCAGCCGAAATGCCATACACCTTAGAGAGCCAAATCAGAGCATGCGGCCTATTCCTTAGATCACGTTAATGCACAAACTCCTTAGTCCTTTGCTGGGCAGCCATGTGAGGCCGCACTGCATGCTCCTCAGAAACCTTCAGATTCATCATGATGTGCTTGTCCACAAGCATACCGAGGTATCTAAACTGCTCTTTCTCTGGAAGAGCCACATTTCCATACATGAAAGTAGGCAGGGAAGAACGCGACCTACCATTCAAATGCATGACCCCTGACTTTGATGTATTGACAGTCAGCCCTTTTCTCATTGCGTATGCCCGCAACCTATTCAACAAAACTTGCATTTTACCCGGGTCATTAGTAGTTCAACTCAAATTATGTGCATATAGCATGTACAAAACGCCATTCACTCCATCACCTTTCATAGCACCTTTTATCCCTTCACTGATATCTGCCCATGTCATTGATGTATAGAGAAGAAGGAGAGGTCACAGAGGACAACCTTGTTTAAGTCCATTAGCTGGATGCACTCGAGCCCTTTTTTCCCCACCAACCAGAACATATTAATCATCATGATTATCGATGTTATTAGCATTTCCTTAATTGCATTGAAAAGTGGTGCAGGCATGGCAATGTGTTGCAAATGGTCCCAAAGTTGCAGTTGAGGCACAATGTCGTATGCTTGAGAGAAGTCAGTAAAGGCAGCAAGCAGCCTAGGTGATTGCTGCGGTTTGAGCTTTTTTGCAGCATGTTTTGAGTTCCTTGAAATGAAGAGGGGATGCAGTGTGGTCCTACCTGGGTAAAAACCAAATTGGGTGTCAGGAACCTTGTTTTTCTGAACACGCTAATCAGTCACCAAGTCTTTAGGCACATTGGCAAATGTGCGATACATCACACCACTAACAGCAATCATCCTGTAGTTCCCAGGAATTGATGCACCTCCTTTTTTATAAAGGGGGCTCACTTTGCTACCTTCCAATATGCATGGATCCAAGCTTCACTAAAAAAAACTTTAGACATGCGCGCTATCCGATGCACCAGCACATTCACATAATCCACTGAACGGCCACGCTCAATGGGAAGACAAGCATACTTTAGGAAGGGGATTGGAATGCTGTCCAAACCAGGTGAAGCACCTGCACTCAGCTTCTTGGAGTGGGATGTAACTACTCCTTCCAAAATAGCAGTGCTAGGAATATCCAAGTAGTCAGGTTTAGGAACCCATCCAGGTTCAGCACCTTGTCGCAAGGGCACCTCAAGGGGCGCATGATCCCTACCTTGAGACACAGCCATATCTCTTGCTGACAAGCGAGCACCTCCTGAAGTCCTGGCCGCATACTCACACCTTTCTTGTATTGGCACTGTTCAACAGGGCCAAGTTGGTTGTGCTCAAAAGTGACTAAGCAAATGTTGGTTCAATGCCGTTGTTCGAATTGGAGTAGTATGAGAGCTCTGCCTCTTCCGTAACATGGCATGAATCTGAGGGTCCTCTTCAACAACCCCTTCAGAATAAGAGCACACTGCTGCCTCTTATAAAGAAAGGAAAGAAAAGAAAAAGTACGTAGGCACTGCCTACTAGGCAGTGAACACCCCCTACATCAATTAAGGAAAGGGGGCCACATCGGTGCACAGACCGTAGGATTTAAAAGAAAAAAAGAAAGCTACGTAGGCAGAGGAAAAACTCTCCCTACATCAATTAAGGAAAAAGAGACACATTGGCTCAAAGAGCAGTGAGTCTCCCTCACCAGAAGATGAAAGGGGAATTAGTGTGGATCGGGTGGGTTTCTGGCAGCACGCTGCTCCAGGGCACCAGTGTTATGGTGAGTGTTTTTGATTTCAATGGCACTTCTGGTAGAGGTAAGTTTGTGCGCAAATTGTACAGAATGGGCATGGACTTGTTTTGCAAGTGTTTCAGATCTCTGTGAGTCAATCCCTGTTTTTTTATTAATTGATCAAGGGTATGGGCAGTGTAGATAGTCCCACCCACACCCAGGAGGATTGAGTGGATAGTAATCTCTGCACCTTGAAGTTGTTTGCACAGTTCGCTGTGTTGTTGCTGTGAGGCTTTGAGCTGGGCACTAGGCCTCGTATCTTCACAGTATTTGATTTCTATCAAGTGGATATGGCGGGCTGGAGTTGTGCTCCTCCCCAATCGCGCAGTACCCGGTGTGAGGGTGGAGTGGGTGGTCTGTTTGGGTTAGTTGGGTGGGGAGTGACCAAGATTGCATCAGGGCGGCTGGAGTTGCGTCTGGTTCGAATAGGAACCATGGGTTTAAAGAGGTAGGAAGGTACAGCACGATTAGAGATTTGCTCAGGGACTTGCTGGTTGTGCTGGGCCAAACGGGTTGTGTTGCCCGCATCCCATCCACTGCAAAGTTCAGACTGAGAGAAGCACGGCAGGCGGAGAAAGAAGACAGGTCCAGCAACGTGAAAGAAGGAAGCACCTGCACCCAACTCCTTGAAGTGGGACCCGACCATTCTTTCCAAAATTGTAGTGTTAGGAATTTCAGAGCATTTGGGTCCGGGAACCCACACAGATTCAGCTCCTCGTCTCAAGAGCACCTCTGGGGCGCGTGGTTTCTACCTAGAGGCACAGCCATATCTCTCGCTGACAAACGAGTACGTCCTAAATTCCTAGCCGTATGCTCACGCCTATCCTGTTGTGGCACTCTTGGTTGTGCTCAAAAGTGACTGTTCAAATGCTGGTTCCATACTGTTGTTGGAACTGGAGAGATCGTCATGATGTGTGAGGTCATAACATAGTACGAACCTGAGGGTCCTTCTTAAACAACCTAGCCAGGAAAAGTGTATGTTGCTGCCTCTTATGACAGCGCTTTGTTGCACGATTACACCCCGCACTTTCCTGCCTCAAAAACTGGCATTCTTTGCTTCACCTCGTTTCACTGCCTCAATAAACATTTTGCGCTTCAACCTACATTGTTCATCAAACCATACAGGGCTCACAGGTACTTTCTGCTTCTTAGCACGCACAAAAGAACACTTTGCCAAGGATGTCATGCCAACAGCCCTAATACTTGCAACCTGAACGATAAGCGAACGAGCGCAAAAAGCAAGTTTATCATCATCACCAGCTGATTCCGCTTCTTGGAACTGATCCAGGAGTTCTACATTGTTGACTAATTGCTCTGTATAAGCAGAGCCTTCTCCTGATTCCATTGCGAAATCAGCTTGCTGTCACAACCCTGCCTTACACACATGGTTCCTTTCTGTCTCTGTATCCATGCTTCGTGTACAGTTACCCATTGGTGCAGATTCACCCTCTTCAGTACCGGAAGGTGCAAGAGTTGCTTTTATATTTTGTTCTTGTTCTTTAGCTCGGACTGGTTTAGTTACAGGCACCTTTTTCGCTTTAGCTAAGCTGGCTACACAGGCAGGTACAAGGGTTACAAGGGAAAAAAGGCAGGTACAGCTATGTTACTCTTTCCTTTTGTTTCCTAGAGTTGCTGTCGCATGCAAAGGTAGAGTGGACAGCATGCTCAAAATACGATGTGCAACTTCATTTTCACGGACGGGATGGCGCCTGCATGTCCCCGTGTGCCATGCGCACGTGCACATACACAGCTATCCCTGCACATGCAGCTGTCTTGGTTTGGTTGGGGATGGCATTCAGAGAACCCAAGGAATATGCTATGGCACCTATGAGCTCTCAGCTTAAGGCTGCATGCAGTGGCCAGGTCCAGGAATGGGTAGGCAGATGATTCAGGCTGTAGAGCATGAATGCAATGGGAAAGGACGGGTGAAGTGCAGTAATCAAGGTGGATGACACATAGGGGCATTGCTCGGGCAGCGGCAGGCAGGCAGGCTAGGAGCTTTTTCATACCGAAGGGCGCATGACGGCGTGAACATGTCTGATGCGGAGATGCGGATGGATGCATAATGGGGACAGGCCAGCCTCTCCACACGTACAGGTTAGCTGCCGGTTCTCCCCGGCCGCGCAGACAAGCATGGGCCTTAACCGCGGGTGTGCGTGTGCGCTCGGTTTTTGCGTAGGTCAGACAGGGCAAGATGGCCTCAAGTAACAAGGTTGGATGGGCGACCATCTGTAAGCCAGGCGGCATTCTATCCCGTTCATCATGTGCAAAAACCGAGGGGCACTTGCGCACCCCATGGAAGGATAAAGGCACGAGCAAGGGCGCTGGCTTTATAGCGGGAGTCGGTTTGGTGGCGGTTGGGGATCTTAAGTGAGGTGCCTTCTTGTCTTCCTCGAAATGGGAGAGCCTATTAATATCAAGGCTAAGCATGGTCCTCTCAAATGGTCCTCTCAAATGGTGAACCAATCAGCGGACGGGGTGGGCAGGGATCAGAGCAAGCCATGTTGGCCAAAGTCATGAGCATGACGCTCAACCCTATTTTTGGTGCGGGCCTCTTGAGTAGGCTTATCGCTTCAGGGTATATCTTAAATATGAGCGTTGTTTCTAGTTTGTTGAGCATTTCACAAGCTCAGTTTGCCGGTTTAGCCTCCAAGTTAAAGCATTGGCCTGATGCAAAAAAGAGCTGCCGAAGTCATCCTCAGGGAAGCCTGGCATGGACACCGGCTGCCTACTTAAATCATGATACCATTTCCAGTAGAACACTGTTCAAAGCATTGCCAGTTTGCTGCTGCAGCTGGGCATGGCTTTCCTTGATTGAAAGATTGACAGTACTGTCAGATTGACGTTACTGTCAATAGTGCTGACTCTGCTTGTTGAAGGTCTGGAAATCCAGTCTTTCAGCTATCATCCTGCTCTCTTCCTCGTTACTGGGCCTGTCTTCTTTCTCTGCCTGCCGTACTTTTCTCAGTCTGCACTTCGTGGTGGGGTGGTCATACGGTCTGTGCACCAATGTGGCCCCCTTTATTGATGTGGGAGTGTTTTCACTGCCTACATACTACGTGAAACTTTTGTTTTGTTTGCCTACCATTCACCACCTACTGTTTAAAATGTTTCCTGCATCAGGACAACAAGCTTTACCTTTTCTTACAGACTTTTTCTTTTTTATGAGCAGGTTAGCAGTCAGTCGTTTTGACTGGAGGCCTTCTTTTTCCTGTAACATGTAACCTGTTCTAATCATTGAGTATTGAGTACCCTGTACCTGTTCTAAGCATCGAGTATTGAGTATCGGGCACTCTCACTTGCACTAAGACTTCAAGTTATTGCCATCCTACAAGGGTTACAAGGGTCACAAGGGAAAAAGGCCTCAGTCAAGACGTTTGACTGCTAGCCTGTTCATAAATGCACATGAGATAAAAAAGAAAAAAAGAAGTTTTTTGTTACCCTGGTTTAGAAAACATTAAGGTTAGCATTGCCACCCTACTAGTCGTGCAATGGCCTCTATGTATTAGTGTACGTAGCAGTCTTTCTCGCAAATGCTGGACAGAATGTTTGGCTGCATGCACAGGCTTAGACAGGTGCAACACGTTTACTCATTGTGTTCAGTCTGGGCAACCTATAGTCGTGAGGGAGTCTGTTGTTGACTTGAGAAAAAGGCTGCGAGGTGTGTGGAATGCTGCCTTGGCAGAACATGGTGAACATATGAACAAATAAGCTAAGCACAATCACTGGGTGGCACTGCCTTTGAAACTGTTATCTGCTCATGGCGCGACTTTTTCTGTCTCTAGGTATTTGTATGTTGATTTAGGCAAGCACATGCTGGGAAACACAGCGCGTTTTCGTTGTTTGTTGCAGACATGCCCACATCTTGAGGGTTGAATCATCACTTTGGCAGGATCATACATCTGAACGTGATAGGTGCGACCAAGGAGGGCTTCAAGAAGAAAAAATGCCGTGTTCTTTTGTTTTTACGATCCTACGTGTTTTCTTACAAGGACTTATGAGCACCTGTTCTCTGACTTCCCTTCTACATTACATTACATTACATTACATTAGGAACCTAACCTTCAGCCAGATAGTTTGATAGTTTGGCTGCTCAGTGTTATGAAAAAAATTCATAAATTCGTTGATAGAACGACATGTTTCACTATCTTGGTTTTGGGAAACCACAAAAGACATCCTTAGAACGAGCTTGAGAAAAATAGAAAGGGCCTGTGTCATCTAACACTACTCTGTGTGCAAGCCATGCAGCAAAAAGATGCGCAAATTTTCTCCTAAGTCAACATAAGAAGTTGCAAGAGCAGCAGAAGATAGCATGTTTTTCATCTTGTAACTCAACTGAGCCACACAAATCAAAGAGAGGTGAATGCCCTTGCCAAAGAGAAGACTCAACTCTCAACTTGTGAGCATGCAATCTGAAGCATGCAATTTCCCGCTGCATGTGCCTCCCTAAAAGATACCTAGGAACATGGAGGGGCTTGCCAAAAGCAGAATCGTGCCTGAATGGAAGTGCCACCCAGTTGTAGTACTTGGCTAATTTGTTAGGATGTCCATCATACTCAGCCATCAGGCCTCAGTTGGCCACACACTCCTATGCCTCTTCCTTAAATCAACCACAAAGTCCTCAATGTGAATTGGCTGGCCTGAGTAAACGCATTATGCAAAACTGTTCCGTCTGACTTCCCTTCTACTCTCATTTTTTTGGACGAGTCGGGCATTTTTTACTATTCCCATGCAAGGATGTCTTTCATTCCTTGCAGAAAGAAAAGAAAAAGAAAAGAAAAAATACGTAGGCAGTGAAACACACCCTACATCAATCAAGGAAAGGGGGCCACATTGGTGCACAAACCGTATGACCCACCCACCACGAAGTTCAGACTGAGAGAAGCACGGCAGGCAGAGAAAGAAGACAGGTCCAGCAACGAGAAAAGAAAGCAGGATGATAGCTGAAAGACTGGAGTTCCAGACCTTCAACAACAGAACCAAACTAATGAGATATCGTTTTATTTCCGAACTCATGGATATTTTGTGTGTGCTTTGAACAGTTGAGCAGGCCGAGCAGTCAAAGTACCTGGCTGAAGGTCAAGTCCCATTGTAAATCCATTGTATTAGTGTATGAGAAGAAAAGGAAACGCCAGCATGAAAACTGAACGCCACAATATTGCAGGAAGAATGATCACCAAAGCTCTTAGCAAAAGCCCTTGGGGAGCAGGTTTGGTTAACACGGACATAGGAAATGATGATAGGTTGGCGCAGCACAACCTCCAAATCCCTGCACATGCATCTAATAGAATTATCCCCCCTCACCTCTTTCCACGTAATTTTCCCAAGAGATCTAGACTCACATCTAGTCGTCCAGATGCTATACTGATTACTCCTTACCAAGCCAAACCCACTTCTTCTTCTCCTTCTTCCTCCTGTTCACACTATGCGTTACGCAGCAGACACCCAACACAGAGGATCAGTGGCTCTAACCGCGTGCTACAACCCCACCAATTAAATGTCAACCAGCGCTATGTACACTTGATCGAAATCAAGTATTGTGAAGATACAAGGCCTGGACAACAGTTGGAGGCGGCACAGCGGCAGCACACAGACCTCTGCAGACTTATTTCTGCTAAAGCTGTTACCCTGCACACCATCCTTCTGGGTGTTGGTGGTATGTGGTATGTGGTAATATGTAATATGTGGTAATATGTGGTATGTGGTAATATGTAATATGTGGTAATATGTGGTAATATGTGGTAATATGTGGTAATATGTGGTATGTGGTAATATTCCATTAACACTTTTTGTTCTGAAGTTTTGTGGTGGAGGGGACTCACGGCTCTTTGGAGCCAATGTGTCTCCTTTTCCTTAATTGATGTAGGGAGAGTCTTCTCTGCCTACGTAGTTTTTCTTTTTCTTTTCTTTCTAAGAAAAGGAAAATGCATAGGCAGCCTGCCTATGAGAGGAAACTCTACCTACATCTGAGGTCCATCTAAGAGCCGAGCCATGTGTAGGCCAGATCTGTCAGGGTACCTGGGGCCTGACAGTCTCTTGTAGGGTGTCTGGAGTCTCAAGACAACCATTTGCAGAATGCTCAAACGATGTAATGCACCTGATGTCTCACGCTTTCATGTGCACGTATCATGCAAGATTGGGCGGTTGCTGCGTTGAAAAATTGCAGTGCATTCATGACCAGTGGAGCCAAGAATTGATGCACAACGTGTGCTCTGAAAGCATATTATGAACATATGTGACATGGCCTTTACTCCATTTTCAGAGTAATGCTGCTCTCCACTCCTCTGAACATCATGATGATCATGTGGGAACACGGAAGTGCATTTTCTAGAACCTGATATTTCCTGCATCCTGATATAGTGCGAGTGGATACAATTTTCATGCTTGTTTCAAATGAATTCGTTGTTTCAAATGACAGTGTGACTCAAGAATAATAAGTGTTAAATAAAATAGTTTATTTAGCACTTGGCACTTCTGAACTCAGCTCAAGGACTTGTTTCCTTCTCCAGTTGACACAATTGTTCACAAGTTTGGTTTGGTCTGGTTAGCTAATTCCCATGTATCCAACCTTCTATACGCTGATGACCTATGCTTAACCTCCAACTCGCCAAATAATCTTCAGGCCATGCTTAACCGTCTCAAGGCTTAAGCCCGTCGGAAATTCCTGACAGTCAATTCCAAAAAATCTGTTATCATCTGTTTTAACTCCAAGACTGAGAGAAATAGTCGCTATAGCCATAGGTCACCTAGGTTATGCCTTAGGTGGCTTAGGTGGCTCATAGTTTTGGCCCCTAACCCCCTAACCCTAACCCTAACCTAACCCTACCCTAAACCTAACCTAACCCTAAACCCTAACCTAACCCTACCCTAAAATTATGAGTCACCTAAGCCACCTAAGGCATAACCTAGGTGACCTATAGGTATAGCGACTATAATTGAAGACTGATAACTTGCCTCCCCTTTTTTAATGATGGTGAGGTCTTGCCTTACTCAAATACCTTTCGCTACCCGGGAATGCAGTTTGACAAACACATTAATCTGCACAATGCTGCTGAGGAAGCTCTCAAACCCTGCCTGGCAGGCATGGCTCGCGTGCGTACTTTTGCCCATCAACACCAGATTACACATCGCTTACATGCCTACTTATGGCTCTTCAAGACGTATGTTATACCAGCAGGAATGTATGCAAGTCAGATCTGGGCCACTGCATATCTTCAACAGGGGACAGAGATGGATGATTGCATCCAGAAATGGCTTCTGAGATTCTTGAGATCCATGCTGGGTGTACGAACATCAACTCCTTCCTGGAGTGTCCTCCGTGAGTGTGGAATCGAACCTATTTAATTCAACTGGTTCAGAGCCCGTGCACGCTTTTATAATTCTCTCATCCATTGCAACAGCGCTCTACTTCACAAGTTTTTTAATGCGGACATCTCCCTCAGCCCCAGGAATTCCTCCTGCTGGACATCCCATCTGTTGTCTGCCATGAATGGCTTACCTCATGCTCATCATTTTCAGCAAACGATACGCTCTGCTGATCCTTTGGACTTGAGTCAGATTGTTGTGGATTTCAGGTCTCGCCATTTAGCATATTGGAGACAATTTTCTGGTTACAACCCACGAGACATAAACAGCGGTGGTGGAGGGGGCTCACGGCTCTTTTGAGCCAATGTGTCTCCTTTTCCTTAATTGATGTAGGGAGAGTTTCCTCTGCCTACGTAGTTTTTCTTTTCTTTCAGCAAAAAAATTACTTATCATCACTGGTGTTGTCTCCCAACCAAGCCTGCACACGTTACATATTCCCCTTATATTCTGCCCAAATATTTCTACTTGGATTTACCCAAACATATTGTCCGCAGTGCGGCTGGATTTCGCCTTCGTGTCCATACCTTGAAAGTCAAGCAGGCCACATGGGATGATGCTATTTCCCCTGCCTGTGATCTATGTGATGCCCAAGATGATGTGCAGGATGAGCAACACGTTCTTTTCAAATGCAATCATCCCCATGTTTGTTCTCTTCGGCTTAAATATGCTCCCTTATTTTCTGGTCCTCTCCTCTCTTTATCTCACTCTTCCAATAGCGTGGCTCCCTACGTACCTAGCATTCACCATGTACAGTCTTATCATATCTCTTCTTTCTTAAATCAAAACAATAACAAGCTTTTTCCTTTTCTGCATGAATTATTGCTTTTTTATGAGGCTAGCAGTCAACCGTTTTGACTGGAGGCCTTCTTTTCCCTGTAACCTGTAACCTGTCTGGTTACAGGCACCTTTTTGCTTCAGCTGCCCTTGTAGGCAGGTACAGCTATGTAACCCTTTCCCTTCAAGAAAAAGAAAAGAAAAAGCTACGTAGGCAGAGAAAACTCTCCCTACATCAATTAAGGAAAGAGAGACACATTGGCTCAAAGAGCAGTGAGTCTCCCTCACCAGAAGATGAGAGGGGAGTTAATGTGGATCAGGTGGGTTTCTGGCAGCACGCTGCTCCAGGGCACTAGTGTTATTTTCAATGGCACGTCTGGTAGATGTAAGTTTGTGCGCAAATTGTACAGAATGGGCATGGAGTTTTCTTGCAAGTGTTTCAGATCTCTGTGTGTCAATCCCTAATTTTTTGAATTGATCAAGGGTATGGGCAGTGTAGATAGTCCCACCCACACCCAGGAGGATTGGGTGGATAATAATATCTGCACCTTGGAGTTGTTTGCACAGTTCGCTGTGTTGTTGCTGTGAGGCTTCTAGCTGGGCACCAGGCCTCGTATCTACACAGTACTTGATTTCCGAAATTTGATAGAGTAAATGATAGAGTCTATCAGATGGATATGGCGGGCTGGAGTTGTGCTACTCCCCATACTGCGCAGTACCCGGTTTGAGGGTGGAGTGGGTGGTCTGTTTGGGTTAGTTGGGTGAGGAGTGACCAAGATTGCATCAGGGCGGCTGGAGTTGCGTCTGGTTTGAATAGAAATCGTGGGTTTGAAGAGGTTGGAAGGTACAGCACGATTAGAGACTTGCTCAGGGACTTGCAGGTCGTGCTGGGCCAAACGGTTTGTGTTGCCCGCATCCAACTGCACAAGATTGGACCCATAAGAACCTTCACTGACCAGTTTCAAAATCATCCTGCAAGGAATATTGTGACGCTCAGTTACCATGTTACGCATGATGGGGCATTGGCAGCCAGATAGGATGTGGGGAGCGCTATCCATGTGATGGATGTGATGGCAATCAGGTAGGGGGCATGTCAGGCTAGTGGATATTTTATATCGGACTGCATGTTTCTGATTGTATAGGGTGCCTGTGCGGTATTGGAAAATAGTGCGTTTCATTCGAGTTGAGAGACTGGGCATGTTCCAAAAGGCATTGCTGATGCTTTTGTTTACATTAGGTAGCAAGCTTTGGTAATAAGTATAGTAGCCTGTCTTCTTGTCAGCATAGCCTAGCTTGTGTTTAGCATGCATATGGGATTTCAGAGCATTTTTAAGGTCTGGGAGGTAGCTCAGACGAGGAGAAGAAGGGCGGGATTGAGATGGCCTATAACCTGTCTCTTCCCGAGCCAGCCAGATTGTATTGTGGAAAGGAATTTCCTCCTGGGCCAGCACTAGGGATTCCAGTATCAGTTAGGTTACCATGTTTGAGGGAGGCCTGGTATTTAGCAACCTGATCTGCACGTTCATTCCCAGCTATTCCAGCATGAGACTTGACCTTGTAGAAAAAGATGTGATCTTGAGAGGCTCGGGCAAGGTTTGAAATCATCTTCAGAACATCTCCTTGCACGTGATGTCTATGCTTCTCTGGGTACAGGATTTGCTTTCTGAGTTGGTGAAGTGAGCTGAGGCAATCTGTGGCAATCTGTGTGTAATCATGAGTGAACTCCTTTCCTTTCCTAAGGAAAAGGAGAAAAGAAAAGAAAAAACTACGTAGGCACTGCCTCTGGCAGAGGAAACTCTCCCTACATCAATTCAGGAAAAGGAGACACATTGGCTCAAAAGAGCCGTGAGTCCCCTCCACCACGAAGCTACAACTTGAAAAAGAAGACCCTAATGGGGATCTGGAGGGTTATTGGAAGCACCCGGCTCCATAACCTGGCTGCAAGAAGTATTATTGTTTTGAATAGCACGCCTAGTGGTAACAAGCTTGTTGGCATACATGACAGAATGGAGACACATTGAATCAGAGGAGCTGTGAGTCCCCTCCACCACAGAGCTGCGAAACAGAAAGTGCCAATGGGGATCTGTAGAGTTACTGGAAGCACCTGGCTCCAGAACCTGGCTGTGAGAATTGTTGTTGCTTTCAATACCTTAATTTATTGATTTAATTAGCTATTAGTGTATTTACCTGCCTGCAGGGCCCAGGTGACTGGTGGCAACTTCTCAAGTCGCGACAGTTGAGCAGAAGTTTGGTGATTCTGTTGTTCACGTGATTTACAATGCAGGAGGCAAGCTTTTCCCTTGTCTTCAGTTCTTTGGAATACTCGCATGCAAGGACTTCTGAAAGCTGTGTTTCCTTGACTATTTGGGGAGAAGAAGAAACTTAGATGAGTCTGAATAAGAAGGGTACAAAGCTAAGAAAAACGTAAGGAATTTTAGACCAGAAACAAGGGCTTTCGCTTATTGACCCTCTCCATTGTGCGGACGACGAAAGAGTAGCTGTTGTATTGGCATGCACAATGGCAGGGTAGAAGTCATGTCTCAAATTGCAATGCACTAATTCATCTTCAAAGATGTGATGGCGCCTTGTATATTTCCAGATGCGTAGCAAGGGCCCTGCTAGACACCCACTTGGCGCACGCGCATGCGCGCGCACACACACACACACACACACATACACGCACACCTGTCTCTGCACATGCAACCATCCGCTTGGGGATGGCTTGCAGAAAATCTACAAAGGGTTTCGAGAAACGAGCTCTGGGAACGTAAAAAGGGCCCTGGCTATTACTTGAAAAATCAGTGAATGCTCTCGGAAGTGCACGTACTATGGGGTTGATTCAAGTAGGGAGCATGTAGGTGAGGGCACTCAGTTGCTCTGCCCAGATGCTTGCTGTTGTATAGAAAGGAGCCAATTCATACGTCTGCACTAAATGACAACCTTCATCCTACAAGCGAGTCCTGTAAAAAAAGTGAAAGACTACGCAAGCTAGCTCCATGCAGGCATACGGAATTGCTTGCTTCCCTGGACAAACAATTGAGTTGCAGGAGGCCTGTTCATGAGGCTGTGACACAATCTGGCAAAAGAAACAGTGGCAAGATGACACTAGAATGGCCTGTGGGCGCGAGGAATAATGCTGTCGTCCTTCAGGCCCTTCCTCTCCTTCTCCTTGGCATCAGCAGCAAGGTGTGCCAGCTCCGAATAATTCGCCTGTGCAAAACGTGACAGCACAAGCAACTGTGATAGTTGTTTTCTACACTATCTGTTCCCATTGTAGAAGAACCCAGCAGTGCTTAGGCAAGCTGAACGCAAGTGGCAGATAGTTGTCTTCTACACTTTCTGTTCCCATTGTAGAAGAACCCAGCAGTGCTTAGGCAAGCTGAACGCAAGTAGCAGATGCGAAGATGGGAGGATCCCACCCAAACGCACAGTCCGTTTTTATTGTGATTGCATTGTGAAGCCGTATCTCCAAGGCATCATTAACCCACCTTGAGTATGCTGGCGATGGGTGGATGGGTAGGTTTGATGTGCTTCTCAATGAATTTCAGTGGCGGTATGTTCTGGTCAACGAGGTTGGGGCAGTGCAGCTTCAGATTGATGATGTTGTTGCAGCCCGAAAGGTCCAGGTGAGTCAAGTCATCACTCCAAATCATAAGCGTCTCCAGCAATGGGTTGTCAGAAATGGTGAGGGTTGATAGGTGAGGGCAATGCAGCAGGGCCTGCGTGCAGTTGTGTGTGTTTGTGTGTGTATGTGTGTATGTGTGTGTGCATGCGTGCATGCACGTGTGTGCGAGTATATGCGCATGCGCGCGCAAGTATGCGCATGTGTGTGTGCTTCTGTGTTTCTGTTTGTGTGTGTGACACAGAGTGTGTGTGTGTGACACAGTGTGTGTGTGTGTGTGCGTGTGCGCGCGCGCGAGTGTGTGTGCATGCACATGTGTGCAAGAGTATGCGCGAGTGTGTGTGCATGCGCGCGCAAGTGTGTATGTGTGAGTGAGGGAGTGTGTTTGTGAATGTGCACGCACGCACACACATACTTATATCATGAAATATAAGAAGCTTGATAATAGGAAACTGCAGCATCGAGAGTTGCTCAGTAAAGCCAGCATCTTTTCATCAAGTATTCGTAAAAAAATTTGTGTGTAGCTTCACTTTACACCATGAGGCAACAGTTAATGTTACGTGTATGTGTATCCTCGTTTAGCAAAGCAAACAAGGAGGGCTACTGCATGTACAAATTCAAGCACAAAAGTGGCTATTGGTACCTGTGGAGGACTCAAAAAGCTTCCTTTAAATACATGGCATTTCATTGCCTTTAAAAGGAGCAAAATTATTGCTTGAGGGTTGCATTCTTGCAACCTACACCAAAAGAGGCTTTACTTGCTGTGCACATTGGATTAAAGCTGCCCAATTCTGCTGTAGAGCCTGCACAGTTTCTTCACGTCTAAGGGCCATTGAGTGCCAAGCTCTCCTCTTACCTTGTTCATCCTGATGCACTTGTGCAGCTTAATGGTGGTCAGGGATTCACTTTGGATGAGTACATAATTCAATGACCTGCAAACAATTGAAAACAATGAACAATATACGATGCATGATATGTGTTGTAGTATGATAAATGCTGAGCAAAATTGCTTTGTTGCTTGTATCGCGCCCAAAATGGTCTGGAGAACAAAGTAGCATGTTTTGTAACACTAAGCACAGTAGAGAACCTTAACATTGGCAATCTTGAAGCATCTTTTAAGGATTAAATCATGAAAATTAAGCAAATTTGGGACAGAATATATCTAAGAAACCAAGCTTGGAAGCGCACCTGCAATCACTCAAATCCAGTTCGGTGAGCTTGGAGCATGCCGTTGAAGGAGAGAGCACAAAGTTACGAAGATTGGACGAACCATGGAAGTCCATGTGCCACAGCTCTAAGGGCGACAACTTGACAATTTCATTGCAAAAAGCATCTCTAAGGGACGCGGTGTTCACTATTTTAATCTGCGGGTGCCAGTGTAAGCGTGCAAGGGAAGGTACAGGTTGTAAGTACTCAAATAAGGAAACACCTGAAAAAGAAACTAGGTTCCTGTGCATAAAAAAGCATTAATGCTATAAAAGTGTTACGCTGCCAGTGTCTTTGCAAGTGAATGGACAGCTGGATTGTCTAATCAACATGAATGGGGATTGCATATGAGCGAGGTCTACCTCTTTGCAAGCAGTCAGGACGCGCTCTCTTAGGGCGCCCCATGTTGGCCAAGTGTTTGCATCTGCAAGCAGCATGTGCTCTTTTACTTGTCAGAAAATGGAGCACCTCAAATCCATGAAGTCAGGTGGAACTCGGCATGCACAGTGATTTGGCAAATCCTGGCAAGCTTCAGGTACAAACGTCACCTGGCAAGTCCATAGCTGAGCGTTCCCAGACCCCCGTTTCCACAGCCTGCACAAATTCATGTGGACTTTCAGGGTTTTTCCAGCTGGTCAGGCAGCAAGGTGAGCTTCACTCTTTCTAAATGGGCAGGTTCACCTCAGGCAAGCGTATAAACCAGCCCTGAAAGAAGAAGCCCTGTCATGCAATCTGGCAGACACAACAAATGATACAGCCAAAGCACCGATGCTACTGAAGGAATATACAATTATTACACACCCTTTCCCAGCTTGGATCATGCATCGGCTCCGAGCCATCATCCTTTTTCTGCAGGGTTAAACACAGCATGCACGTCAAATGATCAAGGGCACCAGGCGAAAAGAGTGAACCATGCCTCTTTATGCTAGACCTGCTGGGAGAACAAATATCAGTAAGTGTTGAAAAATCTCCAGTTTCTTTGGTGCCGGAATCCGAGAGGATTACACCGCACACATGTTTTTAACTGCATGAGATGTCTTCATGGAAAGATGCATGGTTTTGATTCTCCGACAGTTGTAAAGTTCATGAATGAAAACCCATGAATGCAGGTGGCCTTTCTTAAAGCCATTGGTCTGTGCTCATGAATGTTCCAGTGTGTGTGTATGTGTGCGTGTGTGTGTGTGTGTGTGTGTGTGTGTGTGTGTGTGTGTGTGTGTGTGTGTGTGTGTGTGTGTGTGTGTGTGTGTGTGTGTGTGTGTGTGTGTCGCGCACAGCTCTGTGCCTGTATAGATGAAATCAAAACATGGCCTTCAGAGACAGGCACAATGGAAGCTGCTAATGTTCAATTCGGCATACATGAACTCACCTTCTTTCCCTTTTTGGGTGGCATGTCAGCCGAGTGCAGGACCTCTCCCTATTCAGAGCCTATTTCCACGTGTACTCTTTTATGTCAGGGTTCATGGGAACCTGCACTCCCATCACATCCCAGCTGGCCCGCTCTCTCTGCCTCTCCTATAATGTGTTTCTGGAGTAAGCAATCTGGTCTAAGTACTTCGAACGCCAGCAACTGCTCTGAATTACCTTCTAAAAAAAAACAAATTTGTATTTTGTGAAAATCGGCTCAATCCAAAGACGACCCAAAGATTCAGCCCATGTAAATTGTTTAAATGCACGTCACAAATACAAAGTTTTCCTATAACCACTGTCCAAAAAGCCTCTGTTACCTGTTGTTCTGAGGGTTTTTCGGGCGGCTCACTTTGGTTCCGGTTTCTTAGTCCCATGGCAAAGCCCAAGAGGAAGTCAGAAGAGGTTGAGGAATCAGAGGCAGACTCAGATGCAGACCTTGAACAAGAAAATGAAGAGGAGGGGCCGCAAGGCGGAGGCGCCCGAGATGGCTTTGTTGAGTTTGAGGAGGAGCAGGAGGAGGAGAAGGCCTTGTCTGGCAGAAGGCTGAAGAGGAAGAAGGAAATGCAGAAGAAGATGAAGACAGGCACCTTCGGTACGTAGGCGGCGTTGTGTATACAAAGATCGATGGGGGAGCTTGTATTCCATGAGACAGACAACCATGAACTCGTGCATGCAGGGAACTCATACCTTTCCAGTGCATGACCTAACAGTTCATCACATGGTTACATGCACAGACTCCATGGGCTTCAGCGTGCCCGTCCTGAAGGCCATTAAGCGCAACGGCTATCGGCTGCCCACGCCCATTCAGCGCAAGGCTATGCCACATATCCTCCAAGGCGTGGACGTCATTGGCATGGCCCGCACTGGCTCTGGAAAGACAGCTGCTTTTGTTATCCCCCTGATTGAAAGGTATGGGGAATACAAGAAAAAAGGCATGAGGTAAAATGTGTTTGTGCACATGCATGCAGCATTTCCCTATCCAGCTTTTTTGCAGTGGGTCCAGGGTATGCACGTCAATGCGCGCACACACACACGCACACACACACATACACACACACACGCGCACACACACACGCATGCTGCACGCACAGAATGATAAAATTGAATTTCCATTGATACACAATTGAGCAAGCATGGGGGGCGCGCGCGCGCGCACACACACACACACACGCACACACACATACACACACACAACAGGGTAATACGCTCCCAGCTAAGCTAATTTGCAGGGGTACTTGTGCAGATGCAGGCATGCCTTCTTAGATAGCTGAATTCATACCAGAAAAACCTAAAGTATGGGAACACAAGTAATTGTTGTGGCATTTTGCATCTGGAGGAAAATGCTGTCATGTTTGGTGGCTTTATGATTTAATTTAGAGCCTCATGTCTTGCACATCTAAAGCACAATGAGAAGGCCTCGATAGATTGTTGGTGCTCAAGGGCCCAAAGCAACTCAGACCAAGCACACTGATAAGAGCATCTGCTGCTGCTGCTTTTGTGCCTTGAAGGCTCAAGGCCCACTCCCCCAAGGCTGGTGCCCGTGCTGTGCTGCTGGCCCCCACGCGTGAGCTGGCACTGCAGACACACAAAGCTGTGAGGGACTTGGCGCGCTACACAGGTGAGTGTAGTGAGGGCTGCTGGGTTATGATTCTGCCACTGCAGTGCCTGCTCATTAATTAATGATTAAATGTTTGTTTCCATCCACACACACACACGCACAGCACTCTCTCCACACACTTGCAGACTTGCGCACAGCTGTGCTTGTGGGTGGCGATGCTATGGAGGCGCAGTTTGCAGAGCTGGCCCTGAATCCAGACATCATTGTTGCTACCCCTGGTGCGTGGTGTTAAAAGTATTTAGAGCTGGGCTGAACCCAGGCATGTGTGCAGCGACCCCTGGTGCGTGGTGTTACAAGTTTTCAGAGCTGGCCTTGAACCCAGGCATGACAGCAGCTACCCCTGGTGCGTGGTATGGAAGGTTTCAGAGCTGGCCCTGAACCCAGGCATGACAGCAGCTACCCCTGGTGCGTGGTATGGAAGGTTTCAGAGCTGGCCCTGAACCCAGGCGTGATTGCAGCTACCCCTGGTGCGTGGTTTCGAAATTTTCAGAAGTGGCCCTGAACCCAGGCGTGATTGCAGCTACCCCTGGTGCGTAGTGTTACATGTTTTTAGAGCTTGCCCTACATCCAGGCTTCATGTAGCTACTTCTGGTGCGTGGTGAAGAAAGACCCGAGGGCATTGATAATAGGATAACTATTATGGAGCTCTCATACACTATTCCCTGAAGCTTTTGCTTGCATGGATCTCAAATCCATGTGCCCCCCCCCCTCCCTGCACCCTTGCTCCTCTTGCTATGTTTGCAAGCATTCTCAATGCTTCAGCTAAGCTGCCATTGTAGGCAGGCACAATATGTAATTCCCTCTTTTTCCTACTCTTCTTCTCTCCTGCCCCATCCTTCCTTTCCTCTGCGCCATTGTTTTCAAGCTCCACTGGAGCTGCACAGGTCGCTATATATCACTCAGCCAGGTAGCTGTGTTGCTCCTGCCTTTGTTTTCGTACTCCACTGGAGCTGCTTCTGCTGCCACATATCACCAGCCAAATAGCTTTGTAGCACCTGCCTCTGTTCTTGTTTTTGCTCCTCTTCTCCTTTCTCTGTGCCTTCATGCTTGTTCTCTTCTGGAGCTGCCGCTGTCGCCACATGTCTCTTAGCCAGATAGCTCTGCAACTCAGGTGACACTTCCAGTATGCAGGCCCTCCTTTGGAAGTGCAGTGATCAAATGCTGCACCATCTTTATCGCAAGCACTTTCAGTTTCATCTTTATGCAGGTGTTTCTGAAAAAGGACCTGGCTGTTCAGGCACTGTGCCCAGGCTTCACCCGGTATTCAGGCTGTCCAAGGGGAGGTAGTTTTAGCTAGCCTTGCCATGCTTGCAGCCAAATATGTGTGGCTTGCCTCCGTGCAGGACGTCTGCTGCACCATCTGGAGGAGGTGACGGGGCTGAGCCTGCGGGCTGTGGAGTATGCGGTGCTCGATGAAGCTGACCGCCTCTTTGAGATGGGCTTCATGGAGCAGGTATGCTCGATGAAGCTGACTGCCCGTGAGGATAGGTTCTATGGCTTGATGAAGCTGACAGCCTGATTGAGATGGGCTGTATGGAGCAGGTGTACCTTGCTAGCGTCATTCATGCTCCTTGATCAGCACTCTTGTTTGTCTGTGCTCTGTGCCAGTTGCCTGCTTCATGTGCTTCAACTTGTGCTGTGGTGCGAGATGCCTAGAGTGGATGTAGGTGGATGCAGACGATTCAGAGTACCACTGGGCTGCAGGTGCTAGAGCAACAGGAATTTCGTTGGCTTAGAATCAAGTGAATGCAAATCCAGTCCTGCGCAAGATGACATTGTTTGAATGGACGTGGTCAATAGTCATGTAGTAAATATGAAACAGGACCAGAACAAGGATAATTGGAGCAGGCCCAGCAGATCAAATGCTGCAAGCATCAAAAGTGTCATCACAATCATGTGTCATCACAATCGCAGCCATACAAGGGCTCTGCAGGACTGACGGGGTACTGGAAATTTCCAGTTTTACTATTGCTAAGGTTTGCTCTGTGTAGGTGAGGAGCCGCAAAGCGAGAAACAGGGAACCGGGTCAGCTTCTAAAATGGGATTGAGTCGTTTAACTCTCCCTGTGGCCAAAAAAAGTTTTCGGGATCGATCTCCCAGCCCCTAATCTCTTAACTCCTTACCAGCTGTCATGAATTCAAGGAGACTTGCTGGTGTGACATGTTCATTCGGACGCAGTGAGACGCAATGTATGGTATCGTGCAGAGTACCTTCTTTCTAATGGCCAAGCTGGTACCTTGCAGCATTTCTCTTGCAGGAGTCCTCGCCCTATGTGTATGCAGTGGTTTCAGATGCATCCGTCTGCTGTGCCTATGAAAACTATGTCATCTTGTACATGCCCAACCCCTGGAAATGCTGTGCCAAACACAGTGTGTTCAGGTTGCTTAGCAAACTCATTCATCATCAAACGGCTTTTGTATCATTGCGAGCAGATCCGGGAGATCTTGAGCAAAATGGGCGAGGGCCGGCAGACGCTGCTCTTCAGCGCCACCCTCCCGCGCAGCCTTGCCGACTTTGCATCTGCTGGTCTGAATGCGCCAGTGCTAGTCCGGCTGGACGCAGAGCGCCGCATTTCTCCGGACCTGAAGCTGACATTCCTCACGGCGCGTGCGGACGAGAAGGTGCAGACAAGAAGGAGGGGGGTTGTTTGCAGCTGCCATGTTTGCATTTTCCATGATTGTCGGTGCATGTGCTTGTGGATGACGGTGTGCTTATGGATGACAGTGTGCTTGTGGGTGTCGGTGTGCTTATGGATGTTGGTGTGCTAGTGGATATCGGTGCATGTGCTTATGAATGCTGGTGCAAACCTTGGCATAAGTGTCCTGATAAATGGATGTGAGGGTGTGAGCAAAAGTTGATCTCTCTAAAGGGTTACCAAGTTCAACTTCGTCGAGCTACTTACAAAGCCTTTTCTTGGGTAATTTACAGCCTGGAGCTCCTGCTAACTTAAATCAGGGGACTTGGGAATCTCCTGGTGGCCCTGAACTTCCCTGTTGGGGATGTATGCTTTTTAAACTATGTTGAACACAGCGGTGTTTATTTATGGCAGGAGGGTGTTTGTACAGTACTAGCATTTTTTTATGTACAGCGATGGCCAATGTTATGTAGAGGTACACTTGCATGAGTCACATTAATCGGGTCCACAGTTTGCTCTCTCCATGCTGCATTTTTGACCCCTATGTTCATCAAATGTGCCTCATTTGTACTACTGCGGTGAGTTTTCTGTGTGTGCGCGCCATCCATTCCTGCTCAGGAAAACGTTCGCTCCAGTGTTTTCCCTGGCCTTCACACACACACGCACACACACACACACACACACACACACACACACACACACACACACACACACACCACAGATGGCGGCCCTGCTCTACCTGGTTCGTGAAGTCATCCCCTCTAACCAGCTCACGCTTGTGTTTGCGGCCACACGCCACCACGTGGATTATATTGCTGCTCTGATGGCACGTGAAGGCATCCCTGCAGCCTACGCATATGGTACCATGGACCAGGTGTGTACACATCTTTACACAAAAAACACACAGAAGTTTGTGCTTCCAAAGGTGGCTAAGCACGCTCTGTGCACGTATGCTGCTTCTCATCCCAAGCCCAGGTCATCTTAGCCAACGCCTTTGTCATGCCAGCACTCTAGCCATGTTGCCTTGATGCTTGATTCATGTTTGGCACGTCTCCCACCAAAGGACCCCTCAACCAAATTGTGGACTTAAGCATGGTTGCTGCATGAAGTCAAAAGCTCCTTTGTGTGTGACGTGCCTCGAGATCAAGCAGAGTGCTGACAGGTGGAAGGAGGATGGCTATGAAGCAACAGGCTGGTTTGCACCTGTGTTTGAGCGCGCACTGTGGGGGCTGCTACTTCATCTGCATCATGGTATCCTGAGGCATGGCTGTGTTGAGCGCCTGGAAGAGCAAATATATCTGAGACCAAGACCTGTGCCTGAAATCTTTGCTGACATGTGCACCTGTGTGTCTTCACAGACTGCGCGCAAGATCCATGTCGCCAAGTTCCGTGCCCAAAAGGTGCACTTGCTCATCACGACCGACGTCGCCGCACGTGGTATCGACATTCCTCTCATCGACAACATTGTCAACCTGGACTTCCCACCCAAGCCAGAGCTTTTTGTGCATAGAGTGGGCCGCGCTGCAAGGTAGGCAAGCAGTCAGTCATAGGTGTGGCTTGTTGTGCTCAGCTTGCTTGAGCTTTTTGACCTCAGTCCACTGGCAGGTTTGTATGTTGGGCTTCATTCAGGTGTGATGAAAGGCTCTGTAGAAATTATTCTCTTTTTTCTAATAGCAGCAATGCACAGTCTTCACGGCCTGCAGGCTGCTTACAACTTGCAGTGTCCAAGAATCATTTGAGTTCAACACTCATGATACACGGATCACATTCCTGGAGGGTGTCCTCTCCTTCCCCTGCTCCCCTACAGCCATAGTCTGAGTTGGCTGTCATGACATACAACTGTAATTCTGTTGTTGGATTGTACAGCTGCAGGATGGGGAGGTCCGGAACAGCCTACTTCCTCTTGACCTGTGGCAAGCTGCCATGCATATGCTGAGGCATTGTAAGGTTGCTAATGCATGGTAGGGCCACCTCTAAAACATTGAACAGGGACTCAATGCATTGTACTGCTGCAGGATGGGGAGGTCCGGCACAGCCTACTCCCTCCTGACCCGTGATGAGCTGCCTTACCTTCTGGACCTACACCTCTACCTAGGCAGGCAGCTGGAGGCCGCGCCCCTGACACTGCCTGCCCCAGGGCAAGAGCCGCCACAGCCTGCAGAGGGGGTGTCTTGGTACGGATCCATACCACAGGTATGTACACCTGCAGTGCATGGGTTGTGCTCAGGCATGGTCCCTCCAGTACAAGCCAGAGGGCTAGTGTCCCTTTTTAGGAGCAAATTATTAAGCTTGTGCTACTCCTGTCGCTGGCTGTGCCACAGCCGCTGTGGGTATTGTGGGTGTGACACAGCCAGGGTGGCAAAAAACTCATGAGAGCAAATATGCAGTCGCTTGCTTGCTCCTTGTGCTGCTCCTCTCGCTAGCTATGGGCATTTTGGTTGCAACACAGCCGGGGTGGCCAAAGCTGATGGTAGCAAAGTTGCACCTGCTTGTTTGCTGCTTGTGCTGCAAGGTTGCCCTTGCCCGAAAGTAGAGGCACACACCAGAGGCCATGGCTTCTGCTTCCTTTCTGCACAAGGCCCTGATTGCTCCTCATCACCCCATAAGGCTTGTTCATTCATATTTTTACTATACCTCTGTTTCTGGTGCATACGTCCATTTTGTGTGTGGGCGCGTCATGCGCATGCATGACCGTGTTCCTGGAAGCCTTGCCTCTTTGCTGGCAAGTGCTCGCGCTGCATTGGGCTCCATTACTGCCCCTGCATGGCGCCGTCACTGTGCCATCATTGCGCAGTCATTGTACCACCACACTGCTTCGCCACTTCCCATGTCTTATGCCCCTACTGTCCCACATTTTCTGGCATGCGTGCAGGCTGTGCTGGGTCCCATCGCTGTGCCTTCACTGCCCCATCATTGCGTCATCACTGCAATATCATTGCGCCATCATGTTACCATCATTGCCGACATACGCGCAGGCTGTGCTTGGCCCCATCATTGAGCATGTGCGTGAGGTGGACAAGGCTGCTAGCGAGCTCTCTGGCATGGTGCGCACACTGTCAAACGCTTACAACCTGTACCTGCGTACGCGCCCCGCTGCCAGCTCAGAGAGCGTCAAGGTATGTGCTATTTGGCATACTTAAGCGCCTGTGTGTGTATGTGTGTGTTTGTTTAAGCCATCCAAGTCTTCCTAATAGCACACCTGGTACTCTAGCATTGGCTGTGCACGTGCCTCCAGATCCTGGCTCCCTATGAGCCAGCCAGCACTGAGCCTGCTTGCCCTCTGCCCTGCCAATACTCCTCTTCTACTCTTGTAGTCCTTGCTGTTGCCGGTCTGGGCTCTGTCAAAGCCTTGAGCACACACACACATACACACACACACACATCCAATGCTTTACGCATCCTGTGGTGCCAGAGGAAAAGAGTGCTGGCTGGAAGAATGTTGCAAGCACAAGAGGAAAAGCGCAATCTGGGTCCCTGCAGTGTTCTTTAGCGTGTACGTGGCCATGCACATGCATTTGCCCTGAAACATTTACCTGCTTGTTTAATTAATGTATGAGCCCATTTCACTATCATGCAGTCTCAAAAATACAGTGTGCAAAAACAAGAGGTGCACCCTAGGCTTCCATTTTTTTCAAGAGTGCGTGTCATATGTCTTACATACTCTGTGTGTACTTTCAGCGCGCGCGTCAGCTGCCCCAGGAGGGTGTACATCCTACAATGCTAGCCGCCCTGCCCCCTGCTCTTCATGGGGATGTCACCAATGAGTCTGCACTAGCTCAGGTGCGCACTTTATATTGCTCTGCCTGGCCCATAGCCTTCTCCTAGAGGTTGCGTGCGCCTTGTCCTCATACCGTACAGAATTTTGATCATTCCGCACCCCCCTTATTTATTGAATTATTTTTTCTTTGGACCCCAATTAAAATCCCGCACCCCCCTCAGTATTTACTAATGGGCTTCCCGCATGTTCCCGCAGGGGCAATCAGCCCCTAGTTGACCTGATGAGAACTGTGAAATGCGCGTTGCATATACAGGCTGCATACTGCTCCTGCATGTGAAGACCGTAATCCCTATACGTAATCCCTTACGCAATCCCTCACAATCGTAGGAGAGCTGCTGTTAAAAAAATTCTGCTGCTCCTCCCTACTGGGAGTTCTCAAGAAGCTTCCCATACCCAGCTGACCAATCCCCTGGGCTTAAGGGACGTCGATGTGATTCATACCCAACTTATTTGAAATTTATTTTTTTTACAATCACACACTTTCCCGCATGCTCAATTTTTTTTTCGAAGTGCCCGCAGTCATCCCGCACCCCTTCAGAACATTATTTTTGTAAAATAATATACGTTCTGTACGGTAGATAAGCTTATCTGTGGTGATTCATGCCGTTAGAACTGTTTGCTCTTCGCCTTCCCTTGTATTTCTCTGGGCCGATCAGCCGTGTTTTACAGACGCACTGAACCTTGATCAATGGCAGCAATAACACTGAATTTTCTGTACATGCCTGCTTTCTATTTCTACTCTGTGGTTGCTTGCGTGTGGCTCATGCATTGTGCATGCACTCTCAGTTGTCTGCAGCGCTTTTCAGCCAATAACTGCTCCGCTTTGTTCCTTAACTATCCACTGATCCCAAAATCAAAGGTTTTCTTACTTAACTTTCCAACCGTCATTCCTTTCCATCCCTGCAATTCTAAGCGCTCCTTCAGGCTTGGCAGCCCTTCCCCTTACTCCTGATGCCAGTCAAACCTGGCATCACCCTCTATTGCTAATCACCTTCAAGAACACTTTCTTTCGGCCCTCACACTGTCTGCTTGCCTCCTTTGTTGTACTATGATGCACTTCACAGCAGCACTGCGCTCTTAATTGTGCTGTGCTGCAGTTTACAGTTTTGCCCTCCACTCTTTTGATTGTGCTGTGCTGCAGTTCACAGCAGCACTGCGCTCTTTCCGGCCATCAGCCACTGTCCTAGAGGCCGAGATTGCAGGCATCAAGTCCGCAGGTGCACTTGTGGGCGGGGGTCAGCAGCTGGAGCTGGGCCGGAAGAATACCAATGACGTCATGCAGCGCAAGCGTGCAACACACGCAGTAGTGATTGAAAAGGAGCGGAAGAAGAAGCAGCTGCAGGTGAGGAAAGGGGCGTGTCCTTGTTTTCTTGTACACAGGCAGGAGCTTGAGTCGGTCAGATCTGACCCAGGCGCCGTTGGATTAAAAATTATTGGAGCTCGTGGCCTCTGGGGGGAGAGTGTTTCCTACTTTCTTACGCTTGCATTGCAAGCTCCAGAGCCCATCACACTGAGCGCTTCCTTACTCAGACCAATGTTTTGATCCTTGTCACTGCCACATACAAACGCTGCACAATCCTGTACAGCCTCCTGGACTTTTTGCTGGATCCCAAAGCCTCCCATCCCCTGGTTCCCTTTATTAGCGCTGCCAACGTAGGAAGATGCGCAAAACTTTCTGCAACGATCACACTCAAAAGGTGCACACCGTCCCACTGTCACCTCTCCTCTCCTCTCTTGTCCCTGCTAGGCGCCAGTGGCAGCTGCTGCAGCAAACAGCGCCCAAGATCCAGGCAGAGTAGGGTCCAGCGCCCAAGGCAGTGGGACCACCCATGCTACCGAGGAGGGCGGAGAGAGCGAGGATGATGAAGGGGCGGGGCCGGACAGGTTACGAGCTGCACGGGAGGCGGCTGTGAAGGCAGCTGCGTACGGAGACGGGGTGCTGAATGAGGGCAAGTACAGGTGCGCTGAGTGACAGCAAGTGCTGAGGGAGGGCAGGTGCAGATAGTGTCCAGCTTCCCTGTTGGCATGCAACCTGCTCACGACGCCCTTACTTCAACCTGTGTGCAGGGATAGATCTTTGTACATCGGCCACACGCGGGACCCCAACAAACCAAAGGACGAGACGTTCCAGATGGATGAAGCTGCTGCAGAGCTTGCCTCTGCGGTACTGGACATGGGTCAGTGCATTCAATCTTGCTTCCTCCAAGCATGTGCCAGTGCTTGAAAACAGGGGCAAGCACTGTGATTGGAAGCTTGTAGTAAACCAGAATGGGCGGACTCATTTGCTTACACTTGGTGGTGATCAGACTGCCTGTGTACTACTATGTTGTGTGAGTACTTCTAGGAGAACAGTGGTTGTTCTCCTTATAGGAGCACCCGCCATGATGTTGTTGTTGCAAAATACTCATGATCACCTGCTTGCAGGAGGTCAATGTTGGTTTTGTCTCAAAAAAGGATGAGTACAGGCTCTGAAGAGGTTGTCTCTTGTTGTGGGTCACCCATCAGGTGCGGAAGATGCTGCAGGCATGACACAGCAGAGGCGGCAATACCACTGGGACAAACGGAAGAGGAAGTACGTGCAGGTCTCTGGAGATGATGCCAGGGCAAAGGGCTCCTCGAAGAAGATCCGGACAGAAAGCGGGAAGGCCATTGACAAGGACAAGGTGGGTGGGTGCGGCTCCCTGTGGCTGGCACCCCTTTGCTGGGTGACAAAAATTGAGAGGGTGGGGTTGTAGGGAGGGAGAGGGAGAGGAGGGGGGAGTGGGCAGTGGGGAAGGAAATTAATAGCCTGATGTCATTGCTTTAATTCACTGCTTGAGGCCCCACTTTCCTAGGCTGCGCCGTACTTGCGTTGAATGTCCTTGCTTATGGATGGCTGGATGACTCATTGCTTTAATTCACTGCTTGAGACCCCACCTTCCTAGGCTGCGCCGTACTTGCGTTGAATGTCCTTGCTTATGGATGGCTCCCAAACAAAAAAAGTAAAGCATATAGAAATTTAGTGCAGAAACACCTTTCTATAATGGGCAGTAACCTGCAGCTTTCTGCTCTGCTTGTGTCTGCTGATACCTCAGCCTATTGCCATTGTTGACTGCTACTGTCTTGCAATTTCTGCAAACACAGGCTGGCAAGGGCATTTATGCACGCTGGGTCAAGTCGCAGCACCAGCGAGTGGCACCTGTGGGCACTCATGAAGCAGAGGATGCAGGCCCCGGGGGTGGTGCAGGACTGCAATCTCAGTTGTCCAGGTGCGCCAGCAGCCGCATGCGCTCACACCTGCACAGATGGTCGTGGTTGAGGAGATCCATGGCTCTTCAAGCCAAGGTTTCTCCTACCCCTAAATTAATGCAGGGAAATTTGCCTGCCCATGTAGTTTTATCATTGTTTCCTTTCCTGCAGGCGTGGGTTGCCTCTGGGTAACACGCACCCTTGCTGTTGCTCTTTCTTTGTCTTCGCCAACTTCTGGTTGACATGCACGCTTGCTGTTCTTTCTGCGGCACCGTCAACTACTTGCACGTACAGCATCCCTGCCTGTGTTCCTGTGAAGAGCATGGCAGGCATCGGACCTAAAATAACAGAAGAGAATTATATTATGTTGGTACGAGCGTGTGTTTTATGTTCAAAAGGAAGCATTTCAAACAGGCATGGCAGCAGCAGACTCGGAATCAGGTCATTGAAACCTGAATAATGTCGTGTTGGCTAGGGTACAAAGCATCTGTCACACAGCCGTGTTTGTTTGTTCCCTGCTTCTCGCAGACGCTTTGACAAGGGCCAGCAGCATAAGAGCTGGAAGGCCAAGGGCGCGGCCCCTGTCAAGGGCGGCGAGCTTAAGACGAAGGTTCAAGTGTCCAAGGACCGACAGAAGAAGGTGAGGGAAGACTGGTCATCACCACGTGCAGCAGCATCTCATGCAGCAGCCAAGCTTGTAATATGGGCAGATGGTGCTTAAAGTGTGGGCATATAATGCTGGCAGAGGATGCATGTGATGTTGGCAGATGATGCTTGACTCTGCCCGGCATTGTTGTTTGAAAACCCACGGGGAACCCTTACATAGGATGCAAAAGTAGGCAGCATCAGGCATCAAGCCCACCTTGGAAATGTTTGGAATGCTTTTGTGAAGGCCACGGCAGTGTACAGGCCTCAAGCCTTGCTGAAGAGAGGGCTGTGCTGCTTGCATTCAACAGAGGCGCAGGTACGACCATGCCTGAGTACAATTTTCTTGTGCAAAAACAATTCCCACTTGCAGGAGCGTCGCAAGCAATGGCTGCAGGAGCGACAGGCGCAGAAGGCTGGGAAGGCAAAGGAGAAAGGGCAAAAGCCAAAGGGTGGTGGAAAAGGAAATGCAGCTGCAAAGGGTGGTGGAGGGAAGAAGGGCGGAAGGAAGTGAGTTTGCCCACCAGAAGCACTTATGCTGCAGCATTGCTCATGCTCTTGTGTCCTTTTTTTCTCGGCAAGAATTCATTCCTTTTCTTCCTTACAGACCAAAAAATCTCCTGATCCATATGAAGCACTGGACATCATGGAATTGGATTTTTCATGACCGTGCACCTGAGGGTGGCTAACAGACAGGTCATGTCATCATCAGTAATGATTCATCACACAACTCTCTTCAAGAACAGAGCATTCTATCCGTGGCAATGAAATCAGGTTTGAAAATAAAGCACAAAACACCCGCAGCATACAGAGCACGTGAAAACCAGGTCCCAGAAGTTCTTTAACAAAGTTGGTAAGAAAAGAAAAGGAAAGCTACGTAGGCAGAGGGAACTCTCCCTTCATCGATTAAGAAAACCGAGACACGTTGGCTCAGAAGAGCCATGGGTCCCCTACACCACAAAGCTGTAAAAAAGTGCTAATGGGGATCTGGAGGGTTACTGGAAGCCCCTGGCTCCAAAATCTGGCTGTGAGGAGTGTTTGTTTTCGATAGTGGTAACAAGCTTGTGGGCATCCTGAATCGAATGGGCATGGAGTTTGCAAGTGAGTTTCATGGCACGTTGGTGGTCAAGTCCAAGTTGTTTAAATTAGTTTAGGTTTTGTTCGAGAATAGGTAAGGTCAGAGGAATAGGTAGGTCATATTGGTTTAGGGTGTTCAATATAACAGGTCCCATGGTGGCCACCAACACCCAGAAGGATGGTGTGGGGAGTCACAACTTTTGAGTTACAATGAGTTACAATGGGATTTGACCTTCAGCCAGGTAGTTTGGCTGCTCGGTCTGCTTAACTGTTCCAACAGCACAAAAAATATCCATGAGATCGGAAATAAAACGATAAGTCTCATTAGTTTGATTCTGCAAGAAATGAATAGCATCCTCAGAGTTAGCTTGAACCACCCAGAAGGATGGTGTGGGGAGTCACAACTTTTGCACTACTTTGCTTGCGGAGATCTACATGCTGCCGCTGTGCCGCCTCCAACTGTTGTTCAGGCCTCGTGTCTTTACAATACTCAAATTCAATCACATGCCGCTAGTTTGCAAAGGAGAAGCAAAAGGAAAAGCTACGCAAGCGGTAAACACCTCAAGCGTTGATTAAGGAAAGGGTCCATCCTGGGTGCGAACACTTTGATAGAGCACCTCAAGTTAAGTTACAATGGGGTTTGACCTTCAGCCAGGTAGTTTGGCTGCTCGGTCGCTTTGATAGATCACCTCACCGCCACAAGGGCTTGATCCTGGGACCACCTCCATTTCTGGAGGCTCCTGGGGTGGCACCTTCTGCTTAACCATGCAGAATCCTCAATTCCCTGTATCCTCGGGGACCCCTGGCCGCTGCTTTGTACTCAGTGGATGAGGTTGTCTCACGCAGTTAGCTGTCGTGGTCCTCTGTGTGGGCTTGTGTCTGCCGCGTAACGCATGGTGTGCACAAGAGGAATTAATTACAAATGTGTGCCTAAAAGGAGTTAGTAAGAGAAATTATAATTCTTACAGACTCTTGGAGAGGTACATGGGTTTACATTTGTAACCTACAGCCCGAATCTCTAGCTGATCGGTTGCTGGTGAAACATGTGGTGAGAGGTACAGAACCATGAAACCTTCAGTCAAAACGACAAACTGCTAGCCTGTTCTCAAGAATATAAGTTTGCGCAGAGATAAAGAGTTTGTTCAGGAGCAAATCCTGTACTTTGAAAAAGTCTTAGGCGTCCAAGCAACAGCACCGTGACCTCTGTCGCGATTTTTCAAGGGCCTCAGCTCAAGTCACCCTCCATACCATTCTGTAAGGTGTGGGTGGAGTCATTTAACCCATCACACTCTGGAGCCCCTTAAAGAGCTTGGTCTTGACACTCTTACAGCCAAGAAGCTTGTTTTGAAGCTTCATGCTCATTCTGGCCAGTACGCCTATAAACTTGCTAGCACCAGACGCGCCCTTGAGAAGACTCCTCTCAACTCTCATCGTCAAGATCAGGCACGGGCTACTGCTAGTAACCCTCCTGATCCCCATTGACTTCTTTCTTGTTTCTCTTGACGAAGGGGATACACGGTGCCTCGGCCCTAGGTATCCTCTTTTCCTTAATTGATGCGGGAAGTGTCTTCACTGCCTGCGTAGTTTTCCTTTCTTTTTAGGCGTCATCATGATATCAAATTTTTGGTGGGGCCCCCTAATCTCCCCCCCCCTCCACCCCCCTTCCAGTCACTGCACGGTGCCCCTATCCAAACAGTAAGGGTATCAATTTGCTCCCCTTTTTATTCCCCATCACTCTGCATACTTACCGCACTGAAGGAGTGAGTAGCAAAATATGGAGAAACAGAGCAGCGGATGACCATGCATACCTGCCCTGCCAGGCACCCACAACTGGCTTGCAAGTCCACCAAATGCCCTCCTAGCCTCACCAAGCAGTGTATTAGGTAAGAGGTAAGGTTTCATTGCTATATCCACCAAGCAATGAAAGAAAGGAAAGAAAAGAAAGAAAAGCCAGGCAGAGGAAACTCTCCCTGCATCAAATAACGAAAGAGGACACCCAGGGCTGAGGCACCATGTATCCTCTCCACATTATACATTGTACATTGTCACTGATCATCAGTCCAGGATGATCCTGGAAGTTTGGATTAATTTGCTGCACTCCCCCTTTCATTCAATTTGCACCAAAAGGATACCGACAGGAAGCAAATGGAACATTTAAATATTTCCACACCTGCAACTGATGTTCACTACTGATGTGCAACTGATGTTCACTACTACCTGACTCCCGTCAATACAGTGGGCAGTGTGGCCCTGCACACAATAAATGCAGTACCTTGCAGGTAGGACTCCTGAAATTGTGATAGTCGTCAGCATACAAATTAATATAGAAGGGGGCTGATGCAGTGGCAGAGAAGCGTAAAGACAAAGAACTGCATGGGCTCCAGCCCAAACTCATGTAACACACTTCATATGAAAAGGAGTAAACACTTTGACCCCAAAAGGAAATATAAAGATCCCTAGGACCAATTTGGATGTAGCTGCTCAATTTGTGATCTTGTTGAAGGTGAGTGGGCTGGTGTTTTGGGGGGGGGGAGGGAGAGAGAGAGAGAGAGAGAGAGAGAGAGAGAGAGAGAGAGAGAGAGAGAGAGAGAGAGAGAGAGAGAGAGAGAGAGAGAGAGAGAGAAAACGAGAGAGAGAGAGAGAGAGAGAGAGAGAGAGAGAGAGAGAGAGAGAAACTCCAGCCTCCAAATCCCAACTGCTTAAGCAACTACTCTGCAAGCCTCCTCCGCCATCACCAGCAGCAGCAGCAAGGCCAGAAGCACAAGCACCTGCTTTGCCTGCCCCACCACAACACAAACAGCAGCAGCAGCAGCAGCCGCAGCAGCAGGAGCGAAAGCAGTTGCAGCACGAGGAGCACCACTCACTCCCACCAAACGCAAACACTCTGCCCCATCTCCAGCACAAACAAGGGTTACAAGGATTACAAGGGAAAAAGGCCTCAGTCAAGACGTTTGACTGCTAGCCTGTTCATAGATGCACATGAGGTCATGAAAAAAAGTTTGTTGTTATCCTGGTTCAGAAAGAATTAATTTTCCAGCACAAATATCAGCCACCCCAAGCCAGCGCATCAACAGAGAAGAGCCTGCCCCAGTTCAGCACCAGCACTTTTCTCCCTCAACATCATCATCATCAGCAGCAGCAACAACAACAGCAGCAGCACTAGCAGCAGGGCATGAGAGAGGGGAACCTGGTGGCGGGGGTGGACAAGCAGCAAGCACAGACCCAGACGCATGATTGCTGCATCCTGAAGGAGTGCGAGTGGATACACCGTGAAAGAAAGAAAGAAAGATCCACGCTTGCCGTTTGGCCGCGTGCATTTAGGAAAGAGCCTCCCATAGATTCCCACTGATAGAGGGCATATTTTTTCTCCACCCCGGCCACAAGGATTCGATCCGGGGACTTCCTCCTTGCTGTCGCCCTCCTCGCGCTTGACCAGGGCTCCGTAACATGACCGGAGGAGTACGAGTGGATACACCGTGTATGAAAGTGACTTTAGGCTAGCGGTCGCACGTCTTGACTGAAGGCCTTATTCTTGTAAACCTTGAAAGTGACTTTTATGCTTGTTTCATGAAGGGTGAGTGTGTGTGATTCTTCATAGAAATATTGCAGGCTGACATGCGGCTGAGCTCGAGATCTGATGATTGTTGGTCTTCCCATATTCTATCAGCCATGGATGGTTTGGCACACTCCCATATTTTCAAACAGAAGCTGCTGAATTGTGAGCCCATTGACCTTAATCGGTTTGTTGTAGATCTCAGGACCAGGCATCTACAATATTGGGAGCCTTTTTCCAACACACACCCTAGAGAGCGCAACAGTAAACGCTTGACCTATCACCAGTGGTGCGCTCCTCCTACTAAAAGAGCCTTGGTTATGCATTCTCCTTATAGTCTCCCCAAATACATGTTCCTTGACCTCCCCCACGATGTTATTCGCAGCGTGGCTCGGTTTAGACTCCGCATTCACACCCTTTGCTATGAGACAGCAACTTGGAATCACAGCTCTTCCCCAAACTGTGACCTTTGTGAGGCTGACGTCCAGGATGAACAACATGTCCTCTTCCATTGCACACATCTCCAGGTGGTCTCTCTCCGCAGGAAATATGCTCCCTTGTTCTCACAGGCAGAATTTCATGATGTGTCTGCTTTTTTGAACCAGAACAACAACAAACTTCCTTATTTCCTTCATGAATTGATTGCCTTTTATGAGCAGGCTAGCAGTCGCACTTCTTGACTGGAGGCCTTATCCTTGTAAACCTTGTAAACCTTCATAGAAATTGACATGAAATTGACTCATGGGCTCAGCATTAGGACTTGTCTCCTTCTCCAGTTGACATTTGTACACAAGACTGGTTTGGTTTGGTTACAGGCACTTTTTGCTTCAGCTAAGCTGCCCTTGTAGGCAGGTACAGCTATGTAACCCTATCCTATCCTATCCTAAATCTAATCTGGCCTTCCTTTTGCCTTGCTGATGAAGATCCTCACGGTTCTTCCAGCCCATGTTTCTCCTTCCACTAAAGAAATGCAGGCAGTTTTATACAGCCCCCTTCAGATTTTCTCTTCCTTTGGCTTGTAGGCAGGTGCCTTGACCGGATGCCTTTTCTTGTCATCTCGATAGTTAGACCCCAGCTGGATAAGAGAGGCCCTTTGTCACAAATTCAAAGCCAGCACAGGTTGGTTTGAAAGGCTGCTGGGTGGTCTCCTCATAGTGCCTCGGTCAATTCCCAGCCTTTCAGACTCTTACTTTGAAGCATCCTAAACACCAACCTTAAGAGGAATTGTATGGTCACTGTATGGCTTCATTTCTGTTGAATGGGAGCAGCAAGTCAAATAGGAAAAAACACGCACCACAGCACTTTGTAACAGCAGAGGGCTGCTTCTCATAGGTTTTATTGGAGCTTGGGAAGCATGTTGGTGAGGCAGTTGCACAACTGCAAGGCATTCCCCCTCGACTATAATGAGTGGCAAGCGCCATGACCATATATTTGCTCTAAAATTTCAAGAAACCCCAAAAGCTAGAAGGAGCACGGAAACAGAATGAAGGCTTTTGGAAACAATGATTCCGAAACTTGTACAGCGTGAGTTCATTTCAGTGTAAGTTCATTCCAGCCATTCCTCATGCGCTCCCTGCAGCTCACTCAACTTGCACTGCACAAGCCATATATGCTGGCACCCATCCACATCAGATTGTGCACAGCTGCCTCCTGATAGATTGCATTATGGAAAACCATGACCAAATGAACATGCATGGGCGGAGGAAGCGAATGCAGGGCACCCTTAGCCTGGAGACCAAGCATCATTGCCTTTTGCTAGCCAGCATTTCAGGCACGAGGTCCTCAAATTCACTGCTGACTTGCTGCCATGCGCTCCCAACACCCATACCTGCAAATTAATTGGACAGGTGTGTAAGCGCCAGGGAGTACCTGCAGTGGGCCCGAGCTCTGAGGATAAAGCCAGATAGCCTTACCTGCAGTGAAAGCTGTGACTGCCGTGCGCATGCCAGCCCCCCCTGGACAGAGCAATTGTGACATTGATTTTATTAGCAAGTTAATACTGATGGCAAAATGCGGCTCCTTGGAGCTCTCCTGAGATCTCTTGACATATGCACTCCTGCATAACACATCGTAATAAGACGCACAGCACTTACTGAAAAGAAGCAGTGAGCCAATGCCCCCGATTGCTAGACCATGAGAGAACCTCCGTAGGGTCAGGTCTATGGCCTGCGGTGGGCGAGTTTAATGAATGATGAGCATGAGCAGGTTGTTTTGAGTGTGATTGTCACACACCTTCATTGGAAAGAAGTCATCTGGCCATGTATGGAGATCTAAAAGGTTTTTGTATCTCACAGAAGAAGTACGAGCAGTGCTGTACAAACCATGCTCGCAGCATCAAACATGCTTCAGCGGCCCTGACCAGCGTTTCTCCAAGCACCTTTTCATAAGTTCATTCAATCTCACCTTGTCCCACTTCTCATCTAGGTGCAGTTGGGGAGATGGGCTGGGTTTCTCCATTTGCGCTCGGTGGGACAATCCCAACTCAAATCTGTTGGGCTAGCGTGCACAATTTAGTCGTTTACTGTAATAAATTGAGGCAACAAACAATCGCCCTTCTCAGTTCATTTTGTTGAACCGATCCGCCAAAGCACCATGGCTGTGGCTTGCTCTGCCTTCCGCCCCTCTGCGCTCAAGCTAGGCAGCTTGAGCAGCGCTGCAAGTAAGGATGCACAAGTAATGTTTGCATCACCTAGAGTCAGGGCATCACCATAGGGTCAGATGACAGCCTGTTCAAAGCTACCACAACAGGCAGACATCAGAGTGCACCTGTTCTTTGAGGCAACATTGCAATGTAGCCATCCCACCACACATTGATTGAATGTGCCAACCTCGCTGCTTGGTGCCCACCTCAGCTCGCTCTCGAAGCATCGCCAATGTGAGGACCTATGCAGGAAATGGGGTGAGTGCGCATCAATGTACCATCGTTGTCTCAAATTCGTGAGATGAGCTCATTACATATGATTTTACCCTTGAGCAAATTGTAATGAATGAATGCCAGCACGTGCACGCGCGCGCACACACACACACACACACACACACACACACACGCACACGCACACACACACACACACACACACACACACACACACACACACACACACACACGCAAACGCACGCACGCATGTACACATTCATATATTTGCCTTGCAAAGATGCATACACATGGTTGCAAGCAATTTCCTTGTGAATTCATCAGGATGCAAAAGGTTTTGATCCCTCATAGCTTCTGCAAACCCCTGCTTACAGGCAGACACAAAGCAGCTTCATAGCTTCCGATCCTTCATAGGCAGACGCAAAACAATTGTGTGAAAGTCCTGTCATCAGAAATCAGGCTAGAGGATGTTCAGGGCAGTTGGAGAGCCATGCATTCGCAACACTGACACCCTGCTCGTGAAAATTGTGAATTCCTTTAGGCTACTGACTTCATCAAGTCCACCATTGATAGCAACAAGGTCGCTGTGTTCAGCAAGGCGTACTGCCCCTTCTGCTCTGAGGTAGGTTTAGTTGAAGACAACGATGACTTCTGCAGCAGCAGCAGCAGCAGCAGCAGCATAAGGAGATGTCTCAACGCAAAGCTGCTGTTGAAATGTGTGAAGGCCTCTCCTGAATTCTCATCTTTTTGACCCTTTAATGTGCTCCTCACTGCAGCTCAAAAGCTTGCTATCGTCAGAGTTGAAGATCGACTTCAAATGCCTAGAACTGGACACCATGGGAAGTAAGTCCTCTGCTTGAATCAGGGACTAGTTTTTGTGTGGCCAGGGTGTTTATGTGCCGCTAAGAGAGTTTGCCAAGTTTCATCAAGCTGAGTATAAGGTGGTAAAGAACGGTGCTGGTGGAGGATATTTTTGAGGCCCTGCAAGTGAGGCCACTTGCAGAAGCTGGCGCCTGCTAGAGCCAGTTTCCTGATTTGTTTTGCCTTTCCCTGTGTGGGAATATACTTTTAAAGGCCAGAAACCTGGTACATGAGCACAACAATGCCTTCCTTAGCCTGACTTCATAGAGGATGGCACAAAAAGCTGGAGCCAAGGTTTCTAAGTCCCTTTATTTCCAGGCAAAGGAAGGAACGAAAGTCATGATTTGACACCTTTGCTCTCCAAAAGAAACATGGTATGCTTTGCAGTGCAAGGGTTAATTGAAACTTGAGTAAGCCTTTAACGGCTCAAAGCATTTCCATTCCAAATATTCCAGAATATCATGCAATTGGTGATTGCATTTTACAGGCGAAGGGGACTCCATACAGGCTTCTCTGCTGCCTTTAACTGGGTCCAGGACGGTTCCCCAGCTCTTCATTGGTGGAAAGTACATTGGTGGCAACAGTGGTAAGTTGCTGGCGCCTGCATGAATGAAGTTGGAACTGCATGGAGCATGAAGGAACACTGTTGTAAAGCTGTTGCAGTCCCTGGTTTCTAAATTAGGTAAAGGAAGGCGCCTGCTCACGCGATGGACATCCAATTGTTCAAGCTTAACAATCTGTGTGTAAATCATACTTGCGCAATAGAGTTATCAGACAAAATATTTTGGACGCCATGCCAAAATTTTGAGGAGGACCCCCTCAGAAGCCCTTTACTCATCACAAACACAAAAAGTTTTAATGTGCCCCTCGCCAAAAATTGCATCCCGCTGCGTAATGATAACCAAATAGCGATTTCCTGCCGAGTTATGCGCAATTATGTAAGGAGGGAAAATATAAGAAAGAAAAGCGACCTAGGCAGTGAAGACACTTTCCACATCAGTAAAGGAAGAGAGGATACCTGGGGCCGAAGCACTGTGTATCCTCTCCACAAGAAAGTTAATGAAGATCAGGAGGGTTATTAGCAGTATCCCATGCTTGGTCTTGTTACAAGCCGCTCAGGTCACAAAGTAGCTTGGTACCCTGGCCGTGGCGGACCTTGGCTCTTAAGATGGTTTTCCTGGGTCTCGTCAATGGAAAGATGTTACTATTCCCAGACACTATAAATATCACAGAAGCCCTCTGTAACCTCACAAGCGCCATAGCAAATTAAACGTTTTACCCCATTCGCACCTCGTGTGCTTGTAATTTTAGACATACTCTTAAATGTCCGGATGAAACTTTTTAAAAATGCCAAGGTAGCCTGGCCGTGACCCCGGATACGAAGGGAGCGGCTAAGAATCTGCAAGGCCGAAAGAGCAATTATCAGACCATCAGTCAGGTCAGCCGAGTAGGTTTGAGTTAATGCCCCACTGCAACCAGATGATTCTGAGTATGCAGGACCTTTGTCTAGACCTATCTTAGCAACTCTGCATACTTAGTTTGTGCCGGGGGGTGCCCAGGGTGTGGGGCCAGAAATCAAGCAAAACCCCTGCCGAAATGGGGTCTCCAGGAAGCTCCCCCCCGGCTTACCTGACCATCAGCGATGGCTGGGCACTTTATCAGGATCACATTCTGGGGGGTCCGGGGGGCTGGGGCAGGGGTCCAGAAAATCGCTCCCCGGACCTCAATTTTGGCAGTGAAATTGGTGAGTTAACATAGCAGAGCAACCACAGCACCATTCAGGGTCGCGAAACTTTTGCTGGGACGAATAAAATATAAAAAAGATTTTAAGCCACTCGAAATGCGCACTGGCCCTCAAATTTAAAAGATTTGTCACTGCTCGCCAGGAGCCACTCCCTGCACACTTGGGCCCCCAAACTCGGCAGGCATACCTAGAAAGCATGCTGAACAAGTCCTCATACTCAGGTTGTGGCCAAACACAGTGCTTGCCTGGTTTCCCTGTTCACACCACTTTTGCCTAGCAGGTGCGCACAGGTGACCATGCTCCAAGTGCTCCGGACTAAAATTTGCCCCCCCTTTTTTTCACTCCTAAGGATCAGGCTTGACCTAAAACCTACCTGAGAGCCAAAATATGGGCAGAATTTGGGCCAGAACAGGCGTTTTGGCACCCATTTTCCTGGAAATGGTCAAAAATGACCTAAAATGCCCATGGCTCAGTCCTAGAGCCCTGCCCTCACTTTTTTTATGCAGAAGTACCAACTTAGGCACCCTCAAGCACTTGTCACCCTCAAGCACTTGTCACCCTCAAGCACTTGTCACCCTCAAGCACAGGCACCTCATTTTTGTAAAACAGACTGTCAATCGAAATTGAGTCAGTGTTTGCTTTGTTTGCCTCGCAGATACACAAGCACTACATGCCCAGGGCAAGCTGGTGCCGATGCTGAAGGAGGCCGGCGTGCCTGTCAATGCGTGAATGAAGTTTCTTGCCAGAGTGACGTGAACAGAGTTCTAATTGCAGTGAGCGCACTCCTTGTGCATGACCATGGCTTATGTCCTTAATTTGTTTTTTCATTGAAGGCCTTGTATGAATTGAACGTCCGGATCTAAAGGTTAGAAAAGGGTCGATGCATGCCTCCACACAACAACAGAGAGTGCACAACAGCACAGCAAAAAAAGATGTGTAAAACCTAAACAACATATCAAACCTTCCGATGGAGAAACCGGCGACCCAAAAGCTGAAGGAGTTTTGGGGCAGCTTGTTCAGCAGCAACACGCCTGCTGAGGGTGAAGAGGAGGATGGAAAGGCTCGATACACACCAGAGCGCTTACAGGCGCTGTATGAAACGCTGCATCGGCACCCGCTCATCAACGATAACAACAAGGCCGTGGTCGTGGAGACCGTGCGTTCCATTGCTGAGTTCATGATTTGGGGCGACCAGCATGAGCCCCGCATCTTTGATTTCTTCCTGGAGCACAACATCATGGTGAGCATCATCTGGTCAAGTGCCTTTATGGCACACAGTTGCGCATTAGCACACCTGTGTTTGCAGCTGGCATGCAAACAACGCATGTATGTATGCTTGAAATAGTCAATGCACAAAATAGATTATGCACATAGATTGCGTGCGTACACACACACACACGCACGCACACACACACACACACACACACACACACACACACACACACACACACACACACACGCACGCACGCACGCACGCACGCACACACGCACATAGATTGCGCGCGCACACACACACACACACACACACACACACACGCACGCGCACACGCGCACACACACACACACACACACTTTCACTTTCACTTACACTTACACAAACACACTTTCACTTACGCACACATATGTATGCATGCATGCGTTCCAGAAATGAGCTCACCCAAATACTTTTGTTGCGAGAGGAATTGCAACCTGATTTGTGCTCTATTTACTATGAGCTCTAGCAGTGGTTTCCAATGCCGTAGCTGGTATTCGTAATACTTCAGACAGACATCCCCGTGCACACTCCTGGAACAGATGGAACTCCCAAGTGATGGTCAGGAAACTGGATTTTCAAACAAAAGCATCGCGTGCATGCCTGCAAGCCCTCCAATCAAGCAGGCTAGTGTTGGCTATTGCGCAGATCATAACCGGTCATGCATCCGCACCTGTTTCGCACCCCCTCTCCCTCATGCACTCCGTAACCAGCTCATGCTGCGATGTGCTTGTGCGCAGGTGTACTTGCTCAACATCCTGCAACAGCCTGCCAGCCGCACAGGGGATGTGGCCAAGCAGGTAGGCTGGTTAAGCCGTGTGGCCTCATCGTGCTCTTGCCCTTCATGTCATCAGAGCTTCTCATGAGCATCATCAGGGCCGCCCATGAATCCTTGGCCCCAAACTTCCTGCTTATGCTGCAAAATGGCAATCCTGCTGGCACAGTGGCAATGTTGGCTCGCACGCCAACAGGCAGCTTCATATGAGGTGCTCTTGCCACACTTAGCCTCATATGAAGCCGCATGCGTGGCATGCCAAGAGCGGGAGAGGCTTTTCTTGGAAGCCTAGAGTAGCGTTGTAGCTACTGTGGCGGCAAAGTACTCAGCAAGCAAGAGCTCCGTCAGCTGCTGAGGGGGCTGTGAGGGGAAGGCGTTGCTACTCGCTGGGCCGGTCTGGGGCAGCAATGTGTGGGGTGCATAAAAGTACATTGCCCCACAGGTACATTGCATACCATGGTGTGCTGCACTGGCGCAGCCCATTTGCTCATCCATGAACATTCATCATCAAAATTGTCTTTATCTCATCATCGTTGTCACCCGCCATCCCTGCCCTATCATCTGCCATACTGTTTGACCCATATACGGGTACCGCCAGCATACACCACATATGAAATGGATCATTTTTCCATGAGTATCATCATCATCATCATCATCATCATCAATATCAATATCACCTGCCAGCCCTGTCCTCTCACTTGCCATTCGCAGGTGCTGCAGACACTGAGCATCATCATTCAGAACGTGCGCAGCGAGACGGGCATCTTCTTCCTGTTCTCCAACAACCACGTCAACAACATCGTCAGCTCCAACTTTGACTTTGAGGACGAGGAGGTGCTGGGCTACTACATCTCCTTCCTCAAGGCAATCAGCCTCAAGCTCAACCCCCTTACTGTCCGCTTCTTTTTGCTCAAAGACCCGACCCCATCTTCCCTGACCACCACACCCGTCGCTGTTGGTGAAGGTAAGGCTCCCCAGCTTTGTTTGTGTGTGCCAACAACTGTGCTCTCCGTTGCGCCCAAGAAGACTGGCATGGGCATACAATGTGGCTGGCACGGCGCCACGCATGGGGCCAGTTTCCTCTGGCAAGGGCATACAAATTGGCTGGCAGGATGCCATGTGTGGGTCTATGACCAGCTCATGAGGAATGTACTCATACCAGTGAGCCAGCTCTGTGGGAGCCTGAGTGTTGGCGGTTATGCCGTTTGTGGGGCCAGGACCAACTCAGTTCACAACAAATGTTCTCACGCCAGTGTGCCAGATATGTGTGAGCCTGAGTGACGGAGGTTGCGCCTCAGCTAGCCTCCATGATTGCTCTCCTTGTGTGGCCTAAATATCCTGCTTTCCTGGAGTTGGGAGCGTTTCTGTTACCAACGCGCTGTTCTTGTTCTCCTTCTTATGTTGCCCCACAGGTGCTCCATCCAGCATGGAGGGATTGCGTTTTCCCTTGTACACAGAGGCCTTGAAGTTTGCCCACCACAAGGAGGGCATGGTGCGGGCTGGGGTGCGCACGCTGACGCTCAACGTCTACTCCGTACCTGATGCCAGTATCCAGGTGAGGGTGTGGCTGTGTGGCCGTGATGCACCCAGCGACGCATACATGGCTGTGAGCCATGATGTGCCCAGGTGGGCGTTTTTTCATTGTATCAGAATATGATGGGCTGGTTAGATCATAAGACTGCCCTCGGCGTCAGCCTGCTTGAGCACCACGACAGCACATCGTTTTTGGTGCCCTTTGTCAAGAGGAAACGAGAAGGTACAACACATCATTTTTGGTCCCCTTTTGTCAAAAGGGCACAAAAAGTTACAGGCAGCTCCCTTGTGCTGGCTCTGGTGGCGATGCATGTCTGGTCTCAGCGTCAGCCTGCTTGAGCACCACCCTTTTCTTTATTGTTTTTAGCCGCGAGGGCAAATAAAGGTACAGGCAACTCTGCTGCGCTGGCCCTGATGGCGGCTTCTCATTGAGTCAGGAATGAGGCAGTCAATGACTTGCCCAAAGCCTACCCTGGTTCCCATGCTTTGAGGGCACCGGTGCTTATTGCTCTGCTCCATCACTTGTTTGCTGGTAGTTTCGATTGACCATTGACCAGGAAATTGAACAGCATGAAAACAATGGCCTGCTTGTCGAAGCTGGACGACACCTCCCGCCCATCCTCTCCTTTGTCAGCAACAACCCTGACCATTTCTTCCAGTGAACTGCACCTAGCAGTTCTCTGACTCACTGCTATAGACCTCTGCAACGCATGTGCTAAGTGTGTTGTTGCATTTGCACTGTGGCTTGGGCACACATGCCTGTATTCAGCATGCAGCTCGTGCCCAGAGAGCACCCTACCCAGCTGCAGATTTTGTGTCCACCATTGAATCTGTTTATGTGTGTGTATATGTGTGTGTGTGTGTGTGTGTGTGTGCGCGCGCACGCGCGTGCCACAGAGCCTGTTCAGGTGCGTTTGTGTCCATCAAAAAGCATGTTCCTGTGCGTTATGTCCATCACAGAGTCTGCACCCTGCTGGCTGCAGGCGTTTGTGTCCACCACAGAGTCTGTTCGCTACTTCGCTGAAGTTGCCGACTACATGGCAAGGCAATTTGAGGTGCGTCGCCTGTTTCCATGCGGCAACGTGTCTGATGCAGCTTGAGTGTGATGTGCAAGAGTTAAACAGGACGCCAAAGCTGCGCGAGGCAGCCTATTTGTCCAGTCGCATGAGGCATCTTGCCCAGAGGCAGCAAGAGGCCTGCCTTTCATGTCGATGCAGGCCACATCATGTTGAGGCAGGCCACATCATAAAACTGTGTTGTAGCTGTTTTCCCAGGCTTTTGACCTCGCAAGGCATGGATGCTCATCTCCCAAGCATTGCAGTACACGCCTCTTTGAAGAATGAGTGGCAATGCAACACCCCTCCTTTGAAAGGAAGAACTCACCCTTGACACATCTATGGTGGTACACAAAGACGTAACTGTTTGCACGCGCACACACACACACACACACACACCACAAACACACACATGCATCCATCCCTCCATCCATCCACCGCAGATACTCAGCGCCAGCATGTCTGCTGCTGAAGGCTTTGGGCAGCAAGCCCTGTCGCAGCTGGACTCCCAGATTGCCGAGGTGGAGGACATGCTCTCATACTGCAATGATGTGTTTAGCACAGGTATGGCAATCGGCAAATGAGGTTCATCTGCTGGGAGTGAATTGCCAGGCAAGTGCAGATGGTGTGCACTTAAATGCACCAAGATCCATTTATGGGTGCATGTTGCTCTGCAGGAATGCTAGGCTGTTTTGGCTGCTTGCTGTATTGTATGGCAGAATCCATCTACCCATGTGTGCTCTTCTGCATGCATGCTAGGCATCCGCACGGTACACTCCCTCTCTTGCTTGTGCTACAGTGTTACTGCATTATCCTGGTAAGTTATGGATGCTCCTTGGACACGCGTGCCTGCGACTTGCAAGGTGCAGTGTTGGCAGGGAGGGAAGCGGCATGCAGGGCTTTGTCCAGGCTGGATGCCACCCAGGCCATGAGTTTCTCTGACGCTTTTTATTTGTGCTGTTTAATTGGGCTGACTAAGCCTGTTCAGGCAGCAAGACACATCAACACAACATGAGTGAACGATGCGCTCCTTGCTCTCGTGAGAAATTTGTGATCCGCTGCTGTGCTTACATGCTCACCTCCCGCTTCTGTCTTCCTTTCTGCTTTCCTCCGCAGCTCACCCCTACACCGCCCACATGCTTGCACGCGCTCTATGGCAGCGCCTGGCTGGCCCGTACTGGTTCAAGCCCCTCCTGCTTCAGACCACAACTGCTGGTGCGCCTCTGTCTGCTGACCTGCAGTGCTTCGGTACACATGTTGGTGCATACATACACCACTTACATAGACGTAAACACAAACATATGCTGGTGCGCCCCTTTATTGCATACATATGCATGCACAGGGGGAAATCACCATTGACTGGAACTTTGAATGCCTGCAAACGTGCTTTTGATGGATAATGATGGGACCTATCAGCTCCACTTTTCATTCCATCATTATCCGGCCAGGGCAATCCAGTTAACAGTTTGGCAGGAGGCTTTGAAATACTTGGGATTTTGACCCCACATGTATAGTTTGAGAGTTTGAGAGCCTTAAAAGAATTATAATAACTTTGCTGTTTCACGGTTTCAGAAATTCCTCTGGAGAAACCAGGGCATTTTAGTTGGTATAGAAGGCAAGCAACCAGAACGGCCTAGAAGATCCATAAGTGTTTTTTCCAAAACAATCAAATTATTACTCAGCCATGCAGGTTGAGTTCTTGACCGATTAAAACCAGCCAATTTTGAGGATGCAGAGAAGCCTCCCACTGCATGTCAGTGAGCGCCTTTGTCCATGCCACTGAGGCACTGCATGTGGGAGAGATGCTGCGCTCTGCACTGCATCTACTTTGCGTGCTTGAAAAGCCTCCCTCTGCACACACACTTCCCCTAAGGGCACTCCTGTGACCATGCGCATGCCTCTGCCGCATGCTGCATTGCCACTGCACTGCCACTGCCACTCACGCACTGCGTCGCCACTGATGCACTGCATTGCAACTGTGATGTGCTGTGCATGCCACGATGCACAGCATCACCACTCACGCACTGCGTCGCCAGTGGTGCACCGCATTGCAACTGTGATTTACTGCATTGCTACTGCATTGCAACTGTGATGTACTGTGCATGCCACGATGCACAGCATCACCGCCGATGCACTGCATTGCCATTGCATTGCTACTGCATGTCACTGACGCGCTGCATCGCCACAGCATTGCTACTGCATTGCAACTGTGATGTGCTGTGCATGCCACGACGCACAGCATCACCACCGATGCACTGCATGTGTAAGCCATGCCTGACGCGGCTCCCAATGCATCTTCCTGTGCTCCTGCGTCCCTGCAGATGCCTCCGACACCCCGCCCATCAAGCTCCAAGCCTCCTTCTACATCCTGGAGCGTGTGTTCCAGCTCGTTATGTACCCTCCCCTCCTCAGCAACATCCTCCTCTCCCTGCTGGCCCCCTCCCCCCCCTCGCACGCATCCCTGCCAGCGCACGTATCTCCTCAACCCTGGGTTGTGCTATCAGGGGCTGGCTATGACGGCACTACTTCCCTCTCCTGTCGTCGGGCGCTGCTGGCGTTGCTGAGCATGCGAACCCCACTGGCTGCCCCAGCAGCTGTGCGCATGCTGGTAGCCATCACACAGGTGAGACTAGGAGTGACTGGCTGTGTGAGAGAGACATTGGCCCTCACGCACAATTCTGTGTGTGCGAAGCACATTTTTGCTTGCAGCTGCTTGTTCAAACTCAGTCAGTTGAGGGAGTTGTCTTAGAAGGAGTTAAGCCCGTATGGATTTGCCTGCAGAGAAGTCAGTGCATTGAGGGGATGAGTGTGCTTCTCCTTCCGCCTTCCTAATCACGTCCTTCGCATCCCTACGCTTGGTGGGATGAGGGCTATTGTTGAGGAGAGTCAGAGATCAGAGATACGAGGGAAAGTGGGGGGCACCTCAGACTGAAGCTAAGGCTCCTGAAAACTGGGCACACCAGCAGGCACTTGAACACTGTGATCACCTTGGGCTGTGATCCCATTCATCACCAGGCACATATGATTTTGGTCCCACCACCAGGCACTTGGGACTTTGATCCCATCACCAGGCGTTTGAGTTCTATGATCTCATCACCCGGCACTCAAGGACTGTGATCACTATATGGGCTGTGAAACCAGTCATCACCATCACCATCACCATCACCAGTCATCACCAGTCATCACCACACACACTTGGGGAGCATGAGGTAGAGATGGTACAAGTCTGACCTGCGACTGGACAGCACTCTTAACTTTGAAAGGATCCTCACAGCACACCTCTGAGCTTTGCCTGCAGATGACATGCTCCCTTTCGCTCACACCCGAATGAATCATCGCTGAGCATCCCTCCAAGCACGTGCTACATGCTTGAGCTCCCGTTTCTGCGTACGGTCTGGCGCCTGCTTTTCCCAGTTTGTTCCCTTTCATTCACCACTCACTCCACCCTGTGAACATACTCTCTCTTGCTTGCTCATGCGTAGTGCCGAGCACTGCCCCCAGGCATCCTGGCCAGCTTGGACCTGCAACCCCAGCCCTCGCCATCTTCAGAGCAGGGCTTGAGGTGAGGCGTTTATCCTTTGGTCTGTGGTCATGCAGTGCTTGGCATACGGCTCCAGGCACCCCACTGAGTTTCAGGTGTCACTGTCGTTTATTTGTTGTGCCCCGAGAGTGCTGAGCCTGAGGGCGTTGGAACACGTGCAACGTCTCGTATTGAAATGCTTTTCCTGTTGGGCAGTGTGTGGTGGCCGGGACGCTGTGAGCCTGGGGTCCCCTAAAGTGGCAGCTCAACCTTTTGCTTCCTAAATCTGAAGCCTTCACGCTATCCTGACCGTCCTCTTTGATACACCTGTGATATTAAGTTAAATTATAAAATTTCTTTTATTACACTCGACAATCTTCGTTGCACTCAATAACGTCCTTCCAAAAATTCCTTATACTTCGCCCTGCCTCTTAAAAATGCACAGCTCACTGCAGGAGATTGCAGCCAAGCTGGCTACGGAGCGCAGCTCCTCTCCCGCCACTGGGCCTCCAATACGCACCCCTGTGCTCTCGCCTCCTGCGCCCCTTCTAGGCTACGGATACTATACTGCATGGAGTGTGACTATGCCCCCCAGCCTGCCGCTTCCTCCCACAGAGGAAGAGCTCCTGGGGGGTAACGAAGGTGTTGGAGAAGGGGGGCAGCTGCAAGGATCTGCAGCAATGCGGCATGAGCATGAGCTAGAGCAGGAGGGACAGGTGGGGCAGCAGCAACAGCAGGAGCAGCAGGAAAAGCAGCAGCAGCAGGAGCAGCTGGAGCAGGCAGCTGGGGAGAAGCAGGAACAGGAACAGCTAGAACGGGAACACACGTTGCAATTAGAACAGCAGCAGCAGCAGCAGCAGCAGCAGCAGCAGCAAGAACAGCAACAAGAACAGGAAGCTCAGGAAAGGCAGGAGCAGCACCAAACAGCTCTGTTGGTAGAGCAGCAGAGTACGGAGCAAGAGCAGTTACCACAGCAACAGCAGCAGCAGCAGCCAGAAAAGGAGGCTCAGGAAAAGCAAGAACAACCGGGAGAGCCAGACAAGGGACAACAACAGCAGCAGCTGTGTGCAGAAGCAGAGGGAGAGCTTCAAGTGAAGCAGGAACAAGAGCAGGGTATGGTTGAGCCAGTTCAGGAGGATGGTGAACCTGGACAAGAGGGAATGCACCAGCAGCAGCAGCAGCAGCAGCAGCAGCAGCAAGAGCAGGGGCAGCAGCAGCCGCAGCAGAGCTCCTCCGATGATGTTGACCTGCTTGGCCTGGACAGTCCCACTCCTGCACAACTGGCTCCACAGCACCTACCTGGGCCCAGCGAAGGCAACCCTCCCTCCACAGAAGCGCCCCTTCCCAGCGCTGAGGTGGACCTGTTGGGAATGGACACAGACGGTGGTGATGCAGCAGCGCCTGCAGCATCGCTTGCGTCTGAAGGCCAGGAGCAGCATGGAGCTTCTCTAGCTGCAGTCCAGCAGGAGCCAGCGCCGGAGTCACCAGCAGCTGCAGGACATGAGGAGCAACAGCCCTCACCAGCAGCTGCAAGCCATGAGGAGCAACCACCTTCTCCAGCAGCTGCAGGACAGGAGGAGCAACCGCCCACACCAGCAGCTGCAGGTCACGGGGAGCAACCGCCCTCACCAGCAGCTGCAGGACAGGAGGAGCAACCACCTTCTCCAGAAGCTGCAAGCCATGAGGAGCAACCACCCTCACCAGCAGCTGCAGGCCACGAGGAGCAGACCACCTCGGCCTCTGCACCAACAGCAGCAGTTGCTGCTGCAGCAGGCCAGGGGGACACGGTCGAGAGCCCCGTCACGCCAGTCGTGCGCACGCGCGTGAAGCCCAACATGACAGTGGCCACCAGCGGTCGTGAGCTTGACGGCATGCCCGGCTACCATGCTGTGCAAGGCAGGGTGGCAGCAGATGTGGGCTCCATGGTTGACGACCTGGTGGAGGGTGTTGTGCGCGCACACTTGGGCCATGATGGCCGCAGTAGCAGTCTGGGGGGCGCCAGCTTGGATGGCACGGCAACGGATGCGCTGGGGAGCGAGTGCGGGGCAGGTGCAGGAGGAGAGGCTGCTGCTACCACCGGGCCTGTGGGGCAAGAAGTGAGCACGCCAAAGGAGCAGTCCTCGTCCCCCTTTGCAGCCGCAGATGGGGCAGAAGACGCAGCAGCAGTGCATGCCTCTGCAGAGAGGGAGAGCAGCGTGGATGAGCAAGGGCTGGTGCCTCCTCCGCCCCCACCCCCGCCTCCGCAGCCCTCGCCCCCTCCCCCGCAGCAGTCGTCGCCATCATCGCTGCCAGAGCAGCAGCAGCAGCAACAGGCGACGCAACAACAACAACCGCCGCAGCAGCCGGAGCAGCCGGTAGCGGCAGACCTCGTGGACGGTTTGCTCAGCCTCATCGCAGCCCCTCACTTGCCTCCCCTTGTGCTCTCGCACGCCGCCGTGCTCATGCGCACTTGGCTGGGCACGCACGCGCTGCCGCTGCGCCTGCAGCACCCCTACACGCAGCTGCACCAGCACCAGCACCAAAACCCTGCCTCATCATCTGACCCTGCACCCCCCAGCCCTCCAGCAGTAGCAGCTGCCGCTGCTGGCAGCGACGCCGCGCCCAGGCCATGGGCATGCACGCTGGGCGGTGCGCAGCGCCAGGCACTGGCAGCCGCGCTGCACGCTGCTGTTGCGGCGGCTTTCGCAGAGCTGGACGGCATGTGGTGCGAAGCCTTCTTCACGCTGCTGTGCCTGGAATGGCAGGCGGTGGGGCAAGCCATCAAGCGGCCGGCGCTGCGTGCCACCAGCGATGCATTAATGGGGGGGCCCCATTTGTACCCGCCTGTGCCCTCCCAGGTAAATTTGAAAGCAAGCCACCATTTGTGCTAACCTGTGTCCTCCCAGGTGAACCTCCGGACCACCATTTTGGGTCATTTTGGGTTCCTCCGACGTGCTTCTCATATCGAACAAGAATCACTGCAGAATACAGGGAGCGGAACAACTCGGTTGTGCATTCTAGGCAGGTGGAGGCCTGCCTGGGATGGGTTGCTCCGGATGTGTGCACGCTGCTTGGGCCACACAATTAAGTGGCAGAGGCTTGCATTTGTCACATGTGCGCCTTGCTGTGACCTCTTCCTTTCATGGCCGCCACTGGGTCCTGAAGTGTCATGAGTCTGGGTGTCTGGCGACGGTCGCCTTGCGGGTTTGACCTGCCAGACCTGCATCTCCCCCTACCGTGGTGCTTATGTCTGAGCAACCATCTCTTCCTGCTTACGAGTGGTTTCAAAAGATGCAGCTGCCCCTCGGCAGCACCACAAAGCAAGCCACAGATGAGTATGTGATGATGCATGCTGATTGACACGTCCAGTGTTCACACAAGCCTCAAGGCGTGCATGCTTCCCTATTATTATGCATGTATAATCAGCGCATGTAAGCATGCAGTCTTTCTTTTCTTTTTCTGCACATGTGAGCAACTATAAGCTGTCCGAAGAGGGGCATTAGCGTGCGTTCTCAGGCATCATTGGCATACCAGTCGCCTGCAAGCATCAAGCTTCAACAATGCCCAACCTGCCTCTCTTTGCCCTTCCCTGCTGTACTCAGTTTGTGCCTCAAGCTTAGAGAATTGAAACATCTCAGGGAAGAAAATTCAAATCCAAATGTTGCCCTTCCACACATCTCAATACAGATATTACAAATCCAAAAGCTGCCCTCTGCAGGCAGCCCTTTGCCCCCAAGGTATGGGTCGAAGCCCTATTTGTGCCACGAGCTTGGAAGATTTACGCGCCTCAGTATAAGTGTACAAATCAAAATGTTGCCTTCTGCAGGCAGCTCTTCGCCCTCAAGGCATGGGTCTGAGTGCAGCAGCTGCGCTGCACACGCACTTATGTGTACAACGCTTGGTGGGGCTCCTGCAGGTGTGTGCTCCTACCTCATACAGCCCAGAACATGTTTTGCATGCGTACGCCATACTTCAATGGCCTTGGCTGCCAGCATGCCTTGCTGAAATGTACCCCAGTGCCCCTTATAAGATCTATGGTAGAGTCTATGTAGTGCATTGAATTTGGCACAGATGGGGAGCTGACCAGAAGTGTTTATTTGATAAAGCAAGACCGGGCTTTGCCTTTGTAGTGTGTGCACTTGAGACACACCTTTGTCGTTGGGTCTTTTTTGGTGGGCTCTGTTATGTGGATCCCACTGTGGATGTGACACGCTTGAGTGCTCCCTATCTGTGTGCCCAACTCCCTCATGGCTCATTGCCGCCCATCTGCCTGCCACTCAACGCAATATGGCGGCGACCGAGCTGGTGTCATAAACGGTGGTACACACTTGCACGCACGTACTCACTCGCTTACGCTGCCTGGTTCACCTAGATCACCTGGCTGTGTATGCGTGTGCGCTCCTGCAGCTGCTGCGCGTGCTGCATGAGGGGGAACCCAGCTTGGAGGCGCCAGTGCCTTATCCACAAGACCTCAAGCTGCGCCCGCTGGACATCACGGAGGGTCAGCAAGTGCCCATGAGCCAAGTGCGTGAGGCTGGGCTCTGTGTGTGTGTGTGTGTGTGTGTGTGTGTGTGTGAAGGGTGTAGATGCAGGTTGCCTTAGTGCAGATAGACACATTTTAAAATTGTCCAGCGCAGCAAGGAAGGTCAAAGCAATTGGTGGATTTCAGACTGCTTTTGTAATTGTGACAGTAATGCCTTCAGGTAGCCCAAGAGGGCAAAGCCATTTAGTTTTCCAAGAGCAACCAATGCTGCATTTGTTGCGCATGTGATTGGTTGCAGCAGTTTTGAGGCTACTGAGTGGGAAAATGCTCTCCATTTCTCTAGTCCAAAAATGATTTTCACCTCCATCAGGGGTTTGTGAATCCCTTGAACCAACTCGAGTTGTAGCATGGTCAGGAGGCAGAGCAAGCTCACAAATGATAGCACGATGGCACACTCAGGTCAAGGTTCTCCGCTCCACTAGTCACACACTGACTCATGTACGCCTACCTCTCGATTTGGCATGTCCCGCCTGCAGGACAATGCCATCCAGTGCCAGGTATCCTTCCAGCCTAGCCAGGAGAAGCGTGTGTACTTTTGCGTGACGGGCGCCGCGCTGCCCTCTGCTGCCGAGCTACTGTCGCGTGCCACCCCTGCCACCTCAGGCCAAACCCCCAAGGGCACTGCTGAGGACCCCCTGCTGGGGTTCAAAAACCCCCTCAGCAACGCAACTACAGAAACTCATACTGCAGTGGCTGCGAGTGGCATGCCGCTTGTGTTTGACGCAGACGCCCTGGGCTCCGTTGCCGCGCTCAATACCATGCATAGCTCGCCCGCCATTGTGCTGGGGGAGGCATCTGCCACGCGCCTGAACACCGGGGTGGTGGTATCCATGGCCCCCCTCATGGGCGGGGCACCCTATGTGGACCCAAATGTGCCGCGCTGGCTGCACGTGCATGTGCGGCCGTCGGTGCGGGGGCTGCTAAGGCTCATGCAGGAGGCCCAGACGCGCAAGGGTGGGCTGCTGTACACGCTGCGCAGCCTGGCTGACGGGCACTGGGTACTGGCTTTCCAGAACGGGGATCGCTGCAGGGAGGCGCACGCTAGGGTACAGCAGCATACATTGCAGCTGAGAGGCCTGTATAAGCAGCTCGTGCATGCTTTTGTTGCGCCGCTGCTGGAGCCATTGGAGGGTTGATGTCCTTATCTACCGGATCTAGTTATTTGTGGGGGTGGGGATAGGGAGCAACACATAGAACAACACATACACCTGAAATGGTCATATCTGTTGTGCTGTGAGGGGCCAGTGAGCAGATCAGAGCATGCTTTTTAGGCCCTTTAAACATGCTTTTTTGGTAGCATCCTCCTTCAAGGTTCAAGGACAGACTGCTTACTTGAAGTAGCAGTGTCTGACCAAGTGGCATGCAGATGTGAGCCCTGTTGCTTTGTTAGCCTTAAGCTAGCACTGAGCTTTTTCAAGCTAAAAAGCTTCAAACTGAAGGCATTCAAGACGAATTGTTAAGAAAGAGAAGAAAACTACGTATGCAGTGAAAATGTCCACACCAATTAAGGATAAGGGACCGCCTTAGTTCAAAAACTTAATGACCCCCCCACCATTGTCTGAGAGAAGCACAGCAGGGGTTTACAAGGGGTTTACAATGGTGGCCTACAGCCCGAGACTCTGGCTGATGGCAGCTGGTGAAACAAGCTCAACCAGTATCAAAAATTGAGACCAAGTCTGACACAAATCTAAGAAGTCTGTATGAGTCTTGGTTTATGAAAGCATTGATTTCAGAATCAGTGATAGTATGATGGCAAGCCAAGAATGGAATAAAGTCAGCGTTTGAAGGCGGAGCAAACACACGCAAAGTCTTAAACATCTCCTCAAAAAGGTCCTTGTATCTCGTGCGTAGCTCGCGCACCTCAGTACATTTGCAAAAGAAAAGCACATGTTTTTCATCCTGGACTTCCCCACACTCACACTTATCACAGATACTTGAACCCCCAAGCCATTTACCAGACTCCACTCTCAAGTGATGAGCACGCAATCTAAATCTGCTAATGTTTCTCAAAACATGCTTGTCCAAATCCTTGAACAGATACGAGGGGATACAAAAAGGAGCACCTCTGGGACCACTCTCAGAATTCCCACACCACTTATGGTACGTCACTACCTTCTTGTTAACTGCACGAGGACAAAAAACATCGGCCCCTCTCCACACTTTCTGCTGTCTGTATCGCAAATCACCAATGAACTCTTGCATGGGGATTTTCTCAGCTCTCAGCATGTTCTGTTTGAACGAATCACCATTCCGCATCCCACCACACAGCAGGCAGAAAAATAAACAGGTCCAGCAACGAGAAGGAGAGTGAGATGAAAGCTGAAGAACTGGAGTTCAAGAGCCTCAACAGCAAGCAGACTCAAGCACAGTCAGCCTACCAACTCAGGAAAGCCATGCCCAGCAGCCTCCAGGCTACAGCTTACGGGAAAAAGATGCCCAGCAGCCTACTGCTGAGCACAACTTTAGTCTGACTAAAGATTAAACCAAAAATGCAGCTGTTGACCACAAGCAGAAACCTGTGGAGCAGCCCTTAAAACACCCTGTACTGCACTTTCACACGTCAAACTCAACCCCCTACTTTTCATCTTTTGAGCTACACAGGTTACAGGGAAAAGAAGGCCTCCAGTCAAAACGGCTGATTGCTAGCCTGCTCATAAAAAAGCAATAATTCATGTAGGAAAGGAAACAGCTTGTTATTGTTTTGATTTAAGAAAGAAGAGATATGATAAGACTGTACATAATTCCAGGCACGTAGGGAGCCACGCTATTGGAAGAGTGAGATAAAGGGAGGAGATGACCAGAAAATGAGGAAGCATATTTAAGCCGAGGAGAACAAACATGGGGATGAGTGCATTTGAAAAGAACGTGTCGTTCATCCTGCTTATCATCTTGGGCATCACATCTATGATAGATCACAGGCAGGGGAAACAGCATCATCCCATGTGGCCTGCTCGACTTTCAAGGTATGGGCATGAAGGCGAAATCAAGCCACACTGCGGACGACGTGTTTGGGTTAACCCAAGTAGAAATATTTGAGCAGAATATAAGGAGAATATGTAACGTGTGCAGGCTTGGTTGGTAGAGCACACCAGTGATGATAAGTAAATTTTTTGCTGTTTGTGTCTCGTGGGTCGTAACCAGAAAATTGTCTCCAATATGCTAGATGGCGAGACCTGAGATCCACAACAAGCTGACTCAAGTCCAAAGGATCAGCAGAGCGTATCTTTTGCTGGAAATGATGGGCGTGATGCAAGCCATTCATGGCAGACAATAGATGGGATGTCCAGCAGGAGGAATTCCTGGGGCTGAGGGAGATGTCTGCATGAAAAACCTTGTGAAGTAGAGCGCTGTTGCAATAGGTGAGAGAATTATAAAAGCGTGCACAGGCTCTGAACCAGTTGAATTGAATAGGTTCTATTCCACACTCACGGAGGACACCCCAGGAAGGAGTTGATGTTCTTACATCCAGCATGGACCTCAAGAATCTCAGAAGCCATTTCTAGATGCAACTATCCATCTCTCTCCCCTGTTGAAGATGTGCAGTGGCCCAGATCTAACTTGCATACATTCCTGCTGGTATGACATACGTCTTGAAGAGCCATAAGTAGGCATGTAAGCGGTGTGTAATATGGTGTTGATGGGCAAAAGTACGCACGCGAGCCATGCCTGCCAGGCAGGGTTTGAGAGCTTCCTCAGCAGCATTGTGCAGATTATTGTGTTTGTCAAACTGCATTCCCAGGTAGCAAAAGGTAATTGAGTAAGGCAAGACCTCACCATCATAAAAAAGGGGAGCCTCCCCTGCCTGAGGCAAGTTATTGGTCTTGGAGTTAAAACAGACGATCACAGATTTTTTGGTGTTGACTGTCAGGAATTTCCAACGGGCATAAGCCTTGAGACGGTTAAGCATGGCCTGAAGGTTATTTGGTGAGTTGGAAGTTAAGCATAAGTCATCAGCATATAGAAGGTTGGATACATGGAAATTAGGTGTGCCAGTGCAAGCTCCTTCAATCCCCTCGGAGACCTCATTGATGTCATTAAGGTAAATGGAGAAAAGCAATGGAGAAAGAAGACAGCCCTGTTTGACACCATAGGTGGGCCTGACATACTATTAGCATAGTATGCTTGCTTATCCCCATCAACCAGAATGAAGTTGTCATTGTGATACAATTTTTTCAGGATACTGAGAAGGTGAATAGGGAGCTGGCATCGGTGAAGATGGCGCCATAGCTTGTCACGAGGGATGGAGTCGTAGGCCTGTTGGAAATCAATGAATGCTGCATACAGGCGTGACGAGCCATGTGGTTTGCAGGTTTGGGCAGCACGTTTGAGATGTCTCAAAATATATCGTGGGTGTAAAGTGCTGCGCCCACAGAAGAACCCAAATTGACAATCAATTTTGAGCTACACAGTAGGTAAAAGGTGAAGTCTGTGCTGGACAGCACCTTGCACGCAATAAGAAAAGACCGGACAGTCAGCGGTCACTGACACTAATAGTGAGCCCCACCCAAGCTATCATATCTGTATCATGTATGATACGGATGGTGAAATACGTTGAGGGATCCAGGAAATGAAAGGGGAAGAGCTATGTTGCTGTATCTGCCTACGAGGGAAGTTTGCTTAGGTTACAAGGTTTACAAGGGGTAGCCTACAGCTTGACAATCTGGCTGGTCGGTTGCTGGAGACACACGCTCTACCAGCATCAAAAAAATGAAACCAATTCTGACAAAAGTGTGCAGTCTGACCACATGTAAAACAATAATTGAAGGGGCAGAGGCTGAACTAATGCAAACACGAGTGTTGTCTGTGCAAGGTAATGCAGGAGACAGAAAAATAGTCAGAGGCACCCCCACTGAAGTTCTGGCGTACACTCAAATGCAGGTTCACACCCACAGTGGGCATGCTTGCACACTCAACAAGAAAGACCACACAACCGCTGTCAACATTCAGCACTGTCCATGCAGACCGTCACTGATGCACACTGTATGAAACAAGCAGAGGGGCCGTGCATGCACACATACAGGTTTGACCAGAAGACGGATGCAACAGGGCTAGGACAGAAGCAAGGACTGAAGAGTAAGTCTTTGGTCAAGGTTTACGATGTGATTTCACATATCCCCCCTTCGCCGCAAAGCAGGAACAAAAAGTGCTCGTGGGGACCTGGAGGGTTGCTGCAAGCACCCAGCTACTGAACCTGGCTGTGAGTACTGTTCTTGTTCATAATTGAGCGCCTGTTGGTCGCAAGTTTTTTTTTAGCATACTTTGCAGAATGTGCATGGAGTTTATGTGCAAGCTTGCTAGCACACTGGTGGCTGAAGCCTAAATTTTTAATGTTTCGTGTTGTTCATAACAAGTCCCACCAACACTCAGAAGGATGATGTGAAACGTCACAGCTTTCCCACTAACATCCTTACCAAGTTATGCATGTTACCGCTGTGCCGCTTCCAACTGTTGCCCAGGCCTTGTGTCTGCACAGTATTTGATTTCAACCAATTTTGCACATGCTGCTGGTTTGCATGTAGAAAATGGGGCTGTTGTGCAGGTAGTTGTTCTGGTCCTTTATGAGGTGCCGCCCCTGCTGCAATCATTGCTATGATAGCACATGATGTGAGGAGGAGCAGGAGGAGGAAGAAGAAGAATTGGGTTTGGTATGGTAAGAGGTAACCAGGATAGCATCAGGACGGCTGGAGGTGAGTCTAGATCTCATAGAAAACCTGCGAGGAAAGAGTTAAGGGGGTAGTTATGTTTGAGGCATGAGCAGGGAATTGGAGATCGTGCTGCGCCAACTCATCACCACTTCCTATGTCTGTTAACCAAGCCTGCCCCCCAAGGGCGTTTACTAAGAGCTTTGGCTTTTACTAAGAGCTTTTACTAAGAGCTTTGGCAATTTCTTGGCTCAGTTTCAATGTCGGAGATGATATGATTTTGGCAGCCTGAGGGCTTGTGGAGTGCGCTGTCTAATTGATGACAACCTGGGAGGGGGCATAACGGGTTTGTGTACCTTCCAAAGCAAACCGCACGTTTTTGGCTTTAGAGGGTACCAGTGCAATATTGTAAAATGGTGCGCTTCATAGGTGAGGATATACAGGGTGTGTTTCTAGAGGCATTGCTGATTTCCTTATCTATTTGGTGTGCTCTGATAGCAAGAGCAGTAGTTTGTTTTTGTATTGGCGTATCTAAGTCTGTGATCTGTATGCATAAGAAAAGGAAAGAAAAACTACGTAGGCAGAGAGACTCTCCCTACATCAATTAAGGAAAAGGAGACACGTTGGCTCAGAAGAGCTGTGAGTCTCCTCCACCATATGCATATGAGACTTGAGAGCATTTTGAAGATTGGGGAGGTAGGTGATTTTAGGATTGGTTGCAGGAGCTGTAATGTGTCGGCAGCTTTTTTTTCCCTTGGCTAACCAAATTAAATGAGGAAATGGACTTCCGCCGGGATCGCAGTATCTACCACGCTATTGTTTGCTTGATTTGCCTGATATTTAGCATCTGCACATTTGTTACCAGCAATGCCAGCATGGGATTTTACTTTGTAGAAACAAATATTGGTTTGTGAGTTGCTAATGAGGGTAGATATGATTATTAGGATATTCCCTGCATTGTGTTGTTCGTGCTTCTCAGGGTAAATAAGTTGCTTATGTATATGATGAAGAGAGGTGAGACTGTCTGAAGCAATGTGTGAATAAGAGTGCGTGATGGCAGCAGCAGTTGCTGCTAATTCAGCTCGACATATGGTGTTGGTAATTCCAGCACCGTTAGGCTCAAGGCTTAGCCGGGTAGTTTGGCTACTTAGTGTGACTGGATGTGCCAGACAAACCAATAATTTATGGCTTTGTGACAAGAATTAGAGTGCTTGGTTACCAACCAGTACCTAGTAGGTTACGTGCAAGATCCCTCACCATTGAGATCAGGCATGGTTACTGCATGGAACGCAGTGAGCTTCCTGTTGCTTTGCTCTCTAGATTAAACTTGATGCATTCCTGACCTTCTTGCTCAACTAAGCTGTCAAGTTGGAGAACCTGTACCTGATGGGAGAAGTGCAACATTCGATGTTGGAACTTTTGCTCTTTTTCATGATGACGAAGGACGTGGCTGGATAAGTGAAAGCACAGCAAGAATTCTGATTTAGAAGTAGCTTGCCGCAGGTAGAGAGGCAGTGAAGGCTTTTTGTTTTGCCTTCCATCCTGCCACAGCCTAGCATAGAACCTGGCTGTCCCTTTAAGAAGAGATGCTCCAGAAGGATCACAGCGTGCAAGCAAAGCTTTGCTGCAAAAAGTTGTATGAAACCAGCAAAATTCCTGACCTCAAAAATCTGATTTCGATCGAGCCGAGGGATGAAGGTGTCACAGCAACTGTGCGGGAGCTCTCAAAAATGTCTAAAATGTCCTTTCCCCTTTCCTGAAACAAATATGTGGTCCCGATGAAACAGAACATGTCTGTGAGCATGAGGATCACACGAGATTGTTTATTGGCCAGTGTGGTCTCGCGTCAGGAAGACATGCGAAATTACATTGCAAATGTATTCTTGACTGTATCCTCAATCAATTTCCCGTCAGGATTCAACATCTAAGATCCATCTAAGCCAGCTTCAATGGAGAAAAGATGTGTCATTGTGTATAGGATGCAGCAGTTTGGTCTTGCTACATAGCATTAGCACATGGTGTCTCAAGACCAGGAGCCTGCGCCTCCGCCTCAAAACAAAGGGAAGGGAGGCAACAATGCCAGGCGACGCTCAGTATCGCCCCCCTCACAATCAGACACGCGCTCCATCAGGTTGATGCAAACACCTTTTGACACAGACATATGTTGAGCTCAACTTTTGACATGCATGTTGAGACTGCTGCTGGTTCCGACACAAACGTTTCCATGCAGCTCCTCATTGGCAAGCTATATGAGGATGAATGGTCCAGTCTTCCAGCCACAGCAGCACCGTCTCTCTGCGAGAGAGAGAGGGACACGGGGTGTCAGCAGAGACAAAATCCAGCTGGCCCCCCTTCCTGAGCAGGTTGCAGCGATTGTACAGCAACTCCAAAAACCTCCACCTTCTGTGCTCCCTACTCAGCCCTTTCGACTTCCGCCACCTTCTGGAGCACTGGGTAAGTGTCAAGTGCTCATGCAGGTATTTTTGGGTCTAGTCTTCCCTCCTTGCATCAGTGACCCTTGCAAACTTGACTATGACTCCTCTTTCAATTTTAGCACAGAAATCTGCGTTTTGTTTGCTGCCATCTGTGGTTATAATGAATCGTTGAATGGGCTTTTGCTTACTTTTCCTCAGCTGAATCTATCAATGACGTTCAGACACATTTAATGAAGGCACTATTTTAAGGCTGTGCAACAGGTGCTGTTCAAGACGGTGCTTGCCTGGGAAACTCTGCAAGCTTTATTGGTGGGTATTGCGCACAGTATCGTTGGTCATGGACTTTCTCTGCAGGCATGCAGCTGCAGCGGGCATCTCCCAGCAGCTCTCCAGAGCGACAGCAAAGGACAGAGGAGCCTGTCTCAGCTCCCAACCTGCACTTCTCATGGGATAGCGACTTTGAGCAGTACTTGAGGGGCAGAGTGGGTCAGACAGGTGTGAATGCCTGACGAGGCAGGTGCTTTGATGCTTGCAGCAGTTATTGGTAACCTCCGCGCGGTATGCATGTGTGCTCAAGGGTGCACGCATGCCTGGTAACTCAGCTGCATGTCCTTTAGCAATGTCCAACAACGAGTGTTTAAGCTAGTACTCACTTGTGTTACTCCGGTATCTCTTAACATTGTCCTTGTTCTTCCATTCATAGGTCGTCACCTGACTCCTCTGTGTGCTTCTGCCATGATTTTGCAGGCGGATTCATAAGGGCCATGTCAGAAAGCCCGGCTTCACCGGGTGCTGTCTTTGAACCCACCGAGCGAAGCAGTGTCATCTGGTTCAGGTGCGTGATGGCAACAGGCTTCATGACAATCAGGCTCTTGCAGCTAGGATCGAACAGCAATGAAACCATGCACCAGAGGATGAGGATCCTTTTACCTTGCCCTTGCATATACCAAGGAATGAATCCTGTTGTCTGCTCCCTCGGCCTCTGAACTTGCATGATTGTGCTTGAGCAGGCTGGCAGAATGCGCAAGCACCGTGATACATGGTGCTGCTTGTCTCTGCACAGGGACAACTACCCTGAGCCCCCCCCTGCCCACCGTCGCGATGTCTTCGCTGTGCAGCAGTGGCTTGAAGGGCAGATGCAGAAGCTGGGGCGCTCACTGCAGCAGCAGGGGCTGCTTCAAAAGCAGCAGGGGCCGCATAAACAGGCAGGCCCTACGCAGCAGCCAAGGCAGCAGCAGCAGCCATCGCCGCAGCAGCAGCAGCAGCCGCAACAGCAGCAGCCGCAACAGCAGCAGCAAGAACAGAAGCAGCAGTTACAGCAGCAGGCCTCTCGGGTGAGGGATGAGAATCAGAGCCAGCAGGGGGAGCAAGAACAGCAGCAGGAACATGGGCAGAGTGAGCAGGGAGAGGATGAGCGTGAACAGGGCAGTGAGAATGGGGACCAGCAGCAAGATGCACAGGAGCCACCCTCGCAAGCTCCTGCAAGCCCCACTTCCCAACCGCCACGCGCAGCGACAGATAATGGGCAAGGCTGTCCAACGCAGCGTAGGCCCAGCTCTTCCATTTTGTCAGGCTCTTACACGCTCTCAGACGATGGGCGCAGCAGTGTGCAGGTGGGGCTGGGGTACACTGCTTTTAGAACAGTAAAAGTATGTTGTGGTAGATACCATTATCACATGTTGGGGTACACTGCAGGTGGGGCTGGAATATAGTGCCATTAGAACATGTTGTGGGGAGTCTCGTACATGTTGTTCCCAAGGTGTTTTTCAAACTGAGCTACAGCCGGAAGCTGGGACCTCCGTGTGCTTGCTGTTAGTTCCAAGCTGGTTCTAGGTCTTGTTCAAGACCATCCCAGTGCAAAACATGGGCATGACCGATCACTAGATTGCATGGGTGGAAATTATGCCTACTGGGAACACAAAGTTCACAAGCCTATGGGTACAGTACAGCACAGGACAGCACTCTCTACGACGCATGATGCACAAGCCCAAACACCTGCCCGCTGGCGAAGGCATCCTGGTTCAAGCCCTTTGCAGACCAACCCTTTGCTTGCCTAACTTTCTGGCGCTCACAGCAGAAAATCTGTCCATTTAAGAGCTTCTGAAGTGTAAGTGGCGTTGCCTTCCACAGACTTGCTGCCCTCTCTTTCTTTTAGTTCAATGACATCATGGCGTTAGATGATGATGGCAATAGAAGTCAGGCTCCTTTGTGCCAACCACAGACTGCCTGCCCAATCTGTGGCAGCCCATTTAAACTCTGCCAGATCAAGTTGCTGCTGCCTTCTGGATTATTCATGCTGGAATGCCTGCAGGTAGCCCGGGACAGCGACGGCTTCTTGAGCACGGATGTCCTCATACACCAAGAAAAACTGTTCACTCGCAGCATGGAGGAGCTGTGTGGGCAGGCCGCGACGTAAGTTCCTGTTTGTATGCTTCTTTTGCCTTGATTGTCAGTGCTCTTCTGTTGCTTCAGTCCTTTGTGCCTGCCATGGCAAAGCAGGCAGTGGCCTTACGCCCAGCAATAAAGCCCAGCAGATAGTGGCCCTGTGCAGTAGTAAGGTCCAGCGGCCTTATGCCCAGCAATAAGGCCAAGATAGTGACCCTGTGCAGCAATGATGATGAGTGCAGTATTTGTCGCGGCAGCTGGATCCTTATCCACCAGTGTTACAGGGCTTTGCCATGGCTAGGATTTTGAATGCCAAATTTTCAGGGCAGGGGCTGTGCTGTCTTGGTCTGTGTTAGAAATTTAAATGATAAACCTTCAGGGCAGGGGCTGTTCTGTCTTGGTCTGTGTTAGAAATTTAACTGCCAAATTTCAGAGCAGGGGCTGTGCTGCCTTGGTCTGGGCAACTGGGCGTTACCTCAATAGGAAGATGGCAAGCGCAGAGCCTATGGTCCGTGACAGGGGTCTCAACATAAATGTACCCAACAATGCAATGTGCCTTTACTCCATCAATGAATGCTCATATGTGCAGGCTGTGTGTGGAGCGGGGGCATTTGATGTGGCAGATGTGGGCGGCCCTGAGGCACATGCTCCGCCTGGTCCTGCAAGACCGTGAGACATCCAGGTAGGTTACAGGTTTCGGGTTGCAGGAACACAAGGCCTCCAGTCAAAACGACTGACTGCTAGCCTGCATCAGGGTAGGTGCTTGCAAGCAGTCGTGCTCCTATTTAAGCACCTGCCGAGAGCCGCAGGGTTCCCCAGGGGTTGGCTAGCTTCAGGTGTTGGAATGCATCGCTCATAATTATACCGTCACAGAGTGCACATTTATCATTCTTGGGAAAAATCATGCGACGTTTGGGAGGGAGCAGGGAGGCTTGTGAATAATGTTTCAGAGGGCCACTTGCTAAATGTGTGCACATGACATAATTATCATCTGTTAGAAGGAAGACCCCAAGGCCCCAGTGGGACATCAACTGATGGGAATGCACAGCTGCCTCTGGGAAGTCCCATCCTTCCATCTCAAAAGAGCAGCAGCATGAGCAGCAGGGAATAGCATACATGCGCTTTCAGCTTGATACTGCGGCAGAGGCCAGAAGTAAAGAAGCATGCTCAAGTTTAACAGAAGCGCGAGCGCAAGCCCCTATTACGTGGGCAGCACATACACTCTGCTGGTAACCCATCATAACAAGGCAGTACAAGTTCAAGGCCAGAATTAGCAGCAAATAGCGGCACTGAGGACAGTTGAGAAGACTGAGAAAAAGGAGGAGGATGGGAAGAGCAGTGAAGAAGAGAGCAAAGCAACGAGGGAGAGCAGTGCAAGTGTAAAAGGCAGTGCAAGAAAATAGATGTGCGAGAGCAGTGCAAATGAAACATAATGTGCAAGTGAAGAAGACGTTGGGAAAGATGATGATGGTGAGGAGGAGAAAGGAAAAGAGAAGCTAGCGTGCAGTACCTGCTTGCATTGTGCAGCCTACCGGCACACAGAACCTATTTGATTGCATGTCTGCTTTTGGCATCCAGTGCAATAAGTTTCCTTTTTTTGTACAACATTTTCTGAGGGTAAGGACTGAGATGTGTTGAGCACGTTTTTGGATACCCATAAAAAGCTTATGAATTAATTGACATGATACTATATATACTTCATACTGCATATGAGTTATTTGTGTAAATGCAAATGGGACTTGCAGTATCAGACTCCTGACAAGACCGGAGCCTATCCAATTGTCCTAGGTGTTTCGCTGATTATATCAAGCATCAAGCATTTAGGGCAACCTGAAATTATCTTGTTTCTGATCAACTGCAGGGCTATCACACGGGAGGCAAGACGCAGTGAACTGAGTGTGAAGGGGAGTGTCGAAGCAGAGAAGGCAGTGGCCAAAGCGGAGATGGAGGAAGTAAGTTCAGTGCGATCAGAGATTGTGGGTCCTGCAATGTTCTGCTTTGAGTGCTCAAGCCCAGGTGCTTGCGCAAACAGCTGTGTCAGAGAGGTTGCTGTATACTACATCCGTTCAGACACTCTTGCATTGTTTTACGTTGAGTGCTCAAGCCCAGGTGCTTGCACAAGAGGCTGTTTCAGAGACATTGCTGTATGCTACATCTGTTCAGACTCTTTTAAACTGTTGTGTTTGCTTTTCAGCTCATTATAGGGTCGTTCCAGCAAACGATGGAACATTTGTTGTTGAGGCTGTTGTATGTCTGCAAAATTGAAAGTTAGAGAAAATGCTGTTTGAGTCATATTTGCAACAGAAAACTCAGCATATTTGAAGAGTTCAGGATTAAAGCATGTCTCAATGTGCTGTGTGTCATGCCATAACAAATGTGCTGCATAATAAATGTTCTTTTGGCAGACCGGGCCCTCAATCTTGGCTTCATTCGCATGACTGCGGCTCGCAGGTGACGCACATGAACGAGGTGTTGAACAGGTGCGCCTCTGCTCCGGCCACAATCTCCCTGCTGTATTTGTTGAATGTTCGGAAAAGATGAGGAATAGCAATTACAAAAAGCTCTTACAGCTTGGGGCATTCTTTCATGGCACAATGTGAGCATGTCTCAAGGCACTATGTGAGCAGATATCCCATGGTTACGCCTGTCACTGCAGGAGAGTGCTGTCACGACAAGCAGAGATAGACCAGCTGAGGGCCAAAGTTACAGAGCTGGAAATCCACATCGCCAGCCAAGCCAACTTCAACCCAGCGCTGCTGCAGCAGCAGATTGAGGAGCTACAGATCAATGTCTCTATCTCTGAGCGACAAGTACAGAACCTAAATGCCAAGCTTGAAGTGAGTGGGGTCTGGGTGGCAGGCAGAGAAGGGAGAGAGGTGTCAAAGCAGCATAAATGATGCAACAAGAATTGTTGATTGTGTACTGCCTCTTAAAAGGAATTGCGTATTGCTTTTATAAAAGGATTGCCAAATCTTTGCGTTCCATCCTCCACGATCTACAGTTGCCAAGATTACCCCACAATCAGGAGCATCCAATTTTTGCCTGGAAGGAAACAGAGGAAATTGGTACTGGCTTGGGCTAAAGATGAAATTCTGCTGTTGCTACAAAACCTGGTTTATTTTTGTGACATCAAAGCCACACGTAACAACTTGACTTTGAGATGACCTGCTACCCCACCATCTTGCAGACCGTCCAGCGAGACTTTACAGAAGCGCAGAAGGAGGTGAGCTACCTCACAAACAAGTTGTCAGAGGCGCGCAGCGACTACACCAGCATGGCCTCCAGGCTGGCAGTGCGCACGCCCCGCCCCAGCCAGCCAAGGATGCCGCCCTGGGAGCTGGTGTGTGTAATGCTTATAAGCGACAGTAGTAGTGTGGAGTAGCATTGCACATGATTGATCAGATATTCTGGGTATACTCTAGATGATACCCAGGAGCTGGTGGGTGGGGGGCTCTTTTGCATGCATCACTATCAGCAACTGCTCTTTCTAAGCATCAAGATGCATGGAGCAATGCCCTGGCTGCAGTTGGACGCATAGATGCCTATAGTTAATGCAGACATACAAGAAGGCGTCGGGTAAGAAACATGGCTTGAAAATCGCCTTTGAAATAAAATAAGGCAGAGAAAGCATTCATCGCCCTGAGTCTGGGCAAGCAGCCACGGAACAACTGCAACAGGAGATGTGCTTGGAGAGACCAGAACGTAGCTTCTAGAAAAATATAGATTAGTTGATCTAAAGTTGCAATATTGGAGGAAGTGGGTAAAGGATGTACACATTGAAAAACTGCAAAATAAATGTGTGCCTTGTTAGTGTACACAAAAGACCCAGCCAATCCTCTTCAAGAAAAAAAAAGAAAGAGAAAACTTCAGATCAGGCAGACTGCCTTTTGCAATTTTGAGCTTTGCTGGGGCACATTGGACTTTTCATATGAAGGAAACTTCAGGATTGGCAATGCAATTCCGACATGTTAGACGCATTTAGAATTGGCAGGTCATGCAGACATGCGCATGTTTGGCATGAGGACCCGGAGCAGGTAAACATCAGGATGGACTTGAATGTTATGTTGGCATGACAGGTCATGCAGGCGGCAAGACAAGCTGATGCAGAGGCACATTGTATCCCCTTGCGGGACTTCACCTTGCAGATCAAGGAGGAGGAATCGCACTTGACACAGCAAGCGCTACGAGAGGGCTGCTCACCTAAAGATATGCACAGGCTCTTGCTGGGCGTGTCTTTCAACAATTGGTAAGAGGCAAGCTGCACTCTTAGAGGGCATATCTTTCACCAAGCGGTAAGAGGCAGGCTGATCTTTGCCGAGCGTGTCTCTCCCAGTTGGTAAGAGGCAGGCTGCTTCCACTTCTGGCAATGGTTGGCAGGCTACTCGCACTCCTGACAACTGTTGTGAGGCACATGGCTTGCACTGCCGTCAACTAGTGAGAGGCAGACAAACTTGCACTATCATCAATTGGTAAGAGGCAGACTGCTTGCACTGCCGACAATGCTGGCAAAGTAGCATGCCTCCAGCTGTCCATGGAAACTGCACGCTTCTTTGGTTGCTGAAGCCTTTTGCAGTGTTTCCCGGCCCTCTGTGCAGAGCAGAGCCATGCCACGTTGAGCCTCTATTTTCTCATACTGACTCTGCCTCACTTGTGCTCTGCAGCAACATCCTGCCATGGGTCAACAATTTCATGGTGCGTTGCTGCTCTCCATGCCGATTAACGTTTTTATGCACAGCATTCTTGGAATGCTTTCGTCCCTAGCTCTTTTGAACAAGGACAGTAGGAGGGCAAGCACTCCTTTGCAAGTCCCCTTTGAAATTCCTGTCATTTTTCAAGATTGGGCAGCTTAAGTAGGAAGCGTGTGCTATTGGCACTGGCATGTTCAGTGTGCACTCCTGCTGTGGCATGTAGATGCCCATTCCTACATCCCAGAACATGCATTGCACCCTCCTCTTCTTGTACAGGGCTGCTGTCGAAACTGGACTCCAGCTGCGAAGGGCGCGGGAGAAGAAGGGGCAGGAGGCATGGCTGAGGCTCAAGATATTGCGGATGAAACAATGAGCATTGCACCCAGTAGGGCAGGTGCGATAGCTGCCAGGCCATTGTGGCTGAGGCTCAAAACATTACGGATGAAACAATGAGCATTGCGCCCAGTAGGGCAGGTGCGATAGCTGCCAGACCATTGTGGCTAAGGCTCAAGACATTGCGGATGAAACAATGGGAACTGCACCCAGGAGGGCAGGTGCGATAGCTGCCAGACCATTAGGGAAGCTGCTGTGCCAATCAGGGAGCTGTTGGTCCCTCCCTAATAGCTCGCTTGCACCAAGCTGGGTGGACTTTCACAAGGCGGTGGCTGAGAGAGGTTATTGGCTTAAATGCCAAAGAATGGCCATGTCTGATGGTCAATCTGAGCTTGACTGATCCTATTGTGAAGCCACGTGTCTTTGCTCTCATGTGCCAGTTCACCTACACTGCATTCAAGGGATTTGAAGAACGTCTGCGCCCAGTGCCCTGGCTGGTTATGCCAGCTTGCTTGCGCTGCATTCAAGGGATGATAAGATCTAAGCATGGTATCCTTGCTGGTCATGCCAGCTTGTCTGTGGTGCATTCAAAGGATAATGAAGGCTGAAAAGGAGGCCTCCTGCAGCCAAATATCCTTGCAGGCAATGCCTGCATGCCTGGAGAGCATGACAAATGTTTTTCTTTTGTGACAAAGCAGCAATGCATCGAGTGCACTCGTTGATAAAAGGGGAAGGCACACGTCTGGCCCACCTCAACAGCATTGCATCACCACTACAACCTCATGCTGACATGTCTGCATGCTCACAACCCCTGCTGTATGTAGCATGCGGCATGCGGCATGGAGTGCCTGCAAGCCGCCCCTGAACTCCTCACACCAAAAATTACGCGCATGCTCCCTCCTCCCTCTCACTCTCCCTGCATGTGTGTGTGTGTGTGCGTGTGTGTGTGCACGTGTATTTGTGTATGTCCTACAGGCATGGGCAGCAGCCACTCCAGGGGCCCCTCGGCGGTTATGCACTCCCGCGCGGGCAGCATTGCAGCAGGCGGTAGCACTAAGAGCGGCACCCGGAAGAGCAAGTTCTTGCAGCCTATGCTCCCACCCATCAAGGACCTGCAGCCGCAGCTGAGCCGCCTGCTGGCCACCCAAAATGTGACACGCATGCAGAAGAGCCTGCCCTCAGAGGTGGTACAGGCTGTGTCCCAGATGGCCAACCACGGGGTGGACCCGGACAGCATGGCATGCCTGCTGCTGGGCTCAGTGTCACCTGATGGTGCGGACTGCGAGGAACACACACACACACACACCAAACAAACAAATATGTGTATACGTGATGCTATTGAGCTTAGTGTCACCTGATGTTGCGGACTGCAAGGAGGGCGTTTATGTTTTGATGAGTGGTTAGTTGATGGTGACTGGCCAATCAGAAATGTTGGGATCATTTGTCTGGGTAGGTCCTAGCACATGTGACTGGGCTGGTCCCAGTACGCGTGACATGGTATTCCGTGCATGTGTGACCAACAGTTGGTTCCAGCAAGTGATGGGGTAGATCCCAGTCAAAAGTGGTGGGGTAGGTCCCAGCACATGTGACATGGTCCGTGGTGCTGTTTCTGGTCAGGGTGATGTCATTCGAACAACATATTCCATGGTAAGTGAAAAGGAGGGTTCTCTTAACCATTAGTGTTATGCTGAGCAGGAGAATAAAGGCAGGTTAAGCTTGCAGGGTGTGGTGACATCACGCAGAATAAGAGCTGGACTTGGCAGCATGCCTTTGATTTCAAATCCGATTCGCACTCCACATTTGCCATGCTCCTAAACAAACAAACAAACTTGTTCACCTTCACACTAAATTAGAAATTTGCAATTGACCAGTCCTGCTCAGTCCTGCTCAAATTTCACCAACAACCTGGAAGGGAGCAGAATAAAGCAGAGGGGGCTATTTGAGGCCTAAAATCAGTCACTTTTTGCATGCTCCCTGAGGCATGTGCCCCCCAACGGGGAATTTGAAAACTTGGCTTCCTCTGGTACTTTCTCTAGCAATGAAGTTTGTTAATACCAGTTGGGGGGGACGCGCCTAATTAGCCTCGGCATGAGCCCTAGTTTTCACCACCAAAACTCCATATCTGACCATCCACTGCACTAAATTGGGTGATCTTTGGTGATTTGGAGTTCTTGTAATAAAAGAACATCACTGCAAAAAAATGGAGTGAGAAGACCCAGTGGTTGGTGTTGTGCGGCAAATTCAGCCATTTTCCCATAATTAGGGTTTACATGCCTCATGTGAGCTTTAGCCCATTTTATCTCAGCATACAGGGCGATTTTCACAAAGTTGAGCATATGCTCTGTTAGCATGTAGCGCCAGCTACACTTTAGAGCTAAAAGTGTCCCAATCTGATAAAGTGGCTGTGGGTGGGCGCACTTAAGAAGCAAAAAAGGAGCATATTTGGGCACATGCTCAAATAGCCCCCCTCTGAGAATTAAGACTGGATTGTACAACCTGGTGTCCTGTAAGAAATTGTGTGAAACTCCTGAGTTCCACACCATTAGATTGAGTGAGCACCCGCCTTTTGAGTTGCTTGCTTGTTTTATGGTGCAGGTGTTACCGTACTACTTTTAGATCATCCCGCAAAAATGTTGTTTTTGAGGGATGCGGGATGACTGCGGGATGACCTGAAAATAATTATTTAAGGGGCTGCAGGAAAGTGCGGGACATGAAAATAAATTTTTTAGAGAATTTTAAGGATGAAAAAGGGGGCTACTGACCCTGCGGGATGATCACCTGGTAGTACGGTAAAAAGCAAAGGGATCAACAAAAAATGTAGGAAGTGAGATCACTCTCCACGTCAATTCTATATGGAAATATATATAAACATATATGCATGGAAGGAAAGACGTTAAAGAAAAAGAAAAAACATGGAGGCAGCGAGATCACTCCCTACATCAACTATGGAAAAGGATATTCATTGGCTCAAAGAGCCATGAGTCTCCCTCACCAGAGGCATTATTTTTAAGAGTTGAAGTCAAATCTTTCTTTGCATGCCAGCTTTGTGCGCAAGCGATGCATCCAGTCATCCCTTCATCAATAGCAGCATTGCGTAGCAAACAGTCATCCCTACATTCACCATTCCTCTTTTCTAGTTTTGGATCTCTTTTGGCTCCAATGAGTTTGACATCACAAGCATCGGATTATAGCCCCAGAAGCACACACCTTCATCCCTGCACAGGAGCCCCTGGGTTAAGCTGTTGTATCAGATGGCAGCCAACACACTTTGCTGCGCTTGGTTTTTGCCAGCAGCTGGTGCCTAAGTAAGCACTCTAACCTTATGCTGAGCATGTTTGCACTTGCCACGGGCCTCGAGCTGGCCCCCTAAAAGTCCCTGGCTGGCATCTTGTCTATGTTTGCAATTGCCGCAGGCCTCGAGCTGACCCCTTACAAGTCTCTGGCTGGCATCTTGTCTAAGAGGTTTGGCGGCACGGCTGACGACATTGGGGGCCCCATGACAGAGGCCCTGGTCATGGCCTCTATGTCCACACGCGAGCGCATGGAGCACGTGGAGAACCAGCTGCTGCTGAAGCACAGGTGGGGTTGGAAAGATCAAGTGGATGTCATCTGTTCTGTGCCAAAAGTGTGAGCTGGTCATGGCCACCATGCCCACACATGAGCGCATGGAGCACATAAAGAACCAGATGCTGCTGAAGCACAGAGGGGACTTGGTTTTGATGTGTGTGACCCCTGCCGAGAGTGCAGTCTGCGCGGTGAGTTACAAGACAGAAGAATGAAGGAGGGGTCCAACACCCAGCGCTGACACAAAGTCCAACCAATGCATATGTTCTCCACTTTGTGTCCTTCTACTTCCTTTACCCATCTACATTCAACATTCTTGAGGTAGGCGGAACACCATACTGGATAGAGCTCACTGGTTTCCAAGACTGCACACACTATATTGATGGAAGTTTTAATTCCTTTCCCTGGTGATAGACAGAGCTTTGTAGGTATGCTGGTACGCTGCAGCTCAAGTACAGGTGGTGTTGGTTTGGTGTGGGCTCTGTCTGTTTTGGGGAGATGGGCCGAGTTACCCTTTTGACTGGCGCCATGCTGGCAAGCGTCCACTGAACATTCAAGGAATAGCATGCACACTTGCACATGAGTTATCTGGCGCATATCCAAGTAGGCTTTGGGGCGTCATGAGAGCGTGCATATGCTTGCATCTTCAGGATAGCTGTCAAGGGCATTTAGGAGGGTGGGCTAGTTCTTGCACCCTCAGGACGGTCCTTTACAAGAATGTGCATGTGCTTGCTTCCTCAGAACGGCCATTATAAGGAGTGTGGCTGTCAAGGACATTCAGGAGAGCGTGTATGTGCTTTCATCATCAGGATGGCCATCAGTAGAAAAGTGCATGTGCTTGTGTCCTCAGGATGGCTGTCAAGTACCGGCGCGCCATTGCAGAGCAGCGCAAGCAAACAGAAGACATGAAGGAACAGGAGCTGAAGCAGCAGTCCCGCAAAATCATGCGAACGCCCCACCCCCTGACACACCTCCTGTCCCAAAAGCGCTGCGAGTACTTTGTGGGCTTGGGCACAGACCCTTCTGTGCCGCAGGTCCTGCAGTTTGAGGGCAAGGTGTACTGCAGGTGCGTGTAGGTGTAGGTGTGGGTGTGGTTGTGTGGGCGGTTGTGTACATGTCTATTGGGCTTTGAGTCTTGGCATCAAAGCTGCTTAAAAGGCTGGGAAATGAAGGTGCAGCTCACCTTCACCTGCTGGGCAATGGATAGCTAAGCTGGGATCTTGTTGAAAACAAAGCAGGTATTGCTCGGTTGCAAGCCTGTTCATTAAAAAACTGGAATGGACGTGCGCAGGGCCAGGCATTCCTCGGTCTCGTTGCCCTTGCTATTTTCTAAGTTGATTGCCTTGTATGCACGAGTGCTGCTCACTGATGGCTGGAGGCCTCTTGCATGACGCTTGGGCACATCAGATTAAAAAAGCGTTTAGCTTGCTTAGAGGACATTCCCTACCTGACCCTTGTAAACCAGGACCCTTGAGAAAGCGGAGGCAGAGAGGACTGTTCATACTATCTGGAGGAGCAAGCGCGAGTTTGAGGGTACCCACAACATCAATGTCACGCTGCCTGACTACCTATACATCTTCCTGCAACGGAAGTTCTCCAAAGCTCAGACCCTCAGGTGTGCCCCGCACGCGGTTCAGATAACATTGGCAAAGATGTGAGCATAAGGAGCATTGTACCTGCTATCTGGCCACACTCGCCAAGAGCCCTCTCTGCTTATTTCCCCTTTCTCAAGCAAAAGCTGGAATGTGGAGAGAATAACCAGTGTGGAGAGAATCACCAGTGTGGACCAGTGTGGATTGAAATATTGAGGATCACCACTGTGGAGTGTGGATACCCTCCTGCGTGGTAAATTGCCACTGGTTGCTATCTTCAATCGTTCCTGGAAATGAAGCCTGGTTACCCATGTTTGGTTGTTGCTCTTTCCATAGGTTTCATTTGAGGGGCCCTTGCTTGTTTGTTAAGATGGTCAACAGAAGACGCTTACCCTGTTTACAGAGATGGTTAGACCTTACTTTATCATACCTATGCCCACATTTGACCACAAGTACACATTTTCATGGCCATGTGTGATGAATGGAATCTGTTGGTCAGGCCAATTCTGCTTGCTTAGCTATCACACCATTGTTGGCTGCCATCGTTGCTGTTGAACACTGCAGTGAGGCAGCCTACAACCTGCTGTACAGCCTGTCCAAACACATGTACGACCCCGACTGCTCCATCTTCTTAAAGGTGTGTCTGCACATATCCCAGCAGACAGGCCGGCACAGCTTCAAAAGCAGGTCATATGCACCTGGAGGACAGGTGGAAGGAACCAGTTATGAAGCACGGGCACCATGGAAGGCACTTATAGCAACTCCAGTTGGTCCACAGCCCTGACATAAAGCAAGGCTCAAAACAGCACCTGCTGTCCGTGAGCTAGGAAGGTTTGGTGCTTGCTCTGTCCCTTTGTGCCTCCGCTGAAGCAGGTGGAGCCCATGATTAGTCATCAGGCCTGTGTATTGAAGTCTGAGCAAATGTGTGTGGGAAGGTGCTACATCCTTTCCATGCAAACCAAGCAAGATAGATAGAAACAATCAGGCTTAAGACCTGATTTAAGGCTGAGGACCACAGGGGGCGAGCAGGGCAATGAATTGATCTTGAGTATGTCAATCATGTACGGTAACCAAATGGTGCTTTACCTAGTCCAGTGTTCTTGACCTCCACCACTACCACTAATAGTGCTTCTGCGTTACAACTTGATCCTCCCTACCCTCGATTGCCAGGTGCTCATGCATGCTTCTGCATACTATGTGACAGCTTAATCCTTTCTGCACCTGATGGCCAGGTGGTCATCACATTCTTTTGAGCCAAAACTTGATCATCCTGCGCTTGATTGCCAGGTGCTCATGAACGAGGTCGGGGAGGACATCAGAGAACAGCAAGATGGTCTGAAGTCCACCTTTTTGGAGGCACTGAAGCACATCGACGAAGAGACAAATGTCAAGGTTGGCAGGCAGGGTCAGCGATTTGTCGTGAGGGGTGCCAGATTGTACACTATCCATGGCTTTTTCTTGTCGAGCGTACCCAGGCTTTGAGATTGTGATCAAGTGTTCAGAAATGTTGCTGGGGGCTAAAGCAACCGGCTGCAGATGCTCAAGAAAGATGCACATGAGGAGGATGCAAGTAAAGCACCTGCCTTTACATGTATTTGGAGGCTCCTGCACATTGAAAGAAGTGCTTGTTAGCAGAGGAACTTGCACACTCGTCCTTAGTGAACGCACACACATATGCGTACATGCACTTGCAGGCAACAGGCTGGTTGCTGAAAAATGACATGCGAGCAGGCTTACGCAAGTCATTCCAAAATAAGACTGAGCACCAGATGGTGGAACTCTTTGATGCACTGGACAGCGATGAGCCTCGTGAGCTGGTGAACTACTTCAGGTAGAGTTGCGAACATTTATTTCGCTCTGAGCCCTTTGTTTTATGCTAGACAGGCGTGTTTGCAGAGAGTGGAGGGATCTGGTTGAGCATCGAGGTGCACTGGGGTAAGCTTCTTAGTTGCATGCAATTGCATTGTTTTAAGCAGCGCTGTTTGCTGCCAGCGTCAGCTGCAATTTCTTTTGGCTTGAACAATGAACAATAGCAGGTGATTTCTTTCGTGAGAAAGACTTGGTGAGAACTACCATCCACATGGTGAAGTTGGCAAGCACGGATTCAGACATGATGCATTTAGAAATAAAAAGTTCCTGATTGCTTGCGGCCATGGACGTTTCCACTTGTCTCAGTCCTAGCTTTGAAGAGACGCACTCTGCCCGTCCGTCATGTCAACCCTATGACACTACTTGCACATGTCTTGTGTGAACCAGCCATGTCATTCCTTTGGTTTCTTTCCCTTTCTCTTTCCTTACACATGTGCCCAGACATAGCACTTCCCATTATGACCTCTGCTTAAAATGCTATCAGCGCGCAAGGAGTGAGAACCTTGTGTGTGCTGTCACCCATTTTTGGCAGGAGCCCTTATGGGTTGTTGCTATTTCCTGGGCATATTTGTAAGGAAAAGAAACCCTTTACACATCACATGCACCTGTCTTGAGTAAACCACCCAGCTTTTCTCTCTGCCCTATACCCTCTTTTCTTGCACATCCTCCATTCCTTTCATAGAGCAACCCTTGCGTACAGTAGCCCAATGCATGTTTATCTGACCCACTTGTGTTTTTACTACTTACACTTTACCTTACCTAGGCCTTCCTTGCGCAGAGGAGACCAATGTGTGTCCTGGCGTTCCTTTTGTACCGTCTCATTATTGATTACAACTGTTTCTTTGGATTCCATGCCTCACCCTTTGTAGTAGGCTGCCCGCTTGCTGGATGCTCTGTCACACAGCTTGCCCTTGCCGTTTCCAGGCTGTTCGACAGTGACAACGACCTGAACCAGGGTGTCTTTGCAGAGACCATAAGGCAGCAGCACCTGAACGAGCAGATGGCCTTCTACCAAAGCATCGAAGACGCCATCCTGGACCAAGTAGAGAAGAACGGGAATGACGCGTGCACGCCTCAGATGCTCAGCACTGCTTTCAAAAAAGTATGTGGGCTTCTGCTCAAATTGAAGTGCGATTAGTAGGGGTCTTCAGTGGTACGATGCCATGTGTGATACAGATTACATGTTATAACAACTTTTCCCAAGTGACACACACGAGCGCGCACACGCACGCACACACACTCGCGCACACGCACACACACACACACACTTGGGCATGTTTACACATGTGCACTCACCCACGCATGCAGACATAGCCATGTGCAGTTCATGCCCACCCCTAAGCTTCCTCTGTTAAACTAATTGCTCTGCTGCCATCTTTGCAGACACACCCCCACATGAGCTCAGAGGAGGTTGACGTGTACCAGAGACGTGTCTTTCCAAGCAAAAATGAGAAGGACAAAGGTTTGAATTCCCCACGTTTTGAAATTGACTTTTAACGATCAAGCAAGCATAAGGATGAGCCCACAAAAATGACAATGCAACCTTCTGCATCCTTGAAGCAGGCCTTGCATGGGTGGCTTACTGCTGTTGGATCTGCTGTCATGAGGAGCTGCTCAACCTTCTTCCTATTCATGCTGCTCCTGCCTTTCTTCGGGCAAGAAAGAAAAGGCCAGCGTCTCTTCTTTTGTGAGACCCACGCTAGCTTGCTAGTTAGGGAACTTCTCCTTCATGCACGCAGCCTCTTGCCTGGCATAAACTTTTCCTTTATTTTTCTTTTCTTTCTCCAGGCAAGAAGGCCAGCGTGCCTCTTGATGAAGCTCTGGGGTTGCTGCGCACGCCCCACATGACACATCTTGTTGATTTGAATACAGCCCTGGATATCTCAAGGAAGGGGGGAGCTGCCAGAGCAGCCAGTCCAAGCTTGCAGATATGTAAGTTGCGTAGCTCTTGCATTAATTACATAGAGCTGATTGTACATTTTGTCCTCTGTTTTTCTTGCTGTGTTCATGTTTGGAGGTACATTCTAGGTGTGGGTGCACTGCAGCCATATAATGATTTCATCACTTAAGTGCCCATGTGCAACTTTGTTCAGCCGTTTTTCCTGGTGCCTGCAGTTCAGGCCCGTTTGTCTGGCTACTTGCTTGCCATTTAAGCGGTGTTTAATGTGGCTTAGGGAAAGGAGGATCACCAGTACATGTGCAGCAGCTGCAGCAAAGTCTTCTTGGTGTCCATTGCTTCTGTTGTTTCCTTTGCAGGGACGGAGAAAGGAGGCGAGAACACAGAACAGCAGGAGCAGGGAAAAGAGGCAAATGAAGTTGCACCTGAAAATGAGGAAAACCAGGGGCAGGAATGATTTGTTCCCTTCATTGCAGGCTGTCATAGCCGTGTTTGTGTGTTTTTTAGGCCTCCAAGCTTTGTTGACAATATTTCAATGTCCTTGCAATAGGTGTAGGTGTCAAGCGCTCTGTGTTTGTGTGGCATGTTTGCATGGCATGCAATTATACTTGCACAGGCCTTGTCCCACAGTGAGCTTGCCATTCTTAGAATTTCATTTCCAAGGCCCCATTACCCTCGTGTAAATGCTTTCTTGTTGGTGCCTTTCACCATGCACGGCCGTGTTTTGATGCTTCTTTGCAAAGACAATCTTTCATCATTTCCTTCATCCTGGCACCCTTATTGCCGATGCAGAATTTCCTTTTTACTCATCAACTGATATAAAAATCAAATTATGGATACCGGGTGGTGTGTTTCTTGACAATTTGCATGCTATGAACTTTGACTACATAAAATGTTAGAGGGTGTCAACTGGCCTATTTTGCCGGACATGCTCTTTCCGGGTTTTCTTTCTTGAATCTAACCATGCCAAACGTTATCACCACATAAAGTGTTATGTTCTCTACGTCTGACAGTCGTGTCGGTCCCATGGTGGGGACCTACTTGCTGGAGTAGACTTCTGTTTTTGCTCTTCTTCTTGGTCTGTGTGGTGTGGCCCTGCCTTTCAGGACAGGTGACCTTTCCTTAATGCATGCGGCCAAACTTGGACTGCGCAGTCTTCTTTCTTATGTATTCACCAAAAAGGTGATGACAAGTGAGGGAAGTGTTGCATGCGACGCTGAATAATTGGCAAAGCTAGTCCTTCCTGACACAGAGGTGACATTAACACTCTAATGATAGAATGCAGTGCCTTGGGAAACAAAATGACCTTCCTGCAGCAGAGCAAGCATGGCTGAGTTCGCGCCATGCAAGCTACTCCTGCCATGCATTACTTGCTCCCCTTAGACAGTTACCAGCATACCAAGCTCCAGAGGCTCCCTTGTCCACAATACAGGGCAGGGGTGTAGGGCCTGCTCCACATCACATGAGCAAACTTCTGTGCGCTCACCTCTTAATTCACGATACACATCAAGGGTTTGCTGGTGATGCATGCTAAACCTTCATCAAAAATTGAAACCAACTCTGGCAAAAACTTTGACAATCTGCACGAGTCTTGATTCAAGAAAGCATTGGTCTCAGGTTCAATGATTTTGAGAAAGCTCGCCAAGAAAGGAGTTAAGTCCATGTTTGGGAGCCAAGCTAATTGGTTACAATTGGTTACAATGGGGGGTGACCTTCAGCCAGGTCCTTTGGCTGATCGGCTTGTGGCTGGTCTCTGCCAGCCAAAAATAAATCCATAAGCTCAGACATAAAAAAGAAAAGCTTTGCATTTCGCTGATGAAGGAACTGATGAACAAATTGAGAGCTCACTTGATGCAGTAAAAAAGGTTGCATCTCAACAATATCCTGGAAGTAAGGTTTAAAAAGCACTTGATACTTGCGGCGCAGAGAACAAACGTGTTCATCAGTACAGTTAAAAAGGACATGTGCTTCATCTTGAGTTTGGTTGCAAGGACACCTGTCACACACAGAGGTACCATCATCCTGCCAAACAGCCGATTCAACTTTCAAAGTATGAGCACGAAGCCGGAACCTGGGAGCCAAGCTAAACCATGTAAAGGCCTGGAAAGATCAGCGAAAAGATCCTTGCTTTTCCTGCGCAGCTCACACATCTTAAAGCACTGCAATTGGCAATTACAGTGTAATAAAAGAGAGCACGTTTCTTGTCTTGAACTTCAGCGCATTCACACTCATTGCAAATATTTGAACCACCCATTTACAAGATTTAACCTCCAAGCAGTGGGCACGAAGTCTGAACATACTTACTTTCTTCATGACTTGCTTTTTCAAATAGATGTGATGGGATACAAAAGGTAAATCAATGCTTTCCTGTTCACCTCTTGGAAACTGGGGGCATCCACTTCCCTCCAAACCTTGTGCTGTCTGTACCTTACAAGGTTTACAATGGAATTCAGTCTTCAGCCAGTAAGTTTGACTGCTGAACAGGCTAGCAGTCAAACGTCTTGACTGAGGCCTTTTTTCCCTTGTAACCCTTGTAACCCTTGTAAGTTTGACTGCTCAGCCTATTGAGCGAATAAACCAGAACTAAGCTAGAAACTAAAAGAAAAGCTTGAAGTCTACAACTGTTTTTGCGTTGCTACAAGAACAGAGATATATGGGAAGCGTTGAAGTTGCTAAAACTGTTTCTCAAAAAACCGTGCCACATTCATGTACAGCCCCATGCTTGCCAGGATAGCAATGAGGTATGTGTTCAGCAACCAGAGGATTGACAGACATAAGTGTAGCTCCAACAAAGCTGTCTGTACCTTAAATTCCCAATAAAATCCTGCATGGGAATCTTGAAAGCACTCAGCATTTTCTGTTTGAAAACGTCCTCTTTGTGCATGCCACTGAATGCTGCAGACACATCTGCAGACCAACAAGATGCATCCTTATCAGCAATGTGCAAACCTGCTTTCAGCACTTCACAAAACGTCACACTGTTTGAATCAAGGGTTACAAGGGGTTGGCCTACAGCCCGAGAATCTGGCTGATCGGCTGCAGGTGAAACATTCTCATCCAGCGTCAAAATTGAAACTGTTTGAATCAAGCATACTGTTGCAAAACTTGACAGTAGCCTTAAAACCAATAAAACTGCAGAAGCTCTTGGCCACACTCTCTCAGTACTCAGGCTGGCCAGTTTGTAGCAGTGCTCTTTACACACAAAAAACGTTCTGTACCCCACACTTGGCATGCATACATCCCAGCCAGAATGCCATATGCCTTAGGGAGCCAAAGCAAAGCGTGTGGCCTATTTCTCAACACATGCTCATGCACAAACTCCTTCATCCTTTGTTGGGCAGCCATATAAGGATGCATAGCATGCTCCTCAGACACTTGCAAGGTATGTAAAATTGTTAAGGTATGTAAAATTGTTATCTTGGGGAAAGAGCCACCTTTCCATACATGAAAGAAGGCAGGGAAGAACACGACCTCATATAAATGCGATTCATCACCCCACTAACAACAATCATCCTGTAGTTCACAGGATTTCACACTGCTCCTTTTTTATAATTGGAGCTCAACTTCGCTATCTTCCAACATGCATGGACCCTCGCTTCACCCAAAAAAAACTTAAGCATGTGCACAATTAAATGCACCAGAACATTCACGTAATCCACTTAACAACCACGCTCAATGGAAAGACAAGCATATTTAAGGAAGGGGATGGGAATGCCGTCAACACCAGGTGAAGCACCTGCACTCAGCTTCTTGGACTGGGATCTAACTACTTCTTTTAAAATAGCAGTGCTAGAAATTTCCAAGCAGTCAGGCTTAGAAACCCATCCAGGTTCAGCACCTTGTTGCAAGAGCACCTCAAGGGGTGCATGATTCCTACCTTGAGACACAGCCTTGCTGACAAGTAAGTACTCCTGAAGTCCTGGCCGCATACTCACACCTCTCTTGTATTGGCACCGTTCAACAGTGCCAAGTTGGTTGTGCTCAAAAGTGACAAAGCAAATATTGGTTCAATCACAGTATGATACTGTCATATGTAGCCGGTTGTATGATACTGTTGTTGGAATTGGAGTAGTGTGAGAGCTTCGCCTCTTCCGTAACATGGCATGAATTTGAGGGTCCTCTTAAACAACCCATTCAAAATTACCAGTTCCGGCGCACATATGCAGGGAGCATGCAAAAAGAAGGCAATTTTAGACCTCAGCAGCCCCCCTCTGATGTTTCTCCCACCTGTGACCTTCGTGACGCCCAAGATGATGTGCAGGATGAACAGCATGCTCTTTTCTAATGTGCACAACCCCACGTCTGCTTTCTTCAACTGTAGTATGCTTCCTTTTTATCTGGTCCTCTTCTTTCACTCTCCAGTGCCTCTTCTCAGACGGTTCCATACCTGGCCTTTACTCAACATGTACGATCCTTTGACAGGTTCACTTTCATGAATCAAAACAGCAACACATTTTATTTTTTTCTGGACTTTTCTCTCCTTATGAGCAGGCCAGCAGTCAGAGGTTTTGACTGGAGGCCTTCTTTGCTTCTATAACCTGTATAATTGTACTCCTGTTTCATTGGTGTACAGGCTTTGAAAAGAGAAGACTACACAAAGCCAAAAGGGAGGCCGTGTACATTAAGGAAAGGTTCCCTAGCTAGCAAGCTAGCTAAGTTTTTGGCAACTTGGTCTCTTCAAGAGAGGCCCTAAACCAGGCAGTGACTTCCTGAGGACAACAAACAAGGGCATGCCACTATCTTAGACATCTTAAGTTGCCTCTTTTGATGAAGGAATTGATAAGTTGGTAGCACTGCGTTTGGTGGTTGGGTACAGAAAGGAATTACAGAGGCAAATTCCTTTGTGGCCAATGAGTAGTCCGACAATGCCATTTTGAGATTTCTCACAAGGGCTTGGAGCCTTCTTAGGAAAAAGATTTTTAAAGCACAAATGAGGCCCGACTTGCAGCATGGCACTCACCCACTGCCCTACCCACCAGCAATACCCTAAAGAGCCTTTCTATGTCTCTCAACACTACAGGCGCACTCTATTGTCGCACTCTATTGACCTCGGTCAATTTCCCCCTCTGTGGTCACGCTGGACCGAACCCCTCCCATCTTAAATCAAGAGCCCGTGGTCAGCCATTCTCGGATTCTGTTGGCGAAATCGGCTTTCTCGCTACATCCCTGCAAAAACAATCACAGGAAGATGCGGCAAAGTGACCACTTCAAAGTCTCCTGCTAGACAACTTCATGTGCATCTGCTTGTGGTAAGAATGTTCAGGCCCAATGGGCGTCATCAATACCAGTAACCATCAAAGACAAAGGGCAATGGGAATGCATTTTGGGGGTTCCAGGAGATCAAGGACATGCTTGAGAAGGCATCGCAAATGGGTGAGACTCGGCATAGTGCCCTGACACCCTGATTTAGGGTGCGTGTATGCGTGCGTGTATGCGTGCGTGTGTGTGTGTGTGTGTGTGTGTGTGTGTGTGCGTGCGTGTGTGTGTGTGTGTCCTAACTGAGCCTGGAACATCAACCAGACCACGCGATGCAGGTGCATGTATGCACTCTGCAAAATGTTGAATTGTGGGCGTGGTGAAGGGGATTCACGGCTCTTCTGAGCCAACGTGTCTCCTTTTCCTTGATTGATGTAGGGAGAGTTTCCTCTGCCTACGTAGCTTTTTCATTATTTTTCTTTTGTGGGCCATACAAGCTGCCCCTGTCAGTTGTTGTAGGTATCTGCACCCGGTGCAATTATTCAAACCACACTCCAGAGACACACAAGTCCTCACACAAGGCCAGGGGTGCAAGTGCAGGCTCCTCATTGTATCAGCAAATACCTCAGGTTTGCTCTCTCAGTTTCCAACACATAGCATCGAATTACTGAGCAACCAATTGCAATTTTGGAGCAAAGGAGATCCAATGACCTAGCAGTAAGAACCCACAGGAGGACTGTAACCATTTGGCTGGACAGCTCCAAGTTCAAAACTCGGCTATTGCACAATGCATAACGAGGAAGAATGCCGATGAGTTTGTGCCATCTGCTGGAGTTCCAAGGGCTGAGGAGGCCTGGCCAGGTGAGGCACTTCAGCTTTGTCAGCTTCCAAACACAAGAATGTACTGTACAAGTCTGGCAGCAGCTGCATCAAACCACCAACAATTGGCAGCCTTTGTAAGATCTTCTTCTCTCCAAGCATGCCAAGTTTCAGGCCAGGTGCGGGCTGGCTGGTCCTGTCCTTGTGTGCTGCCTACTACTCTTCCTGCCTACCGCTCTCAACCCTTCCTGCCTATCACTCTGAACTCTTCCTGCCTATCACTCTAAACCCTTCCTGCCTATCACTCTCCTGCCTATCACTCTCAACCCTTCCTGCCTTTCACTCTAAACCCTCCTGCCTATCACTCTCAGCCTTCCTGCCTACCACTCTAAACACTCATCAAAAGAAACCTCTGCTTTGTTGCAGCAAGTACCCACTGCCGCCCTGACACCACTGATGTAATTTTCAATTGTATAAGGATGTTTGCAAGCGTTGTAGGGGCAGGGTTGACTAGCCAGTATGGGGACCTTTGTCAAGAGCAAACAAGACACACTACAACTCTGCCAACATTAACCTCAAAAACACACAGATGTTAACACCAAACCAAGCTTCAACTGACTAAAGAAGGACTGGCACCAAATGCCAAAATAACGTGCCCAACATTAAGCAGACGCGCTCTTTCAGCCAAGAAGGATGCTCGCCTGAGCCCTTCTGTTTGGACTAGCATCCAGATCATTTTTCTAGGATATTACAGCAAAGAGATAGTTGTGCTGATGCTCTTAAGCATGCTTGCTTTCAAATAAAAGGATGACCTTTCACTGCTTGATGGAAACAAAATGCACCACCTACACATTTGGCTTGAAAGCTACTTGCGCAGCAGACCAGGCTTCGGTACACATTTTGCCTCAGGCGCATTGAGAGGACCGAGCCAAACTGCCCTTCCCTCCCAAAATGGAATTTGAAAAGATGGAGTATAAAGTGCCTGGCAGAACAGCCCCTGAGTCATGGCTTTGGATGTTGCTGCACCTGGTTGTTTACAACAGACGTCCATGCACAACATCCAATTGCCAAAAAAAGAAGGCAGTTGAGCAAGGAATAGCAGAGCAACACTGACGCTGGAACTGAGTCACACCACACCTCCCTGCCCTTACAAACATGCAGCTCACCTTGCACTCAATGCCCTTGCACCCAATGTCCTTACATTGCCCACCATGCCAACACTTCAACTAGGCTCAAAACCCGCAGCTCAAAAAAACCAAACAGGGACAACAGGGTGACCTTGCATTGCACATCATCTTAATTGGTGTGGCGAGCACTGTCTAGAATGACTACACCATTAAACCTCTTTTAAACTTGGGATTAGCCGGGCAAAAAGCCAAGTCCTGAGCATCCAAATTGAGCTGCCATGCCATCCAAAGATTGGTGATTATTGTTAACACCAGACATGCTCCTCATTTTCAAGGGCCTTGGGGGGGGGATGCTGGGCGCATGGCGGTGGAGAGCAGGAGATAGAAATCCGAGCGTCCAGGAGCAAGGCCAACAACCCTCCAGATCCCCATTAGCTCTGTTTCTGGCTTTCTCCTAGGCTAGCTGTGTCTAGTTAAGGTTCGAGGGCCCTTTGGTGAGGCCCTTGCTAGCTTGCTAGCTAGGGAATCTTTCTTTAATGCATGCAGCCTTTTGGCTGGCGTAGAATTTTCTTTTTCTCTCTTGCACTTAAAAACAAACAGCTCACCTTGCACTCAATGCCCTTATCCTTGATGATCTGCTTGAGGATGCTTGGCTTAAACTTGGAGAAATCCATGGAGGGGTCAAGTCGGATGGCCGAAGCGCACTTGCGTCCATTTTCGTATGAGCTGAACATGCTCGTCAGAGGCCCGCTCTTCATTTCTCCCTGCGCAATCAAGGAGCACATTGGCAGCATGGAAACAACTTGTTTTCAAAGACATTAACGGAATTTCGAATTAAGGACGGGTGGGTGCTTTCAAGGATTTGAGCGTCAAGGCAGAACAAAAAGCATGTGCAGCAACCAAGCTAGTTGTTAGAGGTTTCCAAGTTACACTTAATGGAGGATGCAAACAATTTTGAATGGACTCTTGCACCCAGAGCCAGGCACAGAAAGGATCTGTGAAAGGTACCTATGTTCCCCCTTTTACGGGTAGATCATTTGCCTGCCCTGAAGAAGCATTTACAGAAGTGTAGTAGGTGGATAATGAGGCTAAGTTAAGAGTAATGTCAAAAGTGGAAAAGTCTGGCAAACACACCTGGTACTGCTCGAGGAGCTGAAGGTCGCCGTTGCATACAAGTTTGAGCGATGGAAGCTTGTCTGGGTGCCCACCGAGGCGTTCAACGACGGCCTTTGAAGAGGCTTGCACCTCCGAAAATGCGATCTGCACATGATTCAGGCGGCAGTTTCCAGCATTATGGTTCTTGCAGACACACTTCACCTTCAGGAGGCACAATCATCCACAGAGAAAAAGGCTTTGCATGAGAGTAAGCTATCTGCAAGCATGGTCGCAGGTTAATTATCTGCAACAAGCGCGCAAGCACAGTTGATGCTTGGAGTTCACGCCATGTCTCCAGGGCACCATTTGCAGCTCTCAACCCAGTTTGTTCCTGCAAGCCAGCACCCTCCTTCAGCACCAAAGCAGCTACTCACCTTCCCAGCGTATAGCGTGGAGAGCGCCTTGTAAAGGGGAGAGGTAGTGGGCTTGTCGGTGATGAGGACAGCACAAAGTCCACTGGTCACTTTGCGGCCCTCTGCACAGACAATCAGAATGATGCGATGAGGATGGCGTGGTGGGACAACACAAAGGACACTGATTACTTTTGCAAACCCCTGCACAGACAATCAGAATGATGCGATGAGGATAGCGTGGTGGGACAACACAAAGGACACTGGTTACTTTTGCAGCCCCCTGCACAGACAATCAGAATGATGCGATGAGGATGGCGTGGTGGGACAACACAAAGGACACTGGTTACTTTTGCAGCCCCCTGCACAGACAATCAGAATGATGCAATGAGGATGGCGTGGTAGGACAACACAAAGGACACTGGTTACTTTTGCAGCCCCCTGCACAGACAATCAGAATGATGCGATGAGGATAGCGTGGTGGGACAACACAAAGGACACTGGTTGCTTTTGCAGCCCCCTGCACAGACAATCAGAGTGACACAATGCGGATGACGTGATGTGAGGACAGCACAAAGGCCACCAATCGTTTTGTGGCCCTCTGCACAGACAATAAAAAAGGAAAAGAATAGGGCAGGAAAACCACATGGGCAGCAAAACCACTCCCTACACCAATTAAGAGATCTCTGCAGGGGGCAGGAAGGGGATGCCTTTTGGCTTTCACATCAATCAATCACAGATCAAAGTGCATTGCCAGCTCCAGCCTATCAAGTCCTGCTGATGGGCTTCATCATTCGTCTATTGGACTCTGCAAGGGTAGTTTGCCCTGCTCTGCACCCTCCGGGCTCTACTGGCTGCAAACTGGAGGGAGTTCCTGGTACTGTGCTTCGTAAGTGGCTATCGTTTCGCACAGCTATGCCTTCTTACCGCTGCAGCTCTTCAGGAGCTGGTCCAGGTCCTGCGCGCTCTTGAGCTTCTGGACTGAGGAGGGGATGAGAGACAATGCCCAGTCGCTCAAGGCCTTTGCTGACCTGTCTCCCTGTCATGCACCGCACGAGAGACAAGGCAGCTGTCAATTTAATACACTTAAGATAAAGCAGCTGGCATGTGCCGCACGAGAGACAAGGCAGCTGCCATTTGCTGCACAAGAGACAAAGCAGCTGGCATGTACCGCACCAGAGACAGGGCAGCAGTCATGAACTGCAGAGAGACAAAGCAGCTGTTATTTTGCTGCACGGGAGACGAAGCTGCTGACATGTACCACACTAGAGACAGGGCAGGTTGAGGGGCAACCCAATTGATTGTTAATCTGCTTACATGGGGACACGAGCAGCTTGAGGGGCAATGCACCAATCCACAAAAGCATGTTTACAAAAGGGGCTATCTGAAGAGACCCTTTGTGATGCCCTTCCTTCACTTTACGGCACACCACACTCCAGCCAGAGGGAGTTTTCCAGCCAAAACTCACAGGACGACTTCTTTCAAACCTTGAAATATTACGTTTCTAAGCAGAACATGCAGCAAGGTCTAGATCCTGATTTAGAAAGGGTTTCTGCTTGGCACTTCTGGCACCCTTTGTGCTGGTTTTCTCTAAGGGAAATGGCTGGAATCGCGCACCTCAGCAACCACTGTGCATTTCCACCCCATTCTTTTTTGCAACGGTATTTGATTGGTCCAAGGACACCACACCACCAAATATCACCCAATTTGGTCCAGTGGGCGGTCAGGAATGAAGATTTGGCTGTGAAGAGAAGGGTCCATGCCATTGGGTTTTTAGCATGTTGCCCCTTACGGGCACCTTTTAAGCTCTAGTGCTACAAAACCTCACTTTTCAAAGCTCAGGGCTACATTTTGCAACCAAGTTTGAAAGGTGCCTGCAAGGGGCATCATACGCTAGGAGCATGCAAAAAAAAACTGATTTTTGGCCTCAGATAGCTCCCTCTGGCATGTTTCGGGCGTGGCTAGGCATCTGGGTGCAGCGAGCACACTTGCGCTACCCGCAATCATGGCTTGCTACCCATGCACCTCTTGCTCCTGGTCTCGCAGGCAAGAATTGGTCGATTGCTTGCATGGATCTCTTTCTTGCATGAAAAGAAGTTGCACAAATTGTGTTTCCTGTCTTGGGGCTGAAGCACAGCAGTTCAATTATGTGAGGCGCCATGCCTCCACATGAGCAATTAAATCAATGAACTGACTCACAAATCAAGCCATGACAGGCGCCACGCCTTCACGTAAGAACCAGTCGCAGGTCGAGTCAAGCACTGCGTGAAGGAGCTCATACACCCTTCACGGGCACAAACGAGCTGCCTTTTGCAAGGTACCAGTCCGACACCTCTCCTTACCCTGTACTCCTTCGGGCTGGCTTGGCCTGGGATGATAGCTTTGATTGTCGGAAAGCCTGTGCATCAGGAATTTGAGAAGTGATTCAGCATTGATGTGCGGAGGGATGATGAGCCTGATGCATGACATGGTCAGGGGAAGAAGCTTCTGTGGTCCTCGCAGTGGCGAACCACAGAAACGAGCAGGTGGCAGTTCTCGGGAGCGCTCCTTCCAGCAACGAAGCTTGGCAGTAAGAACTGTGCCTGAACTATACCCCAAGAAGCTCAGGAAAACACCTGGGAAAACACTGCAAAGCCATGTTCAAGGATGGTCAAGGGTGCTTATAAGGGACTTGCTGCAACAAGCACAGGAAGAATGGAAGGCAAGCAGCGACACTCCTCCAGCCAGATTCGCTGCCCTGCTTGTGAGCCCTTTGCGGCAACCTGGTTTCTGACGCCATGATTCGTGCATGCGTTCACTTTGTAAACAGGCAATGTGACACTGTCCAGGGTGCCAGCAGTCGCCCTCCTCACAACCTTACCCACCTTTCACTCCATACTGGCTACAGAGATCACCAAAGTCGTCGCAGTTGACGGCGCCAACCTGCAGCCACGATTCAGGAGTACGATACATTGCATGAAGCAGAGTATGAGCAACATGCAGAGTATGTACAAACAAAAGCAGAGTGCATGGGTGGAGCATAGTATGAGTGACGTGCAGGGTATGTACGACCGGAAGCACAGAGTGCATGAGTGGAGTATATACCTAAGACTCTCCAAACAGAGTGGTCTCAGGGAGATAAGTAATCCGAAGGGTGTTGCCCTTGGGCTCTCGTGATTCTAGACAAGCACCAACACTGAAAAGGCACCATACATACCTTGACGTTGCCTTTGAGAGAAGCTGCAACCTGCTTGTACTTTGGCGCGAGTTGCTGGCAATGTCCACACCTGCAAACCACAGGCCCCACGAGTGACAAATCAAAGCTGGAAACTTGTTGCCAGGTAGTTGTTATAAGGCAACTCCAAGCAGTCTAAACACCATCAAAGCAGCTGGTCCATGGCCTCTGCTGAGCAGAAGGCCAGGAGGAGACAGGGCCTCATGTGTTGGTTAGGTGCACATTGACAAAGTGATCCGTTTGGGGGTTGGGTGAAGGGAGCCATCAAGGCATTGTCCAGAGAGGCTCAAGCGAGACTCGTTGGCCCACTCTTTGCCGCTCAGATGGAGTCTCTCTGCCCAGCCCTGTGCATGGAAGATGGCTGCTGCCTGGACTCCCGGCCCTTGAGGGGGATGACAGGAACCCAGTGCATGCGAATAAGGATGCATGCAATTCAGGATGCATGGTGCGCCTGCAGATGTAGTGCCCGAGCCTCACTCACCAGGGTGCATAGAACTCCACCAAGTATGTCCACTTCTCTCCTTGGCTAGGGAAGTCAGAGGGCGACAGCTCAATTACGTTAGGGTCCCCCATGTAGAGGCTGCCTCCCTGCTGGCCCCAGCCCCCTCCCCCCATCCTTGCCCCTCCCTGCTGGCCCCCGCCCCCTCCACCCATGTTCCCCATGCCAAAGCCGCCACCTCCGAACGCCTGGCTGAAGATCTCACTCATATCTATGTCCCCGCCAAAATCACCTCCTGCGAGCAAGGGAAGCCGACCAGTAGGGCAGGGTCTGGTGAGAACAGTGACAATACGAGGAGCGGGAGGTCCTGCTGTGCGGCAGCAAAACATTGGCATCGGTGTTGTAATGCAAACCAGGCATAACTGCAGCTGGCCTGTTCTGAACTCCTGGCTCAAATCCGCAACGTAGCATTTGCATTAGACAAGACAGATGCCTAAAAACCTTGCGCCAAGGATGGGTGCCTTGGCAAGCTCAGCATGCAGGTTGCCAGCTGGTGGGCAACTAGGACCCCCGCAGAAAGGCGAAGCTGCTCTCTGATCTGCCATCCACCACCTACGTACCTGGGTGGCAGTTAAAAACTACCAAGATTCCAATGCGGACACACACACATGCTTACATCTCCTTCCAAGTTTCCTTTACATTGCGATGATGACCACACCTCACTCAAAGAGGTATAATTCAGACAGACATCTGTTTCCAAGTTTTTGTTACATTGCAATGTTGGCCACACTTACACTCACCAGAGGTGGTGACTTTGATGCGCTGGCCCCCGCCCCCTCCACCCCCCATGTTCCCAAAAAAGGATGCAAACAAGTCAAATGGGTCGCCTGCTGTGTGCGTGAAGTGCGCGCCTCCAGGCCCTCCAGGGCCACCACCTTTTAGGCCCTCCTCTCCATACTGCAGGCAGGCAGAGTCATGAGTGTGCATGTCCCATGAAATGCTCTCTGTCAATTGCGTGGATGCTATGCTCCATGCACTGGCGTGTCGTAAACGCGCTTCGTTCTCTACAATTAGAATGCAAGCCCATCGTTAGCGTTGTCATGCACAATCATGACTGTCTGTGTGACCGCATGACGTGGCCGCCTGTGCACTCAATGCACATGGAAGATTGGAACTCTTTCAACAGTGCCTCAAAGGACTCAAAAGTGAGTATAGTGGATCAGTGAGCGAACTTACAGGCTTTATAGTGTTTTTCAATGCTTGCATACCTCTGCCCAACACTGCGACATCAGAACAGGCATGACACTTTTAAATTCAAAAGTTAAACAGAGGCATCTTGCTGCGGCACATCCACCATGCTCTATCCAGGAAAGCCACAAGCGCATGCCAACAAGGGCAGCGGCACACCATTTCTGATCAAAACATACGATGTGCATTTTGGCTGCTCACATGTTGAGCACTAGAACATGCTTGCACATGCCAAGTTGCTTGGTGGGAATACCCGCACAGCAGGCTCGCCAGCCTTGCAGGCAGGCTTCAGTTGGCACTACCAACTGGCGGCACGATACCAACCGTCTGGTGCTTTAAAAGCATGCTGCAATGCAGTAGATTTGGCCAATTCCATGAATGTACACTAAATATTCCATGAATGTCCACTAAATATTTACACTTCCCTGCAGAGAATTGGAAACAAACGGCATTTGTTATGTAACGTATGGAATTGGCCCACCCTACAATGCAGCCACCGCCCCTAAGGAAAGGGCCCCGTGCAACAGACACACACGTGTGCACTGCATCTAATAGGCGCACCTGGTCATAGACAGCCCGTTTTTCCTCATCAGCAAGGACCTCGTACGCCTCAGAGATTTGCGCAAAGCGCTCTGTTGCCTGGGCGCACATCAGAGTGCATCAAGTGGTGCCGGTAATGGGTCCACTGTGCTCTCAAGTGCCGCACAACAGGCTCATGACAGAGGATGCCTCACAACTGCAACCAGCAGCTGGGCGTGCAGTCTCGACCCGGCAGAGGCAGGCAAACAGTGTTGAAGAGGGCTGGCAGCCAGGAACTGAGCAAGACCAGCGCCCAACATTGCAAAGGCGCCTACCTCTTCGCGTTGCTCAGCTGGAACCTTGTCTGGGTGCCACTTCAGGGCTTGTGTCCTGTAACAGACACCATGCACTGCACACCCCTCAACTTCTGGGCAGCATGTCAAAAGTGTGCTGATGTGCAAGATGACGTGTGTGTGTGCGTGCATGTGTGTGTGCGTGTGTGTGTGTGTGTGTGTGTGTGTGTGTGTGTGTGTGTGTGTGCGCGTGCGTGCATGTGCATGTGTGCGCGCGCGTGTGTGCACACATGTATGTGTGAGTGTGTGTGTTGTGTGTGTGTGTGTGTGTGTGTGTGTGTGTGTGTGTGTGTGCGTGTGTGTGTGTGTATGTGCGCGTGCGCGAGCGATCAAGGTATGATCAGATCCTTGCGCACTTTCAAGGTAATATTAACACAGGTGTGTGCAAGACTTTAATGCATGTGTGATGTGTATGAACAAGTTCAGGCAGTGCAAGCACGATTGGGTCCAGACCCTTCTGCTCCAGCTTGCCTGTACGCTTTCTTGAGCGTCCGGTCATCTGCATCCCTGGGAACACCCAGTCTTTCATAAAAGTCCATGCTAGGGCCTTTGGATGACCCCTTGCTCTTCTTCGCCCCATTTGCTTGGAGCGAGAAGGCCAACAACAGCCAGACCCCAAGGCAAAGGAAGCCTACCCGCATACGAAAATTTAGAAAATTAAAATGTCTCTGTTAGAGCACTTGACACTTAAGAGTTGTTACTGCTAGTGCCTCGGGCATTTGGTCAAGGCCTGTGGCTGTCTGTTTTCCTTTCTGGATAACAGGTTTTTAGCATGCAAGGAGGAGAGGAGGATCCTGTGGCAAGGAAGCAGAGGCTGAAGGCACTCAAGCAAGCAGCAGCTGAAGCCTCGCAGAAACAAGCTGCAGAGCAGCAGGCATCAGAGCCTCCCCAGGCTCCAGTGCTGAAATTCAGGAATTACCACGTCAGGGACCAGAAGCGCATCGATCATGAGCAGGTGCGCGCATGGTGTCACTGTCCTGTTGGAAGCTGATGTCTGAAATTCACTTTTTAAAAGCTGTCTTGCTAGCGCATGTGCGCGCACGCATGCACACACACGCGCGTGCGCGTGCGCGCACACACACACATACACACACATGCACTCACACACACATACACACACAAACACACAACATTCTTGCACATAGAGCTTAAGACTAGAATTTAGTTGATTAGGGCGCACACACACACACACACAGCTTCATGTTCATGCTGTTTCATATGCATTTATGCGAGCATGCATCCGTGCATGTGTGTTTGCGCATGGCTTTCAACGCCCCAGTACACATGAAGATTAAGTGCATGCTGGGATGCTGCAAGGGCAAGCATAAACACTGGCATGAGTGTGCTGATGCCTACTGTTTTGCAGCCTTGCTTAGGCGTTGCAAGCAAATTCTGTTTTCCAAGCACAATGCAATGCCACGGCAATGATTTGGCCAACCATATACACTGGATCTCTATCATTTCGCCTGGTCAGGATCAGGGATGGGCAATGCGTGTCTAGGATCTACGTGTACGGCAGAATTTGCCATAAATTTGTGCATTTTATACGTGTATGGCAACTTTCCAAATTGAATTCTAGCAGCAACAAGAACATGTGATTAATCAAAAGTGAAGCGCAAAATCAAGTACATACGCGCACAGCAATTCTCAAAGGCAAGTATGATGTGATGGATGTGCGCTTGCAGGCATCCGACAGAAGGTTGCTGCTCCTTTTGGGCAAGCTAATGCATGCACATGGAAGTTTGCTTGCTTGATCCCATGCCCATGCAGCTTGTACAAATATGCATGAAAATTGTAATGTTGCCTGTGCATGCTCCATTCCAATCTCGCAACAAAGCAGAGCCATACCAGTGGTTTGCGACAGCTGCTGTGCACGCGTGCGAAACGCAAACCACACATGCATGCTTGAAATTTAGTACTGCCCTGAGCTGCATGTCCAGCTTTGTGCCCAAACATTTGGCACCAGTGCTGTGTGCCTCATGGTTTCAGTGAGGCACCAGGACTGCCTCCTCGATGCATTTTTTAGTGTGGCTCCATGCGTTGTTATAGTACCATGCATCAGTCATGTCAGTGACCAAAACATGCACCAATGCAGTGCCTCTTCAGTGCAATTATCAGCGAGGCACCATGCATCACTCGTGTCAGTGATTCGCCATGTATCAGTGGGGCATCAAGAAGAGGGAGCGCATCAACACAGTGTGCCTCTTCAGTTAATGTATCAGTGAGGCATCAGGAAGAGGGAGCGCATCAACACAGTGTGCCTCTTCAGTACATGTATCAGTGAGGCATCAGGAAGAGGGAGCGCATCAACGCAGTGTGCCTCTTCAGTAAATGTATCAGTGAGGCACCAGGAAGAGGGAGCGCATCAACACAGTGTGCCTCTTCAGTACATGTATCAGTGAGGCACCAAGATGAGGGCATGCATCAACACCACCAGTGCATGCCAAGGCACATGGTGCACACATGGAGCCAGCTTCTAGGGGCACCGTATCGCTTTTTTCCAGCGCTTACAGAATGAAGCACTCGCAAGGATCTGTCATGGATGGGACATTGCAAGTACCAAATGCATGATGCATCATCCATGATACATGCATGCACTTGCATCAAACCTGCTTCCAATTGGTGTTGTGGTACTGTGGTGTTCCCTGCCTCCTAAGCTGCATGTGGGTGTCGCTGATCCAATGCCATCCCTGTCCTGCTCTCGCAGGTTGCCCCTGCACAACCGCCGAAGCTGGAAGAGCCCGTGATTGAGAGCAAGCCAGAAGATGCAGACCCGGAGGTGAGGCTTCAAACGAGAGAGCATTTGACCCAGATCATGCTTTACTGGAGGTCTTTGCTTTTTGTGATGGCATTCAGGACAGCAATGTTGTGTGCAATGCAGCCCCAACGAACCCTCACTATTGCATGGCAGCCTCACTTGTGCTTTGTGCTTTGTGCTGCGCTGTGCAGGAGCAATCAGACAAGGAGTACGAACTGTATACAGATCCTGTATAAGTATGTGCTGCGCTGTGCAGGAGCTGCTCATGAACGTGGCGCCAAAGAAGCCCAACTGGGATCTGAAAAGGGATTTGCAGGGTGAGCTCAGTGGGTAGAGTAGAGGGATTGGCGGGGTGAGAACTCGAAAGGGTGAGCTTCAGTATTGCGGGATTTGTAGCGTGAGCTTAGGGGTCTGTGGAAAGGGTTTTGCAGGATAGGGAGTTCAGTGGGTCCCAGGGTGAACCTAGGGTGGTCCCAAAAGCTCAGCAGATCCTCGGAGCCGAGTGGAGCCTTAGAGCTCAATGAACCCTAGGAGCTCGGTGAGTCCTTGGTGCTCAACGGAACCAGGAGCTCAGTGGATCTGAGGAGCCCAAAGGAACTTTGCGCTCAGCGGATCTGTGGAGCTCAGTGGGGTCCTTGAAGCTCCGTGGATCCGAGCTCAGTGGATCCTTGGGCAGCACCCTGTGCCCATCCTACCCAGTCCAAATCTTGGCTTAGTGATACTGCACTTCTGGCCTTATCAAACATGGATGGGGTGCACATGTGCAATCCTGCAGACCTTCCTTTCCTTTTTTGGCTTTTGAGGCATGGCTGCTCCCTTCCATCGCAGGCAAACTGGACAAGCTGGAGCGAAGGACGCAGCGAGCGATCATTGAGATCATGAACGAGGAGGTAAGCATGTGACTGTTCTTAGTGCGCATGCACATTTCCTGTCTGACAGTCTTCCACGGCCTTGCTGCATGGTGCATGTCAGTGGCAAGACCACTGACAACGCATGCGTGCGCGCGCACACACACACACATACACACACACACACGCTCCGCACCCTCCATCATGCAGTATCCCTTGCAATGTGTTTGTGTGCAGGCCAGAGCCCGTTTAGAGGAAGATGGCGGTATTCAGGATTAGCGGCCACCTGGGAAATGATCGGAGGAGCAACCTCCCATGCTCTGATGCCTGTCCGGTACATGTGGTGATATATGTTGATGTGTACTTACTTCTGTAAGGTGCCTGCCTGGTGCCATCTTCATTATACTGAATGTAATGAAGAAAATTGACTGCATCAGTACACTGACGAATTGTAAGGATGTGTACATGTGTGTGACATTACTTAAATTTTGCATCTGAAAGCATTGCCTTAATAGTTTTGGCAAGAAGGCAATGTCAGTCTGACGTTAAACACGACTGATAGGATATTGCATATAGAAGAAGGTATAAAAAGATGGTGAGTTAATTACTTTGAACAGAGTGCGGATACCATCTCGGAGAGAACCCTTACCTTTGGGAACTTGTAGTAACACCATCTTGTTGTTATCTTTGTGTAAGCACAGTTTAGCCAGCTAATAAGAAGCCCATGTGTAAGCTCATCAGGCCCTTGGAGGAGGAAGCCAGCACTGCCACGCCAGTTAAGTGTATCATGTTCCTCCCTGTCTGGGGACAACACATGGTAACTAACCCCTATTCCAAACTCATCACTGCCTATCCACATCTCTGTTGTGAACTTGGAACCATCGCTCGTACCAACCTTTGCTACAACGATCCACAATCCTCCATCAACCAGGAAATACCCCTTTCTCAGCACACCTGGGACCTACAAATTATTGCAGTCTGGAACACAGCTGCAAGGATTCATTTAAACAATCATAACCCAGCTTGGCTACAAGGCCTGGCTTCGGCTGTACCAGAAGTTAACTGGAAGCTGCGCAGTATAGACAACCATTATACTCTCAATACAATGCATGCTGATATGCCTGGATTCAATAAATGCCAACGCCTCCCCTCTGACAAACAACAAATATCTAGATATCTTACCTCTCCACACGTAGGTAATCAGGGAGAACTTTTTGTACCTAACCAATCTAGTCCAACCCTCAAGCTCAAAGTCCCTGACTGAAGGACATGGGCTTACACTGATGGTAGTTGTCAAATCCAGAATGGCATACAAGAAATTGGAGCAGGAGTCTACTATCCTCTCACCGATAGCAGAAGTTTTGTCGAGCCCAACGGTGCTGGAATTACCAACACCATATGTCGTGCTGAATTAACAGCAATTGCTGCTGCCATCACGCACTCTTATTCACACATTGCTTCAGACAGTCTCACCTCTCTTCATCAAATACGTAAACAACATATTTACCCAGAGAAGCACAAAAAACATATCCAAGGGGATGTCCTAAAAACCATATCTACCCTCATTAGCAACTCACAAACCAGTTTTTTGTTTTACAAAGTAAATTCTCATGCTGGCATTGCTGGTAACGAATGTGCAGGTGCTATTGCAAAATATCAAGCAAGCCAAGCCAATAATAATGTGGCTGATACCGGGATCCCTAGCGCAGGCCCCGGCAGAAATCCTTTTTCTCATATATTTTGGTTAGCCAAGGAGGAAAAAAAAGATCATAATGCTGGCACATCCACAGCTCCTACACCCAATCCTAAAATCACCTACCTCCCCAATCTTCAAAATGCTCTCAAATCTCATATGCATACAAAACACAGACTTGGATATGCCAACTCCAAAACAGGCTACTACTCTTATTATCAGAGTTTGTTACCACATGTAGATAAGAAAATCAGCAATGCCTTTAGGAACATGTCCTGTATATCCACACCCATGAAGCGCACCATCCTACAATATCGCACTGGCACCCTCTATAACCAAAAACATGTGTTTCGCTTCAAAAGGTCCACTAACCCACTTTGCCCTCTCACAGGCTGTCATCAATTAGACAGCGCACTCCACATGCTTTCAGGCTGCCAAAATCATATTATCTCCAGCATGAAAACTGAACGCCACAATGTTGCTGGAAGAATGATCATCAAAGCTCTCAGAGCTAAGGATTAGCAAAAGCCCGTGGGGAGCAGGCTTGGTTAACATGGACATAGGGAGTGGTGATAGGTTGGCGCAGCACAACCTTCAAATCCCTGCACATGCATCAAACAGAATTATACCCCCTTACCTCTTTCCAAGAAATGTTTCTAAGAGATCTAAACTCACCTCCAGCCGTCCTGATGCTATACTGCCAGTGATTACTCCCTATAAAGCCAAACCCACTCCTTCTTCTCCTTCTTCCACTCGCTCACACCATCATACGTTACGCAGCAGACACAACCCCACACTGAGGGCCACAACAGCCAACCGCGTGAGGCAACCCCACCAACTAAATGTACACCAGCGGCATGTGCACTTGATCGAAATCAAGTACTGTGAAGACACGAGGCCTGGACAACAGTTGGAGGCAGCACAGCGGCAGCATGCAGACCTCTGCAAACTCATTAATGCAAAAGTTGTGACTCTCCACACCATCCTTTTGGGTGTTGGTGGGACCTGCTACACTGAGCACACCCTTAACCAGTTTAAACAACTGGGACTTGACCACCAACGCACCAATAAGCTTGCTCGCAAACTTCATGCCCAATCTGTCATGTATGCCAACAAGCTTGTTACCACTAGGTATGCTATTGAAAACAAGAATACTTCTTGCAGCCTGGTTATGGAGCCGGGTGCTTCCAAAAACCCTTCAGATCCCCATTAGAATCTTCTTTTTGTAGCTTCGTGGTGGAGGGGACGCACGGCTCTTCTGAGCCAATGTGTCTCCTTTTCCTTAATTGATGTAGGGAGAGTTTCCTCTGTCTACGAAGTTTTTCTTTTCTTTTCTTTCTGGAGTTCCTGACCTTCAACGAGCAGCCTGACTCTGAGAGTCAACACTCTTGAAGTTCAGCCTTCCAACCAAGGAAAGCCATGCCCAGCAGCTATTTCAAGTTGCTGAGCACAACTGGTTGACATTTATTCACGAGTTTGGTATGGTTTGGTGACAGGCACCTTTTTGCTTCAGCTAAGCTGCCCTCATAGGCAGGTACAGCTATGTAACCCTTTTCACCTCCAGCCGTCCTGATGCTATGTTGATTACTCCCTATAAAGCCAAACCCACTCCTTCTTCTCCTTCTACCTCCTGCTCACACCATCATGCGTTACGCGGCAGACACACCCCCACACTGCAACGAGACGGTTGCGCTAGGCCATAAAGACCAGGCCAAATTGCGGAACGGGGGGACTTGCACCCCATCCTTATGGCTTCCTGCGCACTCCGTCCGTGCTCACACCGGATATCTCTCTTAACTGGTACCAAACTGGTACCATTACACCACACTGAGGGCCACAACAGCCAACCGCGTGAGGCAACCCCACCAACTGAATGTAAACCAGCGGCATGTGCACTTGATCGAAATCAAGTACTGTGAAGACACGAGGCCTGGACAGCAGTTGGAGGCGGCACAGCGGCAGCATGCAGACCTCAGCAAACTCATTAGTGCTAAATTTGTGACTCTCCACACCATCCTTTTGGGTGTTGGTGGGACTTGTTGCACTGAAAAGAAAAGAAAAACTACGTAGGCAGAGGAAACTCTCCCTACATCAATTGAGGAAAAGGAGACACATTGGCTCAGAAGAGCCGTGAGTCCCCTCCACCACAAAGCTACAAAAAGAAGACCCTAATGGGGATCTGGAGGGTTATTGGAAGCACCCGGCTCCATAACCTGGCTGCAAGAAGTATTCTTGTTTTCAATAGCACGCCCTGTGGTAACAAGCTTGTTGGCATACATGACAGAATGGGCATGAAGTTTGCGAGCAAGTTTATTGGCGCGTTGGTGGTCAAGTCCCAGTTGTTTAAACTGGTTACGGGTGTGCTCAGTGTAGCAGGTCCCACCAACACCCAAAAGGATGGTGTGGAGAGTCACAACTTTTGCATTAATGAGTTTGCAGAGGTCTGCATGCTGCCGCTGTGCCGCCTCCAACTGATGTTCAGGCCTCGTGTCTTCACAGTACTTGATTTCAATCAAGTGCACATGCCGCCGGTTTACATTCAGTTGCACTGAGCATACCCTTAACCAGTTTAAACAACTGGGACTTGACCACCCATGCGCCAATAAACTTGCTCGCAAACTTCATGCCCATTCTGTCATGTATGCCAACAAGCTTGTTACCACTGGCTTGTTGCACTAGGCGCCCAGTGGCACTAGGCGAACTATTGAAAACAAGAATACTTCTTGCAGCCAGGTTATGGAGCCGGGTGTTCCAATAACCCTGCAGATCCCCGTTAGATCTTCTTTTTGTAGCTCCGTGGTGGAGGGGATTCAAGGCTCTTCTGAGCCAATGTGTCCGACACAGGAGTCCCCTTTTCCTTAATTGATGTCACAATTGATGTCCCTACGGTAGGGAGAGTTTCCTCTGCCTACATGGTTTTTCTTTTCTTTATAACCCTATCCTATCCTATCCTATCCTAAGCTGCCCTTGTAGGCAGGTACAGCTATGTAACCCTATCCTATCCTATCCTATCCTAGAAAGTTTGTGAGCACTTTACAGAATGTGCATGGAGCTCGCGCTAAGCTTGAAAGCTTGCTGACTTATATACTAATTCATATAAGGCCGGACTTGGCAAGCATAGTCAACTTTATACCTCCTCCTGATGTTTTGTCGTTTGCTGCGCTGCTGGTCTTTTTCGTGAGTTTCTGGAGTCTCTTGGTGCGTCCTTAGCCTGTTCTGGTAACAAACACGGAGCAGGACATGTTGCTTTCTCTGGTGGTGCTTTGAGTGCTTGCTATTTGAACATGGTGCTGAACATGTTGCTTTCTTGGTGCTGCTCTCATAGCTGAATTGCTGTTCACACATGGTGCATCAATGTTTCCTGGACGTTGACTTTTCCTTCCCAGACAGTGACGTGCCAAACCCCTTCATTTCGCTGCTTTCATTGGAAACGTTTGATACTTTTGTTCCGCCTGTTTGCCATGTCTTCTCTGCCTATTCCTGCACATGTGAGACACATCTTTTTTTCTTACTCAGTTTTATTCGTTCAAATCTAGCCGTCCAGATGCTATACTGATTACTCCTTACCAAGCTAAACCCACTTCTTCTTCTCCTTCTTCCTCCTGTTCACACTATGCGTTACGCAGCAGACACCTAACACAGAGGATCAATGGCTCTAACCGCGTGCGACAACCCCATAAATTAAATGTCAACCAGCGCCATGTACACTTAATTGAAATCAAGTACTGTGAAGATACAAGGCCTGGACAACAGTTGGAGGCGGCACAGCGGCAGCACGCAGACCTCTGCAGACTTATTTCTGCTAAAGCTGTTACCCTGCACACCATCCTTCTGGGTGTTGGTGGGACCTGCTATAGGGAGCATACCCTGAACCAGTTGAAACAACTGGGACTTGACCAACAACGTGCCTTGAAACTTGCTCGCAGCCTGCATGCCCATTCTGTTAAATATGCTCATAAACTGGTTACCACTAGGCGTGCAATTGAGAACAAAAGCAATTCTCACAGCCAGGTTCTGGAGCCAAGTGCTTCCAGTAACCCTCCTGACCCCCATTAACCCTTTTTGTTTTAAAACTTTGTGGTGGAGGGGACTCACGGCTCTCTGGAGCCAACGTGTCTCCTTTTCCTTAATTGATGTCACGGTAGGGAGAGTTTCTCTGCCTACGTAGTTTTTCTTTTTCTTTTCTTTTTCTTTTCTTTTTCTTTCGTTCAATAGGCTGAGCAGCCAAACTTACTGGCTGAAGGCTGAATTCCAATTGTAAACCTTGGCAAGCGAAGTCTTTCTTTCTTTCTACTTATTTATCCCTGCTAGCCCTTTCTGTTCTTTAACTTTATGCTATTCCATCGAAGACCAGACCGCAACAGACATGATTTGTCACCACTGCTGTCCGCTCCAAGTTTTGTGAGTTGGATAGGATTTTGTGAGTTGAGCATTTACTTTGGCCAGGTCTGGTAATTAGTAGGATTTTGAGTTGAGCATTTACTTTGGCCAGGTCTGGTAACAGGCCTTAGTGTTTCTGCTTAGACGGAAAAAAAAGCTGGTGGTATAGCGATTTACTAACCGCTAGTAACCCTACCCTTAGCTTTATGGTGGAGAGGACTCTTGGCTCTTTTGAGCCACTGCGTCTTTTCCGTAATTGATGCAGGGAGGGTTTCCTCTGCCTATATAGTTTCCCCCCTCAACATTGTGGCCAAGTTGGCAAGGTATGGAGAGCATTGATGACTTGTTTATGGTGGTGGGGGCTTGCAGCTCTTTCGAGCCCATGCGCGTCCCTTCCCTTTATTGGTGTAGAAGAGGTTCTCAGCCTGCATACTATTTTTCTGTGATAAGGTATCGATGGAGTATGGTGGTTCATGAATGCAAACGAAAGTAGAAGCTCAAGGGCTAAGCTGATAGCAAAAGCAAGAGTACATCATGGACAGGCTAATCAGTGACAATGACAAGCATCTTTAAAAGTACGAGTCTGCAGCACTCAGGGAAAGCATTTACATAGAAACGCAGATGCACTTGTTAAAGAACAAGTATATACAAGCATAAGTGCGTAAACAAGGGGCCCCCATGAAAGTGAAAGATTTTACCCAATCCTTTTCCGCTCAGATCCCAATCATATCACATAAGAGCATTGGCCTGTATAAAACTTACTTCCCAGATCATCCAAGCAAGCCACGAGAGGTCTGAGCGTGTCCAAGCTGAGCGCACATCTGATGTCCAAGGTATAAAACAGAACACAAAGCACAGGATGGATGCTTCAGGCCCACCAGTGAGGGCGACCCATTTCAAATCTTTGGCCTGGCATCAAATCATCAGAGGAGTTGTGTCGGCACTCAAAGGCTGGTTGCATGAAAGCACTGGGGTCTGGCCTCCACCCCCTGGGAGGTCCATGCCTGTCGCCCTGCAAGCGTAACAAGCAGAAGACATGGAAACTTATCATGCCAAAACTGTGTCTTTCAAGGGGTCGGGTAGAGTAATTTTCTTTTAATTAAAAGGGGGGTCCATCAAAGCCCAAACGAGGACACCCTATTGGCGTTTTCAGCATTTTGGCCCCCCAGCCTGTCATATCTTAAGCCTGACATCAGAAAAAAAATCAGAGTCAACGTCCTTATGGCGCAAGGAGCTTAAAAAGGAACTCACATTGATAGCAGGCCTCCAAGGATCTCTCCCCCTTTGCCACTCAAGGGGCTCTTCCCCCCTAGCTTCGTTAGCGAGAAATGCATGCGCTGCAGAACCTGCCCGTAGGTTTGGTAAGGTCCTCCTGCCTCAACGGCTTGTATGAATGCGTATGTAGCAGCTCCAGTGTGAGCAGTACCACTCATCAGGTGCGTATCTGCTGCAACTTGCGAGTCTTGGCATGCGCTGAATGACACCACGGTTCCGCCACTTGTGGACTTGAAGCGCCTGCAACACGGCAAGCAACAACACGAGCAAATGCAATGCTTGGTTGCAATGCAGTTTTACAAGCTTGCAGCAAGAGTTACAAAAGCAAGGAGGATGCACTTCAGTACACAGTAGTTAATGGTGAAGGTGACCAGCGCCATTTGTTTTTATCGTACCAGAGTCAGAAAAGCACAAAAGATACATGGACCTGCAGTAAGGGACTGCTTTGAAAGAGGCACTTACTCATGCCTTCCCTTCTTCCAAACAAATGGCTTTCCAGGCTTGCAAACGCCATGGTATTGGAGATCCAGCACACTGCCTGAAAGGTGCAGCACAATGCCACAAAAGGAGTGCATGTGACTTTTTGAATTACATCAGCCTCGGTGTGCACTACCAAGATAGAATCAAGCACACCTTGCATGTAGCCTACCACAAATCAAGCATCGGGGCAACGCAGAAACGAGAATTACCAAAGCGAGGCTGCAGACACATATGTACTTGTTTCTGAGGAACCAAAGTCACATGCAGGAGGGCAGCGGGCCTACAGAATTCAGCCTGCACATATGTATTACCTGAGTGGCACGCATCAATTATACAGTTCATTGTCACACCTGCATCACGACACATACAAATGGTAATAACGTGAGTTCAATCTGGCAAGTGTTGATCACTGTACCTGCGTCCTCTCTTGCTTGTGCCACTTGGGCTGGGAATGAGTAGATTCTCAACAATTGCGTTAAAGATGGGGTACCGAACGCTTTGTTCCCTGAAACTCATGCACGAAGGCAGGGAGCCTCCACAAAGTCAACCCAAGCAAAGTAGCACATTCCCAGCATCGATTGAACACACACACACACACACACACACACGTTCATGTACCAGGCATAATGGGCTTGATCAGCCTGTCGTTCAGCTCATCATCCGTGATCTGTCCGGCCATCTTGAAGTCACAGGGAAGGATGGTCTGCACAGAGGAGAAGAGAGTGAGGATCATCCATGCAGAGAGAAGGCACAGAGGAGAGGGCAATTATACACCTGGTCACCTTTGCAAGGCACAGGACAAAAAGTGGAATCCAACCCTTGCGCGCAGCACCTGCTCCTTGCATCGCACTCACTGCACCCAACCTACTGGAGTACTGGCAATGTGTATCATGGAATGAGCTGAAATGGAGAGAGTCCTAGAATCCAAACGAAATGCACAGGAGGTCTGGCACCAGTGTTCCCCTCATGGCGCCAGTGTTCCCATCATATCCTTGCTTGCTGCTTGCAAACTGCACAAGAGCACCGTTCTTAACAATGAAAATGCCTGTGGTACTGCAAAAACGGAACCAGTGTTCCCATCATATCCTTGCTTGCTGCTTGCAAACTGTACAAGAGCACAGTTCTTAACAATGAAAACGCCTGTGGTATTGCAAAAACGGAAGCAACAACAGGAGGCACACATTTCTTGCAAGCCCATCCTCCTATTGCTGTAAGTTCATATGCAGGCCAACGAGCAGCCAGGAAACCGAGGTGTAGGCTTTCTCTTAAATCCCTTATAAATTCATGGAATGTCATATGCAGGCCAGCGGGCAGCCAGCCACAGTACTGGACTGTTAAACCTTCTTGTGAACACCTTGTCATCCTGACAGGTAACATACAGGCCGACGAGCAGCCAGCAATAATAGCGGACTGTAGGTCTTCTTGCTCATTCCCCTTGTCGTCCTTGAAAGGTCATCTGCAGGCTGAAACAGCTTACATAGGCTTTCCAAGGCTAGTATAGGCTCAGAAAATGCTCACCTCATCCAGGCCATTCAATTCATCCCCACTGCATGCAAAGGTGGTGATTTTTTTGTCAGTCAACTGTCTCAGGTGTCTATTTTTTCGAGTGTGGTAAGAACCTCAACGCTGCGTTGGATGACAACAAAGCCCCAGCGGAAAAACTAAGCTTTAAAGGTCAGGAGCTTAGCAGCAGTCTTTCAAAACATGAAACATTCCATGATAGAAAAGCACCGCATCTCTCGACAATTTCATTGGCTCTGCTACCTTTTGGGTCTGTTTTACTTCAACCACTGACAAGCAGCCGCCTGGAGACAAGATTTGCAGCCAAGACCTTGTCTTAACAACACCGCCTCACAAGGAGCAACCTCTCTTTGACTATTTTACAGGTTAAAAGAAATCCATTGAGCTGGGTGCCTTTGCTCACTGAACACTGTTGGCAACCAAATAATTGGGTCAACACCAAGTGGGAGAATCAGGGACAGAGTTGCAAATTGCCTGCCACTTTTGGAAGCTTTGCAAGGCCTTGCAGGAACGCTTTTCACACAAATTGTGGTAGCATGCCCTTCAAATGCAATCCAGCATCATGCTTCACCTTAAATTCATGGCACAAATGTGCCAATATTAAAACAGGAAACACAAAAAAAGGGAAAAACATGAACATGTGACTTGGGCAAATGTTTATGGCAAGCCACCTGGCACATATCGCAAACTGTTCACAGCTCTTCCTACCAAAGCACATACCTGTAGTCTTTCACTTGAGACCCATGGCCTGTTTCACAGAGCGGAAAGAGGTGAACTGTCAGTGAAGGAGGAAAGGGTTGCCCAGCCGCTAGGCACAGAGCGTAACACAAAAGGTCCTTACCTGAGAAACTGAAGAACAGGTTTGTGCCAGGCTGCATGGAAAGAGGAGGGGAGGGCGTGTGCTTCAGCTAGGAATCATGCAGCTTGTTGAAACACATTGGGAGACTGTCGAGCAGTGGCTGCCTAAGCTAGAGCCAGCAGATTGCTAGTGAACTCATGTATCATGCCCAACATTTTTTCTACACCATGCTGCTGGCAGAACAGATTTCAGTGATTGAGATGGTGGCTGTGATGGGCATTGGGACATGTCCCTCAAGGCCACATGTCTGGTGATGGGCAATGAAATCAATTTATGCAAAGCAGCACACTTGCACGCTCCTGAGCTTCTGTGCATCAATGTCCCCAACACAACAGCAGTACAGACAGAAGGCACAAAGCCCTCCCTCACCCGGGTGTCCATGAGGAGCCAGTAAATGCCCCTCATGATGTTCATCCGCGTTGGCAAGAAGTCTGGATGCGTTTGAGCTGCAAAGCAGCAGAGCGGTCACGCGTGGAGCACAGCTTGAACATTTGAACAGCTTGAACATGGAAGAAGAGGGGCAGGTCCATGGCATTGCCTCGGCAAGCATAGCAAGCTCAGCCTGGCAGTCGTGGGTTTTGACTGACGGCTTCTGCAAGCTTAAATACTGTAAACTCTGCCTCGGCAAAGTTTCAATGTTTGTATTTGCATGGTAGCCTGCCCATTGATTTGGCTGGTCTTGACTTCACACTCTTTAGCCAAGGTATGATTGGCACGAGCACACCGCACACAAAGGTTCAGTTGCAGGGTGAAGCAAGTGCCATTGAGGTACATGTCTAGATGAGCCAAAGTAAGTTTTCTTAACTAAAGGAATGCTTTTTATTTGTTGCAGTCCATAAGTTGTGTAGAAAGGGTTTTGTTGGAGGTTGTGACCGCCTGTGAGGGAAAGCATGAGGGGGTACATACAAGGAGGCCTCCCAGCTATGTGCTCACAAAGTCAACCTCCTCAGATCATCCTGCACTTACTGTCCTCCAGCATCACTATGTTGGATTCTTGATAGCCAAATTTGGTGAGCAAGAGGTGCCTGCAAACGACCAAATGAGGTGAACAGCGGGCTCTCAAATGGACGTACTGGCCACTCACAATCCAAGAGTGCGCAATGTAAACAGACTGAAATGAAGCCCCCTGTCAGCTGCAAGCTGCACGCACTTGAGGCATTTGACATCATTGATGCATCCCCGTAGCTCTGCGGAAGTCCCCCGGTAGCTGCATCCTACTAGCAGTGCTTTCTTATGCGGTGCTGTCGGAGGGGGTCCATAAGGGGGTGCAGAGGAGGGGGGTGGCGCGTAGGGAGGAACAGATGTTGGTGGAGGCATGGGGGGGGGCATGTAGGGGGGTGCTCCAGGCCCAGGAGGTGCATCCCATGGAATGGGTGGTGCACTGGGAGTTGCATCCTCCTGGGCGAGGCTGGCAACACGTGGGTAGGGGCCAGATCCTGCTGCTGGCGGTGAAACGATGGACGGTGGTGGTGCATATGGGTATGGAGGTGGGGCATAAGGATATGGAGGTGGTCCCCACATACTGTCCGGAACTACCAGCAGGTGTTGTTGACTCTACATGCAAGCACAGAGTAAAGGATTTGTGTGTACATTTATAGTCCTTGCAAGCAAAAGGTGATTTTCACACTTACACTGGCTGTCAGTGTTGCAGGAACAGAAGGCCAGCATACACACCTTGCACGGTATGAAGTGTTGGAATTAAACAAAGATGGCACAGTAGAAATTAAATACCGGTAAATTGTTAATATCGTGAACGTATCAGAATTAAAACCATGGAATGGATGAAACGCGTCGAGGACTTGTGCAACATTGCAGACAGTAAAGTCAGCCCATTCTTACACAAGGGCATAACTGAGGAGGTAGGAAGTTGAGTCACGAACAAGTGCATGTATATGCGTGTGTGCGTGCGTGCGTGCGTGCGTGCGTGCGTGCGTGCGTGCGTGCGTGCGTGCGTGTGCGTGTGCGTGTGTGTGTGTGTGTGTGCGCGTGTGAGTGTGTGTGCGTATGTGTGTGTGCGTGTGTGCGTGTGTGTGTGTTTGCGTGTTTGCGTGTTTGTGTGTGTGTGTGTGTGTGTGTGTGTGCGTGTGTGCGTGTTTGCGTGTTTGCGTGTTGTGTGTTTTTGTGTGTGTGTGTGTGTGTGTGTGTGTGTGTGTGTGTGTGTGCGCGCGTGTGCATGTGTGCGCGTGTGTGTGTGCGCGTGTGTGTGCGCACGCGCTGGAGGATGCACCTTAGAGCAATGCTCCTGCCCCAAATTACTGCCTTACTCAATGCATTTGTCAAACGCAAATACCCTGTCAATGCAACAATGCCTACACAGCCCTCCGACCAGCCCACCCAGGGCTACGTGCTGAGTGCCAAGGAGTCTCCCTTCCTTTCTCCGCCATCCAAAGCCTCGCCAGTTGAGCAAGGCATTCCTCGCACCAGAAAAGATGCGACAGCTGGAGCGATCCAGCAACACCAGCACCAGCAACATGGGCAGCAACCTCCACCCTCTCAACCATCAGAGTCTAGAGATCCCCCGGCCAGAGACAAGGCACCTGGGTTCCTCAGCCAGCTGCCTGATCCTGGGACAGCACCCTCCATGAGGACAGATCAGCAAGGCGGCCCTCCAAATCTTAAGCTTGCCGCCACACCAGCGCTGACCAACTCTGTCCCCACCTCTGTGAAAGCCACGGCGCCTGTGAAGCCTCCAGTGAACACAGCCCCTAGTGTCAGTCCATCCAGTCCCCAGTCCAATGCACACGGACATGAGAATGTGCATGAATCAGCTTCCACTGAGTCTACACAGCATAAGCCTCAGGTCCCACAGACTGCGCACACGGCCAACCACAGCAGCAACGGTTGCACCATGGACAGGTCAAGAGACACAGCGCCAGCGGAAGTACTATCACCATGGACACTACAGCAGCAGGGACACAGCAGCAGCAGTAGCACTGCTGACAGGTGGAGGGACACAAAGCGTCTGAGCCAGGCAGAGCCGTATGCAGGGGGACTCCAAAGTGCAAGAGAGGAGCAACTTCTGCGATATGTGGAGCAGCTGAAAGAGCGGCTCAAGGTACGTTTGCTCTTCAGTAGATGCGATCTATTATTTTTTGTGAGCTGCTTGGCATGCCCGTAGCTGCATGCCATCCATGCTCAAAGAACCGACAGCGACGAACTTGGTGTTCTAGCCTTCGTATTGTGGTCACACAGAGGAAGACAGTGACGGGGCCTGCAAGGCCAGCTGATTCTCTTAATCCTACAGGACAAGAGAGCATTGCCAGCTTGGGCCTTGTGGGCTTGCATTGTGGGCTCTAGGCTTCAGCCTGCATTAATTACATTGTGAGCTTGTATTGCGGCCTAGCTTACAGCTGGCAGCTTACATATTGGCGTGCATTGTGGGCGTGCAGGGCTCCGAGGCAAAGGCACAGACCTTGTGCTGTGTTTGTGTTATTAACATTGTGTGCCTTGTGCACCATGGTCGTGCAGGGCTCCAAGGCAGAGGCAGAGACCTTAGAGCAGCTCCTTGCAAACGCTGAAGCGAGGGCTGACGAGCGCTCAGCCGAAATCCAGCAGCTACAAGGTGTGCGCGCGCGCCACATTACTTTCTGTATATAATCAGCGCTTGGCATAAGGAGTGCACCTCCATTGGGAACCTCACCCAGTTTGATCATGGATTGCACTGGCGGGCTTACCTTGGTACACAGCCTTTATACAGTGGGCATCCTTGCGCAGGGGCGATGCTAATTCTCTGTATCGTTCCAAATTTAACATATGTCCCGCCAAAGGACTGTGCTGTGAGCATGCTCTGCGGAGGCTGTTTGAAACGGCTTTTGCATCCTTGCACAGAGTGTTGCAGGCACTGCTGTTCCTTGATGTGCAAGAGCACTTTACTTGATCGTCTATTCGACCCAAGTTGGCATGAGGAAGGGTGCGGAAACGTAGATCAGCTGCACATTATTACAAAAGCAGAAGACCTGCACTCAAAGCGACTGAACGCTAGCATAGATCATCCAGTATCCATTTGCATTCTGGTTACTGGCGCAGGAGAAGTGTGTGCATTACAAGAGGCGAAGACGCTGGGAGAGAGCACGCTGAAAGCACAGCTGGCAGAGCAGGTGGGCGCGAGTCAGCAGGCATAACAATCTAGATGCTTGTTTGTTTGGGCAAGACATTGTGGCCTCTCACGTGCGTGCGCAGCCATAGCGGCCGCGCTTGCTGTATTTGCCTCAAGCCCTGAGCTTAAAATCCAGATCATAACGTTTAAAAAACTTCTTGAGGGGTGCGGGACTGCAAGCACCACATATTATGACTCTTTTTGAGCACGCGGGAATGTGCGTGACAGTAGGGCACAATTTTTTCTTAGGTTTGTTTTAAGTACAAATGAAAAATGCTTTGAGGCGCATAAGGGGTGTTGACGACAATGAATGGGAAGCATCCCGAGACCCCCTACCAGTATAAGTAAAGGTGCAGCAGCAGCAGCAGCAGCAGCAGCAGCAGCAGCAGCGGCAGCAGCAGCAGCAGGAGGCAGAGGCGAAGCACTTTTTTATTTGAACAACAATTATTTTCCAATAGCATTTTTCCAAGCATGGAAGGGATTGTTTTTGACGAGAAGGCCTTCATTGTAAGGGCAGTGTCATATGCAGTTGGAATTCAGCTTTCCTAAGAGTACAAGGAGTCATTCATCTTGCAGGTTGTCACATGCAGGAGTAGTGTGCAGCCTGTACACGCAATGCTCATTTCACATCTCTTAAATTTTGGGGCGGAAAAGGGCTGATTGCCCCTGCGGGAATGTGCGGGACACATATAAAATGCTGGGGGATGTGCGGCATTCAGGCAAGAACCATAGATTAAATGTTCTTTAGGGGTGCAGAATGATTTTATGTGAGTACGGTAGCTGACAGCGCTGTTGGAATGCAGCGAGCTTTACTCAAGTCAGCCTTCAGGAAGCACTCGCTTCGCCATGTCTGCCTCAAAGATGGTCTGTGCTTCACGTAAAATGTTTGTTTGTTCATGCAGTCGACGTTGCTGGGAGAAAAGGCTGCAAAAGCGGAAGCATCTGCTCGTCAGGTATGGGCTTTAAGGTTTCTGCATGCTGCATGCAGCACAGCTGACCTTTGTTCCACATCATTGAACCTCAGCAATTGCTGCTGATCTAGCAGCGTCACTCCCTCTTCATCCTTTCAATGCACAGCGAAGAATCTGATCACGTTACCGAAATTCTACTTAAATCCTAAACTCTTGCCGAAGCTTGCGATTGCTGATGGGCACCCTGCCTGTTGGCTTGATTCCTATGTTTGTATGTGAAGGTCCTGAGGCTGCAAAATGAGATTGAAAGCCTCAAGGCAAGTTCGCAGTCGTTGGCCCAGAGCAAGATGGAGATGAGTGAGGGCATGCTCGAAGGTGAGGAATCTGGTGACTGAGCCATGTCAGGTGGAAGGGAAGGGAAAGGACGTGCTGTCCCAAGGTCTAAATGATTGCTTTAAACATCGCGCTATAAACAACCGGTCCAAGGAAGTTTGCTACTTGCTGCATGGGAATGCACTCCAGTCTTCAAATGCGCTCTTGACTTTGCATTGATAAACCATAAGTTAAGTTTTAAGCGCCCACAAGGAATGCAGGTAGATTGAAACACTGTGGCTTTTGAGCGCTCCTCATTTTGCACACGGGTTGCACTCTGCGGCTGCACATGCAGCGCTAAAGCTGCAGCTTGAGCAAGCGGATGCAAGGCTGGAGACCGAAAGGCGCATGGCTGCAAAGGCTGCAGCAGCATGGCAGGTCAGTCCAACCCCGCCTAAGTGGACCCTTATTGGCTGCATTGCAGGCACTCAGAGGAAGGCAGAGTTATGGGGCTTGCAAGTTGCTTGCACATGCATGACCGAAAGAACACTGCATGCGCGGAGGCGTGAGGGTATTGAGGGTCCATTTGCCCGGTACAGATGAGGGCAGTGAGGTCCCATATGCCTGGTGCAGTGAGAGTCTACATGCCTGGTGCAGACGAGGGCAGTGAGAGTCCATATGCCTGGTATCATATGGTCACCATAAGGCGACAGCCTCAGCTGAGCACTCACGGAGGCTTCCTTCTGGACTAAGAATGAAGCGCTCTATGGGTAGCAGGCGCCTCCTTGTCAACCTGCTGGCCTTATTTGCACTGCAAATTATTTTGCGTAGGAATACCACATGACCCACACACATATGTACTCATACACACGCACCTCACCTCATGCGCATCCTAACAGGCCCGTGAGAGTGACTTGGAAGCGTCTCTGCAGTCTGCGGGGAGTGCACTGGCAGAGACGCAGCATGCGCTAGAGGAAATGCGAATTCAAGCAGCTGGTGCGTTCGCAGCTACATTTGAGCAGTTGATGCTTCAGGCTTGCCCATGCAATCAAAATCTCTTATAAAGGTGGGCATCAGTCTGCCAAAAAGCCACGAATAAGGCACGGGTCACGTGGGCCCGCTTGACTAACGGAGGATGGCTAAACAGGCTGCAGCCTGCTGTTTTTTGGTGGAGGCTGTTCAAATCTGTGGGGCGTAACTCTAGGTGACAGACAGGATGGCCCGAGCCAGATCCTGATGGGTCGGTCTGCTGGACCTGGGCTGCGCCTGAGTAGTCTGCGGGAAGAGGACAAGCTTGCTCGGTCATGCACACAGAAAGGTCCTGCCTGGATCTGTGAGTGCTAAGTCTGTGCAGCGCAAAATGGCCGTGCCTGACTGGTCTGTGGGTGGAGGAGAGTCCTCACAACAGGGGATGTGTATCCAGGTCTGGAGGGTGGCCGGGATATGAGGGCGCAACGGAACGCTTTTGATGCTCCTACTGCATCATTTTCCCCTCACTGCTGCTGTGCGCAAAGTTGTACTTGGAGTGAAGCTGTGCGCGGAGCTGTGTGCACTGCTCAGACTTTGAGTGGGAGTTGTCCGTGTGTCTGGTGTGCCCTCCAGGACCCTGTCAGGGTCCATCCACCCTTCATCCATATCTGATTTTCATGGGAATCTCAGGAGCAGACACTGGGGCGAGTGTGGTCTGCTCTGCTGGCAATGCATAGGTCAAGCCTAAGGGCCTTATGTCTGTTCTGCAAGCAATGCATTGGTCAGACCCAGAAAGCGCCGCTTTGTGCAGCAGGGTCCTGCATCTGTGCAGTAAGAAGCTCCGTCTGGTCTGCAAGAGGGGTTCCTGCAGACAGGGTGTGCAACTCCTCATGTGCAAGGGGAGGGGCAAGCTCCAAAGTGTCGCGCATGCGCTGGTGCTGTATTTGTCACTCCTTGTTTGAACCTGCTGTCACAAGGGGAGGGGGCCCAGAGGACAGGCCCATTCAGATGCTCACACAGATGGATGACACAGGCTGATTTGCACGCTCCCATTCTTCTTGTATGTGCGGAGGCAGACAGGGGTACTTATGCACGAGGAGTCATGGTCCCACCTCAGGTTTGGCTGCGGCTCGTGGTCAGCAACAGCTGCAGGGTCGCCGCCACTGATGGCAGTCCTTGCCCTGTGGTACCTTGCAGCTTTGCAAGATGAGCAGGCGCTGCTGCAGGCTGCCCACCAAGAGCTCCAATACAAGCTGCAACAAGCAGAAGGCGTGCAGAGCAGGCCCCACGATACGCAGGGCCCAGCTGCTGCTGTGACCCAGCTCCAGGTATGCAGGACCCATATGCACGATACGCAGGACCCATATGCATGGCACGCAGGGCCCAGCTGCTGCTGCAACCCAGCTCCAGGTACGCAGGACCCATATGCACGATACATAGGGCCCATGTGCATGGCACGCAGGGCCCATACGCATGATACATAGGGCCCATATGCATAGCATGCAGGACCCATACGCATGGCACGCAGGGCCCGTACGCACGATACATAGGGCCCAGCTGCTACTACGACCCAACTCCAGGTGACTGACGAGTGTTGGATGTCATTAATGAATCAGATTTTAGATATGAAAACGTTTGAGACATTGAGGCTCAATAATGTCAAAGCAGCTGTGGCTGCTGGCGCATCAAGACACAGGAGGCAGCCCCGGCTGCTACCTGTCTTGTTCAACATAAGGAAAAGGTCACGTAACTGTACGTTAAGTTTGTTCAAGCTGCTCAAAGGCACACAAATGCTGGGAAGCACTGAAAATAGCTGACCATTTTGCCACCTCAGACTGTTGAAATTTTGTTCTGACGCTGATCCCGGCCAGAGTGCATGAAAGAGCTTATGTGCACTTTCTTATGTGAACTTTCAGCATTCAAGCCAAAAGCCCCATACAATGTTAAAACACTGCACACAACATTGTTGGACACCACCTTCAGGCAGAGCTCTCAGCTCAGTATGCTGATCTTGAAAGGGCGAAGCGCATCGCAAGGGTGGCAGAGCAGGAACGGGCAAACGCACTGGGGGAGGTGCAGGTGCTGCAGCAACGCCTGCAAGTGCTAGCTCAAAAGGTAAAATAGGATGAGCATCTGAAGCTGTCGGCATGCAAAATCCATGAATGCTCCAGCAAAGCAGAGCAGTGTGTCGAGGTCCACCTCATGCTCATTATTCGGGACATTTTTTTGCGCCTGAAAGGACATGGCTGTTGGGGACAAGAAAAAAGGAGCTATGTTGGCAAAGGCTCTAGTCTCTACACCTGGTGCAGAGGCTCTGTGGTTCCTGTCAATTTGGGAAAAGGGAAGAGAAGCCGGTGGGTCCTGGAGTTTAGCCAACCTTGCCCTTTCCTGACCTTGAATATGAGAGTTGTGCAGTGTTTACACAATGGCGCGTACTACTTCCTCTTCTTTCGCAATCTGAGCGCATGCTTGCCCTTGCACTTGACAAGACCTCCGCTTCTGTCCAGTTCTGAATTTGCACAGCAGTCATTTCCGGTGACTTGACCACCAGGGCACTTGTGGTTAGGCTTGAGAGCTTGATTGGTCCCTACCCAATACCTCTGATTGCTGTTGTCCAGGCCCCATCAGCTGAGCTGGAGCAGCAATTGCGGGACACGAGCGAGATGCTGTATAACAAACAAAGCCAGTGTGAGGTGAGTGTAGGAAAGCAGACAACCCAGGGCTAAAGCACTGAACACCCCAGTGTGTGGTGAGTTCAGATTATTTGGCTCAAGACCTTCAGCCAGTGATGGCCATACCTCTGTTCAAGCATGCTGTGTGGAGCGTGCCCCCCAAGAAACCTCTCGCAAATTGGCCAAAACAGCTCATCCACTGCACCCCCTGCCCTCTGATTTGGTAAGCAGCCAATGCAATTTTGCTCCTGCACTTCAGGTGGGTGATAAAAATTGTGGGTGTTCCCCAATAAAATTGCTGCAAACAAGGTTATGAGCACTTATAATCCTGGAGGACAAGACCCGGTTCAGACGCCAGACTAAAGTTCAACATATGTGAGGATTCTCAGATCTTGATGGCCTGTGGCAAATAAAGTTAGGTCCCAAATATTGTGCTCTTTGACCTTTTCAGCCAGGCCCTCCCCGTCCCCCTCATGAGCTATTATTGACCTACTGTCAGTCAGCATACTTCCATGTGTGATTCTAGAATGTGCTTACTGGGTCTGAGGCCTGGGGCCGGCCTGGGCTGGAACACTGCAGCCTCCAGCAGAGTCCCACAACCTGGCGTCAGCTGCAAACAATCTCATTAGTTCTATCATGTTTGACCCTAGCATTCATGCCTGGTAAAGCTCCACAACTGCAATGAGGTTGTAGAGGTCAATCCTCACGTGCATACTAGAATTTGTTTGATGAGTGCGTAAAGTCTTATGCTGGTCCTACTCAAGCTGGGTTAGTAAGTTGGACTTGCGCATTGTAGTGATACGGAGACTGACAGATGTAGAGATGCTTATGAGTAATCTTGTTAAAGAATACATTCTTCACTGGTCACAGAAGCAGTGTGTGAAATGTTGGGTTCTTTGCTTTGCCTGGACACAGTGCATGCAATGCTCAAGTATGGCAAAACAAGGAGTGCATGCATTCCCAAATTTTCAGAACTGCTCCCCGTGCTTTTCCTCTCTACCTTTCTCCAAATTGCTTTCAATCCATGGCCCAATTTAAACTTTTGGCACCTTGCCCAATTATTTCAGCGTCCAGCGAGACTTGCACGCACCCGCACTGAGAGGCTTGCACACACTGGAACCCATGCACGCAGCGCTTGGCTTCTGAGAAGGCGGCGCATACAATAAAGCTGGAGCGCGAGCTCAACACTGCTCTTCAAGAACTGAGCAAGCTCAGAGCAGGGTCTCGGCCAGTCGTTACTGCTGGAATTGGACCTTCAGAAAGGTGAGAGCGCTGGCAGCACTGAAGGGATTGCGTGAGTGCTTGTGTCCGAGTGGCAACCTGACTCACCACTGTTCCCTCCTAAATCAAGCTCCCGTCCTCTCTGATAATGCAGGAGCATCGCAGTGAATGTCAGGCAGGAGGATTCCATAGACCAGCTGCAGCGCTTCATAAGCCGAAGCATGTCCAGGCCTTATGGCGCCCACCTTAAAAAGGCAGCTGTTGCTGTTAAGTCTAGGTTTAAAGGGGGTTTGGCAACAGGTCGGCTTCTGGTGCTCATCTATGCCGTTGTGGTGCATATATACTTGTGGGTTGCCATGGCAAGGCTGCAAGCATGTGTGGAATCCCCCAAGCCTGCATCACCTTGAGCCTTTTTTGCACCCTGAAAACTCATGTCCCACTCCACTCTGCACATCTGCTTAGCTGTGGCTACATACTTTCCTCTTGATTGTACAAGACTCATTACTTTGCTGTTTGCATAATTGTTGATGAAATGCAACAGCTGTGCTGGTTCCAAGCAGCGTGTTTGCTGCCAATTCCATGTATCTAATGCTTGAGATTGGTGCATGTGCCATCTGGCTGGATTATGCAAACACATGGAATTGATTTTAACCCTTTTGGAGAAAGTTAAACTTGTACTTCTGGCACTGCATTGGGCTCAATTGATTCAAGAGAAAATGATACAACAGAGTAACGGGTTGGGCATGGGTGTCAGTCACTTATGCAGTATCAACTATGATTGCATAAGAAAGAAAAGAAGAAAACACCGTGGCTTGCTTACATTGCGTGAGGATAAAGTCTTTGTGCAGTAATATCTACTAGATCTTAGTAAGTGTATGGGCAAGAAGAAAAAAGGATGCAACGTTACAAAAGGATTGAGCCTTTAGGCAGGTAGTTGAGCTCCTCACCTTTCCGGTTGTGCCAATTAGATTCATGCATCCATGGCTCTTATCTAGAGCTAGATAAAAGGCAGTAAGTTTCATTTTCCTGCTGCAAAAAGGCAAGGTACGGTAAGATCGTACTGCCATATCTGTCTACAGCTTGGAGGGCAGCTGGGCAGAGACTGAGGCCTGTAACCAAACCGGGCCAAACGAATGCTTATCATGTAACGAGATGACCTTGTGAAACTCTGAGCTGCAAACAAAGATGTTTTTGACAGTGCCCTGTACTGCAAAAGGAAGTGAAAGCCCATACCGTTTGAAGGTAAAGTTACATTGCTATATGTACACCTTCAATTTGAAGGGCAGCTGAGCTAAACCGTTTAAAGTAAGCTGGATGAGAAGCCTTCTGCTGAGCATGAAAAGATAAAATGAAAAAAACATGTAGGCAGTGACTCACTCTCGGAGAACACTCCCTACCATAGGTGTGACATCAATTAAGGAACAGGAGTCATATTCAAAGAGTCTCTCTCACCCGGTTGGGCCAAAGGATAAGATGGAAGCTAGTGTGGGACCCACACTGTGGGTCTGGTTGGTTTCTTGCAGCATGTGGCCCCAGGGCACTAGAACCATCATGGTCTGATAATATGATAAGCATTTTTATTCTCTATAATTATTTCAATGGCTCGTCTGATTGAGGTAAGTTTTTGCGCATCTTGCACAGAATGGACGTGGAGCTTTCGTGCAAGTTTGGTAGACCTTTACGGGTCAATCCCTAGTTTTTTAGACTGATCCAGGGGTATGGGCAGTAGCCTCTGCAGATGACCTTATCAGCACCGTAGGCACATATGCTAACCTTCGTATTCAAGCCAAGCCTGTATGCCGATTGGGCCCACCTCATCATCTCTGGAGAAAAGACCAAGGTGACATGCAACATTCCAGCCCGCAAAGCATGGGCAATCCATTGCAGACATTGCTAAACGTCAGCTTAAAGACAAGATCCTGGTACAGGGCAAACCAGCTCAGTTCATTTGCCCTGGGGATCCTTTTACCTACCTCGGGATAGAAGTCACCATGACCCTGGACAGGAAACCCCAACATACTATAATGACAGAAAACTTACCAAAAAGCTTACAAACCTAGCCTGCTCATTTGCCACACCCAGGCAGACAATATATATTATTCGCATAGCCATCATCCCAAGCATTGCGCATGCCTTTCCAGTCAAGAACCAGTTTGAGGCCTCCAAGCAACAGCACCGCGACCTATGTAGCCATCTTTCAAGGGCCTCAGCTCAAGTCACCCTCCATACCATTCTGTAAGGTGTGGGAGGCGTCATCTACACCCATCACACTCTGGAGCCCCTTAAAGAGCTTGGTCTTGATACTCATACAGCTACCAGGCTTGCTCTGAAGCTTCATGCTCATTCTGTTCAGTACGCTTATAAACTTGTTAGCACCAGACGCGCTCTTGAGAAGACTTCTCTCAACTCTCATCGCCAAGATCAGACACGGGCTACTGCTAGTAACCCTCCTGATCCCCATTGACTTCTTTCTTGTTTCTCTTGGTGAAGGGTTACACGGTGCCTCAGCCCTACGTATCCTCTTTTCCTTAATTGATGCGGGGAGTGTCTTCACTGCCTGCGTAGTTTTTCTTCTCTTTTTTTTCTTTTCCAATCACACCCTGCTCCAGAAATGACCTTGCGTGCTGGGACAGACCAACCATCAACACTATTAAAGAGAGATACAAGCTCTGGCAGTGCACTGCCACAGTCATCCTGCAGGAAGACAAAATCAACTTTGGACTCGGATGTCCATCCATCACAGTAGAATATAATGCGAGGGGGGAAGCAGCCCTCACCACCAGCCTCAATAACATCGGCAGATACGGCCGGGTCACCAAATCACTACTGTAATCTCAAATCCATCAACTTCGGAACTAAATACTCAGGAGCATCAACCCATCACACCAAACCTCCAGCTTCATACTCCAGCAATTACCCAGCATGCAATACCTCTGCATCGACAACAGCGCTCTCGACATCTCCTCTCAAGGAGCACCCTACCTTCTCTCCAGCATTGCTCCCATATTGAATGTTCTCTCAATGCCTATGCAACCCACCCTAAGAGCCCTTGCCTGCCACTGCACTTATCCCCTCATGGAACTAGGCATATCCAGGCTCTCCTCTCTGCTTAATAACAACCTCACCGTGGTGACCCAAGAAAAGAAAGAAAGAAGAACGAAAAACTACGCAGGCAGTAAAAACACTCCCCACATCAATTAAGGAAAAGAGGATACCTAGGGCCGAGGCACCGTGAATCCCCTTCACCAAGAGAAACTAAACAAAGAATGAATGGGGATCAGGAGGGTTACTAGCAGTAGCTCGTGCCTGATCTTGCCGATGAGAGTTGAGAGAAGTCTTCTCAAGAGCGCGTCTGGTGCTAACAAGTTTATAAGCGTATTGAACAGAATGAGCATGAAGCTTCAGAGCAAGCCTGTTGGCTGTATGCGTGTCAAAGACCAAGCTCTTTAAGAGGCTCCAAAGTGTGATGGGTGTAGATGACTCCACCCACACCTAACAGAATGGTATGGAGGGTGACTTGAGCTGCGGCCCTTGAAAGATGGCTACATAGGTCGCGGTGCTGATGCTTGGAGGACTCCAGCTGATTCTTGGGCCTGGTGTCTTCACAGTATTTGACCTCCACAAGATGGATGTGCCTCTGTTCTGGAAGGAGCTGATTAAGGTTACGGACCTTGGAAGTAGGTGGAGTGGCTGTGGCTGGCGCTGAGTGCTCCCTGTTCCCCCCGCGCCCCCCTCTACTTCTCAATGGATACCGGGAATGGTCCTTGGCACTCTTTTCATTGGAACAACTAAAATGGCATCAGGGTGACTAGAGGTGAGCCTTTGTTTGTCAGGGAAACGAGGAGGGAAAATGTATTTTGGAAGGGTTCTATTTGTTGAGTGTTCAGGGATCTGCAGGTTCTGTAAAGCAAGACGATCTGCGCTGCCAATGTCCATGGAGGCAAGGCCTGCCCCAAGAGGGCCTTTGCTGGGCTGGTGACCCATATCATTGGCGGAAACAAACTTACATCCCTGTTCGGCCGCGAAATCAGGACCAAACACATCATAGCCCTAAACAAACTTTCCCATACTCTCAATATTCACAACATGACTTCTGATCTCATCAGCACTATCATACAGAGCCAAGATAGCTCACCCAATAAACCCCCTACATTGCGCTGCATAAACAACAACATATGCAATGACAATAAATACAGAACACACACCAACAGGCTGGAACTGCTCAAAGCTCCACACAGGCCATGTTTCCGCACCCCCCCCCCACTGCAACCCACTGGCAGTCAATGGGGGCCATGCCTCTAACACACATACATCCTGACTCCAGAACCTACAGCAACCCCCTTTTTGATGCCCAGGATATGGAAGTTTAAAATGCTCTCCCCTGCAGCCAGGACAGCACGCCCCCAACCAGTCTACCACATACAGAGGTTAGCTTGTGCCAAGACAGACGCACTCGCAAAAGAAACAACTCCTATGTGGAAGGACCACAAGCACAAGCACATGATATAGACCCCACCTAATCCCCTTTTGACACCCCCCCCCACAGACCCTGCCCCTGGAACCCACACAGACCCCTCAAACTGGGGGCAGGAGGCCCAGAGGGAGCAGAGGTCCAACAACTTACCTAGAAAACCACACACAACCCATTATAATCCCATGCCCCATACATCCAAACACACCAGGCGCTGACGCTGCCCAATGGCTCTGGAAATATAAACATAATAACTGTCCTTGAAAGCTGCTGAATTAAGCGCAGAACAAGCTAGCAACACCATCTTCCGCTACGACCATGTTTTCCTAAATGCGTGGGCTGGCAACATTTACGGAAACCCAAGAGGTCCTCTCAAAAAAAGCAGCAAAGTCAATACAAAATAAAGTGGCACCCCGTCACCATTGGAAAATGGGCCTTGCCCATTTTCCAAAATGATGGGCTGAAGGTGGCCTATTCAAAGCATGTACCAAGAAGAACTAAATTAGACCCGTGTTGCCAGCTCTGCTGGGACCCAGCAAGCAAAGAACACACCTTTGAAATGCTTTGACGATATGCCCACCTGTGATACCTGCCACCGCACATACCATTGGGGCTGTCTCATAGATGTCAAAAGCTTGTTCCCAAAATGACCGGGCACTGAGCGAACTAAATAAGCACTGGGATTGCCCTGCCAGTGCATGCGCCCCTCTGTCAGATTCCCAAAGAGCGGAAAGACTGAACTTCTCTGAAGAATGCGAAATGATCAATATGTAATGGCACCCAAAATGGGAAGCTGCTTATATGCATTTAGATCTGCATGCTCATGTGCAAGCCTTTGAGGAGGAAAGACTGCCTTTCAGGTGCCCTTTCCTTAATGCACGCGGCCAGACTTGGCAAGCGTAGTCTTTCTTTTCTTTTTCTTCATTTTCTTTGAGGAGGAAAGACTGGAACAAACAGTAAACCCCCCTTAACGATAAGATAGACCTGGACAATCTTGTCAACTAAGGCTTTGAAGGCAATCCTCAGAGCCTGTCTGACTTTCCTTGGCTCTCAACTACCGGCTGCGCCATCCACAAGAATGTCACCTCTGACTTCCAGCCTACCAACCCCCAGACAGACATCATACCAACATGGCACTGAGATATCATGATTAGAAGTGTTTACCTCGTGAAGGAAAGCCTTCACCCTGACACATCTGATGAGGTTCAGTTTTCCTTCCTGCCAACTACAAGAAAATGTCCACACCTAAAATCAAGGACTGGAGAGAAATCACCTAAACTGATGGCAGTGTAATTAAACACAAAGACAATGCCTTCCCACCACTTTCTGGTTCAGGTGTTTACAAACCGGGAAGGGACACTAGTCCAACCTCCCAACACCTGCAGCTGCACATAAAACCCAATGGCCATGGACTTACCAACACCATCAACAGAGCAGGACTTGCAGGTATTTTTGTGGCACTCCAATAAGGGCAAACTGATATTGCCTCTGATAGTGTATCCGGCCTCCCCCAGATCTCTAAACAAACCCTTAATCCAATGCGCATGAGGAACCACCTACATGCAGAGCTCATCCAGGAAATCTCAAATTTGCTAGAGCATTATCCACACCCCGTTCATTTCTATTAAGATAAAGCCCACTCTGGCATTGTTGGTTATGAGGGGGCTGCTCAGGCACTGCAGCATTCACAGATACCACGGATATTGCACTTCCAGATGCCAGGGACCCATTCCACAGTAACTACTGGCTCTCATTGAAGACCTCTCACGCACAAAATGATGGCAGGCACCGCTCCCATGCTTCCCCAATCCGAAACCTCACAAATCTGAACGACAAACTTTAAGCACTGCTGGCACACATGCACAAACAGCACAAGCTTGGCTTTGCTGTGTGGTATCAACCACTGGCTACCATTACAATAGCTGGCAAATGCTCAACTGTGCCATACAACCCAATTCCCCAGTCACAACCGCCAACATTCAAGCTCACAACCCAAATTGTCAACTTGCTAACAAAGAGATCAGCGACTCCTTCTGGAAAAATCCAAACATTGCCCTCAAACAGCAGGTAATTGTAATCAAATACCGCACAGGGACAATCTGCACACAAAAGCATGCCAACAGATTCAACAAATCTTCCACGTCTGAAAGGTTTCTGCTCTGTGACGACATGGATGATAAGAAAAGAAAAAAGAAACAGCCACATAGGCAGAGAAAACTCTCCCTGCATCAATTAAGGAAAGAGAGACGCATTGGCTCAAAGAGCCGCGAGTCTCCCTCACCAGAAGATGAGAGGGAATTAATGTGGATCGGGTAGGTTTCTGGCAGCACGCTGCTCCAAAGCACCAGTGTTATGATGAGTGTTTTTATTTTCAATGGCACGTCTGGTAGACGTCAATTTGTGCGCAAATTGTACAGAATGGGCATGGATTTTACCTGCAAGTGTTTCAGATCTCTGTGAGTCAATCCCTAATTGAATTGATCAAGGGTATGGGCAGTGTAGATAGCCCCCCCCCACACCCAGGAGGATTGGGTGGATAGTGATCTCTGCACCTTGGAGTTGTTTGCAAAATTCACTATGTTGTTGTTTGGAGGCCTCTAGTTGGACATCAAACCTGGTATCTTCACAGTATTTGACTTCTATCAAGTGAATATGGCGGTTTTGGATATTCAATTCATGCCTAGCCAGGGTTGTGCTACTCCTTAACTTCTTGCTACTCCCCATACTGCGCAGTACCGGGCGAGAGGGTGGAGTGGGTGGTCTGTTTGGGTCAGTTATGCTGCTCCCCATACTGAGCAGTACCCGGTGTAAGGGTGGAGTGGGTGGTCTGTTTGGGTCAGTTGGGTGAGGAGTGGATAATATTAGTCATGTTGTCCTCAGATGTTCAAACACGACTATGAGTGGTATGCATACCAACAGGCACCATGAGGGCCTTAGCCTCTGTGTAAAAGCCCTTAGTAAAGGCAGGTTTGGCTCATCCCTTATTGGTACGGATGCCTGCCGTAACGACAGACTCCTGGATCAGGGCATACAAGTCCCTGAAAACATCTCACGAAAGAAAGAAAGAAAGAAAAAGAAAAGTCTACACAGGCCACAGGCCGCATGCATTAAGGAAAGGTCCCTAAACTAGCAAGCTAGCAAGGGCCTCACCAGAGGTCCCTCAAAACTACACTAGCTACAGCTAGCCTAGGAGAGGGAAAGAGACTGAACTAATGAGGATCAGGCGGGTCTATTCCAGCCTGGGTTTTCTCTAATGGTACTGGCTCCCGTGCCCGGCACCAAAGCGGCCCTGGTGCTATCTTTATGCGCTCTATCCCAGGCAGACAAGCTCACCTTGATCCTTCCAAAATCCCTCATCAAGGCAGCGACATCCACCTTGTTGAACTAAAATTTTGTCCCGACACCAACCCCTCCATCACTTTGGAAACTGCAGCAATCCAACATGCTCAGACATTAACCAGACTTAGAACCCGCAGCTCAAGAAATTCAAACAGGAATAACAACTTGTTATGTTTGAAAGTGACTCTACATATCATCCTGATTGGTGTGGCAGGCACTATTTACAAGAAAAGAAAAGAAAACTTACAATGAGTACACAACCAAACCTCTCGTTTATTTAAGCCTAACCAAACATAAAGCAAAGTCCCTAGCTTTCAAATTGCCAATGCCAATGCCAGTGAGCTGACATGCCCTTCAGAGATTTGCCACTAACATTAACACCAGACACGCTCTTTGCTTACAGGGGGCTTCTGGGAGGGGGGGTCGCTGGGCGCGTGGAGGTGGATACCAGGAGAAGGAGAGTCCGGGCGTCTCGGGGCACGGCTGACAACCCGCCTGATCCTCATTAGTTCCGTCTCTTTCCCTCTCCTAGGCTAGCTGTAACTAGTGTAGTTTGGAGGGACCTTTGGTGAGGCCCTTGCTGGCCTGCTGGTTGTGGGACCTTTTCTTAATGCACGCGGCCTTTGGCTTGCGTAGACTTTTCTTTCTTTTTCTTTCACTATAGACAGTCAGATCAAGCTTGGGGAAAGGAAACCTAGAGTGCGTTTGGCATCAGAAAGAAAACTAAAGGTCACAAGGGCACTGCCCTTAGGGCAGCTCTTGCGTCACTATCAACCGTCTGCACGTAACTAAATAAGTCTCTAATCGTGTTATACCTCCCTACCTCTTTGACCCCAGCATTCCTGATCAAGCTAGATGCACCTCCAGCTGCCCTGATGCTATCATGGTCACTCCTTGCCCTGCTAACCCAAATAGACCACCTACTCCCCCCTCACATCGGGTACTTCGCAGTATGAGACGTAATGATGAAGTAAGAAGCAGCACAACTCCAGCCAGGCAACTTCATGAATTGAACATCAAAAACCGCCATATCCAATGAATGGAAACTAAAAAACTGTGAAGCTATGGGGCCTGGTGCCCAGCTAGAAGCCTCACAGCAGCAACACTAACAATTGTGCAAACAACTTCAAGGTGCAGAGATCACTCTCCACACAATTTTTCTTGGGTGTGTGTGGGACTATCTATACTGCCCATACCCTGGATAATTTAAAAAACTAGGGATTGACCCACAAAGGTCTACCAAGCTTGCACGAAAGCTCCATGCCCACCCTGTGCAATATGCGCAAAAAATTACCTCTACCAGACGTGCCAGTGAAATCAAAAATACCCATCATAACTCTGGTGCCCTGGGGCTGCATGCTTCCAGAAACCCACCAGACCCGCACTAGCTTCCCTCTTACCCTCTGGTGAGGGAAATTCACGGCTCTTTGAGCCAATGTGTCTCCTTTTCCTTAATTGATGTAGGGAGTGTTCTCACTGCCTACATAGTTGTTTCTTTTCTTTTCTTTCAACCGCATTGTTGGAAGCGCACGTTCTGAAGCAAGACTTCAAGTCCTAATTTCAGCAAAGCAGGGGAAAGAAAGCAACAGCAGTGCCCAGGGCAGACACCGGCACTCTTGAATTCAAAAATGAGGAGCTAGCTTCTTATCAGAGAGCCAACTGTTATGACCTGTTAATCACAGCTTATACCAGGAGCATACATGGCTCCCCCCCCTGGACATCCAGGCAGGCAGGCAGGCACCGGGAGGGAGGCTCCCTTTTCCCGTCGTACCTGCACGACATCGGCACAGGATGATGATTGTGGACCCATACAAAAACAATAATTATTAAAATAATCACGAAATTTCCTCTGGGCTCGAAGGTTTGCAACAAAAAACCTAGGTTTAGTTGGCGGGAGGGAAATTAAAAATCAGGCAATATGGCACTTCTCCGCGCGGCCGCTGGAAAGCTGGCAGGCGCTCTGCAGCAGGGGTCGTCCCTGCTGCCCGCAGCTGCTGCCACAACCTCCTCGCCCGTCCTGTCCGAGTTCACACGCCAGATGGGGACCGAGCGACGCCCTGGGCTGTCAGGAGCATGGAAGCAGAGTGCGTTTTTTGCTCTTTGCCTTGATAAAAAATTTGTTTGCGGAGCAGGGCAGGGAGGGCGTTGTTGGTTCCGGTCTCTCTCCCTGACACGGTTTGTTGTCCATCTTCCTTGATGCTGCTGCAGTTGACCGTGACAAGGCTGCGGAGGACTGGGAGAGCGACCCCACGTTCAAGAAACCCCCCCGTAACATGGCAGAGGGTGAGTGCACAGTACACAGTGTAAGGTGCTCAGTGCTTCTCCTCTTGCCAAGGCTCAGCATGTGGGCATCTTGCATGCTACTTGTCCTGACCTCAACCCAGACTGCTCTGATTGCCCCATGCAGTGCTGGATGATTCAGCCTCTGTTCTATTCCTGACGGATATCATGCGTGGCATGTCCTACACGCTTGGAGCTTTCTTCGACAAGAAGGTCACGGTGAGCGCACAACCTTGGCCTGCGCCCGGGATGAGTGTGGGTGACACAAATAGTAGGGTGCAAATTGTAAACAGTGAGGGCACACGTTCCCATTCCTGTGTAGACAGTTTACTGCCTGTAAGTGAGGCAGCCAAGTTCGGCAAGACTGAGCTTAAATGTGTGTGACACGCACGCACGCATTCACACACACACGGTAACACACGCACACACACACACACACGCAGACACACACACACGCACGCGCACACACACATGCTGATATGTTCGTTACAGAGCGACTGGCATTTAATTTTTTGGTTGCCTACCTTCATGTCCTCTTGTGAGCTTGTTCAGAAAGAGAACTAAAGGCTCACTTTCTCACCTAAATAATGCATGTAGTTAGTTACTTGCATCCCTTTCCTCTGCATGCACAGGCTCCTCATACCTGCCTCAAGTAAACTCCATGTCTCACACCTCCTATCCGTGGCCACCCTCTTTCTTGGTTCTCAGATCATGTACCCCTTCGAGAAGGGTGCCATCAGCCCCCGCTTCCGTGGAGAGCATGCCCTCAGGCGCTACCCCACCGGCGAAGAGCGGTGCATCGCTTGCAAGCTCTGCGAAGCGGTAAGGGGAGGGAGGGGGGTGGCCAAGTTAGTTGAGCAGGGTCCAGCCAATGGATAGCACTGTCTGTTGGCTGCAGCTTCGAGCCAGGGTGGGCTCTCTGTGCTGTACATGAAGATTCATGTGGAGCAGCGGTGAAGCTAGCTTGTATAGTGCCTATGCGCTGAAAAGGGGCAACAGGATTCTGAACGCTCATGATTTCTGGAAGGGAGGTTTGCTGGCTACGAGCCTGTTTGCTCCCATTCTTGCGAAGCGCTGCTGCTGAGGTTTTTTGGTGATGTTTGCAGGTATGCCCTGCACAAGCCATCACCATCGAGGCAGAGGAGCGTGAGGATGGGAGCAGGAGGACAACCCGGTGAGTCATGTAGGCTGTTGCTTTCTTCCACAAGTCTTTCTGCAAATTTTCAATCCCTGCTCCATGGTCTTTGCTGTAGCACTTGCTGCTGTTCTGTCCTCAATATTTTGGCAAGCTCTTGATTTTTGAAGAACTCATGCTTGCGCTTACGTGCAAAGCTCTGCCTTCAAAGATACGGTACGACATGCCCATGTTAAATTAGATAATGCATAATATTACAAGACCCTCGACGTAATATTATTTCGGCTTTGTGGAATTCACCCTCAAAACTCAACCTTGACCTCTAAGTGCAAAGTTGGGTAAAATTGACAGCAGGCGCAAAATTAACCTAAGCAGCGAATAATTGAATACACAATTATATTATGCACTCTGGGGAACTGAAAAGTTTGAAACAATGAAGTTCAGGGGACCTCGTAAAATTATAACAAGCATCTAAGCGTATAATGGAAGCCCATCCTTGCAGGGACAAAGGTTTTAAGCTGTGTAGTTTTTTTTTAAGAGGAGGATGGCCCCCTGCTCAGTGCAAGCAAAAAGGATTCACACAAGAGTTTAACACAAGAGGTGCAAGCAGGGATGCAGCAGCAGGAACGGGAGACGGAGCTCAGGGCAGAGGCTGCAAGAGCCAAGCAAGAGCAGGACCCAGCATGACAGGTCAGGCCTGTGGGCAGGCCGCGCGCGGGTCCAGCAACGCGCCCTTCTCCTCTGCCCCTAAGAGTCATGTGGATAGGCCCAGTGCAAGCACTCATGTGCAAGCACCACCTGCAGAGTCAGTAAGGTCGCTTGTACTGATCCAGCTGTCAGGCGATACAGACAGTTTGACCTTGCTGCTCTTAATCAACATTCCAGCAGTTAAAGCAGCAGTGCAAGCTAGGGAGCAGCAAGGCAGCAGTGCAGCAGGTTTGGGTGAGCGTGGAAGTAGGGTGGCACTGATGGTGGCACGCTTGCTGCGCTGCAAGTGTTGGGGGGACACAGAGGTCCAGCAATGACATTAGAGACAAGTGCAGGCCTGGATCGATTTGCTGATGGACTTCACTTATTATTCTTGTGGAGTTGCTGCCAAACAGCGTTAAAAATCGTGAAAGTTCGTAAAAAAATCAATTGTTTCGAGGGCCTCGTGGAGTGGTAGAGCTCGCAAGGAAAATTGTTGATTGCTTCCAGATTATTTTTCTGAGCTTGTGAACATCTAGGGTCGCGAAATCAAAGGCTTTCTCCAGTACACAAGGCAATCAAGACAGGGGTTGACACTGTTATTGCTTTTGAGCTGCTCCAGGGCACGTGCTGTTTCTCCATGGGAGGAAAGTGCAGGTATTGCTTTGCACAGCAAGCGGAAAGGCATCCAGACATGAGCCGTGCGTTCGTGTGTGTGTGGTGTGTGTGTGTGTGTGTGTGCGCGCGCGTGCACCCAACATTGCATGCATGTCTGCATGCATGCCTATGTGTAGGTGTGCAAGCGCTTTACTATGTGTGTGTGTGTGTGCGCGCGCACATGTACATGCATGATTGTATATTCCTATGCGTGCTCGTCTCCAATCTTTGAATGATCCTTGCAATGACATGACCAATCAATCCCTGGGATCCAAACCTCCCACCATACCTACCCTTGAAAACCAGTGAACCGGTAGTTTTGTTGCACACAGCGCCTCTTGGCTTGTACATGCTTGACAACCAAAATGGTCGGTGTTTATGGCAAGCTTTTAACATGTGTATTTGCGCGTCCATTTGCTCCCCAGTTATGACATTGACATGACCAAGTGCATTTACTGCGGCCTGTGCCAAGAAGCTTGCCCGGTGGATGCCATTGTGGAGGGGCCTAACTTTGAGTTCTCCACTGAGACGCGAGAGGTAAGGCTCGCGTAGCCCACCATTATCTCAACTGAACCATGCTTATTGCCCTCTGACTGCATCCACACATAGTGAAAGATGTCTAGATGACAGGTGGCTCTTGTACACACGTGAAAGGAGCCAGACTTGTGCTATTTATTGGAGTGTGCTATTTATTGGAGTCTTGTAGCTCACAAGTTGACCTGTGTGTCTGTTGCATTCTTCCCCCCAGTCATTGTAGCTCACAAGTTGGCCTGTGTGCCTGGTTTTTGCATCGTTTCCCTAGCTAGGCTCATGTGGTATGAAGTGTTGTCTCATCTAGCAAGCAGGGATCAGATGGTCGTGAGCAGACTACGACGGCAAGTCGCGTGGCACCTTTCATGTGGCTTGACTAGGGCCTTAACACTTATGCCTGCAGGAGCTGTTATATGACAAGGAGAAGCTCTTGGAGAACGGTGATCGCTGGGAGCCTGAAATTGCTGCCAACTTGCGGCAAGAAAGCCTCTACAGATAAGCTCTGTTTGTGTGTGGTTTTAACGAACTGGAGGAGACGTCCCTGATTTTTTTATACATTCATCTCCCTGCTGTTGGTCTTGAAGCAGGCCAAAAGTGAGCTTATCTGATCATCTGCTGTTTCTACATTTATGCAAGGGTCAACGGGCCCTGTCTGTTACATTTTTTTTTGTTTTTGGTGAGTCAACTGTTTCTCCTTGAGCTAGCAAAGATTTTGCAAATATTGCGCAACTTAAAGGGTGCAAGTTGTATCAGCATGCCAGAAAGCGCCTGTGGAGCAAGTCCTGCGAGAGATTTTTAGATTTAGATTTACACGGGGGGACCTTCAGCCAGACTGTTCGGCTGATCGGCCTGTGGCTGGTCCTCGGCAGCCAACAGAATATCCATGTGAAAAAGCTTGGTCCAACTAGAGCACAATAAGAGGACGGAGGTTCATCTACAGAAGAAAGACAACTGCAATTTCAGAGCCATGCAACAAGCAAGTTGAGGTCTCAATGTGCGGTTTCTGAGTAATGCAACAAGCAAGTTATTGAGGTCTGAAAGGAATACAAGCAGCAAGCAGCACATGGCCTACACTTAAACAGGACAAGGGCCAGCTGATATCCAGGAATGCAAACACACAGCATGCAGCCTCATCTCTACAAAAACAGGCTAGCAGTCAAACGTCTTGACTGAGGCCTTTTTTCCCTTGTAACCCCTTGTAGTCTACAAAAACTCGCTACTCACATAGAACACAGGCACAAACTTGGGCACCGTTGATGAGATGCCTGCGAGAGATGCCTGCGATGAGATGCCTGCGAGAGAAATGAAAAGTAAATATATATAACAAAGTTGTACATTATTACATTGGGACTTAACTTCCAGCCAGGTGGTTTAGCCGCTTGGTTTGCTTGTTTGTGCCAGCCAAGCAAAGAAATCATGATGGGCTGCAGACATATCCCTAAAATGAATGAAACAATTTAGTCCACAGGTTAAAGGTTACAGGATACAATTTAGTCCACTCGTGCGAGAAAAAAACATAGTTTAGGTTCAATTGGGTTTTGGCCTTTAGCCAGGTGGTTTGACTGCTCAGCCTGCTGGTCTCTGCCAGCTGAAAAAAGTTCGCGTTTTTTGAACCGTCATATAAGAATAACTATGTAGGCAGTGAAACACTCCCCGCATCAATTAAGGAAAGGGGGCCACATTGGTGCACAGACCATATGGCCTCCCCACCACGAAGTTCAGACTGAGAGAAGCATGGCAGGCAGAGGAAGAAGACAGGTCCAGCACCGAGAAAGAGAGCAAGATGATAGCTGAAAGACTGGAGTTCCAGACCTTCAACAACAAGCAGAGTCAGCACTGTCAGCCTGCCAACCAAGGAAAGCCATGCCCAGCAGCTATCTGCTGAGCACAACTAAAGTCTGCATCCTAGCAGACTAGCTGATAGCACACCACCACAAGCAGAAGCCTGAGGAACAGCCCTCATTCTGAGGGCTCTAGGATAGGATAAGATAGGGTTACATAGCTGTACCTGCCTACAAGGGCAGCTTAGCTGAAGCAAAAGGTGCCTGTAACCAAACCAAACTAAACTTGTGCAAATGTCAACTGAAAGCCTTGAGCTGAGTTCAGAATTGTCAATTGTAAAAGTCACACACAAAAAACTCCATAAGGCTGTAGTGTCAGGAAAATACACTTTCGTGTTTCCACAAGAAGCACAGAAAGTGTGAGATCAGCACACTTACACATTGGCTCAAAGAGCCGTGAGTCTCCCTCACCGGGAGATGAGAGGGGAGTTAATGTGGATCAGGTGGGTTTCTGGCAGCATGCTGCTCCAGGGCACCAGTGTTATGATGGGTGTTTTTACTTCCAATGGCACGTCTGGTAGGGTTACAGGGGTTACAAGGGAAAAAGGCCTCAGTCAAGACGTTTGACTGCTAGCCTGTTCATAAATATACATGAGGTCATGAAAAAAAAAAGGAAGTTTGTTGTTATCCTGGTTTAGAAAAATATCAGAGGTGGTCATCTGAGGCCCCCCAAAGGGGTGTTTTTGAAATGTGACCAGAGTATGTGCGCCGGGACTTGCAATTTCAAGGCTTAGCATCATTATGTAGCCATGCTCCAAGGGCTCCAAATCACCTGAGCTTGACTATTGCAAGTTTCGGCACACCTGCCTTATCTTCCGTGGCGTGAACCCTACTTTTCACCACAAAGACTCCATATCTGACCACCCACTGCTCCAAATTGGGTGATTTTTGGTTATTTGGGGTCCTTGTAACAAAAAAATATCATTGCAAAAACAATAGAGTGAAAAGACCCAGTGGTTGGTGTTATGTGGTGATTTCAGCCAAAAAGCACTGAATTAGGGTTTACGTGCACCATGGGGCTTTGACCAAGGCTATCTCAGCACACAGGACGACTTACACAAATCTGAGCATATACTCTGGTAGCTTGTAATGTCAGCTACACTTTAGAGCTAAAATTGTGCCAATCAGGTGAAGTGGCTGTGGGTGGGTGCACTTTAAATGCGAAAAAAGAGTATATTTGGGGATTTGCTCAGATAACCCCCTCTGGAAAAATATTGATATCCTGGGAATTTACATGGTGAATGGTGCCTAGACAGGGCATCCTGTGGGAGACGTGGAGGTGTAGAAAAGAGAAGTCGTACTCAAAAAGTGAGGCATATTTTTGACGGAGAGAGCAGACCTAGGGATTGAAACATCTGAACAGCACATGTTTTTCATCTTGTATGTCATCAGAATCACAGATATCACAGACTGGAGAAGTACTATTGGACCAAGTAGCCTGTTCAACTCGGAGAGCGTATACCCGCAGCCTGAATCTGGCAGTGTTGCGAAGGACATGATGGGGAAGATCCAAGTACATGTATTTAGGCATTGTATAAGGTGGGTGAATGGTATGTGCATTTCTGACAGGGAGAGCGCACCATTGATGGTAAGTCAGCCGCTTAGTGTTGCTTACTCTTGGATCAGGGGCTGTGAATTGGTTCCAATAGCTCAGGTGTCTAGATCTCAGGTCCACCACAAATTGACTGAGGTTCACAGGGTCACAAGCCATAATTTGACGTTTCATCAGAACCGAGTGTGCCAGGCCATCCAGCGCAGATAAGAGGTGGAACGTCCAACAATAGTCAGTCACGGAGCTAAGGCTGATGTCAGCATGGAGAACCTGTGCCAACAACGTCAAGGCGCTGATGAACCTCCTTCCTCTTTTTGTGCTTTAGTTGGACCAAGCTTTTTCACATGGATAATCTGTTGGCTGGCGAGAACCAGTCACAGGCCGATCTGCCAAACACTCTGGCTGAAGGTCCCCCTATTTAAGTCTTGTAAGTCTCAAGGCGCTGAGATCACTCTCCACACAATCCTTCTGGGTGTGTGTGGGACTATCTATACTGCCCATACCTTGGATCAATTCAAAAAGCCTGCTCATTGTGGGTGTGAACCTGCATTTGAGTGTACACCAGGATTTCTGGGTTCCTGCTCTTGGTTTCTGGATATCTCGAGTCAATCATTTCATGAGCTTTCCTTTCAAGACCCTTGTGCCTTTTTCCAGTTGTGTTAGTACCTGGAGAACCTACGCACTTTCTGTGGTATTTTGAGCGCATGTTTCTCTCAGCAGTTGACACTTCCGAACACAGCTTCTTTTTCAGACTGGTCTGGTTACAGGCCAGCTGCCCTTGTAGGCGGATATAGCGATGTAACCTTACCTTACCATACCAATTCAAAAATCTGGATATTGACCCGCAAAGAGCTACCAAGCTTGCATGAAAGCTCCATGCCGATACTGTGCAACACGCACATGAAATCATCCATATGTGCCATGGAAACAAAACCACTCATCATGGTTCTGGTGCCCTGGGGCCGCATGCTGCCAAAAACTTGCCAGACCCACACTAGCTTCCCATTTACCCTCTGGTGAGGGAGACTCACGGCTCTTTAAGCCAATGTGTCTCCTTTTCTGTAATTGATGTAGGAAGCGTACTCATTGCCTACTTGTTTCTTCTTTTCTGTTCTCTCTGTTTGTCCACAACCAATTATTCCTTATTTAGGCCAAGGTGGTCTGGTTTAGTTTTAGGCTTTTCTTTGTTGCTGGCGAGCACAAAATCACACATGAACATGATGGTCCTCTCACAGCCTTTCCTTCCCAAGTACCCCATCTACATTGGTCTTTTTTTCCTTTTTTGGCAATAGGGTGAAGATATTGGATAAGGTATCAAAACAAAATCAGAAAAGTTGGTGACCTATTAGCATGTCACGCGGTAGCAGTCTTCATTAATCTATGTCACTGCTCATAAAAGGAAGCAAAGCCATCCCTACCCAACCTTCCTGACTCAAGGGCACCAAACGCATTCTCCAAAAAGCAAACAAATAAGCAAAAAACACCAAACTGATACTTTGAAACTGCATTGAGATCACAGTAAAGGTCATACACCACGCGTACCCACCAACGTAAGAGTACCCAGACAAAATAGCACTGGCTAAGAGGCACCCACTGCTCATACTGTATTGCAAGTCATAGATTATGCAGGAAGCATCTCAGGAATAGGTGTTTGACAAAAAAAGAATCTCCATGAATTGCGCCAAATGCAGTACGGATAGGCAGTATGTAATAAACCAAAAGAATGTTCCACATGAGTCAAATGAGCCCAGGTCCTGGAATCAATCACACTGTACTGTTGCTATCTTACTGGTTCAATTTTGGCAGCAAGGCTTGCGGGTACTCTGGCACCGGGGGGGTAGATGGCTTGGACATCAGACTGGGCTTGTGCTGTGGCTGCAAATTTGGTTGTGGGAGCCTGTAGATGCAGGGAAAGGCGTGCAAGAAAATGCTCTAGCTAGGTCATTCCACGAGACGAGCCCGTCGCCCAGCATGAGCATATTACAACTCTTGCCCTGAAGATGTTTCTACAGAGCAGGCAGGCAAAGTTTGATGTCCCAAAAGGAGGACCAAGCTCACCTACCCACATATCACATGTTCTGCACTTGATACATGACTTATTTTTGATACGTAGGTGCGCTGCCACCATCATGAATGCATTCTGCTGTACTTTACAAGTGGTCCGTACAGCATGCACAGTGCAGCAACAACACATGGGAAGAAAATGGCCCTGGCAGGCCCTGGAGGGATGCACAATGCATCATGGTACAGATGTGCATGCTCTGTTACCGAGTCCTGGCCAAAGCACCTCCCATGGACCCACAACAAGTATTCAAAACTTCTTTTCCTTGTGACCATGAGCACCTCAATCTTTCTGCCCTGGCAGGCCCTGGAGGGATGCACAATGCATCATGGTACAGATGTGCATGCTCTGTTACCGAGTCCTGGCCAAAGCACCTCCCATGGACCCACAACAAGTATTCAAAACTTCTTTTCCTTGTGACCATGAGCACCTCAATCTTTCTGCCCTGGCAGGCCCTGGAGGGATGCACAATGCATCATGGTACAGATGTGCATGCTCTGTTACCGAGTCCTGGCCAAAGCACCTCCCATGGACCCACAACAAGTATTCAAAACTTCTTTCCTTGTGATCATGAGCACCTCAGTCTTTCTGCACACGCATGCCAGGTAAAGTAAGCAAGACTGCAGGTATGAACACCAGCGCCAGGGCCTAGCATAAGCGCTTCCTCGAGCCCAGCTTTGCCCCACCTTGAGGTGCCGCCACTGGGGCTCCGCATGCTGCTCCCTTTGTAGCCTTGCCTGCTCATTTGATCTGCACTTGGAGAATCCAGAGGTGAGGGTGTGCCCGGTGCCGACCGGGTGGGTCGCTCCATGGATAACTTAGCGCCAGGGCTAAGGATGACGGGAGGAGCTTGTAGGGGAGGTGGTGACAGTCCAAACTGGAAGAAAAGGAGAGGGTGGAGGCAATTAAGAGGATCCAGGGACTGGTTAAGAAATGTCTGGTTCCAAAAGCACAAGCATCCAGAAAACAGGAGTAATACCTTTCTCTTGCTGACAAGAGCCAGCAATCAAATCTAGCTAGCCCTATCAAGATTGCAGGGCAATTGTTTCTCGGATTGATGTCTGCTCAATTTGTTAATAATGCCTCTCGAAAGACCTGATGAAAAGCCCAGGCCCTGAGGAGTACCGTACTTACACGATGTCATCCCGCAAACCACATTTTTTTTCTAGGGGTGCGGGATGACTGCGGACACCACCAGGAATATTTTTTGTTTGGAGTATGTGAGGATATGCGTGACATGGTACATAATCTATATCATCCCGCAATATCAATGCTTTTGACTGGTGCGGGATGATTGCGTAAAACTGAAAGAAAACTGAGCATGCAGGAAAGTGCTTGATAGTGAAAACGTATCAATTTTCAAAAATTGTTTGCCTATGAGTGAAAACAAAGGCCTTGAAGCACCAGAGGGGCGTCATCCTGTTGGCATGGCAGCAGCAGAAGGCGGATCTTTATGCATTTTTGAAAAGCAGCTTATTCCTAAAAGTGCGAGGGATTGTGCTTACTTAGCAGGCCTTTGTTGTTGGTACAGTTTGTGCGGTTGGACTTCATGGGCTTTTGAACAGCAGCTTCCAAAAAGAGTATGGAATTGTGTACCTTGCAGGCCTCCTCACGCAGGAGCAGTGTAAAGCCTGTACATGCATTGCTTATTTCACAGCTTTTAAGTGCCAGGGCAAATAGCGGCTGATTGCAACTGCGGAAATATTCGGGAACGTTTTCAAAAATATATACTAAGGGAGCTGTGGAATTAAGGCGGGATTTATAAACGATATCTTAGGGTGCGGAATGATCAAAATCCCTGCAGTAGTAAATAATAAATCTTTTTGAGGATTTTGGGGGTTTGCATGGAAATGATGGCATTAAGGCGCCTGCGCTAACAGCTGGGAGTGGGAAGCTTGAAACCCCCTCCCAGTATGAAGGAGCGGCAGAGCAGCAGGAGACAGAGGCCAGGCAGTCCTTTTATGAACAGCAAGATTTTTCTTAGTGTGAGATGGATCATGTTTGATGAGCATGTCTTCATTGTAGGGGCAGTGTGGCGTGCACGGACACCAGCTGCATACTCAGCAGGCCTTTTTTTTCTACATGTATAGCCAATACGATCATATTAAAATCCGGAATTTTGAAGGCAGGGGATCGTATTAAAGTGGGCAATGCGCTCCGAAGGGGTGCATCAACAGGCCGCTGCAGGGACCTGAGCTCAGACAAAAAGTAAGAGTTAAGAAATGCAATGGGTAGAGCAAAGAGAAATCCCAGTGGTGGTGAGCAAAAAGTTCCAGGCGAGTTGGCTGCAGGAGAATGATAGGTTCTTGTGACTGAAGGGTCATGGCATGGATGGTGATGGTGTGTACAAGGCAGGGTGCAAGTGGTGAAATTGTGTTCAATTGCCGCATTGGCACCATCAAGGCACCCATAAGTTGGGTGTCAAGCACCGTGCAAAGGAGCAGCAGCATCAGCGGACAGCAGCAGCATCAGCAGCAGTGTTACGTCATTGCTCAACTATGACAAGCTTGAGGATCAGCAGTGCATGTCCATGCACGAAACGCTGGACTTCTTGCGGCACTGTAGCAAATCCCCTACTCCTGCCCCTAAACCAAATAGCATGAGTGACGGCAGCAGTGACAGCAGCATAAGCGTCAGTGGGTGCAGCACCACAGACGAGCAAGGGCCAGAACGGAAAAAGCAAGCTTCAGAGCCTGCAACAGTGGCAAGCAAAGCTGCTGAGTTTTGGGCACAGCTAGAGAGCAAGGGGGATTGCTTTAGATGCCCTGAGTGGATGAAGCTGGCTGAGCTTGCTCTTGTCATGGTGCCTGGTTCAGTAGAGGATGAGCACATGTTTTCTACTCTGAAGTTCCTGAATAGCACTCAGCCCTTACAGGAGAAGCACACCAATGTGTGTGCTCGAGGGTTTAAGAGGATGGAGTATGATTTGATGTCCTTCCCCTACCCTGATGCAATTGGCTGGTGGCTAGATGCGAAAAAGAAGCGTGGACGATACGGGCTGTAAGGGGATGTTGGTAAAGTGCAACTTGCTTGGTGGACTTGCTAGTTGGGAACTTGTTATGACTTGGGTGCTTGGACTTTTAGAACTTGAAACTTGGGGAGGTCCATGGAGGTTGGAACTTTCTTGCTTGATGGACTGGTCCGCATGCAAAGCGTATAAGATAACAACAAACATCAAGTTGTGCTTGCAACAAAGAGCTTTCAGCGCAAAGGCACAGCACAATGCAGCATTGTAAGGGAAAACAATTGTTACCTTAGCAGCAACTGCCGTGGGCTTGGTTGGGGGTCTAAGTATAAAAATAGCACTTCTCAAGAAAGGGGATTTCCCTCATAGTATTGAAATCTTGGTTTTGCCAAAACGGGAAAAAAGGCCTGATGCACAGCTGGACTTTATGGGCTTCTGGGCATTAGCTTCTCTAGGAGTGGAAGGGGCTGTGTATCTAGCAGTATTCACATGCAGGAGCAGTGTGCAGTCTGTACACGCAATGCTTGCTTCACACCTCTGAAGTTTTGGGGCCACAGTGGCTGATTACCACTGCAGGAATATGCGGGATGTACATAAGGAAACACTGAGGGAGGTGCGGTATCATGGTAGGAACCATCAACTAAGCACATAATTTTGGGGTGGGAGATGATGAAGTGTAAGTGCGGTAACCTCTTTTGCAAGGTCCTTGGTCATCTACTGCAGCTTTGGTCTTCTTCTTCATCCACCAAATCCAGGCAAAACCGGACAACCTCGGCTTCAGGGAGCCCAACTTATCTACAGTTGCCAGGACATTACAATATATACTTAGGGTGCAAGGTTACTGTAGACTAGTATACCGTGTGTCCAAAGCCAGTTCGAATGTTCCCCTCTTGAAAATTAATAAAACATAATTCGGATGGGGGTCCCACAATCTATTTTTCAATTCAAAGGGTTTGATAGGCCTCTGGCTGGCATTAATTTCTCAATTTGTATACCCAATTCAAATCCTTGCTACTGTTGCTGCTGCTGCTGCTTGGAAGCTTTGCACCTGTTGCTTCTGGACTGGAGGGGACTGGAGGAGCTCTCTTCAAGAGTGGAGTTACACAAGAGAGGGAGCCACACAGGAAGGGAATGTGCACCCACAAAACAACAAAGGAAGCGCGCTTCCTCTTCTGTCCCTGCTGTCCCTGCTGCTGCTGTCCCTGCAGCAGCTGCTGCTGCGTCACCATCAGCAAGCAAGCAAGCCCAAGCCACGACAAAGGCGCCCAAGCCACGACAAAGGCGCCCAAGCCACGACAAAGGCGCCCAAGCCTCAGACAAGGCGCCCAAGCCTCAGACAAGGCGCCCAAGCCTCAGACAAGGCGCCCAAGCCTCAGACAAGGCGCCCAAGCCTCAGACAAGGCGCCCAAGCCTCAGACAAGGCGCCCAAGCCTCAGACAAGGCGCACAAGCCTCAGACAAGTCGCACAAGCCACGACAAGGCGTACAAGCCTCAGACAAGTCGCACAAGCCTCAGACAAGTCGCACGGGTGCTAAACACACTAGAGCTCATGCATGTAACATCAACCAAGCTGTCACCTGGAGGGCGCCCTACTGGGTTCTTTTGCTTCACTGGCTGCCCCTTCCTGGATGCCTTGGCCTTGGCAAGCCTGGCTTGGTCTGCTAAGAGCTACTGGGTGGGGATTGCTGGCTTAAGCCACCTAGCTAAGGGGTTGGAGCTTGAGCTGGGGGCCTGGGAGGCCATTTTCCGCACAAGCCCTTTTCAGCCCCCAAAATAAATTGATTTTCAATTCGAATGGGGTTCAAATGCCTGGCAATAATTATCAAAATTTTCAAATTCTGGCTCCAGAATTAGTTAATATTTGAATTGGTGGTTGACACACGGTAGTTTAGTAACACTTAGTCTTGCATGAAGAAGCGGCTTTCTCCAAAACAGGCGTTTACATAGAGCTACCTAGAAGGCAGCATGTACAAATATACAGGCACTCGCTCCCCTCAAAAGCGACTTGTAGTATGTATCCCCAATTTCACACCTTTTTGGGGTTGAACCAGCCTTTCAGTGCCTGTTCCAAGAGGATCATCTTGTTTGCCTGGTTGCGCAGGAGGGCCAGCCGCGACGCGGTGCACCGTTTCATCAGCTTGTCCAGCTCTCGCTCTTGCATCAGCACATGCTCGTCATAGCTCAACTGCAAGGGGAGATGAGGCTAGCATTGGTGGTATTCCAAAAGGGGTAGCAAGGGCTGTACGGTGCTCCTTGTGATTGGTATGCAGCCAGGTGGAAAGCAGGCTCCCTCTGATTGGTATGCTTTGCTGATTGGTATGCAGCCAGGTGGAAAGCAGGCTCCCTCTGATTGGTATGCTTTGCTGATTGGTATGCAGCCAGGTGATGAGCAGGCTCCTTCTGATTGGTATGCTCCTTCTGAAAGGATCAGCCAGATGGAAAGAAGGCTCCACGACACCATGCAAACGAACCTGAAATGCCCCAATAAATCTGGGCGCTTTCTGGTAAACTACGAAGCCCAAGAATCATTGACAGACAACAGAACAACCATGTGCCATTTCTCACCTGGAGCTTTTTCTGCAGCGCCTCGGCCTCTCGTGTGCAGCGGACCTGTAGCTTGGCCGCCTCCATTGCCTGCCGAGACTGCTGTGCAGCCTTTGCTGCTTCAAATTCCTTCGACTCCAACGCATCCGCTGCCTTCTTCAACTGCACACACACATCCATGGGCACGTTTGCAGCACAATGACCAGGACACACGACGCAAGTACTGCACACTGCATAGATACTAGAAATGCGAAGCAAATGAACAAGCCTCCAAGGGAACTGGGTCTGAGGCGAGATCAAGGATCATGCATTGCAAGCATGGAAAAGCCATGTTGAGCCCCATCCTAACAATGGCTGACCATAACAATGCACATACAAGCATGCAAGCATGCATGTGTGTGTCCGTGTGCGCGCAATTGTGTGTGTGTGTGTGTGTGTGTGCTTTTAAGGAGTAGAGATTGAAGAAAAAAGGTCTGCCACCCTTGAGCACCATTCCACAACAGCGCACCAATTAGAACAAAGAAGCAGCTGCAATGCCCACCTTTGTTGCCACTTTGAAATTGCGCTGCTTGATGAGGTGCTCCTCTTGGAAGCGCATATTGAGCAGATCCCTGCTCCACTTTGGCTTCACCACCTCTTTGCTGCACAGCATTTCAAACTGGTCCTGCATTTCCTGGTGACGGAGCAACAGCCTGCAGAAAGCAAGGTGCGACCAGCACTCAGGGTCTTGCTCATGCTGGGTGCAGATTGTATGAAAGGACTTAAGGAGGTCAATAGTCTAGCAGAAATGGATAACATCCCTCCCAAAAGGGCAAACACTTTCATCAAACGGTTTCCAGTATGGGCTCGATGAGTTCCAAGCAGATTGCATCAACCAAGCAGCTGTATCAACCCTCCAAGCACTCCTGATGGAGAGGAACTTCTTGCTTCCGCCCTGCTTCCTGCTGGTGGTACCTTGAGCAAACTTTGACGTTGTCAAAGTGGACTTGCCCAGTCAAAGTTCCAAGCAGTGCAAAATGCACCTGTGCTGGGGGATTAATGCCTTATGAGCTACGACTCACATTTTGGCCACGAGTTTCTACACAAAATCACCTGGAGCACCAAATTACATGTTTCATGGTGCAATTGATTAAGGTAATAAAGACACATACTCGAGACTACAGGGCTGGATAAACAAAGTGGTTGGGCAGGAACAACATTCTAGCCATTTCCCTGAAGTAAAAACTGGTCACATTCGGGCAGAAAAAGGCAAAAAGTTTCCTAAGCTTTATTAAGTATGCAGGGTATTAGTAAGCAGTGGCCATGAGGGTCATAGAAGCAGGATGAAAAGGAAAACAGTCCTTGTGTTCAACTACAAGCCCTTTCGTAGTGACCTACGGTTCACAAAAAGCAGCGCCGAAGACATTAAGCTTCAACCACGATGTTCTAGCAAACATGACTCGATATCAAAAAGGGCTGATCGAGGCCCAAATTAGCTTGGATTGCTTGCTTGGGTTGCTTGATTTCTACAGAACCAGGAACCTCAAAAGCTGCCAGTCATGGAGCACATGCTTAATTTACCAAGGCAAGAACCCTAATTTCCACCACTAAACCTCCATTCCAGATCATCCGCTGCACCAAATTGCTTGATGTTTGGTAATTTGCTAAGGATATTCTACCCCCGGTAGTTAGAGGCTTATTGAAACACTTGCCTATGTTAGAAACCAATGTATCATAAGGAACTTCCTGCATTATGTAGGGAGAATGATGGAAATGAGCATGTCAGAAGCCCCTGTGTTTGGCGCTTACTGTAGACTTGTGACCACAACGCATCTTATATTTTTTGGGATTGGATTCTTCCATTGCGCAGCCTTTGCATGACCTTTTTGGCAGCCAAACAGGTTAAATCCTCTCTTTGCGCACCCTTATTGCGCAACTTTTTTTCAGCCCAAGCCTTTTATTTCCTTTTTGCGCACTCTTCACTGCACGATCTGCTTGACAGCTAAGAAGCAATTATGTGTTGTGCAACCTTCATTGCGCACCCTCCTTGGCAGCTGAGGGGCAACTGTTGCAGTGTTGAAACCCTCATCGTGCAACTTCCTTAGCTTAATTCAAGAAGATCCTTGCAGGCATGCAACCTTCCAGTTCATAGCTAAATGCTCTTCTCCTGGACCTTGCTAGCCTGCTGTCACGCTGCCTTGCCATGGCTGTATTGCTGCTGCTTGGTGACTCTGGCTATCCTTTGCTCAAACTTGTTCCGTTTAAACTTTGATCTATTTTTGTCAATGCACACCCATCACGCACCATAACCCGGCTATTTGTTTTGCATACTGCGCACCCACTATGCACCCCTTCAAAACAATTAGTAAAGCGTTGCGCACTGCTAAAAATTTTTGATACTGGGTAATGATCAAGAAGCTGCTTACGGTATTTTCAAGTACTCACAAGTTATGTTGCTCAGAGATGTTGGAGTTGAGTTCCGCTCGACGCCGCTCCCAGTCCCTGACAAATTTTTCGTATTCTAGATTGTTGGCATCCTCCAATGCTGAAAGCTCCATTTGATGTTTTTCTGCCAAGGCACGTAACCGACGCATCTCCTCCTCAACCTAAGCATCAATTTGTCAGAGAGGGTGTGTGTGTATGTGTATGTTCGCCTGTTGTTCGTGCTCATGTACCCTCTTAAGGAGATATATTGGCATGTAAGACATCCACAGCATGTAGGCACCACATAATTTAATTGCTTTACAGTTGGGCAAAGCACAAAAGCAGACATTGGCTTAGAGGGTTGCGGCGTGCATTGTCGCTGTTAAGGTTGGCTTTTCTATGGCCTATACTGCAAAAGCTATGATTTGTTCCGTTCATCATTACTGCTGAAGCGGCGATCGACTTACTCCACTCCTGGGTCCAGGCTCCATACAGTGTGCCAGCGCTCAGGTAGTAGAGTATCATTACGTCATTGCAAAATTGTGCCTGGCTGATTCGATGCACAAACAGAGAAGCTTTACAACAGGCAGGCAACTGCTTACAAAATTACAGTGGGGCAAGCACTTCGAACAGCTTCAGGTGATGTGTAGGCACACAAATAGCAGCCCACCTTGGCATTCTCGAGTCTGGACTGTGCTTCACCAGCCTCCTTGTACAAACCTACAGCAAAGTAAGGGTTGCGAAGGTACATGCTGGGTATTAAAGCGCTCCAAATCATCCTGACTCCATATTAAAGGCATATTTATGGCTTTAATGAAATTTCATAATAACCTATGAAATGCTCACATTATACAGGAAAAGCACGTATTTTTCTTACATTACTAAGGTAGTATGTACAAGTAGGCCACAGACGCGTGTGTGTTGTTGCACAAATACACTTTGACAAACGCTAGAACATTTTGAACATGCTTCAAAAAACAAGTGGTGTAAATGAACTCAATCATCCAAATCAGTTAGTGATAGCGGTTGCCTGGTTGGTAATCATACGAAAGCTTTGTCTTCATGCTTTGATAATTGCACATGCTGAAGGGTTAGGGTGCAAGGTATAAGCCTCAGCACTCAAGGAACAGGTAATTGGAAATCTGTATGTACAGTGCAGCGGGTGAATTGAGCGAGAATTTGAGGCAGCATGCGCGCGCGCGCATACACACACACACACACGCACACACACGCTGTTTTGCACACACACACACACACACACACACACACGCACACACACACACAGACGCGCGCGCGCGCACACACACACACACACACACACACACACACACACACACACACACACACAAAAGGATGCACATGGCTTTAGCTGCTGAGCCAAACCCTCTCACCTCTCTCTCTGTACCTATCCCTCTCTGATTCAAGCTCATCAAAGTGTCGTGTTACGCTCAGCCTTTGTTGCCGCGCTAGTTCTAACGGCGCCAGAGTTTGGCTGCCCATTGGTATTGGCCCTTTGGCTCGTGGATGCGCACTTCTCAGCAGCTGTCTAAAGCCATGCAGCAATTGTCATTGCTAGCCGTGCTACCAAACAATGGGCAGCTGTCTAAAGCCATGCAGCACTTGCCATTGGCACATTTCCACCTCTAAGCAGCTAGAGGGCCGCAATCGTGGCACCTTCTGGGAAGAGCATTTTTAAAAAGTGCGCATACAATGGATACCTAATCAAACAACAAACTCGTCTGATGTCTCTTAAGGAATAGATGTCTAGTGGCGTGAAACAGCCTAATATGGCAAAAACATTTTTTTATCTCTTAACATACCGGTAAATCTAGGTGGATTAGGTGGTAGTCACGCAGCTATTCCAGCTTGGCAGGAAAGCTGGTTTGAGAGTGCAGCGTGACCTCCTCCATGGGCGTCACAGATGGGCAGAAACCACAAGAGAGCAGCAGCATTGGCCATCTGAGGTCAATCCTGCAGCGCGTCGTCCGCGTGACCAACCCCCAGGGACGCATCATTACAGGAGAGCTGCTATGCATGGATAAGCAAGGAAACCTGGTACTGGGCAAAGCACAAGAAGAGGTGCCCAAGGCTGAGCCGCGGCAAATGGGCATGGTGCTTGTGCCCTTGCATCAGCAAAAGAATGTGGAGTTGCAGGTGTGCCACCAGTATGCAGCATGCGCGCATGTAGGAGTCTTGCTATGATGCATGCCCATGAATTCAAATTTGCGCTTCCATGTAGCATACACAGCTATAGTTTTGTAGGTATGCCACGCAGAGCCACAGCAAATCCACTCTCCTTTTGCTTGTGCACAGCAGGTGGCATTGGGCGAGAAGTTGGAGCATTTGAGCTTGCAATAAGTCATATCCGTCTTTCCTGAACAGCTTATCACGCCTTTAGGGCCTTAAGGTTGCAGGCATTGAGAAGAACACGTGCATTTGTGTGGAGGTAGGGTGAGTGTTTAAACCCATTTTTTCTTTGCGTCTAAGTGCTTCCTTGTTCCTGTGCCCCAATCTTCTCAGATACAATTCTGATAGAGCTTTTGGAGCAAGCTTTATATGTGTCTTTGTTCAAGTCCCTGCCACGACAATTTTCATTACGAATCCTCCATTCTCTTTTGGCCATCTCATCTCTTTTTCATCTATCTTGAGATGCTGCTTTGCGTTGTTGAATTTAGCATTACCCGCACAGAGTGTTATTGGCATGTTTTCCATGGATTCCGTACAAGTATTCAAATCATTTTTTTCTTCTATCTGCGATCAAATATTTCTTATTACAAGCTGCTGCCAGAATCCTATGATGCGCTGGGGCTAGAGCAAAAGGCAGCAATGGCGCTTGGCTCTCAAGTTCTTGGGTGTCTGTTACACACAAGCTTTTAAATATTTATGAACCTTTATGTGTTGCAAAAACCCTCTGTCACTTCAAGAACACCACAGCAAATGCAACACTCGACCCTTTTTACACCTCGAGCCCTTATAACGTTCTGGGGGCACTGGTTAGCAGCTGAGTAAGTGCTGAAAGTAATGCAAGCACAGCCTGGCCGTGACCTTGGAAGCAAAGAAGCACCTTAATCAGGTTGTCCTTATAAGGGACGTTTGAGAGCTACAGAAAGAAAAGAAAAGAAAAACTACGTAGGCAGAGGAAACCCTCCCTACATCAATTAAGGAAAAGGAGACACATTGGCTCAGATTTTAGATTTAGATTTTACACAGGGGGACCTTCAGCCAGACTGTTCGGCTGATCGGCCTGTGACTGGTCCTCGCCAGCCAACATAATGTCCATAAGCTCAGAAACAAACGAAAAAAGCTTGTTGTTGTGTCGCAAGAGGAAATCAGAAACATCCTGGACACTGGCTTGTTGTAAAAATGGTTGCTCCATTGAAAAATCACCTGAGAAACAGTTGAACAGGTAAGCGTACTTTCTTCTCAAAGCACAAACATCTGCGTCTCTACACACCAAAAGGGCATGAGCCTCATCTTGAATTTCATCACAAGAACAGCGATCACACAAAAGAGTGTTCCGAGTATCCCAAGCTGCTGTCTCGACCTTCAGTGTGTGTGCCCTAAGTCTGAAACGGCTAACATTCGTCATGACATGTGGAGACAAATCCAAATGCATGTGCCTTGGTAAACGGGCAGGGGCACGCACGTTATGGTCAAAAGGCACTGCAAAAAGAGACTGGTAAGTTGCCAGCTTACTATATGCGTCCCGCGGGTTCACTCCCTCAACATCTCTCCACACTGCCTGCAGCCTGAGTCTGAGGTCATCAGTAAACTCCTGAATAGGGATAGGAGTGCCCTGCCGCAGAGCTTGCACAAAGGAATCACAGCGCCGTAAGCCTTGAAAAGCATCTAAAACTTGAGCAGTCCAGCAGGCTGGCTCACGCGAATGAACATTCAAATCTGCTTTCAACACTCTTCTCAACGTCTCACAGTTAGACCTCAGCATGCTATTATACATTTTGACAACAGACCTAAACCAGTAAAACTGAAGCGGCTCATGACCACTCTCCCTCAGGACAGCCCAGTTTGTAGTGGTACGCTTAACACCCAGCGTGCTCTTAAGATAACTCATGTGCTGCACTTGCAGATCACTTGCAAATTCCTTGCCCGCTTTAATGTATTCAGTGCCCCACACTTGGCCTGCATACATTCCAGCTGGAACCACATACGTCTTCCCAAGCCACAGAGACACGTACGGCCTATTTGCCAGAAAATTTTCACGAACAAATTGACGAACCCGAAATGCAGACGCCATGAAGGGGCCAGTTGCATGGTCAGAGGACTTGGCCATGCTCATGCACTTGTGAAACAGCATGCCAAGGTATCTAAAAGACTCCTTGTGTGCCAGTGGCACCCCCCCAATATGAAAAACAGGCAGGTCCGACCCAGAGGAATTGAAGTGCACCACCTCAGATTTAGTGTTGATGACTAAGTGCTTCCTCTGAGCATACGCATGCAAGCGGTTCAACATGGTCTGCAACGCAACAGGATCGTTGGCCATCAGAGTCAGGTCATCAGCATATAGCATATAGCATGTGCGTCACATAGAATTCAGCCGTACCCGTGACAGCACCTTGCACCCCCTCCGCAATTTCATCAATGTCATTAATATACAGAGAGAAAAGCAGAGGGGACAAAGGGCAGCCCTGTTTCACACCTGTGTTAGGGTGCACCTGAGCATTCTTCTCTCCATCCTTCAAAATATACTCATCAGCATCGTACATGATTTTAATGACGGACAAGAAAGAAGTGGGCATGCGTGTGCGCTGCAGGTGCTACCAGAGTGCCTGCCTAGGGATGGTGTCATTTGCTTGCTTGAAGTCAATGAATGCAGTGTGCAGCCGGCTAGATTGCCCAGGCTTGATTGTGCGTGCAGCATGCTGTAGGTGCCTTAAAATGTAGATGGGCTGGAGGGTGTTCCTTCCAGGGTAGAAGCCAAATTGTGTGTCTGGAATCTTGTTTGAGGCCAGACACCAGCCCGTGACAAGAGAACGAATCACATTAGCATACAAGCGGTACATTGTGCCACTGACAGCCAGCATGCAATAGCTATTTGGTTCAATGAGGGGCCCCTTTTTGTACAAGGGGGTCAGCTTGGACTTCTTCCAACATTCAGGAATGCGAGCCTTGTCATAGAACAGCTTGAAAAGCCGGGCAATGTACGGCACTAGCACATTTACCCGCTCAGTGCCCCGGCCATTGACCCGCGGGCGCATCACAGCAGCATATTTGATAAAAGGAGCAGCCACACAGTCAAAACCAGGGGAAGCACGCCCATTCATCTTGCCAATCTGCTTGGCTACCAGCCCTTGCATCTCCTCCTCTGAAGGCACAGCAACTGTATCCGGCTCAGGCATCCAATTATTTTGAGTGCCCTGTCTCAAAAGAGCCTCAACGTCGCGCCCACGACCCAAAGGAACAGCCATATCCCTTGCAGACAAAGCCACACCCCCACGAACCAATTGAGCTGCCTCACGGGGCTGAAAGTGCGCTTTTAGATACCTCTCCCACACAGACTGTGCCACAGGTGTGGTCTGAGTACGCTTAGATCGCCTCAGCATGGCATGCACATCAGGGTCTTTACTGTAAAGCCTCCCTAGGAACACATCCCTCTGTCTCTGCGCGTATGCACGCTTCGACCACCGAATTTGGATCTTGTATTGCCTCCGCACAAACTCACGCGCATGCAGAGGCTGACCAGTTCGATGAGCCTCCATGAACACACGACGCTTCTCTCTACAAGCTGCATCAAACCAGGGAGGGCTGTGAGCGCCCCTCCGGCTGGCACGCAAAGGCCTACACACACTGACCAGCCCAGTCATGCCCGCATCCCCAGCAGCTTGTACAATCATTGAACGCAAGCAAACACATGCTGCCTCACAGGCAGACACAGGGTCCTCCTTTGCAATGGCCTGCTCAAACTGAGTTTGCATCTCACTGTTCCCCACAAGCGCTTCCGCATAAACCTCAGCAAGCTCAGGCCGCCATTTCATGGACAACCTGCTACCACAGCCCCCAGGCTTACACACATGCTCAGACTGCATTCCTCAGTCTGCATCCTCTAAACTAGAATCAGGCACTCGAAACGTCATGCTTATAGGGCAGTGATCACTGATGGCGCGATCCTCAGTAATGTGCACACTGTCAGCAATCCCAAAAACCTTGTCAGACATCAAAACATGGTCAGGTCTGCTCCCTGCAACACCAACATCATGCCCCAAACAAGTACGCTGCCCATTATCCCCGCGCACCCTGCCTGTGCCCAACACCAATTCACAGATGCTCGCAAGCTCTACCAACAGTCTGCCAGTGGCATTCACACCAAGAAACTTACATCTACGAGCGTGGTGCAGGGCAGGGTGTGCCATCAAAAGACCACCATGCACGTCCGTGACCTCTCTCATCCTGCCAATCTTGGCGTTCAGATCACCACAAAGCAGCACATGAGGGGAGACCTGAGTGACACGCGCAACCTCATCAAGGAGAGAAGAAAAAGAGTCAGTCACTGCTCGCACAGGAAAATGTTGACTAACTGGGTTGATGTACAACGCCCCTAGTATGACATCCTCCTGAAACCCAAACAACATTGGCTCAGAAGAGCCGTGAGTCTCCTCCACCACAAAGCTACAAAGAAGAATAAGCTAATGGGGATCTGGAGGATTACTGGAAGCACCCAGCTCCATAACCTGGCTGCGTGAAGTATTCTTGTTTTCAATAGTGGTAACAAGCTTGTGGGCAAAAAAAAAGCTTTTGTTTTCATTAATGGTAACAAGCTTTTGTGGGCATACTGGACCGAATGGGCATGGAGTTTTTGAGCAAATTTATGGGCCCGTTGATGGTCCGGTCCAAGTTGTTTGAACTGGTTCAAGGTATGATCAGTGTAGCAGGTCCCACCAACACCCAAAAGGATGGTGTAGAGAGTCACAACTTTAGCACTAATGAGTTTGCTGAGGTCTGCATGCTGCCGCTGTGCCGCCTCCAACTGTTGCCTCAATTGGTGAAGGTTGTCTCACGCGGTTGCTGTTCAACAGCTACAAGTTGTAACATTTATGAAAAGGAAGAGCCCGGGATGTTACGGATGGCTATTGCTAACCATATATACACGTTACAGCTGTGTTGGACCTATGGGGGGTGCCTGCAATGTAACAGATGGTGCGAGCAGGAAGACAGAGGAAGAAGAAGAAGAAGAAGAAGAAGAAGAAGAAGAAGAAGAAAAAGAAGAAGAAGAAGAAGAAGAAGCAAAAGACAAAGAAGAAGAAGAAGAAGAAGAAGAAGAAGAAGAAGCAAAAGACAAAGAAGAAGAAGAAGAAGAAGCAGCAGCAGCAGCAGCAGCAGCAGAAGAAGAACATTGCTTCTTCCCTCCTTTCTTTCCTTGCATTTTGCTTTCTGTCACGCTTTTTAGTGCCTGCCTCTCGTGCCTCCTTTTTTTTGTCAGCGTGTGTTTTGTCTTTTCTTGCTAAAAGTCCTAGGGAAATTGCCATTTCCCCGTGATGGGCAACTTTTAACATAAAAAGAAGAAAGAGAATAAGATGGAGAAGAAGAAGAAGAAGAAGAAGAAGAAGAAGGAGTGAGTTTGGCATGGAAAGGGTTTCAATCATGATATCAACGAATCATGGTTTAAGTCCCTTTCTGTGTGAACTGCCTCTAAGAGTTGGCCTATTCAGTTCCAGTACCTCACCCTTTTGCACTGAAATTATTGAAAATGCTACCACGTACCAGAGGCCAAAAAAGCAATGCTTGCCATAAGGCTGTGAGCATTGAGAGAAGAACAGAAGTCCCCGCCGTCAGAGCCCCAGTAAAAATCCCCAAAAATGAGAGGTCGCATGTATCTTCCATGTAGGTTGCGATTATCTTTTAAGTCTGTTTACCAGAACCAGCTGGAAAGTTTGTAGGCAACAGAAAGAAAAGAAAAAGGATAACTACATAGGGAGAGGAAAGCCTCCCTACCTCAATCCAGGAAAAGGAGACGCATTGGCTCAAAAGAGCTGAAAGTCCCCTTCACCACAAAGCAGGAACAGAAGCGGCTAGTGGGGAACTAGAAGGTTGGTGGAAGCACTCTGCTCCAGAACCTGGCTGAGAGGAGTATTTTGTTTCCAATAGCACACCTAGTGGTTACAAGTTTGCGAGCTGACTTGACAGACTGTGCATGGAGTTTACATGCAAGCTTGGTAGCTTGTTGAAAAACAAGGCCTAAATTTTTGAATTTTGGTATGTTCATTTGATTTTTAGTAAGTTCATTGTAGCTTTCCCTCAAATATTTTTGCCAAGGTCCGCATACTGCCGCTGTTGCCCAGGCCTTGTTTCTTGGCACATGTCCTGCTTCAATGGCTTTGTTACAAACTATGGCCCTAGAGGGCCGCCCCTCTGCGGCAGCTCTAGAAAGAAAGAGAAAAGAAAAAGAATATCTGTACAGGCTCCGTGGTGGAGGGGATTCAAGGCTCTTCTGAGCCAATGTGTCCCTTTTCCTTAATTGATGTGGGGACTCTCAGAGAGTTTCCTCTGCCTACGTAGTTTTTCTGAAAAGAAAAGACAAAATAAAGATAAAAAAAACTACGTAGGCAGAGAAATCTCTCCCTACATCAATTAAGGAAAGAGAGACACATTGGCTCAAAGAGCCGTGAGTCTCCCTCACCAGAAGATGAGAGGGGAGTTAATGTGGATCAGGTGGGTTTCTGGCAGCACGCTGCTCCAGGGCACCAGTGTTCTGATGAGTGTTTTTATTTTCAACGGCACTTCTGGTAGAGGTAAGTTTGTGCGCAAATTGTACAGAATGGGCATGGAGTTTTCTTGCAAGTGTTTCAGATCTCTGTGTGTCAATCCCTAATCTCTTAAAATGATCAAGGGTATGGACAGTGTAGATAGTCCCACCCACACCCAGGAAGGTTGGGTGGATAGTAGTCTCTGCACCTTGGAGTTGTTTGCACAGTTCACTGTGTTGTTGCTGTGAGGCTTCTAGCTGGGCACCAGGCCTCGTATCTTCGCAGTATTTGATTTCTATCACGGGCTGGAGTTGTGGTACTCCCCATAATGCGCAGTACCCGGTTTGAGGGTGGAGTGGGTGGTCAGTTTGGGTTAGTTGGGTGAGGAGTGGCCAAGATTGCATCAGGGCGGCTGGAGTTGCGTCTGGATTGCATAGAAACCGTGGGTTTGAAGAGGTTGGAAGGTACAAGGGTTGCAAGGGTTACAAGGGAAAAAGGTCTCAGTCAAGACGTTTGACTGCTAGCCTGTTCATTAATACACATGAGGTCATGAAGAAAAAAAGGATGTTTGTTGTTATCCTGGTTTAGAAAAATATTGATATCCTGGAAATGTACATGGTGAATGGTGCCTAGACAGGGCATCCTGTGGGAGACGTGGAGGTGTAGGAAAGAGAAGTTGTGCTCAAAAGTGAGGCATACTTTTGACGGAGAGAGCAGACCTGGGGATTGGAGCATCTGAACAACACATGTTTTCATCTTGTATGTCATCCGAATCACAGATATCACAGACCGGAGAAGTACTATTGGACCAAGTCGCCTGTTCAACTCGGAGAGCGTGTACCCGCAGCCTGAAGTTGGAAGGTACAGCACGATTAGAGACTTGCTCAGGGACTTGCAGGTCGTGCTGGGCTAAACGGCTTGTGTTGCCCGCATCTAACTGCACAAGATTGGCCCCATATGAGCCTTCACTGACCAGTTTCAAAATCATCCTGCAAGCAATATTGTGACGCTCAATTACCATGTTACGCATGACAGGACATTGGCAGCCAGATAGGATGTGGAGAGCGCTATCCATGTGATGGCAATCAGGTAGGGGGCATGTCAGGCTAGTGGATCTTTTCTATCGGACCGCATGTTTCTGATCGTAGAGGGTGCCTGTGCGGTATTGGAAGACAGTGCGTTTCATTCGAGTTGAGAGGCTGGGCATATTCCAAAAAGCATTGCTGATGCTTTTGTTTACATGAGGTAGCAAGCTCTGGTAATAGGTGTAGTAGCCTGTCTTCCTGTCAGCATAGCCCAGCTTGTGTTTAGCATGCATATGGGATTTCAGAGCATTTTTAAGGTCTGGGAGGTAGCTCAGACGAGGAGAAGAAGGATGGGATTGAGGAGGCCTCGGATCTGTCTCTTCCCGAGCCAGCCAGATTGTATTGTGGAAGGGGTTTCCTCCTGGGCCGGCGCTAGGGAGACCAGTATCAGTTAGGTTGCCATCTTTGAGGGAGGCCTGGTATTTAGCAACCTGATCTGCGCATTCATTCCCAGCTATTCCAGCATGAGACTTGACCTTGTAGAAAAAGATGTGATCTTGAGAGGCTCGGGCAAGGTTTGATATCTTCTTCAAAACATCTCCTTGCACATGATGCCTATGCTTTTCTGGATACAGGATTTGCTTTCTGAGTTGATGAAGTGAGCTAAGGCTGTCTGTGGCAATGTGTGTGTAATCGTGAGTGAGCGCAGCAGCAATGGCAGCGAGCTTAGTTCTTCCTATGGTATTGGTGATACCAGCGCCATTAGGCTCAACTAGTTTTTGTGAGTCACTCATAGGATGGTACACACCTGCCCCTATAACTGTCTTGCCGTTCTGGACCTGGCAACTGCCGTCTGTGTAGGCCCAAGACCTCCAATTTGCGACTTAAAGCTGGAGGTTGGGATGGGACTGACAAGGAGCATTAACAGTAATGTCTGAAGCGGGTCTTTTGGGGCCCTTGGAAATCTAATTCATGTCTAGCGGGAATTTTTCACTTTTCCTTATCCCGAGCATCACTTTGTTTCTTGCATTCTGAATGGGGTGGTTACTAACGTTCTTGATAATCCATTTGGCCTCAGGGATGGCTTTGGCTAGATCCTGAAGCCAGGTATGGTTCTGAATATTCAAGTGAACCCTTGCAGCTGTATTCCAGACTGCAATAGTTTGTAAATCCCAGGTATGCTGGGAGAGGACAGTTTCCTGACTGGCCCAGGATTGGGGTTTTTCATAGATAAGTCTGCTTTTTGGAATGGTTCCAAGCTTATAGCAAAGGTGTGGGTAAGCATTGAGGAGTTCTGAGTAGGGGTTGGTTATCATATGCCTGCCACTTGCTGGCAGAAGCATGATGGTGGCTGTAGCCTCTGTATTAAGGATGGCAAAGTAGATAGCATGTCGTAGTGTTAGTTTCATGGACTTTTCATCATAGATGGGATGGCAGATAGACATCCCGGAAAACCTTGAGGAGAGAGAATTGTAGTGGGCACCAAACAAAACGTCGCAGGGATCAGAGCTCCAGTAGTGATGGTAGTGAGCGTTGCAGTCCAGGGGAGAGGCCATTTTCTCTTGGGTGACTTGTGCCCATTTTCGGAAGGCAGAGTGAAGTTTTTCTGATTTTTCTACAGGCAAAGAACTCCTACATTGTTAAAGGGAAAAGTGAGAGGGGAAAGTGTTATGGAACAAACTGTATGCCAGTATGCAGGTACACTAACTGTACGCAGGGTACACAAAAACAGCCATCGTAAAAAGGCAAAGCATGCAAGGTTGAAGTAGCTGGACAGCCAGCACGAGGGAATTGGGGCATGGATGCAGTGCAATGGAGCGCTGTCAGCAGAAACTCAGGGACCTTTTTTGTGGGCAACTGCCACAATAAAGGCTATTCGCAGACCAAGGACACTCCAAGTGCCGGAGGGACTGATGGGCAGCAACATCCTTGTAATACCGTGAATGCACATATCATGGCAACAGGCGCATGTCAGGTTGGGGAGCTGCATGCTAGCTATGGCTGGGTCATGCAAGGCAGCAGGGACTGCACAAAACGAGGGAGCAGCTATGGCTGGGTCATGCATGGTTGAGTTGGCACCAACCTGTTGGTGCCAACATGATGCCATGCTGACCATGAGGAGAGAGGAGAGGGAAAAGGAACAGGGTGGGCGCATGCAGAAGACTCCATCATACATGAGAGGATGAGAGGATGACGCAAACAACTGCTCGAGCAGCGGCATGGCAGGCAAGAGCATGTTCATACCACAGAGCGCACGACGGCGATGTACACGCCTGGCCATGATGCGGATAGATGCATGCATAACAGGGACAGGCAACCTCTCCACACATACAGGTTAGCTGCCGGTTCTCCGCTGCCGCGCAGGCGAGCATGGGCCTTGACCGTGGGTGTGCGTGTGCGCTCGGTTTTTGCGTGGGTCAGACAGGGCTAGATGGCCTCAAGTAACAAGGTTGGATGGGCGACCATCTGTAAGCCAGGCGGCTTTCGATCCCGTTCATCATGTGCAAAAACCGAGGGGCACTTGCGCACCCCATGGAAGGATAAAGGAACGAGCGAGGGCGCTGGCTTTGTAGCAGGAGTCGGTTGGGTGGCGGTTGGGGATCTTGGGTGAGATGCCTTCTTGTCTCCCTCGAGAAAGGGAGGGCCTATAAATGTAGAGGCTAAGTATAAATGGTCTTCTTAAATGGTGAGCCAATCAGCGTACGGCCAGGGATCAGAGCAAGCCATGTTGGAACCAACATCATGAGCATGATGTTCAACCCCATTTATGGTGCAGACCTGTTGAGTAGGCTTATCGCTTCAGGGTGTATCTTTTGTATGAGCGTTCTTACTATGTTTTGAGCATTTCACAAGCTAAGTTTGTGGTTTAGACTCGAAGTTAAAGCATTGGCCTGATGCAGAAAAGAGAGAGCTGCAGAAGTCATCGTCAGGGAAGCCTGGCACAGGTACCTGCTGCCTACTTATATCATGATACCATTTTCAGCATAACACTGTTCAAAGCATTGCAAGGAACATCGAGCATCTCACTTGCACCGAGACTCATTGCCATCCTAATGTGATGGCCTTACATACATGTAAGCTTTTGCAGCGATCCAACACTTTAGTACAGGCACAAGATTTCCCCCCAGTTGGACAGTTCTATTGCAGGCTGAGGAAGTGATGCAGCAAGAACAGCGTCTAGACATTCCTTGGCCAAAGGTGTTGAGAGAAGAAAAGAGAGGGCTGATGCTGTGGCGCAGAGCAACAAGCGGGTTTTGGCCGGAGCTCCCACTACTACTACTAGATATGGCACGGAGTCTTGATTGTTGGCCTGACTCTTGCTTGGCAAGGGCTAATTGCTATTGCCAATCAAGCTGAACTTAGCGTGCTGCTTGCACGGACACTGGATTGATGCATGCTTAACTGGCGTGGCACTGCTGGCTTCCTCATCCAACTTGAGGGGCTAGGTGAGCTTGCTCACATATGGGCTTCTTTAACAGCGGGCTTGACTACGAATAAAATAAAAAGAAAAACTACATAGGCAATGAGAACACTCCCTACATCAATTAAGGAAAAGGAGACACATTGGCACAAAGAGCCGTGAGTCTCCCTCACCAGAGGGTAAGAGGGAAGCTAGTGTGGGTCTGGTGGGTTTCTGGAAGCATGCAACTCCAGGGCACCAGAGTTATGTCAAGTATTTTTGATTTCAATCGCATGTCTGGTACAGGTAAGTTTTTGTGCATATTGCACAGAGTGGGCATGGAACTTTTGTGCAAGCTTGGTAGACCTTTGCGGGTCTATCCCTAGTTTTTGAATCGATCCAGGTTATGGGCAGTATAAATAGTTCCACCCACATCTAGAAGGATTGTGTGGAGAGTGATCTCAGCGCCTTGAAGTTGATGGCACAGTTATTTGTGTTGTTGCTGTGAGGCTTCTAACTGGGCATGACTCATGCTCATGATGATCAGGCCTCGTATCTTCACAGTATTTGAATTCTAATAAGTGGATATGGCGGTTTTTGATGTTCAATTCATGAAGTTGCCTGGCTGGAGTTGTGCTGCTTCTTAATTCACCAATACGTCTCATTTTGCGAAGTACCCGATGTGAGGGGGGAGTAGGTGGTCTATTTGGGTTAGCAGGGCAAGGAGTGACGAAGATAGCATCGGGGTGGCTGAAGGTGCGTCTAGCTTGATCAGGAATGCTGGGGTCAAAGAGGTATGGAGGAATTACACGATTAGAGACTTGCTTAGTGATGTGCAGGTCATGCTGGGCCAGACGGTCTGCGCTGCCAACATCCATTTGTAAGAGGTTTGGCCCATAAGGGCCTTCGCTGATCATTTTCAAAATCATTCTGCTGGCAATGTTGTGACGCTCAGTTACCATGTTACGGATGGCGGGGCATTGACAACCTGAGAGAATGTAGAGGGCGCTATCCATATGATGACATTCTGGGAGGGGCCATACAAGGCTAGTGGACCTTTTGAAGCGGACTGCATGTTTTTGGTTGTAGAGGGTGCCTGTGCGGCATTGGAAGATCATGCGTACGAGTCCTAAACATTTAGTCCTCTCAACTAGGTGCTTGGTGCTGAACTCACAATGTCCTCTTTTGCCATCCCATCAGTAATGATACCCATCAGTAATCCCATCAGTAATGATACCCACGCACTTGTTACAGTGTGCTTCTTCTCCTCTGAATTTACATATTTTCAAATGATTTGTCCTTTCCTTACATATGATCTATTGATTTACCCTTCTTGAGCTGGGCCTGGCACTTCTCTTATTTTAATTCTTGGTGCTGCATCTTAATTACCTATCAAACATGGATTTTTCACAATCAATCCTAACACTTTTTACTCCTTTACTATATTTCCTTTCCTCAATGCCTCTTCTATAACTTTCTCAAATGCTCCTTCATGTACACAGGAACTAATTTCTTTCAGATTAGCCTTTTTTTCAAACTCCATCCTTATGCTCAAGCCTAGCAGTCACGCGCTTTGACTGGTGGCTTCTTTCTTGTAAGCCCTGTAATTCCTGTTCTCTTAACACAGCCTCAGTTGTGTTGCTACAAGGACAGATACCACTGTCCAACTAACCCAACTGATTTGCAGCAGACTCTCGTCATGACAAAATCCTATAATCTGCTTCCGCCAAGTGCCCCTGCAGTCTGATTCTGCTGATGTAGGGAGAGTTTTATCTGCCACATAGTTTTTCTTCTTTTTATTTCTGCTATTGGTCTTAGCCAAAAGGCCATGAAAGGCACAACATTGAATGTCACCTGTAACCTGCAGGCAAGTACAGCTATAAAACCCATCTCTTTCCCTCCCGTGATGGGGAGTCTTTACATTGGGTAACTAGACCGTAACTTAAGATCTTTGGAAGGTGAGGTGAATGTCGCTTGCAGGATTGTATTGCCTGGCCTGCAATTCTTTTGTTTGCTTCCGCGATTGGCAGGGCCCATATAACTGCTGGCAACTTTTTCACTTCACGGTGCCTTGTTTGCATTTGTAGAGCATGTCACAATCTCAGCTGCCTTGCAAAAGATGTGCCTCAGCGCCAGCTGGCAACTTATCAGTCTCTTTTTGCAGTGCCTTTTGATCACAATGTGCGTGCCCCCGCCCGTTTACCAAGGCACATACATTTAGTTTTGTCATGAGAACAAGTTTTAGCTGTTTCAGACTTAGGGCAAACACACTGAAGGTGGAGACAGCGGCTTGGGACACTCAGAACGCTATTTTGTGTGATCGCTGTTCTTGTGATGAGATTCAAGATGAGGCTCTTGCCCTTTTGCCAAAGGGGCCAGTGGTGTGCAGAGACGCAGACGTTTGTGCTTTGAGGAGAAAGCATGCTACCTGTTTAATTGTTTCCCTGGTGATTTTTCAATGGAGCAACCTCATTTACAAGAAGTCATTGTCCAGGCTGTATATGATTTCCTCTTGCCACACAACAGCAAGCTTGTTTTGTTTGTTTCTGAGCTGGACATTATGTTGAATGGCGAGGACCAGTCACAAGCCGATCAGCCGAACAGTCTGGCTGAAGGTCCCCCCATTTAAATCTGTAAATCAGCGCCAGCCACAGCCACTCCAACTGCCTCCAGGGTTCGGCGCCCTAGCCAGCTCCTTCCAGGACAGAGGCATCTCCATCTCGCAAAAGTCAAACACTGTGAAGACACAAGGCCCAGAGCCAGCTTGAGGTCTCCAAGCAGCAGCTCGGCAATCTATCTTGCCATCGTTCATGGGCCTCAAGTTACCCTTCACTCCATTTTGTCATGTGCGGGCAGGGTCATCTACACCCCTCACGCTCTGGAGCCCGTAAAGGTTTGGTCTGCTATGTAACCCTATCCTATATCTCAAGTTTTGGTCTTGACACTCAGAAGGCCACCAAGCTTGCTCTGAAGCTTGCCAAACACTGCTTCATGTCCTAGTGAACATGGAGCATTGCATGGGCGTATTTGAAATGAACGCTTACGAACCATATGCAGCAGGACATTGTTCACCATATGTTATGTTCAACTTCAAGTTGGGTAAGTTACCCAACAACTTTGAAGCCTTTGAGCATAGTCTACCTTGTGCCATACATGGTACAGCAATTTGGAAGCTAAACATGGCTGATGATTGCTGCCAGTCATGGGGTTACACAAGGTGTTTCTTGGTGCTGTGATTTTTTTAGCAACACAAAAACAGTTTTGAAGCTCCTCTTTTTAGATTCAAGCTTAGGTCTGTTTTGTCGCAGGCATCTCTTTATGCTTCAGCTAAGCTGCATTGGTTTTGCATCCTGTGGACATACCCCTTTTCTTCAGTTTCCTCGTTTACAATTTCCGCCTCCGTGTGCTGGAATGTACCAGCACCAGGCCTATAAGTCCAACATTGTGGCTAACGGTCCATTCTATAAATCTGTAAATCAGCTAAGCTGCCCTCGTAGGCAGGTACAGCTATGTAACCCTTTCCTTTCCTTTCCTCGTGCTATTCCATCAAACACGAGACCGCAACCACTATGATTTGTTACCTTTCCTTTCCAGTCTAAGTTTTATGAGTTGAGCATTTTTTGGCCAGGTTTGGGTAAAGGCCTCAGTGTTTCCGCTCAGCTGCCCTTATTGGCGGATATAGCGATGTAACCTTAAATTACCTTGCTCTTAAACTTCGTTCTATCCAGTATGCTTATATACTTGCTAGCACCAGGCGCACTTGTGAACAGATTTATAGAATGGACCGTTAGCCACAACGATGGACTAATAGGCCTGGTGCTGGTACGTTCCAGCACACGGAGGCGGAAACTGTAAACGAGGAAACTGAAGAAAAGGGGTATGTCCACAGGATGCAAAACCAATGTTTTACCACAGGAGCGCAAAAAGAAAGGGGGGCATGGGCAACCTGGGATGTCTCTGGCCTACGCTCGGAAGAGTCTGAGTACCACCATCAACAAGCCTTTCACACCAAATGAGTACGACCATAGGCCACTGCCAGGACAGCAATCCGTCCCATGTGTGCGCGCCGCTAACACAGCAGAGGAAACGAAGCAGCAATTCCTTAATACACACCACTTGAGAGGGAAAAAGCAGCAGATAGTACACCTTCAGCTCAGGCAGAGCCTGCCATACACATGTCCAGCTGGATTAAAGCACGACCTGTGAACAGGCTTGCAGTTGGTCGTTTTGACTGGAGGCCTTCTTTTTCCCTGTTACATGTAACTAGGTGCGTTCTTGAGAATACTATTCCAACTCTCATCACCAAGATGAGAGTTGGAGCACAAAGTACCGCAATTGACCTCCTGTTTTCCGTTGACTTTTTTCTTCTCCTCTTGGTGGAGAAAATGACGTTGCCCGGGCCCTAGGCATTTTTTTTCCTCTTAATTGATGTGGGGATATTTTCACTGCATGCTTTTTTTCTTTAGTTGGGATCATCTACCTTTTATTCCTTACATTCAGATTGCTTGCCGGTGCTGGCGCTTGTGCTTTGTTCCTGTTCAACTCAACAGAGATGATAAATTCCCGGCAGCCACATCAAGACATGCGTACCCAGGGAATGCACATGCATGGTACTTGACAACAATTAACATGATGGTATTCAACAAGTAGGCTATGCAGGAAAATTCTCGTGTCTCTTGAAGAGATACGAAGTGAGGAAGGATGTGGCAATCACAATTAGGAATGCATCAAAACAAGTTGATGCGACACATTGGGAATGGGGCTTATGAAAGTGGGATGCTGCATATAGTTGCAAAAAGTTTGGCTAACATTGGCCTGGTAAAACTTGTTCAAGCAGTCAGGTCTGAGTCATAACTCACAAGCAATTTCTTTGTCGGCCCCAGGGTTTGCCTTAAGGCCACAAACAAATCGTGAAGGCAAATCCTGCAGATTGTACACGTTCCCAAACTGACACGGACTCTGATAAGCGCTTTAAACCACCCCTAACAAGGCCTGCTGCTGGTCTCCTGGTAACGTGGCTAGCAGCGGGTCTGCTTGCGCAGCAAAGTGCTGGCGCAGCTGCGCAATGGTGTTCACAATCAGTGTTCTGGTGGTTTGAGGCAACTTTGGATGCACGATTGCTGTGCCAAGTGCTTGGACGATTGCTGGCACATGAATCGCGACACCAGCAACACCTTGGGCTCCTGCAGCAGCGCAATTCACCAATGAGTACGTGTGCAAAAACCCCTCTGTGGCAACGACCACCAAAAGTGAGTGTGATGTGACATACTCCTGCAAAGCATGCTGCAAACTTGTAAACATGGTCACAGACTAGGCTTCCCCTCTTCTTTTTCTTCTATACCAGGTTGACAGAGCTACAAGTAAAAGGAAATTTTGGCAGCAAAAAGAGAATGCTCGCCAAACGCACATGTCATGCCGGCATTTCAGATACAGGAAACAGCCTGGTACCCGTTCAAACTTTTAGGATACTGAGTGGATACTGATGAGATGCCAAAGTTGGCATACTTGTGATCAGGGGCACAGTTTCTTGCCCACAAACCAAACATGCAGGCTCACCTTGGGCAAGCAAGTGGCACAATGCTTGGTACGCGACATGCGACTCCTCCCAGTCTTCCTTAGGGGGCAGTGCTCGCAGGTAGTTGGGCAGCACAGCATCCAGAGGCACCAACGGAGCCCCAGGGCTTGCCAGCAGCATGCGCCCCACACAACCTACAGCATTGTCGCGCGTGCCTGCTGCCTGCAGCCATCAGGAAGAGTGTGTGTGTGTGTGTGTGTGTGTGTGTGTGTGTGTGTGTGTGTGTGTGTGTGTGTGTGTGTGTGTGTGTGTGCGCGCGCGCGCGTGCGTGTCCATTTGGGAGGAGATGGCAGCATATGCTTGCTTGGCTTGGCTGCCTGGCGTGTCCATTTGAAAGGGGATGGCGGTATGCTTGCTTGGCTTAGCTGCCTGCAACCTCCATGCAACAAACTGCCTGCAGCAGAGAAGAGTGCAAGACCTCACCAGCCAGCGTGCAACCATCCTCAATGATGATTTGCTGCTTGCATGAAAGCGATAGAGGAGCTCTATGCTGCGCACAGCCCAAACATGCTGCACGGTGAGGACAGGCGTGTTTCCCAAACAAGAGCATAACACACAGCTTTTTTGCTGTGTTGCACAGCCAAGGTTTGGTGAGTACTTGCAAGTAGATCAGCACGAAGTGCTTACAACAGTGAAGGCCTCCATGCAGCATGCATTCGAAAATTTGAAAATAGGGAACAATATCTCCACCTTTCATACACATACACACACACACGTGCAAGTGCAAATTTGAGCAGAGCAACTTGCACGGCTCACCTCTTTTGGACCAAACAGGGGGTGCAGAGACTGCAGCAGCTGGGGTAAGAAGGGGCCCATTGCCTCTAACCCACAGCCCTCCACCAGCACACCCGCAGCAAAGGCGGCATTCTGCCGATTCACGGCATCCTCAGCCCGCAGCTCCTTCAGCACTGAGGGCACCACTTTGGGCAGGTGGGGCACCATGTGCGCCTGCACAAGTGCATGAATGAGTGATCAGTGCTAAATTACAAAGCACTGGGTGACGCGTGCTTGCGCTCCAAGCTACACATGCAATATCAAGAAGGATTTTGATGTGCACAAACCTGCAAGCACACAATTGTTTTTTTAAAGATGACAACTGGGGCTGGCGTGGATGATGAAGTCAATGCTTGAATGTACATTGCGCTGCATCACAGAACTTGGCGACGTTCATGCGCAACGGGAGCCTCTGCACAGATGCAAGTGCGGTGATTTCGATGTAGATGGGACACCACAGGCGCATGGCATGGAAGTCGTCTGTAGTGGCCAGGTGTAAACTGTGCTGCATCACACACACTTGGGCCCAAGCTCATGAGTGATCTACGAAGGGTAGACTTCCTTGCTAGCGCAGCACTGGTGGTCCGTTACATCTTGGTCACCATGAAGCAAAGTGCGCATGTCATCATGCATTATGGGTGGCATGAGTGCACCACTGTGGGTGGCATGAGTGCTCCGTTGTGGGTGGCATGTGTGCCCCATTGTGGGTGGTATGAATGCACCATGTGCGGGCCCCAATATGTACCTGCATGCGCTCAGAGATCTCCGCCAGCACACCCATGGCCACGCCCCGAATGCCATCCGGCTGCTGCGGCCGCAATCGTGTCATCAGGGCGGGCAAGTGCTGCGACGCGAGCACAGGTGCGTACGCGTCTGCACCAGTGGCGCCTATGAGGGCAGCGGCGAGATCACCTGCTGCAGCCACCAGGTCCTCCACAGCATCACCTGGTGATCATGGAGTGGATGGAGCAAGGTTTGCAGCGCGAAAGCATGTGTGCGTGTGTTGTGCGTTTCCATCAAGGTTGTATCGTTGGAGGATTTGAAACAATTCAAACTTATTCGAACTGTCGGCAAACTAAATTGCCTGCCCATAAAACTGTAGCCCTTTGCTAAAAACGCACCCCCTGACACCCCCTTTTCAATTCCCTTGACTACTTATTGATACCCCACTGAAGGACCCTTGTCCCCCCATTCTATCCCATCATCAATTGTGCAAGGCAGTCAGTAAGGAGAGGTGGGACGGGAGGAGGGGAGCCAGGTGGTACCCCCTTCCTCCCCTGCGCCTACAGGCAAACACAAGTTCGAACGATTCTGCGGGTGTGCCTGCTTGCATGCGAATCTTGCACAAGCTTCAAAGAGCAGGCAACAAAGAAGCAAGGATGGACATGAGAAGACTGCACGTTTTCTTCATCACCTAGCTGGTAGCATGTGAGACAGCTAAAACCAGGAAATACAACTTCTAAGGGCACTTCAAGATGCAGATTATAATACAAGAGAACCCCGTTTGCTCGTTCACAGAACTCATATTGGCAAACGACCCCAATCCAATGGTTGAGCACAGTCATTTTCTACTTTCACAGCCCACTACATGTTGTCTGCCCTTTTTGCCTGTGTCACCTGTGCCCAGCTCCTCACCCTCCATCTTGTCCTCCACAAAACAAAAGGTTTTCACCTTTGCCCGCATCTTCTACATGCATCGCGGATGCAGCAAATATTGAACATGGGCGCACATGGACACGCGCGCGCGCACACACACACACGGACACGCATACGCACGGCTGCACGTACAAACATAACACACACACACGCACGCACGCACACACACACACATATATATATATATATATATATATATATATATATATATATATATATATACATAGGGATCGGCGTCGGCCTATAGCGCGATATCGCGTATAGCGCGATATAGCGCGATATCGCGCTATACAATTTTGAAATATAGCGCGTGCTAAAATGTAATACGTTAAAATCAACCATTACTGCGTCCGCAGCACCTCAGCAATCGGGCACAAACCAAGGAATTCGCTGTTCTCACATCCAAGGGTAATTGTGCAATATGGAAAGCCACTAGGGAGGAGCAAGAGCCTGGCAACACCCTGGAGAAGAGGCGTGGGGGCCACCCAGCCACACCCAGCCACCCAGCCACACGCACACACACACACACACACGCACGCACGCACGCACGCACGCATGCATGCATGCAAACGCACGCAGACACACACACACATGCAGAGACACACACACACACATGCAAACACACACACACAACATGCGCACACGCACGCTTGCACCCCTGTGTGCATGCACGCACCAGCACGCATGGTAGCATGCATAAGTGCGTGCTCATACGTGGCATTGAGGGTATGCATGCACATGCAGGCCCGCATGCGCACACACAGGCGCGCAAACATGCAGGAGTGCATACACACAGGAGCGCTCATACACCCAGGAGCGCACACATGTACCCACACACACGCTGGCAAAAATGGGCAGGCAGGCACACAGGCACGCTCAAAACACAGGCCGCGTGCACACACAGACACACACACACACAGACACACACACACACAGCCACACACACATACACACACACACACAAGCTATTATGGGCTGTCCTGCAAAGGGAAGGGCAGGGCTAAGGGGATGTATGGCCATGAGGGAGTGGGCACACCTGTAGTAGGTCATTTGGCCTGAGCAGATATAGCGCTATATTTTGGCCCAGAGGCGTCCAGAGCTCGACAGGATTGTTTCCTGGCTCTCCCTTTTTGCAAGGGAGCATTGTACACGGTGCCCCACCAGCCCGCCGAGTCTGATGCCGAAACTCGATCCGCGAGGGGGGTTTATGGCATTATATAGCGTTTCAATATAGCGCCATATAGCGCGATATCGCGATATCGCGCTACATCGCGCTATAGGTTTGGCTCATATAGCGCGATACGCCGATCCCTATATATACACACACCGCACAATTCTGCCAGCCCTGCGCACCTCCTTCGTCTTCTGTATCCTCTCCGTCATCTTTGTCGTCCTCATACTCAAAGCACACAGCTTTGTGCTGCAGGACATCGGTGATGCCTTGCGATGCCTGCAGAAGCAACAGGAAGGCCACAGACAGATGGCACATTGGTCTGGCCAACCCTCTTGCATGGGCCCTCATCTGCATGTAGCCTTCGCGGAGAAACGCGCTGTGCCTGACACAAACAAAAATGAAGCCAATGCTAGACCCAGCATGCTCAGGAAAAAGGCTATTGCCATGAGGGTGCAGGCACCCTTGTGCCTTCACTACCTGCAGCAACAACCTCCTGGACAAGCGTGGACAAGCTTTGGGAAAGTCTGGTACAGCGTCACCTGACCGTGGCAAAGGTGAACTTGACACACAAACGCAAACACACACACTGCTCACTTAAGTACAAGTAACGCTTTTGCTCACATGGGAAATTACACTTCTGCTGCTCGAAACACATCACAAGGCAGCCACTGACCCTTGTGAACAAAGGAGGGGATGCCATCAACACAGAAACTGCTAACCTTTGGCACTCAGTTTTAACTTGGTTGCGCTTCACACCCTTTATGAGCACATGAAAGCATCCTTATCGCTTATGTCAGCGATTGATGCGCAGTAGGAGCAAAACTTCAAAGGAGCACGCATGCTTCACCCTACCATTTTAAGCCAGAGCAGCATGCTCTTTTTCAATTTCTCACCTTTTCTAACCAGGGCAGCATGGGCTGTGCACCCAGTGCACTCAGGAGGTCCTTCAGTGCCCCCAAGGCTGCAGAGACCACGCCCTTATCACAGTCTTCGAGTGCGCCCAACTGAGGTGATGCAAGCACACAGACAAGGGCAGAGTATGAGCAGCAGACATCAATAATTCAAGGTAGCCTTCAAGCACATGTGCAAGAGATGGGGGACAAGCAAGCATTGAGATGGCAAAGCATCAGCAGCAGGCACCGCCCAATCAATGCAGTCTTTGAGCACGCACAAATGAGGCGGGCAAAAAAGGATTGCTAGGGTTGGATTGTTGCAAGAGTCGTATCCAGCTGAAAAACAGAGTTTGCGCTCGTCTTCATGGTAGGTGATTCTTACATACTTTTCTAACCCTATGCACGTAAAGCTGCCCGTGACCTTGTGACCTTCTAGGTCTGTGTTTGTATAACTCACTGCATTTGTGGATGGGGAGTAGCAACTTTCCGCTGGGTATGCAAGCGCTGAACCTTATTGGGGATGGTTCATAAATGCTGGTCGCAAAGCGGCAGGACCTTGCTGTATGCCTGGTAGGAGCCAGCCAAATACCCAGCCCATACCCAAACCCATACCCAAGTACCCAGTCCATCAGCTGTCGAAGCACAGCATGAGTTGCATAGCTTGAGTTGCATGTGCTGCGTCATGTTGCGTAAAATGCACAGCATGAGTTGCAGCATGGACGGGGCACTCACCAAAGCAGGGCCCACTTCACTCAGGGCTTGCGTGACTTCTTGGGATTGAGGGAGTGGGGGGACGGGCGGAAAGACATGATGCGTGGCGATGACCAGCTTGGCAAAGGCCGTGCACGCCTGCAAGAAGTAAGAAAAGTTATGAAGGAGTGGAAACGATTGAGAAGGTTGTGCACGCCCGTCAAGACTGGGCACACTTACAGGGATAGTAGTGATGCATGACTGAAGCCTAGGCATCATGCGTTTTGACTGATGGCTTATGCATGTGCACCCTGTAATCCCTGTAGTGATACAAGACTGGGCAGGGGGCATGGGGGGCCTGTACTTGCACAAAGGCTGTGCAATGGCATACTCAGCAGATGAGTGCTACATGCGATGGTGCGATCATCCATCAATTGGGAGCAGGAAAGGAGAGGTGGTAACGCAGGAGCATAAAAAGGCAATACGTTGCGTTGCACACATGCGTGCACCGATCGACTTCAAGAAAGTACACATGCATACACTCCCACCCCTACCTCTCCACCCATACATACCCACACACCTGCGCTCTGATCTCCTCATGGAAGTAGTTGGCCCCTGCTGCCGCCAACTGGAGGACCTGTACCAGGTACGGGGCAAACTGAACAGGCAGGTGCTCAGCGTACAGGCCCAGTGCATTGAGCGCTGCACATTTCTCATCCAGCACCCCTGTGCGCACACTGAACTGCCGATCATGGCCCCCTTCACTGCTACCCTCCTCATCGCTATTTTCTGCGCCCTGGCCTGCGCAGCATGCCAATCAGTATATGCACAATATGAGCTCATGAGGTATGAGTGATATGCATGAGAGGGTGCAGGCATGCTGGGGAAGACAGCACCGTCAAGTCCTCTTAAACCTCATGAAGGACTGTGTCACAGCTTCCTGCTGAATGATCTAAGTCCCCTCAGAATCCTCGATTTCTTGTCCTCTTCTCCCAATCAAAGCGCTGCAATAAGTTGGTGATACATTCTGTTGCGGGACCTGCTTGAGTGATGTTGGTGTTTCTGATCACCCTTTGTCTCAATATCTTGCATTTCCTCTTTTCCTGGAGCAGCAGTTTCGCAACAATTATCATCAATTTTCATCATTCCACATTGTGCACCTGTCCTACCTGGCCCATTTGCAGAGGGTCCTGCTCCATCTTCAGCATCATCGTCTTCGCTGCCCGCACCGTCGTCCTGTTCCAAGGACTCTATTGCAAGGGGCACCACGTGTTGCAGATAGCCTGTAAAGCCTGCTTTCAGCGCCTGCAGCATGCACCATTTGCTGTGACGTTTGCAAAAGGGGCTGTGGCTCCTGCTTGCTAGAGCTAGATGAAATTAGGATGCTTTCCATGCTATGAGGAGCGCCACCATGTGTGGTGTACAAACACAGGGACACCATGGAGATGGCATAGTGCAACGGCGCCCATTGCAAGGGCACTAACGCACACTTGCAGAGGTGTCCATTGCAAGGGCATCAACGCAAGGACATGCATCATGCAGGGGGCACCAAGGTAAGGGCGTCATGCAAGGGACTTATCACAAGGGCAACAATTGCAAGGGCGTTCATTGGGAGGGCGTCATTGCAAGGGCGTCGCTTGCAAGGGTGTTAATTGCAAGGGCGTCACTTGTAAGGGCGTCAATTGCCATAGGCATTTTTGCAACGGGACCATGCAGGGCATGCATCACACAAATTTGCCCCCGGGGACACAGATATGGGCTTTTTGGAGACGTCTTGCTTTGGGAGGAGCTGCAAACATCCTGGGTGTGCTCTGCAGTGCTCAAGGCCACAAGAGCTGGGAAGGTAACAAAAGACATGGATCCTTAAGATGCATATGCCACACGCAGGCTTATTCACATCATGAAGCAGCAGGCTATCTGCTGCAAACACATACAACAGGAGGGATGATGGGAAGCAGACTCCTTTGCCGAGCAGATGGCTGCAGCAGTCAACCATAAGCGACTTCATCTCAGCATAGGCATCACAACATAAATCTTCTTTGTTTTTTAGGGCACAGTAGGGGTGTTCACACCCGGACCAAGTTGCTCCAATCTCATTTTTGACTTCTCAAGCAGTTTTATGGTGCAAAACTGGTTGACAAAACTGGTCTCAGAGTCTGGGATGGTGCAGTGGCTGGGGAGATACAGGGAGGGGGTGTCCAGACATGGCTCGGCCCCCTCTCCAAAAAACACGTGGAGCTCAAGCTGAGCAATCGAACTTATTAAATATAAATTAAAAAGTCCGTCTGCACTTGTTTTATGAGCCCCGGTTTACCAGCTGTCAGGTTCGGAAATTTGACAGGTTTGACGATATCGCCTTCCTGACGGGCCATCAACCTCGCCGGTTTTGGGGCATGTTTGGTCTTTGTTATTGAATGAATCATTGTCTTGATTTTGAGGCAGCAACTCCACACAGCTGCAGCTACAGCAGCTGTTGCAGAGGTTTGACCAGCAGGAAGGAGCACCCTGGAGCCAGCAGCAGCCCGCACAGCCTGCCCCAACCTGTCCCAGACCTGCACTAAGACGTGAGGAAGGACACCCTGCACACAGGTTGCTGCAGCTGCGTGCTGTGGACATGCTGTGTGGGTGGCAAGGGGTCTGTCGCACACGCACGCACCCCAGCTGGCCTGCACTGTGCACTCCAGCACTCAAGAAGCATCAGAAGGGTCTATAAGGTCAAAATGCATGCATTTGGAGCTTGGGAGCACCGCTGCAGCACACCTGACACACCCCCTGCATGCACGTCACCAAAACGCAAAACACTGGACAGCTGACCATTCGCTGCTCCAAACCTTGCAGGCCCTGTGTTGTAGGGTGGCTCTGGGTACCTGTGGGGTCTGGAAAGGGTTTCAGGGGGTTGCATGTAAGGGCAAGGGAGCTGCGCATGGTGGTGTGCTCAAACAAGGGCTGTGGATGGCAAAGCACTCGGCGGGCTGTGGCAGCTGCCACTCCTCCCAGCTGTGTTCCTCTGTGACATGAAGGCATGGGCAAGTTTTTGCTCTGATAGGACCATCAACACACCTTCAGCATGCTACCAGGCCCAGCATACATTTTACCCCTGAAAAATGAGCACGTGTCCAACAGCAGGCACCCTCACACCTGCGCGTTCCCAAATTCCCACGCACAGCCCCTTCAAAACACCATGCTGGACCCCCATGCCGAATTTCATGCCAGAACAACCATCCTGGAGGCACCTTATGCACCAAAAACCCATTTTCTGTGTAAGCACTTAGGCAAACGAGCACCCTAAAATGGGGGTCACTCTGAAAGTCATCCGGTTTGGTCAAGCAGCACACCGTTGGATACCTTGTGATATAAGAATAGGTTTGCAACAAAAAGTACCAAAGAATGTTGCATGGTTGGTCAGGGATGGGTCCAAACGTGCATTTTTTGCAATTAAAAACCACAATTCTGGCAGGCATTAGCCTTGAGCAACATTGTTTCTGCCCCATATTGCTCGTGCTGCTGTATCATACTATGCTAAAAACCTGTGCTTAACTGGGAAGAGGGAAATAGCCCTCCACATCTTTAATGCCACTTTTTGTGTGAGCAAAGTGGCCAAAAATGGCAGAAAACGCACATCTCCCAGGCCAGCTTGCCCATTTGGGCGTTGTCTTCCACAAACAGCATATCTACAGAAAGGTCTCAGTAGCAGGCACCTGTCAAATTCAAAATGACAAGAATTGAACTGTATGCTGGCCAGTTATGAGGGATTGTGTGAGATGCGTCCATGATCAGACCTGATACAAGGTTGGGGGCGCTCCTGCTTACCCCCCTGGGCTGATTTCCGAAATTCCGAGTATGCAGCCCTTCATATCTACCAAATGTACACCTAATGTCAAATTTTGAACTCATTTGGTGAAAGTCGCCTCGGGGGGTGAACACCCCTACACAGGACTCTGCTCAGTGCTAAGATTAATAAGCACAGTGGTTAAAAAGGGAACAGTTGCCAGGCGTGCTGCTGATCCAATCATATGAGAAGCTTCAAGAAGAGAAACGAATTGCCAAAAAAGAACAGGGACAAGACAAAAAAACCCTGACGCGCATCCCTGCACATTTCGGAATAATGCAGCTGGGTGTCTCGTATTCACACCTGCTCACCTTGGCAATGGCAGCAAACAGGCCGTGAGTGTACTCCCGCAGCTCGGTGTTATTCAAATGGAAGCCTTGGATGCCGAGGGCCATGACCTGCAAGGGTGTATCAAAAGTGTACACTGGTACAGACAACCATCATGCCGGCTGTTTTGATGTGATCATGCGCGGCCGGGTAGCTCCGCAGCTACATTCTGCATACCTTTGCACTGGTATGCAACTTGGTCTGTTGATGCAAAGGGTTGCACCACACGCACCATTCCATTGTGCTATCTCATTTAATTGATGGCCTTTGCGTTTGAGAAAACCCTCACCGCCTCCACCTTTCAACCCAAGCTGTGCACCTGCCCTCAGTCCCCAAGTCCAAGCTCTAGCTGTCCCTTATCCAAGCACATGATGCACCTGGGATTTTGGCTCGACAGCAAGTGGCTGTGTGTGGCTCACAAAAGCAAATGCACTCAATTAATTTGGAGGTACATTTTGGGACATCACGATGTGGTTTCAAGCGCTCGATGCCTTTAGAAAAAATTTTGGCACTATATATTGTGGCTCCAAGTGCATTATGTACCTGGGGTATGAGCTCGATTGCTACTTGCTGCGTGGCTCCCAAGTGCTCCAGCAGCAGGCCCATGCACTCAGTGGCGCGGCAGCGGCAGGGGAGCAGCTCAGAGCGCTCTACGGTGAGGAAGTGCTGCAGGGCCGGCAGCACCTGCATAAGGAAAAAGAAAGAGAAACTGCATAGGCAGAGGGAACTCTCCCTACAACAATTAACAGAAGAAAGGAGACGCATTGGCAAAAAAATCGCCGTAAGAGCATCTGCATACCATGGAACAAATGACATCAAAATCAAGAATCATAAAATGGATTGCGACATACTCATGCAGTGCAGCGCTTGCTTTTGTCAGCACTGCCGCTGGCAGTGTGCACGCGTAACACAGCACAAGAAAGTATGGAGGTAGGAGTAACAGGTAACACCTGAAATCTTGAAAAGCAAAGCAGCACAAGTGCTTGAGGTGGCCCTTACTCATGACGGCCAGCAGGTCTCTTTGACGCAATAATTCTTCTACCCCACAAAAGGGTTACAGTTTCTGTGGAAGGATGACCTGCAACAGAACAGCAGGCTCATCATAACACCTACCGCTCCAACATAGGGTGCAAAGTCTGCGGCAGCAGCGGCTGCTGTGGAGGCAATAGCACTGAGCGCCATTTCTTGGACGTCGTGGTTATTGGTGGTAGCACCATGGCTCAGCACCCCCACCAGCCTCTCTATCAACTGCAGCAGGGAGCAGCAGCAGGTAGCTTACACACCAGGCGGTAGTCATGGTCTTCTTTTAGAGGGGCTATGGGTCTTCAACCCCACCAGCTTCTCTATCAGCTACAGCCTGCTTAAGCAACATTGTCAGTTTGCTGTTGGCAGGGATCCATCTGCTGCTGGTGCACATTGCTGATCATGACCCGACGCTTGTGTTGTGGGCAACACCAAGCCAACGCACCATGACAAGAATTGAAGAGCCACCTGGGAAAGTTAGCGACTCACCCTCTGACCCACACAACAGCTTTCTTGGACGCTTAAGTTGCGCATCTTTCAGGGTGCACATGATTAAGCTCATAACCCCACAGCCTTCCCCTCTGACATGAATTCATCCACTACAATTGGCAGACAATCACTTGACATGAAAAGCATGCTATCCTTTCACTTGATGTGAGTTTCACTTGACGGGAAAACAGACAATCACTCAACATGATACAGTTGCCAATCGCTTAAGACAAAAAATCCAGGCGTTTTCGTGCTCCTGTCCTCACCTGAGGCATGAAGGGCAGGATGTTCTCCCGATCCATGTTCTCGCAAAACGTGTCCAGCGCATAGCATGCACGCTCCTGCACAATCGGATCTGGGTCCGCCATGATAGCAAACACAGCAGGCAGGACTGCCGCATAATGCGACACCTGCATGGGTTGTAAGCAAGTGCAAAGCCCGGTTAGCAGGGCAACCAGATTGATGTGCATCGCATGGGTTTTAAGCAAGTGCAAAGCCCGGTTAGCAGGGCAACCAGATTGATGCGCATCGCATGGGTTGTAAGCACGTGCAAAGCCCGGTTAGCAGGGCAACCAGATTGATGCGCATCGCATCAGCAGGGGATGAGAATGCATTAGCTTTTAAAGCCAAGGGATGACCGTGCTGCTTGCTTGCCTGCGTGCGGAAGCAGGTGCACCCTGTCTGTCATCCTTATCAGCTGAACGAGCATCCATGCTTTTGAGAAAGCCCGAGTACATTGCCTTGCCAGAGGGGCTGTTTGTGCTGACATCCTTTTCAGGGAGCAAGCATACATACAAATGATCCATGAAACTATCAATGCAAATGAGCTGCACCTTGCTTCAGGGCTTGCCTGAAGGATACCTGAGATGAAACAGCACATTTTTGCTCCATTACTGAGGCAGACTGGATGCCATGAATGAAGACCCTTGACCATGCTCAGCAGCTACACATGCCAAGGTCTGAGATGAAAACAGTGCACTTCACGCATCATGTTCCACAAACTATTCCTCAAACTCTGTCACAGAGCCTGATGAAGTCTATCATAGGGTCAGCGGGCTTGTGTAGCTCACAAGCGGGCCTACTTTAGGGTCTTCATCGCAGGTGGTGCACTTACCACGTCATACGCCATGAACTCGGACATCTGGCCGATGGCAAAGGCAGCTGCACCCCTGACATTTTGGTCCGGGTCCTGTGGGACAGGTGCAATAAACAAATATCACAACATTTGCTGCAAGCATGCGCATGCGCTCATACCAGCATGTGCAGGCCGACATGAAAAGCCTACGCTGAACCCTGTATGCCTGCCTGCCCCCAAGGCAAGGATCTAGTCGTGCATATTGCCACACTTTGCGGCTCCGACTTTCCTCTCTCTCTCTCTCTCTCTCTCTCTCTCTCTCTCTCTCTCTCTCTCTCTCTCTCTCTCTATTTTGGCCTTTAAGGTTTAAGCTTGGACTCACCCTCACCCCTGCCTTTCCTCTCTCTCCTTTGGCTCTAAGTCAAGCACTAGACATGAGATCAAGGCAGAAGCAGAGGGGTCTAAGCTCAGTCTCACCCTCAGGCCTGCCAGCACCAGGGGCAGTATGTCTTCCTCCAGGCGCTTGCGCAGCAGCTCTGCACAGCCCTCACACATCACCGCCAGCACCGTCATAGCACCACAGCGGTGTTGCGGGTCAGGGGAGGCTGCCGCTTGCTTGGCGAACGTCAACACCTGCAACCAAGGTACGCACACATGTGCATGCATTTGCTTGTTTGCTTGCTTGCTTACTTATGTGTGTGTATGTGTGTATGTGTGTGTGTGTGTGTGAGCACACAAGCAGGGACACTGGGGGCCTCCCAATCGTCCACATGCATCTGATGAGAAGGAGACAAGGGGCCAGGAATTGAGCAACGGCAGGAGTTCACACAACAAATTGCAATGCAAGGTGGGAGACACAAAGGCGACACGGCACAGGGCTGAGAACATTGTCCTCAAGCCCAGCAGCAATCACCTACATCTGAGAACATGTTTTGGCTGGGCCAGTCACAAACTCCCTGGAGCTACCCACACAAGCATACCTGTGGGCAGATCAGTGCTGAGGATACATGCAGGGCAAGGGCGTCCAAGGCCTGCCCTGCCATCGCCCGCGCACTTAGTGCGCCCGACTCCCGTGCTTCCTGCTCACTCTCAGCCGGCTCGCAGGCCATGCTGCACAGGGCATCAACGATCTGGCGCACCAGGGCCTTCTGCTTGGACAGCTGCTTGGGCTTGTACCTGCGCGATATGTTTGTTTTACTCATTTCTTCTCTCTCTTACACAAGGACCCCACCCCCTTGCCAAAATAACTAGGAAACGGGCGCAGCAGGGTGTTGGGATGCCAACCGTGTGTGAGAACGTACACCAGATGTTGAAGCATCTGATTTTCTTCATCCTCCACTGCCCCGTTCTTACTTCTTGAGCCATTTGCTGTTTCAAGAGCATCATCGCCCTCCCCTGTTCACCATCACTCACACACCATGCTTTTTTTCAGCCATGCACTAGCATCGGCTGGCATGCGCCTGTGCCTCATCCAAGTCTACCATAAGCTGCATCACCTTAGGACCCTGCTCCTGTCCATATCCTTGGTTTGATCCCATAATCTCTCTTGCGCAACTCCAACACCTCTTGCACCTTGCCATTCGCGTCCTCTTCAAATTACACAAAATGCATCACCCCAGGACCCTGCTCCTGCACTCTTGATTAATCCCATCATTTCTCTCCTACAACTCCAACACTCTCCACACCTTGCCACTCGTGCCTCCTCCGAGCCTTCCAAAAGCTGCATCACCCCAGGACCTTGCTCCTGCCTGCCCCACCCGTCTGATCCCATGGAATGAACACTCCTGCCCAAATCCTCAGACTTGTCCCATGAAATGAATGCTCCTGCCCCAATCCTCAGACTGTCCCATAAAATGAATGCCCCTGCCCAAATCCTTGGACGGAGCCCATGAAAATTTCCCAGGACCCTGCTCCTGTTCGCACCCTTCTCCTGATGCCATCCTTTCTCTCCTGCAATTCCAACACCTCCTGCACCTTGCACCCACGTAACCACTCGCAGCGCCTGCTCCCGTGTGCCCAGCTCTACCTGCAACTTTAACATTTCCCGCACCTTGCCACCCATGCAACCACTTGCAGCGCCTGCTCCCGCGTGCCCAGCTCCAGCTGCTTTGCCACCGCCACCTCCATGCAGAAGGCCACAATGCCTGGCAGGTGTGGCTGTGTGAGGGGTGCCGGCACCTCCACCATGTCCACCAGCAGCTGACACACATATACTGCCACGTCCTCTGAGCCACCCACCAGCGCCTCGCGTGCGCACTGCAGCAGCAAATGACGAGGCGGCGGCGTTGTTTTCAAGTGGTGGGGCGCCTAGCTTGCGCACTGCCTAAGCATTCTTCCAGAGTGAATGGTGGGGTGCAGTCGGGGGTTCCGGGGAGAGAAGGCAAAGCATGACGGAGGGCAGGGGCAAAGTACAGCAGGTCGGTGGGAAATTATGGCACAAATCGAAAGGCAGACAGCGAACAGTTTGCGGCAGGCCAGAAAGATGGTCTCTGCATATGAGATTCGAGCTGCTTGTGACTCCAACTCACCTTTTGCTTTCCATCTACTAATCAGACACCATCAAAAATAATTTCTGTCCAGGTCACAACAGTGCAGGGCTGGGCCGGGCAAGCACTCGCTCGGTTTGCACCATGTTGAGTCTTCTTGCCCTGCTGATAGTCGGCTGCTAAAAAACCAAAATGGCTATCATTTTACACGTATTGCCAGGCACAAGCACAGCTCAGGTTTTCAACCTCACAAGCATTGTCACCACAATATCCGATGCACAAGGAGGCAGGCAATCATGAATTTTGACAGAAGGAAGAGATCCTGTCCCTCACATAAGCTTCATAATGAACCTTTCAAAGCAATGATTGTCTTATCAAGCGTGCACTTTGCACCACTTCAGCCCCTAAGACTTCTGTGGCTTGCTCCGCACTTGAAACCTGAAATCCTAGCAAAAACTATCCTAATTAGCATGTGTCCAACCAGGCTCATCTTTGTAAAATTGAGAGCTCTCACTGTGGGTTCACCGCTAGTCAACCATCCCCTCACCTCGACCATGTTGGCCACCAGGCCATGGAATTGCACAATATCGGCCTCGCTGTTGACCAGAAACATGAGTGGCTCCACTGCCTTCAATGCTGAGGCACGCACACGGTCAGCATCTCGGAGACCAGCGGAGATGATGCCAATCAAGGTGGGCAGGGCAGGCTGCAAGTGCTCGCCTGTGGAAGAGAGACGCCATTGGGGCACACAGAGGCTGAAAGTGTATACAGTTAACACTGAGGGTTTCTATTTTTCCTGCTAAGATTTCCTATAATGGGTTTGGCTGATGCAACTTTGCATCAATGCATGAATAGCTGGTGAAAAGATTACAGGCGAGTCTGCAGCTTGGGGCGTGGCACGAGAATATGTCGCGGTCTGTTGCTGCATAAAGCCCCTGAGACTTAGCATTTCAAATATCTATCCCCTAGCACATGCCGTAAACAGAACAAAGTAATCAGTGGACAAAATAACGACGATGATTGCTTCAAAGCAGGATCCGTACTATATGCTGTTGCTCAATTGCCTCTGAAATACTCTTCTGGATGAAATGCACGTGGGCACTCCCTGTGCAAGTGACGATGACTCATCTAATGAAAATGATCCCTCCAAACACTCCAATTCAATTGCAGGCATTGCCTGCCCCGTCCCGCAGGTTTTCCTCGAGCCAATTATGTGTCCATCTTTTTAAAACTTTATCATCCAAGCATAGCAACGCAAGCTTAATTCCTACCTATTATTTCTGCCAGTGAGCTGAACATGAGGAAGGCCAGTTCTCTGTAATCCAGGCTGGTGCCCTGAAAAGTGAAAAGAAAATCGCCCATAAACAGATGCCAAGGACAGGTTCGTCGTCAATTGCAGAGAGTCAAAGCCACAAAGGAGAAGCCACTATCCTATCACCATTCATGGATTCAAATGCTGAATAGCATTCAGACACTGTCTTATGTACCGGTCCCTGACATAAACTTCCTTAACCCCCACATATTTCTGGAGTGTCAAGGCATAATACAAGGCCACGGCAAGGGCCCATCACCATAGACTAAGGACTGCTTGCCAAAGCAACAGAAGGAGAGGGGATTTGTGTGCTACATGCCCGTTTTGTAAAAACGCTTAAAAATAATTCAAATGCTGAATCCTGGGAAAACACTGAAGAATGGATGTAAGAATAAGGAGGCACCCAGAGATTGAAAGAACACAAACACTAAAAAAACACCATGCCGTATAAGTGCAGCAGCATTCCAACTCCAAGTGAAAGGCAAAGGGCAATGTTTGCACCTGCTGCCATATGCTGGGTATGCAGAATGTCAGCGTCCGCTCGGGAGTGGACGTGTGTGGACATACGACACACACATACGCACACACATACACATACACACGTACACACACACACATGTACACACACACACACACACACACACACACACACACACACACACACACACACACACACACACACACACACACACACACACACACACACACACACACGAGAGTGAACACCATGCAGCTGAGTCAAAACCCACTCCCATCCCACCTGTGACCACTGGTGCAAGATACCAAGGAGCTCAGGCCATTCACTGCGCGGCATGGCTTGCTTGGCCACTGCGGCCGCCAGGTCTGCAATGGCTCGCCGTACAACATGCAGTGGCTCATGAGCTATACGCTGAAGGAGGAAGGCCTGGGTTGTCTGCCTAGCCTGTAGTGGTGGTACAGGTATGAGCAACATGGAGGTTGCAGAAATGCGGCATATGGCATGATTAACTAACTTTCAGAGGAGAACCCCACCCAATCTGTAAGAACATGGGCTGAAATGCTGACATAAACAGGATTAACACACACTCACTTCCAGTGGCAGCAGTGGCCACAGGCGAGCCACCCTCTTGCGCAGCAGCACAGCAGCTAACTGGCGGAGCTGAGGGTCGGGGGCATGCTCAACACGCTTCAGCAGCTCGGGTACCAACTCCACCTTCCCAGACAGCGCCTTGAGTGTCTGCTCCGCGCTGCTGCGTATAGAATTCTCATTCGACAGGCAGCCTGCCAGCAGCGCATCCAAATCCATTTTGAAAAATCTACCGAAGGATCGATCAAATATTTTAGTGGATTTTTGATACCCATGATGCAGTGTTGGAATAGCGTTTGCTTGCCGGTTGGCAAGGACGCTTGAATGGAACAAACTAAGTAAATCTTTGATATAACAATTTTGTTTGAGCTGTTTCCCATCCGGGCCACTTGGTTGCCTGGCAAGTGCTCTGTTCCTGAAGGTAGGCCCACAGATGCAAGGTCTCAACCCCAAAACTCTTCAGATATTGAGGATTTGGAGGGTACCAGTCTCAATGCAAGGTGAAATCCTGCTCAGGGTGCACGCTGTTCAAACGTTTTAATTCTCCCATCCCGAACTCAAGGACCTATGTCTCTCAAAATGCTTGACAGGGGCGGAGGACCCCCTGATATGGCAGGTTTTTAGTGATCCTTTTTTTGAGAGCTGTGCTCCTTTTTCTACCAAGCTGCATATTCAATTGGGATCCCTCCGGAGGGGGGGGTGATCTGTGGCATGACCTAGGTGACCTATAGCTACAGCGACTATTTCTCTATTCATTTGTGACAGTGTGGCTGCAACACAATTTTGGTGGCGGAAGACATGCTCTCTCAGGTGGCGTCACTCTGGCTATTGCTGCCGGGCACTTCTAGTACCTTTCACCCATAAATGTGATATGTGTGTACATAAGGGTTACAAGGGTTACAAGGGGAAAAGGCCTCAGTCAGGACGTTTGATTACTAGCCTGTTCAAAAATGCACGTGAGATCATAAAGGAAAAGAGGAAGTTTGTTGGGCTGGGTGCTTCTAGCAGACTTCCAGCAGATCCCCACTTGCCCTTTCTGTTCCTGCTTTGTGGTGGAGGGGACTTAAGGCTCTTTCCTTTGTTTCTTTCCTTAATTGATGCAGGGAGAAATTCCTCTGCCCATGTAGCTTTTCTTTCTTTCTTTCATCATGTACTACATCAGATAATTTTTCTGATAGGCTATATACACACACATATATAGGTATATATACACACACACAATATATATATGTGTGTGTGTAGTACACACTATATATATGTGCACACACTATATATATGTGTAGTATGTATACAGGTAGGTATATATATAGTGTGTGTATATATCACTCGCCCAGCAATCCACCCCAGAAGCCCCCTGAAAATGAAGACATTCTTTTTCTGAGTGACGAACGCCCATACATGCATATTTGCCCTGTCAAGCATCCACAACTGGCTTGCACATCCACAAACTGCCCTCAAACTGCCCTTAAACTGCCCTCCCAACTTCACCATGCAATAGCAGAACGTGCATAGTCACGGACCATGGATTTTGGCATGATTTGCTGCATGTTTGCCTCTGTATCGCCCGTGGCCCACACATTTAGAAAAAAATTTAGAGGGGCGGCCCAGGGTCCAAAATAGTCTGGACTCCCCTGATCCACCCACCCCTACTGACCTTCTCTGCTGCAACCCATATACATATACATATACATATATTTATATTTATCTATATATCATTTTGATTTGGCATACATTTAAATAATATGTGTGTATATAATATGATATGTGTATATGCCAAATCAAAAATTTCAAGCTCAGGATCCTAAACATGTAGTTTCTATATGAATTGACACATGCCTTCCAAAATTCATGCTTCCTGACGCTCGTACCCTAAGCCTGAAGTGTGTACCCTCTCTTTTGAAAAATGTAGCCTATAGGGTGACCATGTCCAGGATTCTATGCTTATCCATCATGCCTCCTCAAACTTTCGAGTTTTTTTTGCAAGGGTGGGGGTGATTGAAGTTGAACCTAAACCCTCTGGTTATTTGAGGAGCAGGTTGTCAGGAAGCTCCATGGGCGTTTAGGTGTACTTATGAAAACACGTAGCTCCCTTTTTGCTAGACTAGTATTTGCTGGGCTGATTCTCTCTCTGTTTTGGAAAATTGGAAAAATGAAAAAATTGGGAAAATGGGAAATGGGAAATGGGAAAAATGGGAGATTGGAGGAAATTGGTGTACGAGGGGCAGTCCCAAGTAGAACTTCCAGTGGTGTGTGCAAGGCATGCGTGTGTGTTGCACTGGCATCTCATCATAATTCGCCAGAGGGTGTCAACTGGCCTACATTGCAGTACTTGCTCCTTCTCGTGTTTCTCTCTCAAATCTAACCATACTATCATAGTATGGTTAGATTTGAGAATATTACTATCTATTTTTCAGGCACGGGCTACTGCTAGTAACCCTCCTGATCCCCATTGACTTCTTTCTTGTTTCTCTTGATCACCAACGGTGAAGGGGACACACGGTGAAGGGGATACACAGTGCCTTGGCCCTAGGTATCCTCTTTTCCTTAATTGATGCGGGGAGTATCTTCACTGCCTGCGTAGTTTTTTCCTTTTCTTTTCCAATTTTCATAAAAATATCACATTCACCAAAGGGGTTAAAAAATTGGAGTACCCCAGATCACGCTCCTGGCCTCAGATCACCCCAAAAGGACCCACAGCTCCACCCTGGGACCATTTTCACTCCCAACACTCTGTATGTGTAAACCTCATATACTGTGCTGACATCCTGCATATTCAAAAAAAGAAAGAAGGGAAGTCAAAATTTGACCTTTTTGGCACCCCTTGTGCTGGATTTTCCTCGAGGTATATGATTAAATATCTGTGTCAGACCAACCACTGAGCCTGGAGACCTAGTGGTCAAAAGTAGGGTCCACGCCGAGGCTTATTTGGCAGGTGGCCCCCAACCTGCAGTTTTCAGTTGGCAGTTGCACTAGGGTCTGGGACTGCCAATGCAGGGTGATAATTTGCTTTTCTAATATGTGTCCATGCTGGTAGGGGTCCATTTTGGTTGGCCTGGCAGCTTTCATGACAGAATAATCATCTTCTGCTTGGCTCCTGGAAAGGGGTTCTGTGTGGGCTGTTTTGAAGCCTGTGTCTGGACACAATATCTCGTAGGATGAGCTGGATGGTTTGGCTCACTCGGATCTGATGAAACGTCAAATTATGGCTTGTGACCCTGTGAACCTCAGTCAATTTGTGGTGGACCTGAGATCTAGACACCTGGGCTATTGGAACCAATTCACAGCCCCTGATCCAAGAATAAGCAACAGTAAGCGGCTGACTTACCATCAATGGTGCGCTCTCCCTGTCAGAAATGCACACACCATTCACCCACCTTATACAATGCCTAAATACATGTACTTGGATCTTCCCCATCATGTCCTTCGCAACACTGCCAGATTCAGGCTGCGGGTATACGCTCTCCGAGTTGAACAGGCTACTTAATCCAATAGTACTTCTCCGGTCTGTGATATCTGTGATTTCCTACACATCCACGTCTCCCACAGGATGCCCTATCTAGGCACCATCCACCATGTGAATTCCCAGGATATCAATATTTTCTAACCCAGGATAACAACAAAGTTCCTTTTTTTCATGACCTCATGTGTATTTATAACAGGCTAGCAGTCAAACGTCTTGATTGAGGCCTTTTTCCCTTGTAACCCTTGTAACCCTTGTAGGATGAGCAGAGCCCATTTTTAAAATTTCATTGGCTGTCATTTCACTTTGAAGTGCAATAGAGAGAATGCAGGTAAGTTAAATTAATCATAAAGAAATGTAGTCATATTTGAATACAGTGTGACTATCATAATGGTGATCAATAGTGCCAAAAAGCAAAGCTTGCTGCTTCAAAATTCTGGGCTCCCACAGTTTGCTGCATTTGTATTTTCAGAGGATGCGCCGAGGGGTGGCTATGTCAAAAATGTCAGAAGGCTCCCAAGAAGCTTTGTTGGCCCAACAACCCAGGGTTGCAGTTCTGGGGCGATGTGTCGGTAGATGTTGTCGCACAAAGTGAGTTTTTTTAAAAAAACCGAATTTGCGGGAAAAAAGAACATATTATGCAGGCAGAAGGAACTCATTTTGCATCAATAGATTGGTTTGTAAGCGATAACAGAATTTATGATTAAAAAAGAAAGGCAGCTTGGGCCCCCCGGGGGTTTACAGGCTGCAGCTATTTGGCCCAGGAAGACCTGTTCAGCTTGTGTGAGGTTTAGAGTCAGCGTCCATTCTGTTGTGGCTGCTTCGACAGGTTGGATTGACTACTAATAGTCTTGGTAGGACCATGCCCAGGCTTTCTCTTTTCAGTTCTTTGGGAGTGATTGCTGAATATATTATATAACCATGTAGCTTTTGCTTTCCTTACAAGCATGCCTCATGATTCTGATAAGACATTGAGGCGGAAAATTTATAAAAAGCATAGTGCGTGCTTTTGGTCGATATTTTTTGCCCGTGCTGAATTGCATGATGATGTGGTCCAATCGAAGGAGCTTCTTCGCAGGTGTGTACTTGACTTTGGATAGGAAATCAGTTTTTTACTGAAGAACTTGCCGCCACACAAGCTAGACGCAATCGCAGGCAAAGCCGAGCGAACGACGACTTGCAAGATGATGCAAGCTTCAAAAGCGAGAGTACGATGATTAATTTTAAGCTTTTGATTACATCCTTCCACATCCTTTGCATTTGACTCTTTCCGGAAATGTGGATCTTGATCCGTGCCAAGCTCCACGAGCAAGACCAGTAAAAAAGCCAAGAAAAAAGTGTTCAGGCAGGATGCCGCTGCAACTTAGCCAGCAACTCAGCCAGAAATACGGGTTGAAAAACCATGGTCAGCGACGGGTCTCGGCTAACAGGACAGCAGCAGTAGCACGCAGGGTGAATGGCCCTAAATTGTTGAGCAGGACACGCGGGGCCGGCATCGGCCTCCTGCCATTCAACGTCCCCGATGACAGAACCATTGTCCCGCAAGCATCCTTCCTGGAGAGCCTGACCAGCAAGCTCAGGCCGCAGCCGCCCCAGCCTAAGAAACAGGCGAAGACCGTGTTCGTGGCGGGGTCCACCGGGCGTGTGGGTGCCAGAATCGTTAGGGAGCTGCTCGCGCAAGGATACACGGTGCGCGCCGGGTGCCGCAACGTGGAGAGCGCGCAGGAGGCCATCGATGTAGCTGAGGCCTGTGAGTGTGTTGGGGGGCTTCATGGCTCGATGATGGCGGCATTTCCCGGGTTTGAAACAAATGTCTCTCATTCCTGCTTGCATCTTGGGACTGCACACATATCCCACCCCCCCTGATGTGCTGCTTTGCAGATGGGCTGCTCACCGGGGACATGATTAAGCGCGTGGAGGTCGTGCCTTTTGATATCACCAAGGTGGACAGTATCCGCGAGGCGATTGGCGGGGCGCAAAGGTAAGATGCAACAGACAGATCTCCTGTGTGTGAAACACACACACAGATACCGGACTGCCTGACTGGCAGCTGGTGGGACACAGCACAAGGAATTGAAGCCTTACACACATTTGCAGTGTAGGTGCTTGCGCGTTGACATACAACAGAGCCACACCTGCAGAACAGTTGCTTCGTTTTCTGCGCATGCACACGCACGCGCGCACACACACACACACACACACACACACACACACACACACACACACACGCTCGCATGCGCGCGCATACCTGTTTCAGCATGCACCCCCTCACCAATGCTGCCCTATAGTCACCCTTCAGACCTTGTTTACAAGTACTAAAGCAAGCTAGCAAGTGCATATCAACACTGACAAATCATCATAAGCAATGGGGCAGAAACACAGCTCTAAGTTTTGCAAGGAAGGAAAGCCTTCTTTTGGTTTGCATGCATTCCTCCTCCCCCCCCACCCTTGCATGCAAAGGTCTTTGCACACATACGTGAGCAAGCTCACAGGCAGCTTTCTAAAAGGAGTAATGGATTGCAATTCTGCCACCATGCAGTTATATCACAAAGGCTGCAGATGATGCTGCGCTAGCTGTAAGCTAAGGTGTTTTGGGCTGGATACTCTGCTTTGAAACCCCGATAGAGGCTTGCATACTTGCCAGTTACTCAGTTTGCGCTCACGTCTCCAAGTCTTGTACCTAAATGATTTTGTTTTTGCAGCGTGGTCTGCGCTGTGGGAGCACCTGAGAATGATGTTTTGAATCCCCTTGCCCCCAAGGCCATTGATGGGGATGGCACCATCTCGCTGATCAAGGAGTCTGCCGCAGCAGGCGTGGAGCGTTTTGTGCTCATCACCTCTCTCGGTACTGAAAAGGTGGGACTTGCACGCCCCACAGTGTTTCATCGTTGCTGTGTGCGGCCAGCCATGAATCTGTTGGGCTCCTTGAGCCTTGGATTGTCAGCAGCTGCTTCCAGTTGCATCAGTGCTGTATTAGAGCGATGTTGCCTGCTCATAGTCTTCTATCACTTCTGTTTGAGCTCTCCGAACCTCACCACCTGGCATGCTATCAACGTGCACAGCAGAGAACTACTATCATGGAGCGCTGCGCGCGCGCGAGAGAGAGAGAGCGCAGGCATGGCTCTGTCTAATGCAGAATGCACTAAGGGCACCTCATGCTTGCCGGACTGCATGCAGGTGGGCTGGCCCGCCAGCATTTTGAACCTGTTCTGGGGCGTGCTGATCTGGAAGCGCGAGGCCGAGAAGGCCCTGGAGAGCAGTGGCATGGCCTACACCATCCTCCGCCCTGGCGGCATGGAGCGCCCCACTGACTCCTACAAGGAGACCCACAACCTCAAGCTGTCCCCCAAGAATACTACGTTTGGGGGCCAGGTGTCGCGGCTGCAGGTGGCGGAGCTGGTGGGCGCGGTGCTGAACAACCCAGAACTGTCAGCAAACAAGTGGGTGGCTTGCGTGCGTGCATGAGTGCGTGTTTGTGTGTGTGTATGTGTGGATGGGTAGGAGGGTGTAGGTGTGTGGATGCGTCTTGCTCAGAGTGCGAGGGTGCAGCTCTTATGGACGTGATTGCAACTTTCTGCCTGTTCCTTTCTTTGCTTCTTTGGTGTAAGGCAAGATCTAACTGTGCTGTTTGTTTTTGAAACAGCATTCCGCTCTGCATACACAGTCATTGCTGGCAGGATCCCAGGACTGTGGCTTGCACGTTTACTTTCCGCGCACAGGGTGCTGGAGGTGACTGCAGAGACCACCGCCCCGCGCATCAGCCTGGAGGAGCTGCTGCAGGGCGCTGCTGGCATCAAGGCGGACATCAGCCCTGAGAAGCAAAAGGCGACGCGCGAGGCCAGCAAGGTAGGGGCGCATGTCCGCTTGTTATCCCAGAGAAGCAGCTGGGTTTGGAAGTCAGCCCTGAGCGGCAGGACATGACATGTGAGGCCAGCAAGGTTGAGGCGCGTGGTCGCCTGCCATCAGGGCGTAGCAGCAGGTTTTGGAGCAAGCCAAGCGTGGGTGGGTGATCAAGTGGAAACCAGGGGTCTGAAGCAGGGTCAAGCACGTAGTAAGGTCATTGGGAGTGGAAGATCACAAAGATGTCCTGAGAGATGAGTTGCCTTTCACTCAACTCTTGGCCCCCGTTTGAAGCACGCTGCCTGCGGTCATCACCACTCCCCATCAAGCTTGCACAAGATGACCTCAAAGCGAGGCCTGCAACCTAATCCTTCCATTGACTCGTCATGTACCTGTTTTGCTGCCTGGCTGTGGCTCCAGGGCGCAGCAGCAGCCGTGTCATCCGGCGACAAGCGCTTGGCAGCTGCGCGTGAGGAACTAGAGCTTGCGATGGACCGCATTCAGGCAGCCAATGCAAGCCTGGCAGAGGCGAAGGACCTGGAGGCTGAGGTGAGGATTGAGCTGAGGACGCGGTGCGTGAGAGTTGTGGACCGTGTCCAGGCAGCCAATGCAAGCCTGGCGGAGGCCAGGACTCATTGTGTGGGAGGGCGCGGGGTGTCAGTGAAGAGATAACTTGGGAGATGGGCCTGCAAAAGGGGAGTATGTTCAGGGTAACAAAACAGAGTGTGTGGTTGCGGCTGCATGAAGCGTCTTTCCCTTGTCTGTCCGTATCTAGAGGTTGGCAGTGCACAAGGAACACATCTGAAAGAGTTCAGGAGACGCTTATGCGCCTTGCGCAGATGAGGGCCCAGGCAGCTCCCTTTCTGAAAGAAGCCTGCACACTGAAAAAAAGGAATATCAAAAAGAAATAGGCTTGTGAGCTCAGAAGATGCTTTTGTGCCTTGCGCAGGTGAGGGCGCAGGCAGCTCCTGCCCTGAAGAGTGCTTCCGGTGCGGAGGCTGTGATGAGTAAGGCCAAGGCAGAGCTGGAGGCCGCGCTCCAGGCAGAGACGACAGCCAGGTGTGTTGTGGCTATGTTACCTTGTCAAGGTGAAAATATTTCAGTGCAGGTGCACAAGGGAGAGGGCCCCTGGTGCCCATGTCAGATGTGCAGAACCGTGAGGGTTGGGTAATGGATAGGAATGGATGCATTTGGCTTGACCACAACGTTCACGTTTTCCACTGCTTCAACCCAAATGAGAGGGGCCTACCCCGTTGTTAAGCTTACAGGACGGAAGCTCCCAGCTTTTTGCTAACACCCCCCCCCCCCCCTGATACAATGGTTCAGGGTCTCTCCCACCGGTCCTCCCACTCCAACTTTCACACATTTTGGGAACGATTTCAAAAAAAAGGTCATGGTGGGATGCACAGATCTTTTTGCATAACAGGGTAACAAGGTTTAAATTGGGACCCTAACCTGAGCCGTGCTCATGAATAAGAGGAGTTTGTGCTGAGGCTTGCATTAAGAGGGACGCTGGTTGGCTCTGCATTGCACTCTTGTCTGGGACGTGCAGCACTTGAGCATGGGTTGCACTGTGTGTGTGTGTATGTGTGTGTGTGCGCGCGCGCGTGCGTGCGTGCGTGCGTGTGCGTGTGTGTGTGTGTGCGCGTGCGTGCGTGTGTGTGTGTGTGTGTGCGCGCGTGCGTGTGTGTGTGTGCGCGTGCGTGTGTGCGTGTGTGTGCGCGTGCGTGCGTGTGTGTGTGTGTATGTGTGTCGCAGCCAGCAAAAAAAACCAGCGCATGTGCCATGTCCACCTCAGTGTCGTTCCCTGCAGTCCCATCACTCCCTGCAGCTCCCTTCGTCCTCCTCTCCCTGCCCCTTGCCAATAGGCTCGTGCTGGAGGAGGCCAATAACTATTTTTTCCTGTCACTTCTTCCCCTGTCGGCAAGCTGAAGCCAAAGGAGGCCCAAATTTCTTGTCTAGTTCAATCCTTCCTCCCCAGCCAACCAGCTGGAGGAAGCCAAGGAATCATCCCCGGTCATCCTTGTCACTTCTTCCCCTGTTAACTTCTTCTCTCCCGCCAACAGGCTGGTGCTGGAGGAGGCCAAGAAGGTGGCCGCTTCCCAGGCCAACCAGCCCCTCAGCCCGCAGCAGCTCAAGGCCGTGCGTGAGCAGGTGGCCAGCAAGCAGCGCGCCGCCGCTGGAGAGAAGCAGAAGGAGGCGGCCGCCAAGCCCGCCGCTGGCATTCCCTTCCTCAGCCCCCCCAAGCCCGCTGAGACCCCTGCCCCCAAGGTGGTCCCTGCTGCGGCTGCCCCTGTTGCCAAGCAGGCACCTCCCGCTGCCCCTAAGGTGGCTCCCAAGGCCGCCCCAGCCCCTGCTCCCACCCCCGAGCCCGCAGCAGCTGCTGCCCCCACCCCAGCCCCTGCCCCTGCCCCCAAGAAGCAAGCCCAGCCCAACTTCTTTGCCAAGCTGTTCGGAGGCGGGGAGACCATCGAGCTGGACGTGGGTGCCAACTCCGACTCTCAGAAGATCAAAGTGGGTGCGGGTCCGGGGAATCAGGCTGAGAAACATGAGCTGCTGGACGCCCAGCATGCCTGCACGAGGATGTTGCCCAGCAGCAGCGCACAGGCTGCAGCGTGCCTCGGCATTCTCATGCACACGCACACATGCACACACGCTCGCGCGCACGCATGCGCTCACAAACATACGTTCATGGCAGCTTCTGTGTTCTCTGCATTCCTGCCAGGAGGTGTCCATCTGTGTGCACAAATGCTTGCATATTTTTGCAAGCATGCTCACACACACACACACACACACACACACACACACACACACACACACACACACACACCTATATGTGTGAACACATGTGCAACCGCACCTTCTCTCACAGGTGCCCCAGAAGGGCGAAGAGGGCGTGCAGCCTTCCCAGGAGGCCCCTGCCGCTGCACCCAAGGCTGCCCCTGCCGCAGCTGCCCCCAAGGCTGCCCCCGCAGCAGCTGCCCCTCAGCAGCCTGCACCTCAAGCACCTCCACAGCCTGCACCAGGTACAGGTCACAAAAGCAAAGGCCTTCAGTCAAAAAGACTGACTGCTAGCCTGTCCTCCATAAAGGAGAGGTTTGTGTAAAACAGCACCAGGTACATTGCACCCTGGCCTACACTTACCAAGCAGTGTGCTCGGGACGCAACACGCCCGTGCCTCCTTCTTGCCTGCTTGCTTGACCTTGTGCACACCTTGCCTTGTTTATTTTTATGGGAGGATGGGCCATTGGATGAAAGAAGATGAAATGAATGGGAGGAAGGGCCATTGGATGAGAGCCATTGTCGCTCTTGAGGCCGGTGAGGCACTTGGAACTGCTCATGAGCTGCCTGACAAGCAGAACTTGCTTGCAAACAAGTTGCCATGCCATGCCATGAGCTGCCTGACAAGCAGAACTTGCTTGCGAGCAAGCCCAAAGCTCAGTGCCGATTTTTTTTTAGGTTCCGATGACAAAGCTGTGGTGTTGGCAGGCAGGCAGGCAGCTGACCTTTTGTACTTTTTCTCGCTTGTCCCTTGTAGCCGCCTCCGCTCCCCCTCCTCCCCCTGCCCCCAAGAAGCCTGCAGTTCCTGTGGAAAGCGCAGAGGAGGTTGAGCGCCGCATGCTGGACGCCATAGCAGAGGAGAAGCGACAGAAGGCCATGGCAGGTGGGGCACAGAGGACGAGGCAAGCATGCAATGGGAGGCACTTGTCGGCAGCCAGTGGTGATGCCTGAATTGAAGTAGTTGAGCTGCCTGCAAACAACAGAATGTTGTGAGCGACGCAAAGTCAAATACGAGTTGAATAGGAATGCATTGGGGTGCGTGACCAACGCGCCTTTGGTGGTTGTGGTGAGTTTGGACAATACCAAGGCCATGCTTGCTGTCAAGATGGCAGATTCTTCCGCAAGTCCCATGCCTTTGACTAAGAACTTGGCACTGCTTGCATTATTGCACCCTCCTATGTGCATCCCCTTCCTGGCCCATAATGTTTGACCCGTTTTGACCATGAACGCATGCTGGACTCTGCCTGCCAATCTCAGCACACCATAGTCTGCATGATGAGGCATGGTGGGGACTGTCAGCATGCACACATCTAAGCCTGCATGATGTGCCATGGTGGGGAAAGCCTGCTCCTCGCACCCATGTATACGCATACATGCGTATGCGCATTGTGTGGCCGACCAACCTCAGCCTTGACATGCTTATTCACGGTTGACCTTTGTCCTTCCCGCGCACGCAGATGCCAAGGCCCGTCTAGAAAGGGAGGCCAAGGCCATCGAAGCGGCACGGCTGGCCAACCTCAAGGCCAGCGCCTCCCCTCCTCCACCCCCACCCGCCAAGAAGGCTGCTGCACCCCCTGCCGCCCCTAAGGCTGCTCCCAAGGCAGCAGCCCCTGCTGCAGCCCCCAAGGCCGCTGCACCTCCTGCAGGTGCAAGCGCACCCGCGGGCAGCGCTCAGGTGTGTGTGTGTGTGTGTGTGTGTGTGTGTGTGTGTGTGTGCGCGTGTGTGTGTGCGCGTGTGTGTGTGTGCGCGCGCTTGGGAGCGGCTTGGGAGGCAGGGTTTGTAATGCATGTGGAGCGCACTGCATGCGCATGCTGTGAGGCAGTGCATGTTGGTGACCCGGGTCGGGAACAGCTTGAGGCAGTGTTTGGTGCAGGCACGCAGAGTGCACTACATGCGCATGCTGTGAGGTCGTGCATGTTTGTTGGTGCATGTCAGCAGGCCTGGGACGCAAAAATTACGAACTGGTCCCAGCTTGCTGTGCAAAAGTTCCTGCTTTGTCCTGCCACCCAACTTACACCGCTTGCCAGCTGGAGGGCAGTTTGCTTTGGACATGCTCCTTTTCATAAAGAGTGTGTGTGGCGGTGTGTGCGTGCGCGCGTGCGTGTGTGTGTGCGTGTGTGTATGTGTATGTGTGCGTGCGTGTGTGTGTGTGTGTGCGCGCGCTGTCATGCATGCACAGGTATCATCTTCTGTGATGGATGACGCAAATGCATGCTGCCACTGTCTCACGCAGGCCAACAAGATTGAGGCCCAGCGATGGATTGCAAACTGGCAGCAGAAGCAAAAGAGCGGTGAGGGTGCTGCCCCAAGCAGCAATGGCAAGCCCGCTGCACCACCAGCTGCCCCGGCATCCCCAGCTGCGTCCTCCACCTCTTCCCAAACCCTGGCAAATAAGAAGGAAGCGCAGCAGGTAAGAGGGTGGGGGTGCTGGGATTTTTTCCTGAAAGCACGAGCAAAGGATTAAAATACCAGGAGGCAGCTTTCAACAGGGCCTGCTGAGATTAGCAGGTATTCAACAGCAAGGGGGAAGAAGTACAGCATCTGAGAGATTGGGTATGGTGAGACTGCAGGGCCGATGATCAGAGTTTGCAAGGAGGGGTGAAGGGGGTTTTGATGCAGGGCTGACAAAAGCGGAACTGGCCAAGGGCTTTCCAGCCACTCAGGCAATCATTCAAGCCTCCGTTTCAAGGTCACTCAGACCATGCTCTGTTCAAAGGCCGCCAGTGATTGTTGGCTCCCAGTTCCTCCTGTTTAAATATATTGCGTAGCATCAGCTGTGCTTGCCCACCTTTTGGTTCAGCAAAACTGCTCTCGTGGCCAACTCGTAATGAATGTTACAAGATTCATGACAGCCTGAGCAGTTTGTTTTGCCAAAGCGTGGTAAAGATGTCCATGCAAACACAACTGCAAAGCTCGGGGTCACGAGTCTGTGACAAGGATCCCATGGCGCGCGTGCGCACATACACACATATGCTTTAGCTAAATCATGCATCAGGCCCCTTGAATGCATGTGAACACTTGCATCCAACATTTCATTGATATCTCTCTAATTTTGTCAGTGCTCTTTACAGTGTCATGTGTTCTTTCCTCTCACGGCAGAGAGTTGATGCCTGGCCTCGCTCCAACCTATTTTGTGAAATCATTCTCACTGTTGACACTGTTGTACACCATTTTCTCTCTCGCAGTGGATCGCAAACTGGCAGGTCAAGCAGGGCAAGGCTGCATCCACTGCCCCACCTGCTGGAAACGGAGCCTCAGCCCCAGCTCCTGCAGGAGCAGCTGCGAACAAGAAGGATGCGCAAGAGTGGATTGCCCGATGGCAGGCAAAGCAGAAGCAGAAGGCTTAAGCAGAAGCAGGAGGCTGGATCCCTCAGCAGTGTCTGGGGCTGTTAGGTCGTGAAATCGTGTAGCAAAGGACACTTGGCAGATCAAATGGTTGCAGCCCTTATTTTGGTCATTGGAAGGAGCTGTGGCACAGGGTCCTGTCTTTGGAAATGTGCCAGCTTTGCTGCTGAAGTGGAGGAGTAGATAGGTCGGGACATATCAAGGTATGCATTGCACCCTTGCATTGAAACATGTGCAGTCTACCATTTTGTCCTGGTAAAGGCCAAAAGTTCTCGTGGTGTCGGGCATCTGGATTTCGGCCCATTTTGTTTCCCCATTGCCTGTCCCTTTTTGGCCTTCAGCTGGGAAATAATCAGCTTTCTGTTCTGCGGACTATCATCGGCATGTGATTGTTGGGTTTTGTGTCTTTTAGATCGGATTTTCCCTGAGTTTCGAATTGCCACTCAGGTGGCTTCCAAGTGGCTTGACCTACTTGAGGCTCAAGCCTTGAAGGCTCTTTTATGATTGTCGCTTCACCTGTTGACATAGGATGGTCTAGCCCTCTAAAACGGGATCTCTATATATTTAAATCCCCCTTGATTGCAAACATGGGTCCTTGGCTGCACAAATGCCATCAAATTAGCTGAGGGGTCCAGCTGAGGTCTAAGTTGCCTTGTTGTTGCATGCTCCAAGCACAGGTGTGCCCCAACTGGTAATTTTCAACCTTGGCTTCCTCTGGTAGCTTTTTTTATTACAATGAGTTACAATGGGATTTGAACTTCAGCCAGGTAGTTTGGCTGCTCGGCCTGCTCAACTGTTCCAACTGCACAAAAAATATCCATGAGATCGGAAATGAAACGATAAATATCATTAGTTTGCTTCTGCAAGAAATGAAAAAACATCCTCAGAGCTAGCTTAAGAATAGTAGACAGTGCCTGATTCGCCCAGAAAAATTCTACGAGAAGAGGGGAAGTCAGAAAAGAACTGTGCATAAATTATTCAAAGGAAACACACAAAAGCGCAAGAACAAAGTAACGGCATGCTTTTCATCTTGGAGTCCTCCTTGGTCACACCTATCACAAGCAGATGTGTGCTCCTGCCAAAGTGATATCTCAACTCTTCGTGTGTTCACCATGTTCTGCCAAGGCATCAGCATTCCACATGCCTCGCAGCCTTTTTCTCAGATCAACAACAAACTCCCTCATGACTGGTAGCTTTTTTTTAGCACTGAAGTATGTACCACTTGGGGCACACATGCCTAACTAGCCGAGGCGTGGACCCTAGCTTTCACCACCAAACCTCCACATCTGATCACCCACTGCACCAAATTGGGTGAATTTAAATGGTTTGGGGAACTCGTAACAAAAAGAACACCATTGCAAACAAATGGAGTGAAAAGACCCAGTGGTTGGTTTTATGTGGCGATTTCAGCCATTCCCCAAATTAGAATTTACGCGCACCATGTGAGCTTTAGCACACCTACAAGGGTTACAAGGGGAAAAAAGGCCTCAATCAAGACGTTTGACAGCTAGCCTGTTCATAAATACACATGAGGTCATGAAGAAAAAAAGGAAGTTTGTTGTTATCCTGGTTTAGAAAAAAAATGATATCCTGGGAATTTGCATGGTGAATGGTGCCTAGACAGGACATCCTGTGGGAGATGTGGAGGTGTAGGAAAGAGAAGTTGTGCTCAAAAAGTGAGGCATACTTTTGACGGAGAGAGCAGACCTGGGGATCAGAGCACCTGAACAACACATGTTTTTCATCTTGTATGTCATCAGAATCACAGATATCACAGACCGGAGAAGTACTATTGGACCAAGTAGCCTGTTCAACTCGGAGAGCGTGTACCCGCAGCCTGAATCTGGCAGTGTTCCGAATGACATGATGGGGAAGATCCAAGTACATGTATTTAGGCATTGTATAAGGTGGGTGAATGGCATGTGCATTTCTGACAGGGAGAGCGCACCATTGATGGTAAGTCAGACGCTTACTGTTGCTTACTCTTGGATCAGGGGCTGTGAATTGGTTCCAATAGCCCAGGTGTCTAGATCTCAGGTCCACCACAAATTGATTGAGGTTCACAGGGTCACAAGCCATAATTTGACGTTTCATCAGATCCGAGTGAGCCAAACCATCCAGCGCAGATAAAAGGTGGGACGTCCAACAAGAGTCATTCATGGAGCTAAGGCTGATGTCAGCATGGAGAACCTTTTTGAGGAGGAGACTGTTGCACTTAGTAAGCGAGTTGTAGAAGCGCATAGTGGCACGAAACCAATTGAACTGAAAAGGTTCAATGCCACATTCTCGTAAAATGCTCCAATATGGTGTTGTGGATTTCACTCCAAGAAGATTTCGCAAAACGTTCAGGATCCACTTCTGCAACAGGTTGTCCATTTCTGCGCCCTGCCGTAAGTAAGGAGTGGCCCAAGTAGCACACCTACTCCAAGGCTGAAAATGAGCCTGGTGCATTCTGTGGCCTGGCCCTGGACCAAGACAACCGTTATGTTGTGGTTAACCAGTCCATCTAAGCACGCAGGGCGACTTACATAAATTTGAGCATTTGCCCTGGTATCTTGTAACGTCAGCTGCACTTAAGACCTTAAATTATGCCAATCAGATGAAGTGGCTGCAAGGGTGCGCACTTAAAATGCAAAAAGGAGCATATTTGGGCACATGCTTAGCTGACCCCCTTTGTCAAACTAGTGAATACTTTGTGTGTGTAAGACAAGGAAAGGAAAGGGTTGTGAAAGAAAAAAAGCTACATAAGCAGAGGAAACTCTCTCTCCACCAATTAAGGAAAGGAAAATTGTATCTGCCTGCGGGGGCAGCTAAGCTGAAGCAAAACGCGCCTGCAACCAGACCAGTCCAATCTAAAAAGCAATACTAGAAGCTCAGACACAGCATTTCAGGCATGCAGACACAAACTTGGCTAATCCTAGGACATCAGCCTGGTTCATTAAATTTTTAAGACACATTGCACTACCTGAATTTGCAGAGCTAAACAGATGCTAGAACTGATCAGTGTGTGTGTGTGTGAGGGGGGGGACCTGGTGTGGGACTGAAAGCCCCTGCAGAGATGAAATATGAGGCCTTCAGGGAACACTGACCATCCCATTGCATGCTGATTGGTACATAGGGTCTGTGGTGGGGGTGTGTGGGGGGGAAGCAGGCTGGGCAGGTAGGAGCCTCTGCCTCCCTCTCCCTCCAGTCATGGCTGCTGTCGACCCTGGCTCTGTGTGCTCAAGTTTTTAAAATGCACCGGAGACACTTAATTATTTTTTCCGGTCCTGCTGGACCGGGTCCATTAAAATTACCGGTTGCACCTCTGGCGCAGGCCAAATCTTTAATTAACTTTCCGGTCTCCGGACGGCGTGAACTTCCCTGCTGGTCATACTAATTTCACAGGTTTGGCAGGCCCCCACTAAGCAGCCACAGCAGTTAGGGGCAGGAGGCACACAGGCAGGCGAGGGAGGGGTGCAGGTGTGTGCATACTTGTTGGCAAGTTGAGTGCATTAGAATAGGTGCATACTGATGCAGAAATTGAGAAGTTGAGCATATGCTCAAAAAGAGAAGAAAAACTACGTAGGCAGAGGAAACTCTCCCTACATCAAGGAGACACATTGGCTCAGAAGAGCCGTGAGTTAAATGCTCATTCATGTGCCCAAATATGCCTTTCAAGCATTATGTAAAATTGCAATTGCTTATGTGCAGATGTGATCACTTGATCGATCATGAACAATATGGTTCCTCACCTTACGTAATACATATACGCATGTGTCTTTGTTCCCCTCAAACACATGTGTTGTACAGGTGATGAAGGGGCCGAGGATGCTGAAGGCACACTGGAGGGGGGTGAGGATGAGGAGGAGTTGGCGTGGGGCAGGCCTTCCTAGGAAGGGAGATATGTAGAAAGGGTACTTGAGGTTTGCACATGTGTATACACAAGTGCAAACTGGTGGCAGCTGCAGGCCACGACTTGAACAGGCCTGAACCTAGCTAGGGCAGCTAGACATATATACTTTCATGCCTGAAATGTGTTCTTGTACTGGACTGTTCATGATATTGCCCTCCCATTCTTGTTGTCCGACTGGGTTGGATTATAAATGTAAGCTTAAGGATTCACTTGTGCCTCTAATGTAACTTTTAAAGGTAACCACTTGACATCCACCATTGTAAATTGAAAGGTAAGGCAAGGGAGGTTATAACACATCCATCAAAAGATGCACGTCCAAATTACTGGCGTGCGTCCAGACCCCCCCCCCCCTGCGTCCAAGCTGGACGCACTCTGGACGTGGTTTACGTCCAGGTCTCGTCCAACCATGGACGTATGCGTCCAGATTGGAAAATGCACGCGTCCGTAAGAAGCATTTGGCGTGCGTCCAAGAGTAGACGTGTGCGTCCACGGTCGGACGCGTCTTGGACGTAAACCGCGTCCAGGGTGCGTCCCAGCTTGGACGCAGGGGGTTTTGGACGCACGCTTGGACGCACAGGTTTTTTCACAGTGTGAGCGCGCACATCAACCTACATCAATTAAGGAAAGAGGATACATTGGCTCAGAAAAGCTGTGAGCCCCCTCCACCACAAAGTTATGGAACAGAAAGTGCCAATGGGGATTTGGAGAGTTACTGGAAGCACCCGGCTCCAGGACCTGGCTTATTGTCTTTAATAGCACACCTAGTGGTTACAAGCTTGTTGGCATATTTAACAGAACGAGCATGAAGTTCGTAAGCAAGAGTAATGGCACATTGGTGGTCCAGTCCCACTTATTTGAGCTGGTTCAGGGAATGCTCAACACAACAAGTTCCAAAACACACAGAAAAATGGTGTGTGCCATGACAGCTTTCTCACAGTGACTTATATTCCTGCATAGATCTGCATGCTGCCGCTGCACAGGTTACAAGTTACAGGGAAAAGAAGGCCTTCTGTCAAAACGACTGACTGCTAGCCTGTACTGTATAAAAGAGCAGAAGTTCATACACTTCGAATTGAATAGGCTAATTGGCCCAACAGTACTTCTCCGGTCTGTGGTATCTGTGATTCTGACATGCAAGATGAAAAACATGTGCTGTTCAGACGTTACAATCCCCAGGTCTGCTCTCTCCGTCAAAACTATGCCCCTCTTTTTGAACACAACTTCCTCTTTTCTACACCTCCACGTCTCCCACAGGATGCCCTGTCTAGGCACCATTCACCATGTGAATTCCCAGGGTATCAATATTTTTCAAAACCAGGATAACAACAAACTTCCTTTTTTTCATGACCTCATGTGTATTTATAAACAGGCTAGCAGTTAAACGTCTTGACTGAGGCTTTTCTCCCTTGTAACCCTTGTGTTGTGACCCTTGAAGAAGTTCATGTAAAAGAAAGATAAAGCTTGTTATTGTTTTGATACATGGAGGAAAACCTATTAAAAGACTGTGCATGGTGAACGGCAGGCAAGTACGGAGCCACCTGAGAGGAATTCCACAAATTCGGTGAATCGCCGATGTCAGAGTACCTGCAGGTTCCTGACGTTGTGCTGTACCAACACTTGGGAAGAGGGGCCGCTAAATCCCTGATTTTAATTTGTTTTTTACATGCGTCCGAGCTTGGACGCATGCGTCCAGGCCTAGGACGCATAAGATTTTTCACAGTGGAAGGTGAGATAGAAAGGAGGGGAGGCCCAGAGAACAGGGAAGCATATTTATCAACTGAAGAGAAATTGCATCATCCCGTGAAGCTTGCTCAACTTTCAAAGTATGGACATGGAGACGGAAACGCCGCTGTACCACCAATTGTCGTCCCACCTCTTATCTGCGCTGGATGGTTTGGCTCACTCGGATCTGATGAAACGTCAAATCATGGCTTGTGACCCTGTGAACCTCAGTCAATTTGTGGTGGACCTGAGATCTAGACACCTGGGCTATTGGAACCAATTCACAGCCCCTGATCCAAGAGTAAGCAACAGTAAGCGGCTGACTTACCATCAATGGTGCGCTCTCCCTGTCAGAAATGCACATGCCATTCACCCACCTTATACAATGCCTAAATACATGTACTTGGATCTTCCCCATCATGTCATTCGCAACACTGCCAGATTCAGGCTGCGGGTACACGCTCTCCGAGTTGAACGGGCTACTTGGTCCAATAGTACTTCTCCGGTCTGTGATATCTGTGATTCTGATGACATACAAGATGAAAAGCATGTGTTGTTCAGGTGCTCCGATCCCCAGGTCTGCTCTCTCCGTCAAAAGTATGCCTCACTTTTTGAGCACAACTTCTCTTTCCTACACCTCCACATCTCCCACAGGATGTCCTGTCTAGGCACCATTCACCATGTGAATTCCCAGGATATCAATACTTTTCTAAACCAGGATAACAACAAACTTCCTTTTTTTCTTCATGACCTCATGTGTATTTATGAACAGGCTAGCAGTCAAACGTCTTGACTGAGGCCTTTTTTCCCTTGTAACCCCTTGTAACCCCTTGTACCACCAATTGTTGCCTAGGGTTTGTATCTTCATGGCATTTGTGTTAAAGTTGAAATTAGCCCAAGCGAACAATTTGCATTTCACAGCCTGACCCAGAGAGAACATTTTGAGGCTGGGACTAAATATAGAATTGAAGATTTGATTTATGTTTTCAGATCAGGCTACACCGCTGTATCCGCCTACAAAGGTAGCTGAGTGGAAACATTAAGGCCTTTATTCAGACCTTGCTCCTTACTAAACCAAAAATGCTCAACTTGCCAAACTTTAAAAAAAGGTAATCATAGCAAATCATGTTTGCTGCAGTCTAGTGTTTGATGAAACAGCACGAGGTAGACTGTGCTCAAGTGTTTCAAAGTCGTTGGTGTTGACCTATGTAAGGGAGGACTTATGACCCAGCTGGTAAGCTGAGCCCTCAGTCGGATAAGATAAATGCTCAGAACTTTTGATGAACAGTTTACTGCTGTACATGCTTCCAAAGCATTCCTTTCAAAAGTGCCCATGCAAAACTCCATGCTCACTAGGATATTAAGCCATGTTTGGCAATCAGGTAAAAAGAGCCAAGTTTACTCCTCCAGAAGCACAATAGCAAGCCTGGATGATATCAAGGACAGGATCCTCCTAAAAAATCTCCTAAGTGGAACTCAGAAAATTGGAGACACACTGAGCATTCCCGTAACTTGGAGGCTTGACGTATCCCCCAGAAGTCCCATACCTCTTTGGAGGGCCCCATGTCGCTATAATTGATTTACGTTTTGTTGTCATTTGGAACCGTGCACCGTTGTAAAGGCAGAACAGAAAAGGTTACTATGCTAGCAAAACGGCCGCGTGCATGAAGGTCAGGCTCCCGAACTTGCAATCTAGCAAGGAATCTCACTAAAGAACAAAGAAATTTGAAGAACATACACAAAAAAGAAAAAAAAGTCTATGCAAGCCAGCTCCAGCTGCGTGCATTAAGGAAAGGTCCCCTAACTAGCAAACTAGCTAGGGCCTCACCGAGGAGGTTCACAGGCCCAGCCTAAACCAAGCTATGAACCGATGGGGAATAACTAATGAGGGTCAGGCGGGTTGCTGTCAGCCATGCGCCTGCGGGCGTAGACTCTCCTCCTCCTGCTCTGAACTGCCTCGCCCCCAGTGACACCCCTGCCAGAGGAACCCTGCAAGTATAATGAGTGCCTGGTATTTATGATTTTTGTCAATGATTGGAGTGCATGGCAACTTAATTGAGAAGCTAATTTTTCTGCGTTATGTCTGGTGAGACCCAGCTCAACCAGGGGAGTGATGGCGAAGTCATTATAGATAGTACCTGCTACACCGAGTAAAATGGTGTGCAAGGTCACCTTATTAAAAACATACACAATGCTCTGGTTTTTGGGATGGACGCAAGCTTCCACTACTCAATAACAAGCCTCCAGTTGTGAGTCACGAGGAGAGGTACAGCTATGTAACCTTTTCCTTTCATGATTAGGAAAAAAGGACTGAGGTGCACAGCTGCACCTGCCTGCGAGGGCAGCTGAGCTGAAGTCAGGATAACTGGCCTGCAACCTAACCATCCTCAGCTGTTAGCCCTGGGGTGAGTCCCTGCCAGTGGCTAGTTTGCTAATTAGGGAAGCTCTTCACAATGCATACAGCCAATGGATCTCGATGGGTTGTCTTTTGCTGGGCTGCATGCTTCAACAGAAAAGTACTTGTGCTAAAGACGTCCAGGGTTTACATGCAGCCATCATGCCAAATCTTGGTTCGTACGCAACCTGGCTGGCAGGGTTCTTCGTTGGGTTTTCTGTTTGCAGGTCACTGCGATAGTAAGGAGGCACAGAAAGTGCCTTTCGCCAAGAGAGTGCCCCAGAGAGTGTCCTTCAAAACATTCTAAGGACATTCAATAAATCACAGTGCTGGTGATGAGCATGTATGAAAGTAACATGTTCTGCCTGCATCCGACGAAAACGAGCTAACTTAATTAAGTGACCACGTTTCCTGTGGGCGATTTCGGAAAAGGAAAAAGGTAAGTGTAAGTGTGAAAAAAGTGAGTGAAAACTCTTAATTGTGTCCAGCTGTTGCCTGTCTTCGAAGCCCGCTGACGTGAAGTTTGCCTCTCCTCTTCTACTTGTAGAAATTTAAAAACTCTCTTATTTGTTTTCCTGTTTGTTTTGGCCGGTCTGTCTTGATTATGATAAGATCTTGCTAGATTGCACGCCAAGAAGCAACTTGTTATTAACATCCAAATTCACAAGTAAAAAAAGTGGAAAAAGTTGTGCTCTTCGTCTAAGTTCACTTCTGCACATTTTTAGTCAGGGATGCAGGGCACGGCCCCAGTAGCGAGCGTCAGTGGGAGGGGACTGGTCTATCCTCATGGTGTCTCTCAAAGCATGAGGCACACGCAGCGTGTGAGCAGGAGGGGTTTGTGTGTAAGAGCTCAACCCGCCCCCTACTCGGCTGCAACCGTCTCTCCCCCCTTGAAAGGCAAGCATTTCCTGCACATCGACGACTTCTCGACGGAGGAACTGCAGAATATGCTCGACCTGGGCTTGATGGCCAAAGGCAAGCTGGCGCAGAAGCAGGACACCAGCTTCAAGCCCTTCCTTGGATACACCATGTGCATGATCTTCACCAAGCCCTCAGCCCGGACACGCATCTCCTTTGAGACGGTAAGAAGGCAATGGCGCGATCTTTGTAGGAAAAGCACAGGCACGAGATGAGCTCTCCAACTCATCAACATGTGCAAAACTTTGCATCATCATGTGCTCATGTTTTGTGCTAAACAGCAAAGCACAGGAAAGACAGGCACGAGCATAAGTGAGCAAACAATGACAAGAAGTGATAAGTGAGCTCAGTCATGTCTAGATGCGTGCTGAGATTGCAAGCACAGGCGCACACTCAAGAGCAAGATGAGCTGCTGCACATCTCAAAGGTGTGTCACAATGCGCAAGGCTAGGACTCCACAGGTCAAACTATGAATGTAAGCTTATGCTTGCATGAAGCACAACAAAAATTTAAAGCGGAGAGCTTAGCCTCAGTAGCATCTTGATTACCCTCTCCCACTTGCAATGATGCCCCAACGTGCACGCACATACGTGCCCGAGCGCACACTTGCACGTTCTTGCGTGCACACACGTATGCGCGCAAGCTTGTACACACACACGCGCGCGCACACACACAAACACACACACACACACACACACACACACACACACACACACACACACACACACACACACACACACACACACACAGAGCTAACCAACCGGGAAAGCACACGTCTGCATCAATGATCTGCATGTCCCTGTGAAATTTGGGCAGGTATCCAGCCTGTGAGTACTCTCAGTCCCGTTTCCCTACTAATTCTCTACCCCTCTCCCTGCAATCACGAGCATGCAGAATATATCCATTGCATCTGTCTTGATGAGTGAGCTGAGGATAACTTTGTGAAATGTAAATCTGGTCTGTAGGGCTTCAAGTTGATGGGAGGGGAGGTCATCATTCCTGACTCCATCAGCATTGGCAAGCGGGAACCCACCAAGGTACGGCGCAAATCATACCCGACTATTGAGTATTGAAGTGCCAGAATGGGAGCTTCATTCACAGATGACAGAGCAACTTCTGGTATGCCTCGGCCATGCAAAATGGCAACAGCCTTTCCTCTACAAGGCTTGAGCTCTTACTTTCCTTGAAAACTCATGGCACTCCAATCTCATCAACAAGGGCTGAGCTTTTTTATGGAACTTTACCAAGAAGCATTATGGTAGCAAAGCATGGTGTTCCTGGCATGCTATTTCTGTCACCAATCATGTTTTTTCCGATGGAAATCGAATGGGTACTTGCTGCGCAAGGATAGGCATATACGTGGGTTCCTCTTTTTTGCATGCAACGTCTCATCTTCTATTCTGGATCTCCATGGTGGACTGGCTCATTCAGGAATGCTGTTGAAAAAGAGTAATTGGCCAATCAAAAGTGTCAGCAAGCACACATACTTACACAAACACACACATACACGCGCACACACACACACCTCTGATTGCAAATTTGGGAATGCACCTTGTCCTTGATGGCACCGGACCATGTCAGCTACGTGCCAGCACACCTTTTCTCAAGGTGCATGCATGCATGCATGTGTGCATGCCCCCTTGACGCAGGATATTGCACGCGTGGTGTCTCGTTACAATGATGTCATCATGGCACGATTGAACGGCCACGAGGATCTACTAGAGCTTGCAGAGCACTCGCGGGTGCCCATCATCAACGGCCTGACTGACTACAACCACCCCTGCCAGATCATGGCAGACGTGATGACCATCATTGAGAAAAAGGGCAAGTTTGAGGGCCTCAAGGTGTGTTTTAACGGGAGATGGCCAAATGTTCACCTGAATGTGTGTGTCAAGTCTTATGCATGCGCACGGAAGCATGAGTATCTTTGCTGCTTGACAGGACCCTGGGTCAGAGCTTACATGAGAGCCCTGCATGGTGTGTTGCCCTCTCTGAAGGTAGGCGTGGAAGAGCCTTGAGGGAGAGTGTTACAGTGGGCGTTGTGGCGTGTTTCATGCAGGCTCTGCCCCAAAACTGGGATTGATAATGGGCCATTGCCTACCAACTGCCATTGAACTGGCAAGTATCATGCTGATCCCACCCCAGTACTGGGAGTATTAATGGGCCTCTATGAAGACCTGAAGTGAGGCTTCCGATGCTTTCTCACACACGCGCGCTCTTGCCCTTGTACATACCGATGCAGGTGGTGTATGTGGGTGATGGCAACAACATCGTCAACTCTTGGCTCCGCCTGTCCACACGCATGTCCTTTGAGTTCACGTGTGTGTGCCCACCAGGCTATGAGCCCCACCAAGGCACGGTGGAGCTAGCAAAGGCCGCTGGCAAGTCAACCATCATAGTCACCAATGACCCACAGGTGCGGATGCAAGCGCACAGATCCCGCCTTCATAGACGAGAGAGCATGTTCTGCTGCAAAGGTGCATGTGTGCCGGGGCTCAAAGCCCGAATGGGCACAAGTGTGCCTGCTGGCAGATGGATGGTCCTTGAGGCTGTGGGTGTTTTGCTTGAGATGGCAAGCAACCAACTGCAGGACTTGAACTGGAGGTCTGTTAGTATGCATCACTCGGTGGGGAGGAGGTTGTATTTGCTACAGGCGCACACAAGTTCGACTAGTTAGTCTCGTTGGACAATAGTGTTCCATCGGCATCTCTTTGCCCAGAGCAAATGCTCGTGCCTTGCACGGTCCCTCCTGTAAGGGACATCCATTGCTTGCATAAGGGCTCAAAAGGCCGCAAGCAAAGCTTATAGATAGACATGCACATACAGCACTGAGTTCCTGAGGGTGACCGTATTGCGTTTCCAGTCATAGCGTTATGCTGGCATTGGAAAGCTTTGCAAAGAGTGGTGCAGTGACGTCAGCTTTGTTGCTCACCCTTCTTTGTCATCAACAGCGCAGAGCTTAAGAAAGTGCTGCACTTCCCTAGCACTACTCGCTTTGAATGAGGGTCAACACATTTTGGATCCGTGCACAACTCTCCCATTTCAGAAATTAAACCTGTTATTGCTAAATAAATTGGTTCCGACATATCTTATGAAAGTAGCAGCATGTCTGCTCTCATTTAGTACCTCTAATTACCAACTTGCACTGCCATACATACTAATTGGTATAAAAGGGTGCGGAACACAGAATTCACATAATTTATTATATAATTATACCGTACGTCCACGACCAGTTCGAATGGTCCCCTTCAGAAAATTAATAAAAATTTCGAATCTAGTTCGAATGGAGGTCCCACAATTAATATTTTAATTCGAATGGGGTTCGAAAGGCTTCTTACTGGCATTAATTTCTTAGTTCGAATGCCCAATTCGAATCCATGCTGCTGCTGCTGCTGCTGCTGCCTCTGCTGCTGATGCTGATGGAAGCTTTGCTGCCGGACTGTTGCTGCTGCTGGAGGGGACTGGAGGAGCTCTGTTGGAGGGGGCAGGAGAGGCTTGGGCGCATTTTTGCTCCCTGAGAAGAACACACCTCACCATCAGCATCCAACCCTAAACAATCCACAAGCTGTCACTGCCGTACAGTGAGCCCATGCACTAACACAGGAGCCCATGCATGCAACATCAACCGAGCTGTCACCTGGAGGACGCCCCACAGGGTTCTGCTGTACTGGCTGCCCCTTTTTGGATGCCTGGGCCATGGCAAGCTTGTTTTGGGTCGCTAAGAGCTGCTGGGTGAGAGATACAGGCTTAAGCCACCTAGTTAGAGGGTTGGAGCTTGAGCTGGGGGCCTGGGAGGCCATTTTCCGCACAAACCCTTTTGAGCCCCAGAATTAATTAATTTCCAATTCGAATAAGGTTCGAATGCCCTGGCAATAATTAATAAAAGTTTCCGAATTTTGGCTCCAGAATTAATTAATTTTCGAACTGGTCGTGGATGTACGGTATTATATAGTATTAGACAAGGTCCATGTAGTATTAGTTTTCTAGTGTTTTGAAAACTCCATAGTCGGAGTCTGGGCGGGCCCGGCAATGAAACAAATTGGGAAAGGACGAAGCAAGCTATTCGACAAGGATAAAGATGGTGTGGTGTGCCAGATGTGCGCCGGATGCATGCATGGGGGCCTGCAGGGGGCTATGCGGCACTTGAAGTCCCACTGCAAGAAGCTCAAGGAGGGCCAGGAGGTGGTGATTGAGATGAACCAGGAGCATGGGCCATGCATTTTGGAGTGCGAAAGCTGTAGTGAGGTCATGAGCCCTAACAACCCCTTGCAAGCAGCACAGCTCTTCATGCAAGCGCCCTTGCAAGGAGGTGGTTGACATGCATGATGGTGATGAAGAAGCAGGCCCCAGTCACCCTGTCAAGCGCCAGGCGCAGTCATTTCTTACCCCCTACATGCCATCAGCTGAGAAGCAGGCTGCTGCCAACAAGGACTTTGTCTGCTTCATTATCGCCTTTCTCTAGATGAACTCTCTTGCCTAGTTGACTAGCTTGCAGATGCATTCTTAGCTGAAGCATTGGAGGTTCCTTGTTTTGAATGCTTGTAAGATAAGCTCCAGCATAGGCTACATAGATAGTTGAACAGCCGCTTGAACAGAGCAGCTCTTGTGCGACTGCACGCAACAGTGCTTTAGGCGGTACCCAGTTTTGGACACTCTTTTGGGCAGCAATTTCGGCAAGATAGTTAAACAGCCACTTGAGCAAGGCAGCTTTTATGCGATTGCGTACAATCATGCTTGTGTAATTATCCATCTTTCTGCTCAAGTTTATTTTGCAGGGACTTGACCCTGACCCCTGACCAATCAATCCCTGGGGTGCAAAATACCCACCACACCTATTTTGAGATAAATTCTTGAATTCTGTAGTTTATTATGTAATAACTTGAATTATATAATATATTACATAGTACGGGATTTTGAAAATATTATGTTAAATTCCGCACCCTAAAAACGATGTAATTGTAGTCAAGTGACATCTTAGTAGGTCTAATCAATGCAGGCCACATCAAATGATGTTACACATCCTCTTTGTCGTGGTAGTTATCACCTCTTCATAAACCTATCAGGAAAATAGGAAACGTGAAAAACCCTTGTTATCAGCCGTCAGCAATGTATAAGTACAGGTGCTGGGCAGCTTCCCATTTTTGGTAGGCCCTAGCATCCACAGGCCAGATGACAGGGCTATGTTATGCCACCTGCATATGCAGCAGGGTTTACAAGGGTTTACAATGGTGGCCTACAGCCCGAGACTCTGGCTGATGGCAGCTGGTGAAACAAGCTCAACCAGTATCAAAAATTGAGACCAAGTCTGACACAAATCTAAGAAGTCTGTATGAGTCTTGGTTTAGGAAAGCATTGATTTCAGAATCAGTGATAGTATGATGGCAAGCCAAGAATGGAATAAAGTCAGCGTTTGAAGGCGGAGCAAACACACGCAAAGTCTTAAACATCTCCTCAAAAAGGTCCTTGTATCTCGTGCGTAGCTCGCGCACCTCAGTACATTTGCAAAAGAAAAGCACATGTTTTTCATCCTGGACTTCCCCACACTCACACTTATCACAGATACTTGAACCCCCAAGCCATTTACCAGACTCCACTCTCAAGTGATGAGCACGCAATCTAAATCATATGCAGCAGGCAGTCTGAAGTACCAGCAGGTAATTCATTCGATAGATATTACCTTGATGCCGCCCACAGGTGTTCATATTTTTGTTTGTTCATTATTTGCAGGAGGGTGTCAAAGGTGCAGATGTCATCTACACAGATGTCTGGGCGTCCATGGGCCAAAAAGATGAGGCCGACAAACGCAAGAAAGACTTTTTCAACTACCAGGTGTGTGATGGGCTGAAATAGGAGCGGGGTGATTTCTGGAAAGAAAACTGGTAGGCTACTAAAGCACCCTGCTTTGCGTCAGGAAATTGCCCCCTCCAAAAGTTTTGTATTGTTAGCACAAAATCGATGCTCAAGGCCAGACAGGCAGTAGAATTGATTCCAACTTTTGTGAAGCACCCCTCATTGCCATGGCGCGTGCTGGTTTCCATTACCTTGGCAGTTGAAGAGCATTGAGTTCATGGAAGAGGACCCAGCATGCATGAGCAAGCAACTTACGAACGATCCACTTTGACGCCATTATTGCGCATTTCATCTCCCCCCCACCGTGTCGGTGCATAACCCTGCCACAGTTACGCACATGCACCCCTGATACCCTTACTTGGTGCCTGCCCCTCCTGCAGGTCAACAAGGAGATGATGGCACGCACTGGAAAGGACACCCTGTTCATGCACTGCCTGCCGGCGGAGCGGCCGTGGGAGGTCACGGATGAGGTCATTGAGTCAGATGCCTCCGTGGTGTGGGACCAGGCAGAGAACCGGATGCACGCCCAGAACGGTATCCTGCTGCACTGTATGGAGCACCTTTGATCTCTTGGTGCTGGCGTGTGCCTGCATAGAATAGAGGTCTGGGGGAAGGTCTGGAGGAGACCTGCACAGTGTAGGAGGTCCTGGGAGTAAGCAGGCAGAGTGGAAAGGTTGGGCCCACAGCCTGCCTGGCCTATCAATTCATTTCCCAAGTGCTAGGGGGTTACAATTCATGTGTTTGTGGTAGATGCTAGGAGGTGGGACTTAAGTTGAGCCAGTGCAGCCCAGTTCAGCACTGCGGCTGTTGCTTCATTTCCATTGCCACCATTTTTTAGTGTTTTTAGATGTTGTGCAGCCATCTTGGCGTTATTTTGCGAGGCTTTGCTTTCGCTGGGGGGCCCAACCCAGCCAAACGGCCAAGCTTATGGACAAAAATAATCACACACTTCCTCTTTATCCAACGTGCCCGATTGAGTGTTTTTGCCGCAGGCCCGGAACATCTTGTTCTTTTGGCAGACTTCCTCAAATTTTAATGTTCGATTTGTGCTTCCAATAAGGTGTAAGCCAATGCCTCAATATGGCTTTTGAATGTGAAACTATGCCCAGATGTCAGGCCTGATCTTGTAATCTACATTTGAAGGCTTGAATTCTCGGTAAAGAGTGTGTTTGGTGCTTTGGCATATCCTCTTTCCATTCACTCATGGGAATGATTCCGCTACCTGCATACTTTTTTCTCTTTCCTTCTGCTTTGCTGGGCAGCTTTATGAAGGTTGGTTGGCTCTGCCTTTCATCATGGGATGTCTGAGGTTTGATCTGGAAAGGAAAGGAAAGGGTTGCATAGCTGTACCTGCCTGCAAGGGTAACCTGAAGCACTAAAAAGGTGCCTAGAACCAAACCAGACCATTTTAGCTTTTAAAATGTGCACTAGGAAAGGGTAAGGCTCAATTTCTTGATAATGCAAACAAAGACTGGTTCCAACTCCTTAACCAAGATATACCAGAAGCTCACTGGCTACCCCTGGATCGTCCTACCCCTGCCACAACATTACATACCCACCAACACCTCGCATCAAACACTTAAAAAAAGAAATTGCAATCACTCCCCCCTGACACACATAACTGTTCACACAAATGCCCTCAGGCTAGGGCAGCTTTCATACTTGCCAATTACAAAAAGATGTTCACACCTAAGATCAAAGACTGGAAAGATATCACCTACACTGATGGCAGTGTAATCAAACACAAAGATGATGACTCCCCACCACTTTCTGGTTCAGGTGTTTACAAACCGGGAAAGGACACCAGTCCACCCTTCCAACACTTGCAGCTGCACGTAAACCCAATGGTTGTGGACCTACAAATACCATCAACAGAGCAGAACTTGCAGGTATTCTTCAAGTTGTGGCACTCCAACATGGACAAACTGACATTGCCTCTGATAGTGCATCTTGCCTTTCCCAGATTTCTAAACAAACTTTCAATCCGATGCGCATGAGGTATCACCTACATGCAGAGCTTATTCGTGCTATATCAACCATATTAGAGCACTCCCCTCATCCTATTCATTTCTACAAGGTCAAAGCCCACTCTGGCATCACTGGCAATGAGGGAGCTGACGCCTGCGCACGGTCAGCAGCTCTCACCGCCACCACAGACATTGAACTTCCACATGCCTGGGACCCTTTCTATAATTTCTACTGGCTGTCATTGAAGACCTCACATGGACGAAATGTTAGCCTGCACCGCTCCCACGCTATCCCAACCCACTACCTCAACAACCTGACCGACAAACTTAAATTACACATGCATACAAAGCACAAGCTTGGCTCTGCTGATATCTCTGGCTACCATTACAATAGCTGGCAGAGGCTCAACCATGCCATACAACCCACTTCCCCAATCACCACTGCCAAAATAGAAGCTCACAACCCAACCTGTCAACTTGCTAACAAGGAAATCAGCAACTCCTTCTGGTTTACTCCTAAGATTACTCTTAAACAACAGGTAAATGTAATCAAATACCACACAGGGACAGTCTACACACAAAAGCATGCCATCAGATTCAATAGGTCCTCCACCGATGGAAGATGCCCGCTGTGTGATGATATGGACAGCATTAATCATGTTGTCCTCAGATGTCCAAATCCAACTATGAGTGGTATGCACACCAACAGACACCATGTTGGCCTTAGCTTCTGTGTTAAAGCCCTTAGCAAAGGCAGGCAGGTTTGGCTCATCCCTTATTGGTATGGATGCTTGCCGTGATGAGAGACTCTTGGATCAGGGGATACAAGTCCCAGAAAACATCTCACGAGCCATTCCAGACTGGGTTTTTCCTAATTGTACTGGCTCCTCTGCTTGGCACCAGGGCCGCCCTGATGTTATCTTTGTGAGATCTATCCCAGGTAGACAAGCTCACTTTGATCCTTCCAAGATCCCTCCTCAAGACAGAGACATTCACCTTGTTGAACTGAAATTTTGTCCAGACACCAACCCTTTCATTACTTTAGAAACAGCAGCAACTCAACATGCTCACACTATAACCAGACCTAAAACCCGTAGCTCAAGGAATCCAAACAGGAACAACAAAGTGACTCTACACATCATCCTGATTGGTGTGGCTGGCACTATCTACAATGAATACACAATCAAACCTCTTGTCAATTTGGGCTTATCCAAACAAAAAGCAAAATCCCTAGCTTTCAAGCTGAGCTGTCATGCCATACAGAGACTAACCACTATCGTTAACACCAGGCATGCTCTTTGCTTACAGGGGGCTTCTGGGGGGGGGGGTGTCGCTGGGCGTGCGGAGGTGGATACACGGAGAAGGAGAGTCCGGGCGTCTCGGGGCATGGCCGACAACCCGCCTGATCCTCATTAGTTCAGTCTCTTTCCCTCTCCTAGGCTAGCTATAGCTAGTGTAGTTTTGAGGGACCTCTGCCAGTGGTGAGGCCCTTGCTAGCTTGCTAGTTAAGGGACCTTTCCTTAATGCACGCGGCCTGTGGCCTGCATAGACTTTTCTTTTCTTTTTTTTCTCAATTTCTGTGAAGGAAAAAAAGGAAAGGGTTACATAACAGTTGAACTGCACCTGCTTACAAGGCAGCTTAGAAAGAAAAGAAATGAAAAACGAAGCAGGCAGAGGAAACTCTCCCTACATCAATTAAGGAAAAGGGGACACAGGTTTTAGCTGTAACAAGGACAGAAAAATTATAACACTCCCTACATCAATGAAGGACAAGAGGATACCTAGGGCCAAGGCACCACGTCTCCCCTTAATTAAGAGATACAAAAGAAAGAAGCCAATGATTCAGGGAGGTTACTAGCAGTAGGATAGGATAGGGTTACATAGCTGTACCTGACTACAAGGGCAGCTTAGTTGAATCAGAAGGTGACTGTAACCAAACCAACCAAAAATGTCTAAATGTCGACTGAAAGCCTTGAGCTGAGTTCAGAATTTCATCTGTAAAAATCACACACACTGTCACTCTAAATGAAACAAGCATGCAAAGTCATGCACAGAAAACTCCATAAAGCTGCAGTGTCAGGGGAAAAACACTTTCGTGTTTCTACAAGAAGCGCAGAAACTTTGAGAACAGCATCGCTCTGAAAAATGGTCCAAGAGGCCATGATAAATGTGTTCATGTTATGCTTTACACTTCACTTCTCAGCATCCACTGATATAGATGCATTGCAATGCTTCAACAAGGGTAACCGCTGATACAGCCTGGTGAGTGCACATGTCAAGATAAGGTATCAGTTGCATTGCCTTGCTTGAATCTCTCCAGCAGATAAGTACCCTCTGTAGTCCCTCCAAGACATAACAAGGGGTTTGGACGACCCTTGAGGACCCCCATACACTCCCCCATGCCCCCTATCAGGGACCCATGTTGCTTTTATTCCTGCGCAGCCTTGTGTGCTCGAACTCGGGTTTCTTGGTCTGCAGTTTGTCCTTGCCTCATGGCTCCTCCAAAGGTACCTGCATGCATGCGTACTGGTGCTGCTGCTCCTGCTGCTGGGGGAGGGCAGTGTTGGTGCTGGACAGGGTTGGGCTGTTGGCTGGTGCGCTTCCGCTTGGTGGGAGTGACTGGGGCTCCTCTTGCTGCAGCTGCTGTCGCTCCTGCTGCTGTCACTCCTGCTGCTGCTGTTTGTGCTGGTGGTGGGGCAGGCGAAGTAGGTGCTTGTGCTGCTGGCCTTGCTGCTGCTGCTGCTGCTGCTGCTGCTGCTGGTGATGGCGGAGGAGGCTTGAGTAGCTGCTTGAGCTGCTGCCCCAGTCGGCCTGCATTGAGGTGCAGTACTAGCAGTAGCCTGGGTTTGATCTTGGTGATGAGAGTTAAGAGAAGTCTTCTCAAGAGCGCGTCTGGTGCTAACAGTTTATGATGTTGCTTAATGGGGGGGGATGTGTCACCTGCTTTTGATGCAGTAAATATGCAGTGACGGTGATTCAGCATGACGGCAAGCTTGGTGGCTGGAAGGGTGTCGAGACCAATCTCTTTTAGAGACTCCACAATGTGAGGGGTGTAGATGACCCCGCCCACACCTGAAAGAACGGTATGGAGGGTGATTTGAGCTGAGGCCCTTGAAAGATTGCAATAGATTGCGGTGCTGCTGCTTTGAGGCCTCAATTTGATCTTTGGGCCCTGTTAGCAGCACTAGGCGTGCTGTTGAAAACAATGATACTTCCCACGGCCAGGTTCTGGGGCCAGGTGCTTCCAGAAACCCTCCAGATTCCCATTTGCACTTTCTGTTTTGTAGCTTTGTTTTGGAGGGGACTCACGGCTCTTCTGAGCCAGCGCGTCTCCTTTTCCTCAATTCACGTAGGGAGAGTTTCCACTAAAAATAAGAAAAAAAAGTCTATGCAGGCCATAGGCCGCGTGCATCAAGAAAAGGTCCCTTAACTAGCAAGCTAGCAAGGGCCTCACCAGGCCTTGTTTCTTTTGTTGCTTGTCAAAACGAGGCGTCCGTATTTTTTGAATCCAGGCATGTCAGCATGCATGGTATTGAGAGTAGAGTGGTTGCCAACACTGTGCAGCTTCCAGTTGGCTTTTGGTACAAGGGTTACAAAGGTTACGTTTGACTGCAGTGAATTGTACCAAGACAGGGCATCATGTGGCTTCTGGTACAAGGCTTACAAGGGTTACAAGGGAAAAAAGGCCTCAGTCAAGACGTTTGACTGCTAGCCTGTTCATAATAGCAAAGTTATGAAAGAAAAATTGAAGTTTGTTGTTGTTTTTCATTCCTGTTAAAGAAAAATGTTCATGTCCAGTCATGGCAGAGGGCACACAAAAGTGTACTTAATACGAAAGAGAGGGCAGAGTGGCTTCTGGTACAGCTGTAGCCAGGCTTTTCCTATCACAGGTTGAATTTACTAGAGTAGGTAAATGGCCCGATCCCGTCTTCACGTCCATACTCTAAGGTTGAGCAACCCACATGGCATGACACTGTTTCTCCTGTGATCTTTGTGATGCCCAAGATGATGTGCAGGATGGGCAGCATGTTATTTTCAAATGCACTTACCCCCAGGTCTGTTCTCTTCGGCTCAAGTATGCTTCCTTGTTCTCTGGCCCTCTCCTCCCTCTCTCCCACCCTTCTCCTCAGGCTCCTTACCTGCTTGCCATTCACCATGTACAGTCTTGTAATATGTTTTCCTTCATGATCCAGGGCAACAAGCTTGCTCCTTTCTTACATGAACTTCTTCTTCTTATGAACAGGCTAGCAGTCAGTCATTTTGACCGGAGGCCTTCTTTTTCCTGTTACCTGTAGGAAAGGACTATGCTTTCCATAACGGCAGCGCGCATGAAGGAAAGAACAAGAAGCGTCCTTGCCTTTGGTCCCAGGTTTGACCCAAACTTGGGACCTTCAGCGTTGTAACTTACTAGAAGGCCACAAGCCTCCTACTGCACCACTACTGCACCTAGTAGTTTCTGGCAATCAAAGTACCAATGAAGCTACACATTTTCCTGGTCCCTTCTTATTTTAATACTTGTAGCTGGTGGAGCGAGCAATTCAATTTAAACGAAGTCAGCCCAAGGCTCAAGTTGTTACATACCCAATGGATAGATCATGTGCATACTCAAGCCACAGACTTTTATTCTTCCAGCAATATAGCTCGAATGAGCACTGATTGAAAACTTTATCATAGTAAAAGAGAACGATGTAGTCAAGGCAAGAGGGACTGCCAGTCAAACAGTGTGTGGTCCCTAAGGGTCTGTAAACAAAATGAACATGTCCAAAATCCTGTAACTGAGTCAGGTAATAGGCACAAGTGTTGAAACTTATGACATGCAACTGATGGTGCAAGGTACGCCACAAGAGTTTCTAGCCTTTCACCTCCATCCAGTGTTCATCTTATTGGTGTGTGTAGCTGGTTTGCCCAGCGCTCCATACCCCCTCCGTTTGCTGCTACTGCTGCTGCTGCTGCTGCTGCTGTAAAAGCATTTGCTGGTACTGCATGGGCGTCAGAGCCATAGGCTGTGGAGACGACTGGGGCATCATCTGCTGCTGCTGCGGCTGAGGATGTGCTGCCACGGTACCTGCTTGCTGCTGCTGCTGCTGCTTTCGCTGTTGCTGGAGCTGTATGAGCTGCATGGGTGTGAGCATAGCCGTGGAGGCCTGGGGAAGCATGCTTTGCGGTGGCCCCAACACGCTTTGCGGCCCCCCTAGGAAGCCTTGCGGCTGGGGCACCATACTCTGGGGCACCAGGCCCTGCGACTTGGGCATCATCCCTTGGCTCACCAAGCCCTGCGATTGGGGTACCATGCTGTGAGGCACAAAGTCCTGCGACTGCGGCACCATCCCTTGGCTCACTAAACCCTGCGACTGCGGCACCATCCCTTGGCTCACCAAGCCTTGTGACTGTGGTACCATCCCTTGGCTTACCAAGCCCTGTGGGTACATGCTCCCTTGCTGCTGCTGCTGCTGCTGCTGCTGCAGACGTATGAGCTGAGCCTGCCGTTGCTGCTGCAGCTGCTGCTGCTGCATCCGCGCGGCATGGGCAAGCTGCTGCTGCTGTTGCTGCTGTGCAAGCTGCTGCTGTACCAGCTGTTGCTGGGTCAGCTGTTGCTGTTGCTGCTGCTGCTGCTGTTGCTGCCTTTGGAGCAGCAGCTGCTGCTGCTGCGCAGGGGTCAGGTTGCTGGCTGCAAGGGCAGCCATTTGTGTGCGGGGGGCGCTCTCTCCCAGCAGCTGCTTCAGCATGGTGGTCCCGTGCTGCCCATAAACCTGCAGCGTGCACACACAGATCGGGCAGATTGATTGATGCACGTGAAAACAGTTGTTGTGTGCTGCCCATAAACCTGCAGCGTGCACAAACAGGGACAAAAGGATGGCCACACATATGCACACGAAAGCATTCGTGTAGCTGACCCATGACAGAGATCATGGCAGAAACCAAGACAGAGAGCATAATAGAGATCACGAAAGGGGGCATGACAAAGATGTGTGCCTCTCCTTGCTGTGTGTGTGTTTGTGTGTGCATCTACGCTGTCCACTCGGGAGCAATGCAGGCGAGGCTGGCTTTGGGTGTTGTAACCAACAAGGGAGTTTGGCCGCACACGCACACGTACACACACACGCATCAAAGCTCACGTGGTCAAGGCGAACGCGCTTCAATGTGTGTCGTCCGCATGCGCAACGCTTCGTTGCTTTGGTGCACTACTTGCATGGTGCCTTCCAGCGGCTCAACTCACTTGTCCTCTCTCCTCAAACACCCAGCAATGATGGACCCTCATCTTCTTTCTTATGCTTCACCTCGTTCTAGTGTTTACTTTTTCTAATACTATTACGATTGTAATAACATCTGGGATTTTGGAGGCTGGGGTTCGTAATTAAATGGGCGATGCGCCCCGGAGGGGGCATCGACCATTTTGACCCTCATTCAGGCCGATGAAGGGCCTGAACTCGGGCAGGAAGTACAAGTTCACAGAAAACAAAGAAAGATCACAGTGCTGGTGATTACAAGTCTTCCTTGGAGCATGGTGTGAGCAACAAGTTCCAGGCTAGCTGGCTGCATGAGAATGGGAGGCACTTGTGGCTTGAGAATCATGGCAAGCATGTTGATGGTGTGTACAAGGCTGCAAGTGGTGTGGGACTGTGTCTATGCACCAGATGCTGGACTTCTTGCAGTGCTGTAGCGATGCCCGTGCCCCTGCTCCTGCTCCCAGACCAAGCAGCAGCAGTGACAGCAGCAGTAGCGATAGCGGGTGCAGCAATGCAGACAAGCAGGAGCCAGCATGAAAGAAGCAAGCTTCAGAGCCTGCAACAGTGGCAAGCAGAGTTGCTGGGGGCTGCTTTAGGTGCCCTGAGTGGATGAAGCTGGCTGAGCTCGTGCTTGTCATGGTGCCTGGTTCTGTGGAGGATGAGCGTATGTTGCTTGCTTTGAAATATCTGAGAAGCCCTCAGCGCAACAAGTTGAAGGAGATGCACATCAATGTGTACACATGTGTGCTCGAGGGTTTGAGAGCATGGAGTGCAATTTGAGTACCTTCCCCTACCCAGATGCAATTGGCAGGTGGTTGAATGCTGCAAATTTGAAGCTTTAAAGAAGCGTGGGCGATACATGGTATAAGGGGGGATGCAGCCATATGGTGGTGAAGTGCAATATGCTTGGTTGACATGCTAGTTGGGAAATGATGTGACTTGGGTGCTTGGATTTTCAGAACTTGAACACTTGGAGGTGCATGGATGTTTACATTTTTTTGCTTGATGGACTGGTCTGCATGCAATGCGTATTGACATGATGACAAACTCAAAGTTGTGCTTGCATTGAAATACTCCCAAGTGTGAAGGCACAGCACTGTGCAGCATTGAAAGGGAAAACAGTTGTTACCTAATTATGCCTCGCGGCGGGCTTGGTTAGGGGTCAAAGTAATAAAATGGCACTTCTCAATCAAGGGGATTTCCCTCAAAGTAATGAAATCTGGGTTTCGCCAAAACGAAAAAAAAAACACTGCCTCGTTCCATTCGTTCCATTTGTCCAGGTTACCTGTGTCCTTATTCGTAGCCTTGGGGTTTGAGGTTGTGGGTATTTCCTGGTTATGAAGCACTGATGGGATGTGGGCAGGCCAAGGCAAACAGAAAAAGTTAAGCTGCGCAACAGAGTTGCAAATCACAAGCATCCAACTTTCGGGTGTGTGGCAGGCAATCCCCCCTTTTTTGGGGGGGGGCATAGGGACTGGTTGTTTTACTCACCGCAAATTGGCAGGAACTTGGGCCAGACGTGCATACCCAAGACCGAGACAAACATAAACACATAAATGCATAGCTGCGCCATCAATGTCAGCGTTGGCTGTTGGGTCTTTCCTTAACGCATACACTGGTTAGTGTCCAGTGTAGATTCTATTTTGTACTTTGCAGCAGCCTGTGGGGCCTCACCTGCATGATCTGATGCTGCAGCCTGTCAGGCCTCTGTCAATACTTAACAAGCGGCACTGCATGCAGCATCCCACGGGGCCCCTTCCAGTAATACACTAGCGGCGCAGCATGCTGCAGCCTTCAAGGCCTCACCTGAACGACCTGATGCTGCAGGGACTGTAAGGAGGCTTGCAAATGCTGGAGGGCTTGATACACCTGCATGGCCTGAGGCGTGCTTGCTTGGCCTTTCTGGTGCATGCTCGTGTACACCACTGAGTACTGGCTGAGCCGATCTCGGACTTGGCGGAACTGGTGGACCACGTTCGCCTACACCCACAGCACATGTCATCAGAGCGCCGCTGAAAGCACCAGCCACCAAGCTTGCAAGCGCACAAGCTTGCGCGTGCATGCGCATGTGCTTGTGTGTGTATGTGTGTGCGCGTGCATGCATGTGTGTGTGCACGCATTGTGCCCTTGCAGAAATGGACCTGTGTTCATCAAAGCTGCAATTTCTGTGCATGCGTATGTCAGAGAGGGTCCTGGCGGAGAGAGCATCTGCCACTGTATGGTGCTCGCATCATACAAAGGTGGCGCCTACTCTGCACCTACCTGCAATTGGGCGGCAGCATTGGAGGTCGGCTGTCGTTGGAGCATCTGCTGTTGCTGTTGCTGCAGCAGGGCTGCCTGCTGTTGCTGCTGCTGTTGCTGTTGTTGATGCTGCAGCTGCTGCGAGGATGCTCGGGCGCCCTTTGCGGGTTTCTTCCGATTCTTTTTCCTGCGGAAAATGGCGGGGTCAGCAGCCGTGACGAGAATGTGGAGCTTTTGTGGAGTGCGCTTCCTGTGCAGCGTGCACATCCTGTCTGGCTCCTCACATGCAATGGTGTTCACATCTCAGTGTGTGAGACAGCAGCAGAAGCCCAATGAAACAGGCTGCTGCACATTGAGAGTGGTTGTATGTGAAAATGGAGCTTGTTGGGCACACAGCTTTGCAACACTGTTAAGTGTTGATCTTGCATCAATGCACTGTGTGTGCTATCCAGCATTAAAACTGATGCAAATGAAGACAGAATCGATGCTCTAGGCAGCCTTCAAGGGTTCCCACAGTTGTTGTACAGCTGATGAGACATTAGCACAGTCCAGCCCCTTCCCCACAATACAAAAAGGAAAGTTCACTGCGCGCATGGCTTCTCCCTTACATCCTGTAAGCGAAAGAACACTATTAAGATGCCACTGCCGTGGCGAAAGCCATTACCTGCGGTTGCCATAGCTATCATCACTGTCCTCGTCCTCTTCACTGGGCCCACTAGATATGTCATCCGATGGGAAGTCTAAGTACTCCTCCCTTATGCGTATGCTGCCAGCTCGCCTGCTTCACGACATGCACATACACATAAAATCTGTGCACTCCTTGTTCATACTGCCAGCCTGCCTGCTCCTCGTCACATACATGCGCATAAAGGCAGTATACCCCTTTGTTCATGCTTATGCTGCCAGCTTGCCTGCTCCACATCAACACACAGGCACATAAAGAAGGATTGAGAGATAATGGCCACAGAACAGACATTAGGAATGCTTGGCTCCTGCAATGTGCAAGAGTAAATTAGGTGTGCCATGGCCAATATCTGCATGAAGGAATTGCAGCTGCAGGTTTTACAGAAAGTTCTCAACAACATATCATTTACAAAGAGAGATTTTTATCCTTTAAGGTTGGAGGGACCTCAGTGGAACGAGCAAGCCCTCTACTCATGAAATTGCACTGACCCGCTCCACATTTTGGGGGGGCATAGAGCATGGAAATCTCACCACCATGCCCTCTCAAATTGCGCTGTCCAACGCTTTGTGATGGCCCAACACAATGCCTGGGGTGTCCACCCAAAAGTCATCTCCATCTCCAGTCTACATGCTGCTGCTGCTGCTGCTGCTGCTGCAACTCATGCATGTCTTCCGACAGATATGCCGCTGCCCCATGCTTGTGAGTCTGCCCACTGCCTGTGTCCTGCCTAATGCCAGTCTGCCCACTGCCCATGAGTCTGCCCAACTCCAGTCTCCTGCCCTATGCCCATGTCCTACATAATGCCTCTGTCTTGCTGCCCTAAGCTGTTGTGAGTCGTGAGTCTGCCCGCTGGCCATGTCCTACCCAATGCCTTTGTCCCGCTGCCCAATGCCTGTCTCAATTTGCCCTTGCCATGCAGCCGCATTTTGCAAGTGCACGCACACAGGCACACACAGGGCACGGCCATTACATCACATGGCGTGCGCACGCTACGTCAAACAATGCGTGCACAGAAACAGACCTAGCGGCACGCCCCCCAAGGGCTTATGCTAAGAGCTTTGATGATCAATCTTCCAGCGACATCGTGGCGTTCGGTTTTCATGCTGGAGATGATATGATTCTGGCAGCCTGAAAGCATGTGGAGTGCGCTGTCTAATTGATGACAGCCTGCGAGAGGGCATGTGCAAAGTGGCCACATGTGCGCCATGTGACCGTGGGGACCCCCTTACCTTGACCCATCTGTTCCTTTCTCACCCCATGCACGCACCTGCCCTTGGCCTCCGCACGCTGCGCTCGAGCAGCAGCTTCCTCCGCCTTCCGCCGCTCTTCCTCCTGCCGCCGCAGCTCATCAGGATCCTGCTCCAGCTCCCATGGGTTCACCTGCGGTGCATGCACAAAATTGCATTTATGTGCTTGACCTGTGTGAGCTGCAGTTGACCCCAAATACAATGACCCATGCGCACCAAGGTCCTGCTCCAGCCCCCGGGGTCAACTGTGGCGGATAGCCCCAAAATGTACAAACCTGAGCATGTGCTGTGCATGACGAGCATCACCCACGACGAGCATCATCACCAGATGGTCCTGCTTCAGCTCTCACCATAGCAAAAGTGATTGAGGAATGTCCCCATGTATACCTGAAACGCGCAAGAACAGCAACATCCACTCCTGCACTAACACCCACCTTAGTGCGCTTGCATCCACTTTGCACGGAAAGCGCAGCAGTAAGGGTTGCTTCAGCAATCAAGGATTCACCTGCATACGCATCCTCATTTGCTCATTTGCTCTGAAACCTGCACAAGCGCTCGCAAACACAATGTACACACACACTATTTCCAATATGCCATGCAAGCATACCACCCACCCCGCTTCTTAGCCAATCATTGCTGCCACATTCCTTGACTACACACCATCACCATCAACCACGTTCACCAGGGCACACCACACCCACGGACCACTGGCACCCACAGACCCAAGGCGTGGTCCTCCTGCTCTGCCCAGAGTACATAATTTGAGCCATCACACGCACCAGAGCACACCATCACCGCCACCACACACCTGCCTAATCTACAGCTGCACTATGCGCTCCACCTACTGCGCCCTGTGTGGTGGCGGGCCATTAGGGCCACCGCACCACACTGACAAAAGGCGGCACACCGTCCTGACATACAGCCTGATATACCGGATTATGGCCACCTATAAATGACCCAATGCACGGCCCTAGGGCGACCATATACTGATTGTAGTCGGCGTGCCATGCTCCACTCACTCTGCCCTGTGTGCCGCCCCCTTTGCTCCACTCACCATACCCATCACTTACCGACCACTCAACATCACCCATCTTAATGCCATCTTGCTGTGCTCCACTTACCGTGCCCATCACTTAATATCACTTACCGACACTCACCATTACCCTTCGCTATCACTTATCACACTCTTGGCAGTCGCTTGCCATAACCCATCTGACCCTGCTCCACCTACCCTGCCCTGCGTGCCGCCGTCCTTGAGGTCCCACACCACATGGATGCTCCCCCAAGGGTCATGCTGCGCGCCACCCTGCGCCAACTGAGGCTCCAGCAGACTATTGTGGTGGACCGTGCCCTTGATCCACGCGCCACCTGCTTTGGCGCCGGCCTGCTCGCAGGAAAAAGCGTGGGTTGCGCATGTTTAGGGTTGGCCAATGCCGTAGAAATATGCCGTACATATAAGCTTTTTGGCAGAGAAAATACAATATATATGGCGTATATATGGCATTGGCCAATCCTACACATGTTGCATGTTGTTGCAGGGAATGTGCTGTGGTGGACTGTGCTCTTGAACCATGCGCCACCAGTCTCTGCCCCGGCCTGCTTGCAACGCACAACTTGGGGCGCACATGACACACAGGCCATCCTGTGGTGGACGGTGCCCTCGATCCACACGCCACCTTGCTTAGGTGCCAGCCTGCTTGCAAAGCACACCATGGGGTGCACATGTTGCGATTGGCAGGGTAATACCTTAGCGCAGGTCATGTTGCACGATTTGGAACTGCATAAGCTACATGTCATGCACCACTGGGCGTTAGATGGCAGGGCGTTTGTGACCACCACGGGTTTGAGAAAACCACGGGTTCCCCAGGGGTCGGCCCTATGCCGAGGCACGAGGCACACTGCAGAGGGGCACACTGCAGGAACTGTCAACCACTGAAGCTGGACAAGTCCATCAGCCTGCTTGCCTGCTTTTGCACAAGCTTTCAGTTGGCTTTGCCCAGAGTTGGCATGCGTGGGCTGGCTGGCAAAGGGCTGGACATCACCATTATCAGGGATGGGGCGCCTGACCATCAGCCTGGCTGCCCCTTGTCCCCTCAAACAAGTGACAGACATATGCCATGCCATGAGGTCCGCCTCATTTAGCTTGAAGCTTCTATCACAAATCGAGCGACACAGCACAGCACAGCACAGCAGGACGCAGCACTCAGGCCTCCTTTGCCTCACAGCCATTTCTCCACCCCTGATTCCCCATTCAAATCGATACCACTGCTCCATCAGTGCCTGCATACCCCTACCTCTCCATGCCTCGTTCACTTTTTGCGTAGCAGTGCATGCACCTGCAGAGGCTCACACAGCCACAAACACACAGCTGGCAGGCTAGCCGATTTTCTATTGAGTGCTCAGCAGCAACAGCAGCAACACAGGACACAGCAAAGTTGGTGGCAGCAGAACCTGTAGCACTGCTTCACACCTTTGCCCCTGGGTGGTGGTATCGCACGCGGCTGCCCACCCTCCAAGGCTTTGCCAGCGCCGCCTCCAGCACTGCAGGCCGCAGCACAAACTCCGGAAGGCTGGCGTCCACGTGGATGGGCAGCACCACTGGGTCCCTGTTGTGCAAGCGCACAGACATGTGTGTGCTGTGTAAATACGTACATTAGCGCGCACGCACGTGTGTGCCACAGGTTGGAACCTGTGTGGATGGGCTGCGCCATGAAGGTCATGCTGGGTGTGAGCAGAGTGTGTAGGCCAATGCCAAGGCAGGCACGGACATTGGCGGAGCGCTCTGTGACAACAAGGCATCCAAACTTTCTACAGACCTCCGCGCTTCTGGCCATGCTGTGTAAAAGAAAAGAAAAGAAAAGAAAAAAAAGAAAAAAGAAAAGATTACGCAAGCTAGGTCCGGCTGTGTGCATTAAGGAAATAATCCTTGGTAGCTAGGGCCTCACCAGAGCTGTGCAAACACACAAACACACACGCTGAGTATATGGTGCCAGCGAAACAAGGATGAGCTTGTAAAAAATGCAGACCAGGCATTGAAAACAAACCTCAGTGCCCAAGACCTGCTGTGCAGACAGACACATGCACGCACTCATGTGACCGATGGGGGTTTACTGGGTCCACGGGCGTGCACAAACGATGATGAATGCAATTGCAGGCAGAGTGGGTGCTATAAGACACAGGCACGAGTACCACAGAGCAGGCGCCAGCAAGGTCTGACGAGACTGTCCAGTTGGGCTTGTTCAATTACAGCAGCCAGAAAAGGAAGGGCACACACAGCTCATGCAAAGAAAGAATGAAAGATTTACGCATGCCATTACGCCGTGTGAAAGAAGGAAAGACCACAAAGCGGTCCTACCGTACATATAAATGCCCCAACCCAGAAGCAATAAGAGATGCTGTCAAGCCTACACTGCCGCTGCCTCTGTTTATTTCTGTTCACTCAGGCCCAAGAACATTCACTTCTGAACTCATTGTTACACTGCCCCCACACGCAAACGCAACTGCTCTCCCCCCCCCCCCCGAAAACACACACGAATCGCACACCGAATCTCCTCCGGCACCCACTCTCTCCAGCGCATGCCCCTCTGCCTGCCGCATGCGCTGCAGCACCATCCGATTACACTCACGCATCCACACACCGGCCCCCACATCTTGCACACCTGCCCTCCTCCGGCACCCACTCCTCCGGCGCTTGCCCCTCCGCCTGCCGCATGCGCTGCAGCACCATCCACATGCAGGGTGGCCTGCCAGAGCCTTGTGGCAAGGGCGTCTGCTGAGAGTGGCTGTGAGGGCGTGGCGGGTGCAGTGCATGCGTATGGGTGTGGCCTTGCTCGTGTACGTCCCCGCCTAAGCACACAAGCTTGGCCCCTGAGCCTCCCTGCTGTGCGGCCTCAAAGGGAGAGGAGCCTGGGCGCCTGCACAGAGCAAAGGGAGGGCACGATCAAGTGTGTAAGCATGCGAGCTTGATCCCTGAGTCTCCCTGGCGTGCGGCCTCCACGGGGTAGCAGGCTGGGCGCCTGCATGGAGAAAGCTGTGAGGAATTAAATGTGTGCGTGCGTGTGTGTTTCAAGCATGCAAGCGCCCTCACAACCCATGCCGCAACTCATCTTTTGCACCTACATGCATCATCAGCAAACACCAAAGCTGCCTGTGGGTGAACGCACTATGTCAGACACCCACTGCTGGTTGTGCACACCTGTGCCCACAAGGGGGCTGGACATACTTGGATCACATCTTGTATGCACACTTGTGCATATACCTGAATCTATATTATGGCTACGAATTGCGCGTGACAATCCCACCCCCCTTTGCAACCACACCCGTTTGAACCCTCCTTCCCCCCCCCTCCACACACGCCCCACCGGCACCCTACCCTGTCGTATGTGTTGCCTCATGCCACGACATGTATGGCCACACACCCCTCAGCATGCATGGCCTACCCTGTCGCATGTGTTGCCTCCTGCCTTGACATGTACGACCCCCCCCCCCTGGCATAATGACCTACCCTGTTGTGTGAGTTGCCTCATGCCACCCTTGGCCCTCTAGCTTCACACCATCCTCCAGACCTCCTTCCAGTTTGACTGCCCCTTGGGTGTGGTTCCCATCCTCGATCTTGACCTTGAGGCTATGGTTGTCCCAGGGAGGCGCGGCATTGTTAGGCCCAGGGTAGCTGCGCATGCACCAGCACGAAAAGGGTGACAATGAAGCTGTGAAAGTTGTGTATGCGAGCACATGAATGGGGCTCCTGCCTTCAGCCTTGACCTTCAGGCCCTGGCTTCCAAGGGAGGCGAAGCATTGTTGGGCCCAGCCTGGCCCAGGACGACTGCACATGCGCAGAAGCAACAGGACGATGAGGAGCCTGTATAAGTGTAGCGCTGCACATGCGCAACCCCTCTTTTACATTGAATGAAGGCTACATACATGCATGCATGCTTTCGCTGTCTCCAAACAACAGCCTGGTGGACACATGCCTGAACTCACTTGCTGCACCTCAGGCACACAATCTTGACTCGCTGCACAGGGGGTTAATGATGTTCTCACCTGCGGTACCTCAGGCACACAACCTTGACTTGCTGCACAGAGGCCATACGTGTCCTTACTCACTTGCGGTACCCCAGGCACACGATCTTGACTCGCTGCACAGGGGGCAGATCTGCTATGGACTGCCGGGCCTGTGCCACCTCACTGCCTGGATGGTCCAGCTTGGGGTGCTTGTCAAGGAACTTGTCAAGGTTTGCCATGCTGCAAGGTGGAGGAGGGGAGGGGTAGCAGAGAACTTTTCAAGGCTTGCCGTGCTGCAAGGTGGAGGAGGGGGGGGGGGTAGCAGGGAACTTGTCAAGCTTTGCCATGCTGTACGAAGGAGGAGGGGAGGAAATTGACAAGCTTTGCCATGCTGTACTTGGAAAGAAAGGAGGAATTTGTCGAGACTCGCCATGCTGCAAGAAGGATGAGGGAGGGACAACAGGCAAACAAGGAGCAGTCCTGTACGTGCAAGGCTCTGTGCCAAAGTGCGAGGCTTCTTTGTACTGGGCAGCAAGGGGCGCCAAGGCAGGTACAGGCACATGCACCATTTGTAAGCACACTTTCAAATCTGGCGTTCACCTGCAAGTGCACGATACAAAATGTGCTTGGAATCAACACTGCCCAGGCAGCCAGCCAGCATGCCGGTAAGTAAGCAGGAGGGCTCAAGCATGCAGCAACAACTTGCATGCATGGATGAAAGATGACTACACAGTCAAGACCAGTCGGGCACAGTTTGCCTCCTGGAGTGGTAGACATCAGCAGGCCTCGCTGGCATATCAAAGGAGCCACAGTGCCTAGTGACAAACTGCCCAAAACTGATAATCAACCGGCAAAACCTTTTTTTTCCACTGGCAATTTGAGATGTTCACACCATCATGACCATGAGGCCAGAGAGTCGACCGGCAGGCCCCTCTTTCACAGACGATTGAGACAGTTATTCATCATGATGATGAGACCCAGCAGCTGACCACCGCTCACAGGCCCTCGAAGTTTGGTTTTGTTTCCTACACCTTGTAAATAGCAACCTTGCGCTCACCAGTCCGGTTGCATGCACACCAAGGGCTCATGCATGGACCCATGCAAGAGCTCATTCACTCACCAGCCCGAGGACAGGCACACCAATGGCTCACTCACCCACCAGGCCAAGCTCACCCAAGGGCTCGTTCACTCACCAGCCCGCGCGCAGGCACACCAAGGGCTCGTTCAGGGAAGGGAAGTTGACGGGACAACGCAGGTGGGTCACATGGCGCCTGCACACACCAGACACCATGCATGCACACCACAGTTGACAGGGCAGCGCAGGGGAGTCATATGGCGCCTGTGCACACCAGAAACTATGCATCATGCACACCACTTGCCAGAAAATCTCCAACGTGGTTGTAGCCACAGAAACCAACCAGAGCAGGCAAGACAAGGCCTGTCAAGGGCCGAAAAGAAGAGGTCAACTGCTAAACACTGGAGGACTTGGGTAAAGCAGCCCGAGCGCCTGCGCTTGTATGGTGTGTGTGTGTGTGTGTGTGTGTGTGTGTGTGTGTGTGTGTGAGTTTGTGTGTGTGTGTGTGTGTGTGTGTGCGCCTGCCTGCCTGCAAATGACTGTGCTTGTATCAAACGATCACAGTGGCAGGCAGCCTCAACTTTTCAGCAAATGCACCCACAGCACACTTCTTTGCCTACAAACAACGGTACATGTTGAAGGCAAAGAAACTGCATGTGTTCACTCACATGAAGTGGTAGCGAGTGGGGTGGGTAGTGGGAGCAGGTGGGCGGCAAAAGCGCTGCAAGGCATGAAGGTGCATGGCGATGTCTCGGAAGTTGAGGCCGGGGCGGGAGAGGCTGCGCCGCCATACATCCTGCATCGCATTCAGCATCTTTTTTCAGTATTCTGCATCTGCACCTGTTAAATTGCATAAAGCAAATAGAATGAGGATGGTTGGGAGCAGGAGAAGATGCACACTGAAATGCGTGCGCGCACACATACACAAACACACGCACACACACACACACACATACACACACACACAAACGCACGTGCATTTGCAGTTGGTATCATTCGTAAAAAATGTGCCATGCCACATTTATAGGAAGAATGCGCACAGGATCAGAGAGGCGGCATGATAGGCCTGGAAAAGCAGCCAGAACATTGTTTGCTCCCGCATTTTTGGCTAAACCTCAATTGAAAAGCATAAGTCCAGAAGTATGTAAGATGCACAGGAAGCCTTGCTGTCTTATAGAGTGAGGCAGGGGCTCTTGTGACACCTTTGTGCGTTGCTCTCTTTCCTGCAACACCATCCCCCAGCTCCACTCTGCAATGCTCTCTTACGCAACACAATGTTACACACACATAACCACATACCCACACACACACTCTCTCTCACACACACACCTGCAGCTGCGTGCCAGTCCACACCGGCGCCAGCAGGCCTGCCTCAGACAGCATGGCCTCCACCTCCAGCACGCCCTGCGCCTGGCCGGCGGCGCCCCTTGCCTGCGCACATGCATGCCCATGTATGCCCCATGCCATGTTTGCGTGGGTGTGGCCGCCAGCAACCCTTCCCTGCGCACATTCATGCTCATAGATGCTCATGCCATGTCTGCACATGCATGCCCGCCCATTCTATGGGTGCAAGTGGTTGCAGGAAAGCCTCTGAGCATACTTGCACATGTTTACAGTGTGTAGCGTCTTCACACAGGCACCGTCCAAGATGCATGAGTGAGGTTGCCAGTGAAAGTTGCGCTGTAAAGTATGAAGAGCGTGCGCTTTGTTTGGCCACAGAGGGGGGCGTGTGAAAGCGGGGCAGTGGACCTTCGAGCTATGCAATCCTGGGGGCCCTGGACACCTCTTCAGCTTTAACACTGCACACCGCATCCAGTGGGGTGTGCAAGTCATAGAACAGTGCCCATCGCATGCAGTAAGGGGCGCAACATAGCTCAATGTGTATCGCATCCAGTCAGGCGCAAGCTAGAGACCAGAGAGCTATCAGCTGCCAGCTTCCCAAACCAAGAACCTGTAGGGTCGGCTCACCCCAGAGTTGTAAAGCAAACGCGCAGTTGCTCATGGATGCCCATGGCTTGTTCCTGCTCTCGGAGTCCACAGCTCAGACAGCAAACGCATGACCCTTGAAGCCACAAAACAGCCGCGCAATCTTGGGCGCCATTGGCTTGTTCATGTATTCAAGAGTCCAGCTCAGACAGCAACTGTGTGACCACAGGTGCCCCTGTGATCTTTGCTTCAAAGCCGCACAGCAACACTGCAACCCTGAGTGCCCAAGGACCTGTCCTCAGCATCCTTAGCTGCTTGCCGCGCAGTTAAGCGCCTAGATGACAGCAGCCTTGTAAGCCTTGCAAGCTGCTGGCCTCACCTCAAAGCCGCACAGCAACCGCGCAATCCTGGGCGCCCATGGCTTGTTCCTGTTCTCAAAGTCCAGCTCAGACAGCAGAGCTTGGCAGCAGTTGAGGATGCGCTCTTGGGTGTTGAAGACCTTGCCATATGAGGGCAACACCTGCATGAAGGTCACCAGCTCAGAGTTGGACACACTCGCGTGGGATGCACAGTTTCATACAAGGGCAACTTTTGCATGGGGTCACCACCTCCTGGTTGAGTACGCTTGTGTAGGATGCACATTTGCTGTACAAGGGCAACTCCTGCGTGGGAGCACCAGCTCAGGGTTGGACACGCTTGCATGGGAAGCATATTTGCCATTCAAGGGTGACACCTGCAAGCGAGGCGCGTGGGGCATACAAGCTAACTGGCAGTCGTTTTGACTAGAGGCCTTTTCATTCTGTAGCCTGTAACCTGCGCAGGGGCACCAGCACAGGATTGAATTTGCTTGCGCAGGATGTATGTTTGTCGATCCTCTGGACTCAGGCGTCCCTGGGGTCCTCCGATTTCCACTATTTTCGGTGGACATGATGTTTCATAAAATGATTTTGGTTTGCATAAGGTTTGAGAATAAAAAACAAGGAAGAGCGTATCCAGCGATACAGGGAGTTGTCTACCTCTAAAATGTTGTTTGCCTCCATGTGCTAGGATATCCTGCAGTTTCATTCCACGTGTAGTTTCAGTATAAACATAGAGCAAGCCTTGCATCCCAGGCACAACTGCTGTTATGTGAAGCTCTTCAGGTCAGTGAGTGTTAAAAAGGGCACACTTGCGAGCCACACACCAAAGCTTCATCCTTGCAAACACCTGCATAAGTCCATAGCATGCTTGTCACAAGTGTCGTCGCAGGCACCGGCCTGTGTTTAACAGGGGAGACCCCAAAAGCTCTGCTTGTTACGACACGGCTTGCACTGTGGTGGCGCCCAAAGGTAGAAGGTAGAGGAGCGTTTTCACAAGCTCCGCTCACTGCAGCATGGCTTGCACTGTGGTAGCGCCCAAAGGCAGAAGGCAGAGGAGCAGTTTTACAAGCTCGGCTCACTACAATATGGCTTGCCACATTGTTTGGGTGACCCAAATGCAGCAGGTTGAGAAGCATACAGCACATGCCTGTGGAGGAGACAGTTGCACACCTACAGTGCTCACCTGGTGGTATTCTCCCCGCAACATAGGCGCTGCCAGCAGCTTGTAACCATCTGCATGCAGCAAAAGCGCAGAAGAGCAAAAAGGGGCTTGATCCGAAAAGTGAAGTTTGTGCTTTAGGGATGGGTCATACGTACTTGGGGTTAAAGTTGTGTGAGGCAATTGTTTTCCACTACAACGCGTGTTGTGACCCACCTCGAGGCTAGCAGTCGCACGTTTTGACTGAAGGCCTCTCTTTCCTGTAACCCTGTAACCCTGTGACCCACCTCGAGTATGACCCATCCCTGGTCTGAACAAGCGTGCATGTGCACGAATTGAGATATGCACGGAAATCCACAGGCAGGGGCATACTTATCCCTGCCACTGATGAGCAGAGCAACATGTTGAGCATGAGCAACGTCGAGCATATCATTCCTATCCTAGGCAACCAAGCTTGATACCTGGGCGCCGTGCTTGCAGGTCTTGTGGGGTCCAAGGAATCGTGGGCTGCGATGATCCTTGGGGTGGGGGCGGCAGAGGGAGGGGGTAGGGAGGGACTGGATCTGCAGAGATCACGGCCAAAGCACGATAAATCATGAGGAGAGGGACTGGCTACGGTGTGAATGTGCTGTGCACTGGTGTTGAGGGATGAGCAGAAGAAGAAGCTGGCAAGCAGGCCTTCAAAGAGACACAGATGTGGGAGACGTCTGTGTCTGCACAGTTGAATTTGCATTGGAAAAAGTGATCCTGGCAATCAGATTGGCATCTTGTGGTCATGCACATGCACAGCTGGAGCAAAGGCAGGCAAAGGAGCGCTGCCTGCGGGTGCTTCCTGCTGCCTGTGTGATCGCTACCACACCCCCTTCCACACAGATGCACACGTTTAACTTCATGGAGAGGCCCGCTGCCTGTGTGATTGCTACACATCCCCTTCCACACGTTTTCACGAGCTTGACTTCATGGAGAGGCCTGCTGCCTGTGTGATCGCTACACATCCCCGTGCTTGCGTTTGACTTCATGGAGAAGCCTGCTGCCTGTGATTGCTAAACACCTCCTTGCACACGTTTGCACACGTTTGACTTCATGGAGAGGCTCGGGCAGTCATCTAGCAAGCGCATGAACAACTTCAGCCCTATTTCCTTTCAACATCCGAATTTCTGCAAGGACCTTCGCCACCAGCCCAGACGCTTTACACCCTGGCCCCTCTTTTTTGGGCCTGCAAGCATTGGCCGACTTGGCACACCATGCACCCAGACTGGCTTTGTGTGTTGGGGAGAGTTGCTGTCTACAGTGCAGCTGCTGTCCATCTTCCTCAATTTTCCATCGCAAACCAAACACCAGGCAGAGCATCAAAGAGGCTACGCTGTTTGCTCTTGAGTCTGAGCTGCGCTTTACACATAAATTGATTGTGAGTCCTTAACATAAAAAACACACTAACCACTTGAACCAAAAAAAACAGGGTCAACAAAAATACACCTCTCATTGCCTGTGGGACAACAACCAAGGCAATGCTGTGTCAGCCCCCACCTTCACTGTGCTTCATGGGCAGCGGCATTGCCTGCAGCGCGCGCAGTAGGGGTGCCTCGGCCTCCAAGCCCTGGCCGGCACGCAGCCAATCCAGCAGCTCCGACAGTGCAGCCCCCTCATACCTGGGCAGCCAGTAGCAGACACATTTTTTCCTGCTTGGACATCACGTCAGGAGGGGTTGTGCAGTCGCAAAGCAGCATATGGATCTCTAAAAGAGGGAAAGGCAGGGTCAGGGCACTTAATGCAGCTGAGGCTCAGTCGTTTTTCCAAAGAGGAAGAGGCAAAGAGGAAGAGATTTGCAGGGGAGAGGGAGGGGGACACGCAGATTCAAGGCACTTGATGGGGCTGAAGTTGAGGCCTGCTTGTGACGTGAAAAAGGTAAAGAGGCAGAGGTCTGCGGGGGGGAGAAGGGGACAGGCAGGGTCAGGGCACTTTGCAGATAAGGCCTGCTTCCTGCGTGGAAGAGGCAAATAGGCAGCCACGCTGTATCACTTGCAAGATCATGACCGAAAACAGCATTAGACACCATCACAGTGTCTCAGCAGGCTGGATGACAGAGAGGGCAGTTGTTGCCAAATTAATGTAGGAAACTGGATTTATGGAGACCGCAGAAACTGCTGCATCTACTTAATCGTCTGAGCAAGCAGGAACGATGGAGTGTACAGCACACTTGACCTTTGCTTACAGTAAATTCAAGTAACTTCCTGACCGAGCAGCAGCCTCAGCAACCTTCGCAGACTCTGATGTAAGCAAACCGCACATTTCCTGAAGGAAAAAAACACGCCTACATTTGAGGTGGCGGTGCAGAACCTCAAACGCACAGCACGGCACAGGAAGTCACATATGGTAAAACACACATGAACGCCTGCCCCAGCATACACAGGCACACACGCACATATGCGCGTGCACACACACACACATACACACACACCTGTGCACGCGCACGCGAATGCACACATGTTCACACCCACCAGCCCCAGCCGCCCCCCTGTGGAGCTTCCACAAACACACGCCAGCAGCCTGCTCGGCCTCCGAACGCCCAGTAGCGTCGTTTGCGGAAGTCTGTGCCCAAGGGACGTCGCACGCCAACCCTAAAGCATTGGAATGGCATGCATTGGAGGATGGTCTTCCGCATGCTCAGTATGGAAGAAGAAGAAGAATTAAAGCAAGGCTGGAATGAAGAAAGCAATGAGCGGCATGCATGGAATGGTCGCAGAGAGGCAGCAGCCCATGAAAAACAGTTGATGAAGAGACAGGACACACACGTACGCGCGCGCACACACACACACCTGCAGCCCTGCAGCCAGCAGAGCCACACATCCGGTGACGCTGCCTCCCAGCCATTTATTGAAGGCACGCCTGCGGCACCCCTGCTCTGTGCAGCATGCAGCTCCGTCAGATCATCACTCGGGTCGGCAGGCAGCAGGTCAGTCACGTCCTTAGGGAGGCTGCTGGAGATGAGCTCGGCCTGTGTGTGTGTATGTGTGTGTGTGTGTGTGCGCGCACGCGCGTGTGCACGTGCTTCTTTCTGTGCATGTATAGGAAGTGCATGAGAGGGTTTGTGTACGATAGTGTGCATGAGCAGATGTTGTGCAGTAATGACAAGGTGGAGCACATTGCATGAAACACAGAGCACACAATCAACAGAGGCTCACAATACACACACGCACGCACACATGCAGGAGCCTCACCTTTTGCAGCGCATAGTCGCGCATGACCTCACTATTGAGCGCCAGCTCCAGCAAGGAGCGCAGGATGAGCAGGCGCTGGCGCGGCTGCAGGCAGGTGTACTCAGCGGTGCCCTTGAGCAGCTCTGCGGCTTCCTGTGTACGCACAGGGTTCAACAACACTGCAAAGAGTAAGGGATCAGGTTGGCTTTGAGCAATTCCGTTGCTCCCCTTGCGTGCACGGGGTCCAACAACACCTACTCTTCCTGAGAGATCAGGTTGGTATTGAGTGAATGTGCGGCTGCCTGCCCTCGCACAGAGTCCAACAACGCCTACTCTTCCTGAGCGACCAGACTGGCACTCCTCGCGCACAATGCCAGCAACATACTCCTCACTACCTCCTCACTACCTCCTCACTACCTCAAGACACCCCCCACAAGCATCGCCTGCAGCAGTACACTCCTCACATGCACTGCTCGCAAAGCACCCCTTACGCAGCACACGCTCATTGTGAGCACCGCCTGCACCACTAGTTTTGCTGCCCTCAGACCTTTGCCCCTGTCTGGATGAGCTCTTGAGGGGCCTTTGGGTCCAAGATGGTCTTCCACGTGCATTCCTGCCAGGTCTCCGACTTGTTGTCCTCTGCAGCCATGCGTGCGCGCTCAGGGGGGTCCGGCAGGAACTTGGGGCTGAAGCCCTCGATGATCTGCATGCAAGCACAGCAGTCGTGTGAGAAGGCTTGGTTGGTGAGGGGGTCCGGTAGGATTTGGGGGCTGAGGCCCTCAAAAACTACACACAGGCGCAGTCATGCGAGCAAACATGGCTCCTTGGGGGTTCCAGCAGGATTTTGGGGCTGAAGCCTTCGATGATCTGCAAGCAAGCACAGCAGCCATGTGAGACGGCTGAAGCCACTGATCTGTGCATACATTCACAGCAGTCACATCAAAAGGCGTGGTTGACGTCCTGCGTTCCTAAGCCCCCCGCATTCAACAGCATGACTATTTGTACCCCATGCTCAGGCAGCCAGAGTGATGACTTGCTGACTTGGCCAGCCTCCGCAACGCACTTAACGGCTCCTTGCCATGCTTGCAACTTTGGCGTCGCCTGTGCACACCAGCTCAAGCAGGCCCTCCCAAAGCTGATTTCATCAGCTGAAGGGATTGTGCCCTCCTTTCAGGCGCTGAGCTTCCTACCAAGGTTTCAAGGCTTCCTCTGTGCGTTGAGAAGCGCGATCAGGGCTGGCCTCTTCCAACAAACTTACGGAAAGCATACAGCACATGGCCAAATTTCAGCACAGAGTCTACCTACGTAATTGGCCGACTACAAGCACGGGCAAAAGGTCCCCCCCCCCCCCCCCCAAACTGCTCTTGCTCCGGGCACAAGGCGTGCTTTCAGCACTGAAGAGCAAAGCATTGCAACCAGGCATTAACACTCCGCAGGTTGCAACACATTAAACAGTCCAGGCACCTTTCAACCTCCTTCTTCAACAGTAGGAGTCTGAAACTTCATTAAGCCAAATGCTTGTGCTCATGCATAACCCCACATTCAACACCAACACCCACATCTGTGTACAATTCAAATAGCCGCACACCTTGAGAAGCGCAGAGTGCATGTCAAACAGCACCAGCGCCAAAGCACAACCCCACATTCGACAGGAAAACCCAAATCCAGAAACCTACGATGTCGTGCACACCTGGGCTGAAGAATGCAGCGTGCACATTTAACAACACGAGCGCCAATGCACCCACCCTTGTTCAGGACCGGCACCCACGCCCATTCACACTTAATGCCGTCACGCACCTTAATGAGCGCAGAGTGCACGTCACGTAGCACCAGCGCTGATGCCCCTGCCTCTGGGTCCAGCAGCGTGGCCAGGTCATACTGCACACGGCCCCCCCACTCCTCTTCCCCAGGGGGCCGCCTCCCTGCTGCTGCCCAATCTACGCGTGGGGTGTTGCCGAGCCCAGCAAACTCGTGTTCGTCTGCCGCGCCGGTGGGGCCTCCTAAGCCGAAGGTGGCCTCTTCCTCGTCATCACTGCCACCTGCACACACCGCCAAGGCGCGGGGGGCGTGCGCTTGCTCTTGCAGCATGCACTGGCGCTCGACACGAGCAAGAGCAGCATTTCCACAGTGAAACATCATGTGTGCGTGTTGTTGCGGGTGTGTTGCAAATGCTTTGCAGAGCGCAGGCACGTGCCAGTCATGTGGACAGTGGGTTGCATAGCGTGAGGTGAGGTACGGGTGCGGGCCCTGCCCACCTCAGCCACCCTGGTGCGTGTGAAATGCGCACTTCAGCACTCACAAAGAACCCATGACAACATGCAAAGTTTGCTCATCAGATGCGCCAGTAGGCGCGCAACAGAAAACATGAACTTCATGATGAAGCACCACTGCGGGGCGTGCACCCAATCCTGCAGGGACCTGCAAAGCATGGCAAACACATCCAAGCCAGCAGAAATGTGCAAAGCATGGCAGACACACTCAATCCCGCAGAAATGTGCATATGGCATACATACCCAGGCCGGCGGGCGGGGCAGCCACAGGAGGGTGGGGAGGCTTGGCCTTGGGCAGGGGCCCCGGCATGATGGCAGCCTCCAAGGACTCTAAAGCGATGGGCGGCAGCTGCAGCAGGTGGGAGAAGGCCTGCACAGGTGCAAGGTGGTGAAGGCAGGACGATGCTTGTGTGGAAGGTTCAGGAGGGACTCTGAAGCAATGGGCGGCAGCTGCAGCAGGTGGGAGAAGGCGCCACTGCTTTGTGCACCTCCAACATCTTGCACATTGCGCTACTAGCTCGCATCTTGTGTCGCGAGCTCGCACCTCGCGCCCCCACTACCTCCCGTGTCTTAAGAGGGTGTAGTGGAGGCAGGGTGGTGCTCTGAGGAGGTCAATAGCAAGCATGACATGGCAAAATCAAAGCCCACACTAAGCACAGCCCAAATAAGAGGGCCCTGCAGAGGAGGTCCATTGGAGAAGTAGGAGCAGTGGCAAGCAATGGAACCTTGAGCAATGTGTGGGCAGTGCTAGCATGCTGCCGCGAGACTGTGCCGGACCATTCTTTTCAGGACCGTCTTTGAGGGTGAGCAACTGCACTCCCTGTGTCTTGCACACCCAGCTGGGCTTGCGTGCAGCCTGTGTGCTCATGCAACATGATCATGACACTCAGATTCTCTTGTGCATCACCTCACGCACATGAAACTCACGCACCATGATCATCTCCCAGATCATCAGCAGCTCAGGCACCATGTCATGGGAGAGTCGGAAATTGGTGCAGGGGGGGGGAGGGTTCCCTCGTGCCAGGTCCACCTGAGAGTAAAGCCATGGAGCATGCAGATGAGGCCATAAGCCAAGTGTGCCCCTGGTGCCAGCCAACTCATGGGCAAGGAAGCCATTTATGCCATCTAGCTTATCTGCGCTTTCTAAGCCATTTGCGCGGCAGTTGCACATGCCTCCATGCCACATGCATACCTGGAGCACACCAGTGAGCAAAATTTGCTCAGTGAAAATGTGCCAGTGCAGCAGGGATAGGGATTGCGCTATGAGGGTTAGGACCATAGCAGTAATTCATCAATGAACGAGTTAGCCAGCGCAATAGGGGTGGGGATAGGGATAGCGCAACAAGAAAAGCGCAATTGGGGTAGCGCAGTAGGGATGAGGCACTAGGGATAGCCCATAACATGGCACCTGCGCCAGAGCAAAATGAATACTAGAGGGCGGGCCTTCTGCTGAGCGTCTAGCACCAAGCCTACTTGCTCATGCATCTCCATCTAGAACACCCTGCTTTCTGGGTCACACACTCAATACACACACGCACATACAAACGCGCACACACACACACACACATCCACCCGCATGCATATCTAGAGACGCACCCGCTTGTTTGTGGCACGCGCCTCCCTCTCCAGCGCCGCGCGCTCCTTACGCCAATGCCACCTCTTGCTCTTCTGAGCAGCCACAGCAGCCACGCAGGCGGCTTTTCCCTGGGGAGGGTCACAGTGGTCGGCAAGGGAGGCGTGAGCACACATCACCATGGTGAGAGCATGGTGGCGTACACCACAGTGGTCAGGGCAAGGCGGCTTCCCCCTGCAGAGGGTCACGGTGCTCAGAGCGAGGGAGGCATGAGCACACATCACCATGATCAGAGCATGGTGGCGTACACCACAGTGGTCAGGGCAAGGCGGCTTCCCCCTGCAGAGGGTCACGGTGCTCAGAGCGAGGGAGGCATGAGCACACATCACCATGGTGAGAGCATGGTGGCGTACACCACAGTGGTCGGGGCAAGGCGGCTTCCCCCTGCAGAGGGTCACGGTGCTCAGAGCGAGGGAGGCGTGAGCACACATCACCATGGTGAGAGCATGGTGGCGTACACCACAGTGGTCAGGGCAAGGCGGCTTCCCCCTGCAGAGGGTCACGGTGCTCAGAGCGAGGGAGGCGTGAGCACACATCACCATGGTGAGAGCATGGTGGCGTACACCACAGTGGTCAGGGCAAGGCGGCTTCCCCCTGCAGAGGGTCACGGTGCTCAGAGCGAGGGAGGCGTGAGCACACATCACCATGGTGAGAGCATGGTGGCGTACACCACAGTGGTCAGGGCAAGGCGGCTTCCCCCTGCAGAGGGTCACGGTGCTCAGAGCGAGGGAGGCGTGAGCACACATCACCATGGTGAGAGCATGGTGGCGTACACCACAGTGGTCAGGGCAAGGCGGCTTCCCCCTGCAGAGGGTCACGGTGCTCAGAGCGAGGGAGGCGTGAGCACACATCACCATGATCAGTGTATGGTGGCGTACACCACAGTGGTCAGGGCAAGGCGGCTTCCCCCTGCAGAGGGTCACGGTGCTCAGAGCGAGGGAGGCGTGAGCACACATCACCATGGTGAGAGCATGGTGGCGTACACCACAGTGGTCAGGGCAAGGCGGCTTCCCCCTGCAGAGGGTCACGGTGCTCAGAGCGAGGGAGGCATGAGCACACATCACCATGGTGAGAGCATGGTGGCGTACACCACAGTGGTCAGGGCAAGGCGGCTTCCCCCTGCAGAGGGTCACGGTGCTCAGAGCGAGGGAGGCGTGAGCACACATCACCATGGTGAGAGCATGGTGGCGTACACCACAGTGGTCAGGGCAAGGCGGCTTCCCCCTGCAGAGGGTCACGGTGCTCAGAGCGAGGGAGGCGTGAGCACACATCACCATGGTGAGAGCATGGTGGCGTACACCACAGTGGTCAGGGCAAGGCGGCTTCCCCCTGCAGAGGGTCACGGTGCTCAGAGCGAGGGAGGCGTGAGCACACATCACCATGGTGAGAGCATGGTGGCGTACACCACAGTGGTCAGGGCAAGGCGGCTTCCCCCTGCAGAGGGTCACGGTGCTCAGAGCGAGGGAGGCGTGAGCACACATCACCATGATCAGTGCATGGTGGCGTACACCACAGTGGTCAGGGCAAGGCGGCTTCCCCCTGCAGAGGGTCACGGTGCTCAGAGCGAGGGAGGCACGAGCACACATATTGGGACATTGTCCAAAAGCCCAAACAGGGAACAATCGAAGGGTTCAGGGTCTCCAGTGCATAGAGCATATGGCATTGGGGAGGCACACTGAGCTCCACATCCCCTTTTGACAACACCTGCAATGACCGCAATTCTCCGTCCAGCCCATGCCTGGCATACACTTTATATCAGGCTGATCTGCCACATGCAATTGCGCGCGACGCGGGGGAGGCACGCATGCAAAAGTAACACCGGGGAGGCACGACATGCGGGAGCAAAGTGCAAAGGACAGGTGCGCAACAAATGAGGAGCACAGGCTTTCCCACACACAAGAGGGTAGGTGCCCTGGGAAGCCGAGCCCTGGGGGCCACCCCCTTGTGCAGGAGCTTTCAGGAAAGCATTTGCAGCTGCGCGTCAGACACTCGGAAAACCTAAATTGTGAGTGAATGCCACTGGTTCAAGCGGCTGTGTAGGGTGCAGGCAGCTCAGAACACACAAATGTGACAGATGAAAGGAACCGATGTGTTCAGGAACAAAGCCAGTCCCCATGAGTGAGTGACGTACCTCATCACCATCACAAACCATAGCATCATCCTGCAAACATGTGTTTGTGGTGAGGCAAAGGATGAAAATATGGATGGAAGGACGGGTGTACGCGTGTGTTTGTGCGTGCGTGTGTATGTGTGTCTGTCTGAAGCATGTCAGAGAGGCTTGTACTCGGTGCACAGCCAAGAACATCAGGCAAGGCATGCTGAGAAAGCCAGCTGAATGTCACACAGAGCCAAGTAACAGACGCCTGTTCATTAGCACAAGGCTTCCTTCCAAGCACCCTTCAGTCATATTCAGCAGATGGTTGCTGAAAAAAAGCTTGAAGTTATGCGCATCAGACAACACACCTCTAAGTCATAAAAATTCCTTGTTAAACACCCTTGCAGAATCCTTTGCAATCACTCCTTAAACCCTACGCCCTAAGCTTTGCTTGGCTGCAAAGGAGATCCTAGTCATGCGCGCTAACACACACCTCTGCGTCATCTGAGTCCCCTGCAAAGAAAGAGAAAAAAACACGAAGGCAGTTAGAACACTCCCTACATCAATTAAGGAGAAGGAGACACGTTGACTCCAAAAACGCTGCAAAATAGGGCACGCACAAACAGCCAGATGAGGAAGGGAAGCATGGAATGAGCCTTCCATGACAAACTATCATGGACAGGCAACAGGCACTGACCCAAGGACAGCAAGCAAAAGCATCACTTGCGGGTTGCTTGTGCACTCACCGTACTCCGCTGGCATGCCCAGGTTCAGCAGCTCTGCCAGCAAGGGGTACAGGGCCGGCCCCTGCTTTTGCTTCTGCAGATCAGGGCCGCGTTTGACAGCACAAAAAAGAAGTGGCAAACACGATGTCAGAAACATAAGTCAGAGATGCAGCTTGCAGCTATGCTCGCCTCAATGCTGCGTATGTATGCGTATGTGTGTGTGCGTGCGTGTGCGTGTGGATGTGTGTGTGTGTGTAAATGTGTGTGTGTGTGCGTGCAGGAGTGCGCGTGCGCGCCCGCTTAAACGCTCACATGGTTGTTGCCCTTGCGTGTAAGCATTTGTACACACAATATCACACACACATGCTTGTGCATGTGCTTACATCCAATGTGTTGAGCCTACACATACGTATGCCCGCATAACCTTCGTACCGCATACCTCCCACCCCATGCGCGCCCCTCCCTGCACAGCCGTCCCACACCCACCTTGAGCAGCGTGCGCAGCTGGCTGCAAATGAAGCCTGCCTCTGCGTGCAAGTCATCAAGTGTGTATCCCTGGGGCCCCCGCCCCTTGAGATCCTGGTGCTGGTGGTGCGGGTGCTGCTGAAGGTCCCCACTCTCCCTAACTCCAGCAACCTCGCCTGTGCCTGTGGCCAGGCCAGGTGCGGAGGCGGGCTGCCAGTGCATGAGGATCTGGGGCAGGGCCTGCTCGAGGGAGGCATATGGCTTGGAAGCCAGGACTGCCGCCACGCGTGTGCACAGGTCCAGTCGGCGCTGCGCGCCAGAGAAGGTGGCGGCGTACTCGGCCGCGGGCGAGGCCAGCTTGTACCTAGGTGACGGTGGTGGTAGTGGCGCAGCAGATGGTGTGGGCGGGCAAGGGCAGGGGACGAGAGCAGACAGGGCAAAACCAAAGAGCCTCTTGTTTGGGGCGTAGGGTGAGACGGTGCAAAAGGGGAACAGAGGCTGAGTGTTGTAGCTGTGCTTGCATTTGGAATGCGTGTACACAGGCAGGATGGGCAGCATCTAAAGGGGCAGGGGCGCCAAGGTTGCTGCTCAGACAGGGATTGAGGTGCAGTCAATTTGTGTATGGTGAGGATGGAATAGATTCAACAAGAATGAAGCACCAAGTATTCCTTATGTAGGCAATGGAGGGCGAGCGCGCCTGACAGAGTGCACAGCTACACAGGAACCTTCCAGATCAAGAGTGGTGTGTGTGTGTGTGTGTGTCTCAGTGAGTGTGTTTGCGAGCATGTGTATGCGCGTGTGTATCGTGTGTGTGCGTGTATGTGTGTATCGTGCGTGTGTATGTATGTATGTATGTATGTATGTATGTGTGTGTGTGTATCGTGTGTGTGTATGTATGTATGTATGTATGTATGTATGTATGTATGTATGTATGTATGTATGTGTGTATCGTGTGTGTGTATGTATGTATGTATGTATGTATGTATGTATGTATGTATGTATGTATGTATGTATGTATGTATGTATGTATGTACGTATGTATGTATGTATGTATGTATGTATGTATGTATGTATGTATGTATGTATGTATGTATGTATGTATGTATGTATGTATGTATGTATGTATGTATGTAAATACGTATGTATGTATAAATGTATGTATGTATGTATGTTTGTATGTATGTATGTATGTATGTATGTATGTATGTGTGTGTATGTATGTGTGTGTGCATGTGTATGCATGTGTTTGTGTGTATGTGCGTGTGCGCGTGTGTTGTGTGCACTCCCATAATCATTGATCGATCGCAGCAGCAACCTTGCAAGGCAGTTAGGGGCGGCCGCCCATCCATCAAGTTATGACTTTCCTACTTGGAGCTGCAGCTGAATGTGCGTTGCCCCAGGTTAAGATCACCAGCCAATCTGGAAGTATCCCTGCTGCTTCTTTTCCCCAGAAACCAGCTCACTTAAGTCCACATGGCTACCAGGACTGGCACCCGCAAATCCATCCACAAGGGCTGGGATGCATTCAACAACCTACAGACAATCTTCGGTTGACCAATGAACGGCTGAAGAGATGAATGACCCGAGAGTTCAATGAACCATGAATGACCAGCAACCGACAGATGACCGATGCTTTAGGGGGGGTTGTACAAGAAACAAGGGGGGGCTGCCATCCAGACACACATCTCTACACAAGGGCTCAATTCCGCCAAGCCAGTCGCTTAGCTTGGTTACTTGATTGCTTAGCTTGCTAGCTAGGCGCTCAGTTTGCTTGCTTAGGGGCACACACCGAAGACGGGACGCACCATGCCTCAGTGGTGCAGACCCAGATGCAGGGAGATGCGCTGTATTCGATCACCCAGTCTGTAATGGGGCCGCTGCATGCCGCCATGCTTGTGCCATCTGCGCGCACACACACACATAAATAATGGTCCCTGCTGGTTCAAGGCTCGCTACAAGATCCATCCACAGTGCACATGCTGTGGACCTTCTGGACGCCCTGTCTGCGCATCGTGGCCAACCATTGGCACAGCGCTGCTCACTCATCTGCCGCCCTCTTGGAGTGCTCAAATTGCATGTGAGCTTGTGCAGCATGAGCAAACTTTTGCACTGATGCAAGCAATGAAAGGCGGCTCAAATAAGTGCCATCGTGACATGCTTGTTGTTTGCTCGTTGATTGGTTTGTCTTTACATCCCCTCCCAACTGTGTCCTTGGGTCCTTTGTGTGCAGACACGCAATGGATGGCACAGCCAAGTGTTTGGAGAGCAACACTGACGCAGGATTGCCTAAAAACGCACACAGGTGGGCACTTTGCACCTCCTCAATTGGAAACACTCGTGAAGGGGCAACCAGTTGCTTTCGGACAGAGGGTACATGTGCCCAAAATTGGCAGTGCAAACATTGGAATGCGCGCATCACTGTTGAAACATTGATAGTACCCGGTATAACGCTTTTGCCACTATTGCATTTGTTTGGGGATCTTATGTGCATGCCCATAACGAGCATAATCTTAGGACCTGTGTGATTGCAAGAGAAATGCAACCATTCAGAAAGTGCCTGGTTGCAACTGCTGCTCTTGGTAGTGCATACAATGCACCTCTGTGCAGGGGAAAGTGCAAGCTGTTTGAGCGCTGTTTGGCTTGTGCATGGATGCACGCACTTGCGAGCGTGCGTGCGTGTGTGTGTGTGTGTGTGTGTGCGCGCGCGCGCGTGCGTGTGTGTGTGTGTGTGTGTGCATGTGTGTGTGTGTGTGTGTGTGTGTGTGTCGTGTATGTCGTGTGTATGTGTGTGCGTGTGTGTGTGTCGTGTATGTCGTGTGTATTTGTGCGCATGTGCGTGCGTGTTTGAGTCGTGTATGTGTTGTGTGTGTGCTAGTGCGTGTGAACATGCGTGTCTGAATGCCCTTGTTTAAGCTTCGCAAGTAAAATGCTGCGCGCATCTGGTTGAGGCTGCATGTACACTTGCCTAGATTCAAATGGATATCGTTGGAGAGCAATGCAGGAGCTTCCTTTGTACATCTAGATGAGTGTGTGTGCACTTTGACTGTAAGGCAATGCTTGAGCTCGCCACTTTGCTTTGGCCTGCCTAGGAGCGCACCAGCTGGCCCAATCAAATGGCCCTTGACCATGATCGATTGATCCCCCTGCCAGGCCACCAGGTCAACAGGCAGGCCAGTCTCCCTCTCACACACAACAAACCCATGCAACGGGCCATGCAGCGGTACTGCTGGTCCTGCATCCAGTCCAAGCACTGTAGTGGTTGGGACAGCTAGAGCTCCAACAGATATTGCACATTGAGGAAGCCACAGCCAGTGCAGGTTCACATCCATAGGCAAGCACACACCTTTTGACTCCATGACAGGCGTCTCTCCTGCCTTGCACCCTCTCCCCGGGCTCATCAGCTCATCTCCTCTGTTGACTGAGGCGTGTGAGGTGCAGGTTTCGATGCAGTTTGAAAGCTAATAAATAACCAAAACTCTTACCAAGAAACGGACAGATAGGGGGGTTTAATTTGCAGGAATGCAAGGGCGCTTTGACGATGGAGTTGTCCTACTCAAAATAAATTTTCCTATAAAAGTTACTGATGAAGCCAAGGTGATGCAGGTCAAAGGCCGTGCAAAGCTGGCATCTCAGCAGTTGGCAGCTTTTGGATCAGAATCTGAAGCAGAGGAGGATGTCATCATGTCAGATCCCGGGGGAAAGTCTGGAACGGCCGCTGCTTTACAGGTGTTACCAGGGGCATGCGCGCTTCACACACACACACACACACACACACACACACACACACACACACACACACACACACACACACACACGCAAACACACGCAAACACGCACGCACGCACGCACACACACACACACATGCACACACACACACACACACACACACACACACACACACACACACACACACACACACACACACACACACACACACACACACACACACACACAGACTCTTGTACATGTCGACACACTTTATTTGGCGCGCCTCGCGCATTCTTCCAGGCTCAAGGCCGAGTGCATGCGGAACAAGCTGAGTACAGAGAAGCCCTGGAGTGCTGGAACAAAGCACTCTGCTATGATCCAGACAACGCTGTCCTGCTCGAGGAGATCGCTCAGGTCCGTTCCTATGTGCTGAATTGAATGGATCTCTGCATGATGGGGTGCCTATATGTCTGCAGAGGTGGTGAGCAATGTCCTTTGAGAACCTTGAGATCTGACATAAAAAGTTTTGAGTTGCAGGTCTATTTAGAGCTTGGGCGAGACTTTGAAGCCCTGCAGGCTGCAACACGCGCCACACAAGTGGCACCTCAAATGGCTGAAGCCTACCTCACGCTTGGAAGGGCGCAGCTTAATTTTGGAGAGCCGCAGCTGGCCCAACGCAGCTTAGAGAAAGTGCTTGAGCTGCAGGTATATGAATGGCTTGTATTGCAGCTGTTACAGTATGGGATGGGTCTGTGCTGGTTTGGAAGTCGTGCAGCTTTTCCTGCCAGCCTCACCTGGACTGGCAGAGCTGAGGCAAAGTTACAGGGCTGCGCAGAACATTGCTTTTAAAACTGCTTACCTCGAGATGTTGTGAATGACCTCGCAGCCTGGGCATCCAGAGGCTTCAGAAAGAAATAATCCACATGAGGGTGGCGTCCTTGACGCAGGAACACGGGGCAAATGTCATACTTCTGTCAAGCTTGTGCTCTAAGAAAGCCATGATACTGCCTCAGTGCTGGCTTCATCTTGACAGGCAAAGTTCAGGCAAAGGGCTGTGCAATTCTAGCGGAGGACGACTTGCCCCAGAAATTGGTGTGCTTTCAGATGATCCCAGCAGAGGGTGCCCCCAATTTGTTGCTTTTAAGCTTATATAGCCCTCTGTAGCACTAAAGCTTGGTGTTGCCACATTAGGGACAACATGACGAATGAGCTGCGGCAAAAGCCCCCTCTCTGACGCCTAGGTGCCCTGATCTGACCATCCAGACCACTCTTTCCAATCATTGTGGTCCTTGTACATGTTACAGACAGGCAAACATAAACGCTGAAAGGCATGGTGAACAAAACACAGTAAGTATTTGGTCAGGTACAGGATTCCAACTTCCTATTAAAAAAAGTCTGCCTGAATGGTGCCGAAGAGGTCAACATGCCAACCTTGACCTTTCATTTGAATATGCAGGTTGTTTGCATGGACACAAGGGGTTTAACAGGCGCTCAGACTTGGGACTAAAAATGATTTGTTTGTAGAGTGATCTGGGTTTATTTGATTTTCACTATATCTTGTGAACATGTTTCTGAGGAAAATCACTGTTGGCGTGGTTGAATACGCAACAAAAATACAGGTAAAAAGTCACTTTTAACTGTATAGGGGAGCCGTTGACCTTTGGTGCAATTGGCTGCTTTTGAACCTCTGTTTGCCTACAAAACTGTTGCATGCCTGGCATTGCCGCAGCCCGGGCATCCGGAGGCTTCAGAGGAAATCAACCATGTGAGAGTGGCGGCTTTGAAGCAGAAACGAGGAGCAGAAGGCATGAGGGCATTCGTTGCTTAGAGGATGCATCCCAGGTCAACCTCGTTGACGCTTCCGCACAAAAAGTTGCTCGTTTGCACTACCATTGTGTCCGTTGTGTAGCCTAGCAGACGGGTGCGCTGATATCCTTGGGCAACCATGGTCTTGCCCCAGGATACGGAAGGTGCTTTGACTCTGTATAAGGTGGTGAATTTCTTTGGTGATCACACCCACGACGCCCCCTTTGATTCAAACCAACGCTCAGGGTGATTGCTGTGATTGGTGTAGCTTGTCTACATTTGTTTAAGGCTGTGTGTGTGTTTGCGCGCGCGCGAGTCCACATGGGGCGCCTGTCTGTCCTGTGGTGTTTTGATGCCTTATGCAGCATTCTCAACGCTGACACTCTCCTGCCATGTATGCTCATGAAAGGAAAGGAAGGGGTCAAATAACTGTACCTGCCTACAAGGGCAGCTTAGCTGAAGCAAGAAAGGTGCCTGAAACCAAACCAGTCCGACCTGTACGCTCATGAGATGTTCGTGTTTCCATGGTAGCTGGCCTGGTGCTGCTGATTTTGGACCTGCTTTTCTAACTGGGCTATCTGCTCACAATATTTGCTGCCTCATCATGAGGAGAAATGAGTCAATTCTTCCCTGGAACCCGGGATAGGTTGTTTCAGAAGCAGAATCATGGGGACATCCCACACACACCAAGGAATTCCATTGGGCTCTAACAGGCTGTTGGGATAAAAAGGAGCAGAACAAAAAGCCTTTGCTATCTCTCTACCTACGACAAAAAGATTCCTCGGAAACTGTTGTGCTGTATTTCCATTTTTCTTTTCTTTTGTGCTGTATCTCGTATCTTCTCTCATTCTGTGCCACCTCTTCCTCTTGGTCTGTGTGGTGGGGCCCTGCCTTTCAGGACAGGTGACCTTTCCTTAATGCACGCGGCCAGACTTGGACTGCGTGGTCTTTCTTTCTTTCTTTCTCTCATTCACAACTCACAAATATTTTTGGTTACAATTGGTTACAATGGGGTTTGGCCTTCATCCAGGTATTTTGGCTGCTCGGTCTGCTCAACTGTTCCAACTGCACAAAAAATATCCAGGAGATCGGAAATAGAACGATAAGTCTCATTAGTTTGCTTCTGCAAGAAATGAAAAACATCCTCAGAGCTAGCTTGAGAACAGTAGAAAGTGCCTGATTCGTCTAGAAAAATTATATGAGAAGAGGGGAAGTCAGAAAATAACTGTGCATAAGTTCTTCGAAGAGAACACGCAGAAGCGCAAGCAAAAGGAAACACGGCATGCTTTTCATCTTGGAGTCCTCCTTGGTCACACCTATCACAAGCAGATGTGTGCTCCTGCCAAAGTGATGTCTCGACTCTTAGAGTGTGAGCATGTAAACGAAAGCGTGCTTTGTTTCTCAGCGTGCGCTTGCCTAAATCAAGATGCAAATACCTAGGGACAGAAAAGGGCGCGCCATGAACAAATATTTGATTCTGCAAAGTAAAATATCATGCTGGCATTGCTGGTAACGAATGTGCAGATGCTATGGAAAAGAAAGACTACGCCAAGTCCGGCCACGTGCAGTAAGGAAAGGTCACCTGTCCTGAAAGGCAGGGCCCCACCACACAGACCAAGAGGAAAAGCAAGCTCAGAAGTCTACCCCAGCAAGTGCAGATGCTGTTGTTAAATATCAGGCAAACCAAGCCAATAATAGCGTGGCTGATTCTGGGATCCCTGGCGGGAATCCATTTTCTCACTTATTTTGTTTGGTAGCTAACGAGGAAAAAAGAGAACAAAGTGCTGGCACATCCACAGCTCCTGCAAACAATCCTAAAATGACCTACCCCCCCGATCTCCAAAATGCTCTCGAGCCTCACATACATACAAAACACAGGACATGAGTTTACATTGATAACCTACAGCCCGAATCTCTAGCTGATCGGTTGCTGGTGAAACATTATCAACCAGCTTTCACAAGGTTAACAATAATTAAACAAGACAAGTTTCTACAAGTCTGTGTGCCTAGCATCCACTGGAGAACATTAGGAACATGAGCAAGAATAAGTCCAGCCAAACACGAGTCATTATGATGATGCAGAAGTGATGAAAAGGACCTGGTAAAGCACCTGTAACAAACCTGGAAAGCGCTCAGCAGAGCAACCCAGATAAGGCAGCAATTGTCTAAAAACATAATGTACAAAACACAGACTTGGTCATGCCAAGCCCAAAACAGGCTACTACCCTTATTGTCAGAATTTGTTACGACATGTGGATAACAAGACCAAATGCCTTTAGAAACAAGCCCTGTATATCCTCACCTATGAACACACCATCTTACAATATTGCACGGGCACCCTCTATAACCAAGAACATGCGGTTCGCTTTAAAAGGTCCACTAACCCATTATGCCCTCTCCCAGGCCGTCATCAATTAAACAGCGCCCTCCACATGCTTTCAGGCTGCCAAAATCATATAATTTCCAGCATGAAAACTGAACGCCACAATGTTGCTGGAAGAATAATCACCAAAGCTCTTAGCAAAAGCCCTTGGGGAGCAGGCTTGGTTAACATGGACTTAGGGAGTGGTGATAGGTAGGCGCAGTACAACCTTCAAATCCCTGCATTAAACAGAACTATACCCCCTTACCTCTTTCCAAGAAAAAATTTCAAAGAGATTTAGACTCACCTCCAGCCGTCCTGATGCTAAACTGATTGCTCCCTATAAAGCCAAACTCACTCCTTCTTCTCCTTCTACCTCCTGCTCACACCATCATGGGTTATGCAGCAGACACAACCCCACACTGAGGACCACAACAGCCAACCGCGTGAGGCTTCCCCACAAACTGAATGTAAACCAGCGGCATTTGCACTTGGCGGCGGCAGAGGATGGGAGAAGGAGAGTCCGAGCGCTCAGGGGCATGGCAAGCAATTTCCCGGATTCCCATTAGTTCTGTCTCTTGCTCTCTCCTAGGCTAGTTTTGTCTAGTTTAGGTGGAGGGCCTCCTGGTGAGGCCTCTAACTTTTGTTAGGGGTTCTTCCCCTAATGCACGCGGCCTTTGGCTTGCGTAGACTTTTTTCTTTTCTTTTCTTTGCACTTGATTGAAATTAAGTAATGTGAAGACGCGAGGCCTGGACAGCAGTTGGAGGCGGCACAGCGGCAGCATGCAGACCTCTTCAATGCAAACTCATTAATGCAGAAGTTGTGACTCTCCACAACATCCTGTTGGGTGTTGGTGGGACCTGCTACACTGAGCACACCCTTAACCAGCTTGAACAATTGGGACTTGACCATCAGCACGCCAATAAACTTGCTCGCAAACTTCATGCCCATTCTGTTATGTATGCCACAAGCTTGATACCACTAGGCGCGCTATTGCAAACAATAATGCTTCTCACAGTCGGTTTATGCCAGTGGAGCCAGGTTCTTCTAGTAACCCTCCAGATTCCCATTAGCGTTTTTACAGCTTTGTGGTGAAGGGGACTCATGGCTCTTCTGAGCTAATGTGCCTCCTTTTCCTTAATCAATGTAGGGAGAGTTTACTTTGCCTATGCCATTTCTCTTTTCTTTCCTTCTTTCTCATGTTCGCGCTTTGTCAGTCACATAGTTTGCGTGGAAATCCAGCATCATTGAGATAGGTGCCCATACAAGCTCAGAAGTTGCAACAAATATGGCGGGCACACTGTACAAGATGAAGAACACATTACCCTGGATAGCTGTTCACAGGATCTGACAGACTTGGGCACTATGTTCCATGTTTACATAACCTGCAGATCCCTGAACACTCAACAAATAGAACCCTTCCCAAACACATTTTCCCTTGCCATTTCCCTGACAAACAAAGGCTCACTCCTAGTCGCCCTGATGCAACTTTAATTGTTCCAATGAAAAGAGTGCCAAGGACAAATTCCCGGTATCCATTGAGAAGTAGAGGGGGGCGCAGGGGGAACAGGGAACCACAGCCACTCCAACTACTTCCAAGATCCTCCACCCTAGTCAGCTCCTTCCAGAACAGAGGCACGTCCATCTCATGGAGGTCAAATACTGTGATGATACCAGGTTCAAGAATCAGGTGGAGGCCTCCAAGCAACAGCACTGCGACCTCTAGAGGTCAGATCTGTCGCGATCTTTCAAGGACCTCAGCTCAAGTCACCCTCCATACCGTTTTGTTAGGTGTTGGGGGGGTGGGCATCCACACCCCCCACACTCTGGAGACTCTTAGAGAGCTTGGTCTTGACACTCATACAGCCACCAGGCTAGCTCTGAAGCTTCATGCCCGTTCCGTCCAGTACGCTTATAAACTTGCTAGCGCCAGATGCGCTCTTGAGAAGACTTCTCTCAACTCTCGTCACCAGGATCAGGCATGGACTACTAACCCCCCTGATCTCCATTGACTCCTTTCTTTTGTTTCTCTTGGTGATGGGGATACACGGCGCCTCGGCCCTAGGTATCCTCTTTTCCTTATTTCATGTGGGGAGTGCTAAACACTGCCTGCGTAGTTCTTCTTCTCTTTTCTTGGGTTGCGGAACTAAACAATTGATTTCCATGTTTGCACCACTTTTGCCTGCCAAACGCGCTCATAAGGGTTACCATGCTCTAAGTGCTTTGGCCCGGGGATTAATCCCCCCCATTTTTTCATTCCAATGGATCAGGTTTGACCCAAAAACTACCTGAAATAAAAAAAATGAGACAAATTTGAGTCAGAGCAGGCATTATGGCACCCATCCTTCTGGAAATGGCCAAAAAAGGCCTAAAATGCCTCAAATAGTGCCCCTGACTCGCTCCCTGGGCCCCATTCTCAGTCTAATACATGCAGAAGTACCAAATAAGTTAACCTCAACTACTTAGCATACTCAGTTTGCTCAAATTCCTTTGGGGCATTAATTCCTCCTTTTTACACATAGCTTGGCTGACCTGACTTTGAGCACAATCAACCTCGTGCTATTTCATCAAACATCAGACCGCAACAAACATGACTTGTTATCTTTTTTCATGATCTTCCCTGTCAAGTCCAGCTTCATGACTTAAGCAGTTTTTGGCCAGGTCTGGTTGCAGGCCTCGGTGTTTCCGCTCAGCCTTGCGAGCCCTTCCAATACCTCAGTGCAGGCTGAGTGGGGCAGCAGCTCAAGCAGCTGCTCTTTATGGAGCTTCGACCAATGTAATGCACCTGATATCTCATGCTGATTTGTGAACAATCCAGCCCGTTGCTGCGGTTACCTTTTTTAAAACATTACAATGCATCTATGACAGTGGATGCTGAGATTTGAGGTACGAAGCATATCTTTAACATGTCTGTCATGGCCTCTTGGACCTTTTTTTGAATTGTGCTGTTCTAATTTTTTGCGCATCACATGGCATTGAGTGTATTTTCTAGCATCTGACACTGCAGCCTGGTGGAATTTGTGCCTAAATTCACATGCTCATTTCATGCTGAGTGACTGCGCGCAAGTTTCTTTCAGCACTTCTAAGATGAGTATTGATAGATGGCTATAAGCGAGCCTAGGTGCATCCTAGATTAGGAGTAAAACAAGGCCGCCCATTGTCACCTTTACTGTTTTCCCTCTACATTAATGATGTTGACTGCTTGGCTGATATTGTGCAAGGTGCAGTTACAGGTGCAAGTGACGTTCGAGTTACGCATATGCTGTATGCAGATGATCTGTGCCTTACTGCCAATCACCCTACTGAGCTTCAAATCACGCTGGATAGGTTGCATGGGTACTACCATAGTATGCACAGAGGAAGGGATTGATAATCAACGTGCCAAAGTCTGAAGTGGTGCACTTGAACTCAAAAAGCAATAGTGTACCCATTTTTTTGCTAGGTGGAGCACACCTCGTGCGTGCTGAGTCTTTCAAGTATCTAAGTATGCTCTTTACAAAGCACATGCATTCTTTCTCTTCCTCTGAACATATGTGTGCACCTTTTTTGGCTGGACGTCGTCGTGTGAGACAACTTGCATCGACTATAAGCTTGCAGATCAGCCTCATACCATGCTATGGTTGACTAAGGCATATGCTCTTCCATCAAATTTGGGGCACTAGGTCCATGAGAGCAGGAGCTGAGATGGAATGTCCTTTGCAAACTACAGAAATCACAAACGGCCTGAGTGGTTCAATGATGTGTGTGCAGCCAGAAAGAAGGCCTTTTCAATTGCATTGAAGACTGGGCAAGCCAGGCACGCTTGTGAGCAACTACACAGAGAGTACAGAGCTGTTCTGCAGCGTGCTAAGCGACGATATACCCGCACTCGAGCTATAGATTTCATGCGCAAGTTATTCCAGAAAGATCCGGCTGTACACAAACTTCTGAAGAAGCCTGTGAGCTCCCATACCACTCCTATTTCTGAGCAGGCCTGGCAGGATCATATCAACAACTTATTCTACCATCCTTCTGTTTCCAACAATGACACTCATGGCTTGCATGATGAAGCATTCGGGGGCACAGGCCCGCACCCTTTCAATCTGCCTGGGGAAGCTGAGCTGACCTCCCTTGTCTCTAAGCACATTTCCAACATGAGCAGTTCCTCTTCACCTGGCTTTGACACAGTCCTACCTTCTTTCATAAAACATGCGTGCAAACTTGTCCCCAGACGCCATGGCAGAGGTCTTGAACATCACAATGTGCTGGCTCCATACATTTCACAACTCTTCACGCTTATGCTCAAAACTGCTCGCATCCCCTCATCATGGAAAGCTGCCAAACTTGCTCCAATATTCAAAAAGGGCGCTGTGACACATCCTTCAAACTACCGGATGCTTGCAGTCAGTAACACACTATACCGCCTGTACACAAATGTCCTCCGCTCCATGGTTCAAGACTGGTGTGAAAAATACAACATTATTCCTGACAGTCAATTTGGCTTTTTCCCAGGCCGCAACACCTTACAGCCACTTTTTATTTTGAGGCACCTGAAGCATGCAGCTCAGATACTTCAACCTCAAGGCTCCCCACGTTTATATGCCACCTTTATTGATTTCAAACAGGCATATGACTCAATACCCAGAGACAGATTGTGGGAACACTTACACAAATGCCAGATGCCCAGCCAGCTTATCTCCATCATTAAAGACCTCTACCGAGATGACAAATACATCCTTATTGACGGAGATAAACGGGCAAGTGCCCAGCCAACGCATGGAGTTAAACAAGGGTGCCCACTGTCACCACTCCTATTCTCAATCTACGTTAATGACATTGGCTGCATCACAAATGGGGAAACAGGAGCGGTGACAGGCTTACCAAATTTTCATGTTTCTCACATGCTTTATGCAGATGACCTCGCTTTGACTGCAAACAACCACACCCACATGCAAGCCATGTTAAACAAGTTGCAGGATTATGCAACCAGAAAATGCCTGACGGTCAACACAAAAAAGTCTGAGGTCGTCTGCTTCAATTCCAGAGCTGACACTCTTCCTCAACTGTTGTATGATGGTGAAAACCTGCCCTACACTGATTCTTTTAAATATCTGGGTATGGTCTGTGACAAACGTCTCAACCTTTCCACTGCTGCTGAGGCTGCTCTGAAACCATGCATGGCGGGGACTTATCGTGTCAAAACCTTTGCTCACGACCACAACCTTACAAATCGGCTGCATGCGCTCATTTGGCTCTTGAAAACGTATGCTATCCCAGCAGGAATGTATGCTAGCCAGATTTGGGCCACTCCTTACTTACGGCAGGGCGCAGAAGTGGACAACCTGTTGCAGAAGTGGATCCTGAACGTTTTGCAAAATCTTCTTGGAGTGAAATCCACAACACCATCTTGGAGCATTTTACGAGAATGTGGCATTGAACCTTTTCAGTTCAATTGGTTCCGTGCCACTATGCGCTTCTACAACTCGCTTACTAAGTGCAACAGTCTCCTCCTCAAAAAGGTTCTCCATGCTGACATCAGCCTTAGCTCCATGACTGATTCTTGTTGGACGTCCCACCTCTTATCTGCGCTGGATGGTTTGGCTCACTCGGATCTGATGAAACGTCAAATTATGGCTTGTGACCCTGTGAACCTCAGTCAATTTGTGGTGGACCTGAGATCTAGACACCTGGGCTATTGGAACCAATTCACAGCCCCTGATCCAAGAGTAAGCAACAGTAAGCGGCTGACTTACCATCAATGGTGCGCTCTCCCTGTCAGAAATGCACATGCCATTCACCCACCTTATACAATGCCTAAATACATGTACTTGGATCTTCCCCATCATGTCATTCGCAACACTGCCAGATTCAGGCTGCGGGTACACGCTCTCCGAGTTGAACGGGCTACTTGGTCCAATAGTACTTCTCCGGTCTGTGATATCTGTGATTCTGATGACATACAAGATGAAAAACATGTGTTGTTCAGATGCTCCAATCCCCAGGTCTGCTCTCTCCGTCAAAAGTATGCCTCACTTTTTGAGCACAACTTCTCTTTCCTACACCTCCACATCTCCCACAGGATGTCCTGTCTAGGCACCATTCACCATGTGAATTCCCAGGATATCAATACTTTTCTAAACCAGGATAACAACAAACTTCCTTTTTTTCTTCATGATCTCATGTGTATTTATGAACAGGCTAGCAGTCAAACGTCTTGACTGAGGCCTTTTTTCCCTTGTAACCCCCTTGTAACCCCCTTTGCAAACTGTGCATCTGTGCTTGTTGAAGCGTATCCTTGGAGTAAAGCGCACTACACCCAATTGGTCCGTGCTGCGTGAATGTGGGTTGGAGCCATTACAGTTTTATTCTTTTCGCTCATTTGTCAGACTTTATAATGCCTCGCTCACCTGCGATAGCATAACCCTCCGCAAGGTGCTTGCAGCATATGTTGGCATGAGTAGTGCTTGTTCAAAATGTTGGGCTTCAGAATTTTTATCTGCTTTTGAAGGACTGGATAGACGGAACAGTTTTGCACAATGCGTTTACTCAGGCCAGCCAATTAGCATTTTGTGGTTGATTTAAGGAAGAGGCATAGGAGTGTGTGGCCAACTGGGGCCTGGTGGCTGAGCATGATGGACATCCTAATAAATTAGCCAAGTACTACAACTGGGTAGCACTTCCATTCAGGCACGATTCTGCTTTTCGCAAGCCCCTCCATGTTCCTAGGTATCTTTACCTCGATTCAGCTTCCTGCAAGGCACATGCAGCTGAACATTGCATGCTCACAAGCTGAAAGTTGAAACCTCTCTTTGGCAAGGATATTCACCTCTCTGTGATTTGTATGGCTCAGTTGAGTTACAAGATGAAAAGCATTTTATCTTCTGCTGCTTTTGCAACTTCTTGTGTTGTCTTAGAAGAAAATATACGCGTCTTTTCACTGCATAGTCTGCACACAGAGTAGTGTTAGATGGCACAGGCCCTTTCTATTTTTCTCAAGCTCAGCCAATCAGCCAGATTCTCGGGCTGTAAGCCAACCCCTTGTAACCCTTTTCTCAAGCTCGTTCTGAGGATGTCTCTTGTTTTCTTCCAAAACCAAGGTACAGTGACTTATCGTTTTACCAACAAATGTATGGATTTTCTTTCATAACACCGAGCAGCCAACTTGGCTTGAAGCTACCCGGCTGAAGGTTAGGTTCCCCTTATATAATGTAATGTAACCGTGACACTTATAAGCTGAGCTCAAGACATTGTTTCCACACTCAGTTGACATTGATACACATGTTTGGTTATAGGCACTTTTTTGCTTCAGCTAAGCTGCCCTTGTAGGCAGGTACAGCTATGCAATCCTATCCTATCCTATCCTTTCCGCTGTCCTTCAAGGCTTGTAGGCAGATATAGCGGTGTAACCTTGCCTTACCTGAGTCGGAAATGCAAGCATGACTCAGAAGAGAGAAGTGTGTAGACAGTTACAACGCCCCCTGCATCAATCTCCATGCTTTCCTATTTTCTTTTGATACCTTTCTAGTTGTCAAAATCACCCTCAGCTGACCAGCCAAACAAACTGACCGAAAGACCACCCGCTGGGGCCTGGGGTCGGGCTGGCAATGTGGCGAGCGTTCCACTTCTATAGTTCTTTGGGTACCGTTGGTATGAAGGGCAAGATGCGCACTAGGGCACTGTGGCGATAGGTGCCCATACTAGCAGCACAGAGCTCAGGATTTACGACCAAGATGAAGAAGACGTCATCCTTGGGTTTGCTCTTCCCAGAATCTGACGCACTTGCACGTACAGTTCCAGCAATTGTTTTGCACCCCCACACACCACGTCCAGGGAAATTCATGAATCAGGCCGATGCCCAGGAGTAACCAAGTTCATGTCTGAGGGCCTGAGATGCTGTAAAGGAGAAATTTTTGTTTTGGGGAGGAAAAGGAAAAGCCATGCAAGTTGTGTATTACCCCAAACATTGGTTAAGGAAAGGGGCAATTATAAGCGCGAACACTGGGAGACCCCCCCCCAACGCCACAAAGGCTCGATCCTGGGTGCACCTCTGTCTCCGGATGTGCCCAGGGAGTCTCTGCAAAAACGTACAGAATCCTCTATCCCTGAAATTCCGGGGTCCTGAGGTGGAGGTATTTTGCTTTTGTCTTCCAGGTTGGGCTGATTTGGTTACAGGCACCCTTTTTGCTACCTAAGCTGCCTTTTTGCGGTAGGGAAGGTTTCCCAGTGTTTGCACCCATGATGACCCCTCTCTCTAACCAACGCTTGGGGTGGTACACCACTTGCATAGCTTTCCCTGTTCCTAAGCTGCCCTCATAAGCAAGTATAGCTGTAAAACCTTCTCCTCTCCTTTCCTTCCTGCCATCACAAGGGCATAAAGGAACAGCGGGAGCAGATCATTGAACTTCAAGATTGATAGATAGAGAGTGGGGGTGGGGAGAGAGGGGGCACGGAAAGAGAAAGAGAGAGAGAGAGAGAGAGAGAGAGAGAGAGAGAGAGAGAGATAGAGAGAGAAAGCGCAGCTCCTCAAAATGCATGTCTAGAGTTCACGCCTTATTAGCATGGCTTGAAGAACAAAAGACGAGAGGATATGGACGATGAAGAAAAAATGAAGCTCTTAAGCCAAAAAGCAATACAAACTTCACTACAGGCCCTTAATCAAGTTCGTGGAAGCAATGGTATGCAATGCACAGTGCCTGCATTGAAATTTGCATGAATGAAATCATAGTTGCAACTTTGTGCTTCCGTGATGCATGATATGTACAACAAACTTCAAACCAAACTGAACTCCTGGAACCCGACACTAGCCTTTCCACCAAAGTAAGAACTCCCCAAATGATACTTTCCCGCACTGCCGTGAGTCTAATTGAGCAATGGCCTGCGATAATTGGCTGGGGGCAAGGGCCACCCCTAAATCACGCATCAAGCCTGCAAGCAAGAAAGACGGCAGCATAATTAGCAATCATAATTTACAAAGTAGTTATGCAAAGAAAGAACAAGCTTGCCAACCAGGCAGAAGCCAAGCAAGACTCCTCTTTTCCAAACATGCACGAGGTAAGATGAAAAGTGATCAGGTCTGTGGAAATGTGCAAAAGTCTGCAAGGTCGCCTGCCCCCTCTAACTCATTCAACTTAGCCAGACTTGAGTTCTCCATTGATTTGCAGGCATGGAAGGAGGGCAGTCAGCGCATCGTACAAAAGCATAGAGCCTCTTCCTAACCATCTACACGACCAGTAGAGCCCCACCTAGCGCCTCAATGTCATTCATGGAGAAAGCCCATACTTTGCTTTCTTGCAAAAAAAGCCATTTCTCACCATCTATACAGCCAGTGGAAATCTCCCCTGAAGCCTCAGTGTCGTACATGGAAAAAGCTCGTGCTACCTCTTCCTCTGTGGGTTCCTGGGGAGGCGGTGATGCTTGAGGAGGTACTTGAGGGCTACTGGGCTTGGAAGATGACTTGCGTGTGCTGCAAAAGAACAGGAAACAAGTGGGCAAGGAATTGAAGACTTTCGACTTACCAAAAAAGGCTCGCACCAAGTGCAAGGGTAACTTCTCGATTAATATCCTTCACTCAGGCATTGGACAATTTCTGGCTTTGCGCAAATCCTTGCTTAAGCTGCAGAAGCAAAACAGCGTCGTGAACGGGGTAGTCTTGCCAGTCATAATCTCTCCCATGTTGCGTAAATGGGATAAACCCCCCAAATCCCTCTCACCCCTGGCGTTAAACCCTGATACGATGCAAGCAGCCATGATGATGACAAGGTGTAAGAACCCTTTACGAGGCCTCGGAAAAGCAATTTAAAGAGGCATTTTGTATTGCAAGGGACCATGATAACAACGTAATGGATTGCAAACTCCCTAGCGTCAGTACGTAGCAAAAGATGGTCAGCATGGTGCATGGAATTTCAAAAGAATAGTGCGTGTTTATACGCATACATTATCTCATTTATCATGCATAAACCAGAGGAACTCAGTCCTGTGTAGCAGGAAAACATTTGAGGGATGCAAACAGCATGGTGACCTACCCGCGATGAAATCTTGGAACAGATTTAAAAGTCTGAAGGTGTGAACAGCAAGTGCATATCTCTCCATATTTGCGCAGGCGTACGCATGTGCTCCAAAGTAACATGGATCATAAGTATGTTACATCTCAACTGTTCCATCATATCCATGTGCACATATGCTGTGTGATACCGCTTACCCTATGAGCACATTAACCAAGGAGTGACATCAAAAGAACGTGTCACCCACCTGCTTCCCAGGGCTAGCACGGCCTCCAATTGTTGGTATGCCTTGCGCTGACGCATTTGCTTTTGCTTCAGCCTTTCAATAAGCTGCATTTCCAGCTCAGCCTGCAAGCGATGGAGGGCATCAGCTTATGCGAATTAGGCCGCACCCACCAGCACAGGAAGAAGTAGCTTTGCCACATGCAGATGTTGAATGGCAGTTCAATTGCCAACAAGAAAGAAAATCACAAGTTCTGCCTGGGTTTTCTCTACATTGGGCAGGGCTCAACACAGAAAAAGTGAGTCAAGATACACCTCCTTCGACTTTAACAGAGATACATACCAAGCGCTCAATCTCTGACTCTCTTTCCAACTTGCTTTCCATCTCCTCTCTGAGACGTCTCTCATAGTCTTCTTGAGCCTGCATGCCAGGTATAGGGAGATGTAACGAAACGGCAACAGGGTCAGCAAGTGCAAACACATGGGCGTGAGGTCAAGTGGGTGCTCCTTCTGCCTTTTGTCTGCAAATTGTGTTTGACTAGTTTCGCCCTAAGGATGACAAATCCTGCCATTCAACTTCTTAACCTACTGTACATCTTTCATTCTTCTGCTCTCCTTCAATCTATGCAAAACACGAACCCACACATTTAACACAAAAGACACTCACAACATGCGATCGTTTGACACATCACACCCAACCTTCACATCTTTTCGCCTACCATCTGGATCTTGCTGATCCTGAGCTGCTCCAGCTTCTGCCGCGCCTCCTCCTCTGCCCTGCGCACAACCTCCCGTTGCTCCAGTGCCTCCTTGCGTGACAAGATGCGCTCATCAGCAATCAGGCGCTCCAGCTCCTGGCGCTCCTCACGTGCCTGCCTAGCCAACGCCTCCTTCTCTGCCCATATCTTGGCCTCCTGCTCTGTCCTGTTGCGTATGACCTCCTCCCTGAGCCGCGTGTTTTCCATCTTCTGCTGCTCAATCTCCTGCTGCAGCTCCCGCAGCCGTGCCTCTTTCTCCAGCTGCGCTCGCTCATTGCGCTCGCGCAGGGCAATGATTTCCCTGGCACGCTTGTTGGTCTCTTGGATGCGCTTGTGCGCCTTGCCCTCTTCCTTTTGAAGCTGCCGAACACGGTTGTACAGGCGCAGTGCATCCTCCTCTGCGCAAACAAACACATGCATGATAACCCATGTCCTTGCAATAATCAGACATCTTCAGATCACGTGAGCTCTTCTGGGCAGGTAGATGCCTTTCATGAATGCACATGCTGCTTGCAAAGCAAGAATGTGTGCCAGTGGCGTTCCCTGTCATGGACGAGATGGAGGTAACCAGAACAGATGTGAGAAAAGTCTTTAGGCGTGTTTCCAACTGTAAGTGTGCATGTAAGTGTGAGCGTGAATGCGTGCGCATGTGTGAGCATTTGCGCTTGTTTGTGTAGGTGTGTGCATGCGTGCGTGTATGTGTGGGTGTGGGTGCGGGTGTATGTGTATATGTGTGCTTGTGTGTGCACGGCGTGTGTGTATGTGTAAATGTGTGCTTTGTATGTGCACGGCGTGTGTTTGTGTGTGTGTGTGTGCGTGCGTGCGTGTGTGTATGTGTGTGTGTGTGTGTGTGTGTGTGTGTGTGTGTGTGTGTGTGTGTGTGTGTGTGTGTGTGTGTGTGTGTGTGTGTGTGTGTGTGTGTGTGAAAGAAAGGTGAGCATGAGTGCGGACCTGCCATCCTCCTGGCCCGCTGTTCATACAGGATTGTCGTCTCCCTCATGGTACTGCTGGCACTGGATCCTTCCCTGCCCAGTTCTTGCTGGACCTCTGTCATACTTGAGGCGGGCGAACCTTCTCACTCGACTGTGGTGTCACAAGGAAATGGACTTATCTATTTGCCCTGGCTCTACGTTGAGCTGAGCTAAATCTATGCGCAGGGTGCCTTCGAAGGCACTATAAGCTAACGAGTGGGAACAAGCTCCTCCGTCATCTCCATCCAACCATGTCGCCCCATTGAATGTATGTGATGTTTTCCAAAATCAATCAACAGCTGCTGTGAGTCCTGGATGACATGCTGGCACACACGTCCAACGCACTAGCCCCTCACCAAAAACAAGATAGAGATTTGGCTAAACGAGTTATTTATTTGTATACTCGGCAATGTGCCATTCTTTCTCTGTGCAGTAGGAATTGCAACGGACATTGGTCAAAGGTAGTTGGCAAGCGCTCGGTGGTCACAAAAATTTAATCCCCCTTCCTCATAACCCCCACCCAGGATGGCTTTTAGAGGAGGAATGTTTGTTGTGAAGAGGGATGGCAGGAAGCAGGAGGTCCACTTCGACAAGATTACAGCTCGCATCATGAAGCTGTCCTACAACCTGAACCCCGAGTTCTGTGACCCGGTGAGCATCGGGCTAGTGCTGGTAGTGATGGAGTGATTTGTGTGTGCTGCGAGCGTCGTCATCGCAGAGTGAGGGGGCTTTGAGAGGGGGGACGGTGTGCAACAGCTCGAGCTGTTGTTTCCCTCCATCTGCTCCCCTATCTCTTGCACGCCTCCTCCCACCCCATCCAGTGCTGCAGGGCAGGCTACTGCAACAATGCGCGTGCACCGTCGCTTGCCGCGTGTGTGCACGGAGCTGCCCTTGAGGACAGCGTAGGCTGGCTGTCAATCCTGGGTTTGAATTCCTCAGCTTGGCCCATATTTGACCCACCGAGAACACATCGCTGCTCCCCTTACCCTGCCCCTGCGCAGATCCTCGTGGCCCAGAAGGTGGCTGCCGGTGTGTACAAGGGCGTGACCACCTCGGAGCTGGACGAGCTGGCCGCAGAGACAGCTGCCGCCCTGACCTCCACGCACCCGGACTACGCCACGGTGAGTGCTCACGATGATTGTTGCGCCTCCACCCCCACTGCAAGCACGCCTCGCTGCGTGTGTGACACGCACGCGGGAGGCACCTCCCCTCGCTGTTCCACCTTCTGCGAAGGTGTATGTGTGTCCCCTGGCTGACCCCTCCCTTTCCTCTTGTCTCCTCCCCCCCACAGCTAGCTGCGCGCATCGCCGTGTCAAACCTGCACAAGAACACCCTGAAGTCGTTCGTGGAAAGGTGCGCCTTGCTGCCTGCGTGTGTGTGGGTGTTTGTCGCTACTTTTCGCTACTCCGTGTGCTGCGAACAGCTGCACAGCACGGGTCCCATTGCTGTCCCCATCACCGCAGCATCAAGCTCATGTACAACCACAAGAACCCAAGGAATGGCACCTCCTCTTCCTTGATTGCTGAGGACGTCTACAACATCATCCTGGAGGTGCGGTCTGCTGCGCGCATGCTGTGCTTGCTGTGCTTGCCCTGTGCATCCACTTCTGGGCACGCATTTGATGCTTTGATGTGCTTTGCAGCCTGCTGTCCTGTCTGACCCTTTCCATGTACAGTTTGCCATTTCCACAATACCTGTGACACCCCCTCCTCTCTCCGCAGAATGGGGAGCGCCTTGACAGTGAAATCCGCTACGACCGCGACTTTGATTATGACTTCTTTGGCTTCAAGGTGGGTGGCCACAGCTCTTTATCCGTGGCTGAGGGGGGGGAGGAACCTTGTGCATTTACCCTGTCTTGAAGTGGAATGGCATGTTGGGGCTTAACAGCTGACAAATTGGGGGCTGCTTTTTTTCTGACTGCATGCTTAATGAAGCATCCTGCATAGAGCAATGCATTGCTGACAAACTAACCTGGTTAAAGGCCCTTGTTCCTCAGCTCCATGTGTAGTTCCTCACTCCGGCAACCCTTACATGAAGGCTTCACGCCTCAGGCTTGGGCATTTGTCTCCTGATAGCACACACATTGAAGCTCCACAACAACCTAATACGCCCATTGCGTCATGAACTACACCATGCATTTGTGTTCGATGTACATGTGCAGACCCTGGAGCGCTCATACCTGCTGCGTCTGAACGACCAAATCATTGAGCGCCCACAGCATATGCTCATGCGCGTGTCGGTGGGCATTCACAAGCACAACATCGAGGCTGCCATCAAGACCTACCACATGATGAGCGAGCGCTGGTTCACCCATGCCTCGCCCACCCTCTTCAACAGGTACAGGGTCGTCTAGTGCTGCCTTCCCCAGCTCCCGTGTGCTGCATACCTGTCATACAGTTGTTTCTGTTGACAAACAGCTGTATGGTTGCATGTAGCTACATGAAGGCCGCTGCAGGTCGTTTGCTTTGCTTCACAGCAGCTGGCGTGACTCCAGACATAAGTATCCGTTGTCCTGAGCCCCGTCCTTCTGACATGTTGCTGAAACCTCATGCTGGCGCCCTTCCCCTTCTGCTTGCCTTGTAGTGGAACCCCACGTCCCCAGCTGTCCAGCTGCTTCTTGATCTGCATGAAGAGTGATTCCATTGAAGGCATTTATGACACCCTAAAGGAGTGTGCAGCCATCTCCAAGAGCGCTGGTGAGTGTTGTTGCTGTGGCCCAGTGCGTTTTTAGTTGTCTTGATGCATATTCATTGGCAGGGCCTGCCTCCTGAATTCAGCTTGCGGCTCTGCTGTGCACGCTTTGGCACCGCCTGCAAGAAAACCCTTGTCCTGATGAACATTACAAGCTGCTTTCATGTGCTCACTTTTGTCTGGCTCGTTTGTCCATTGTTCCATTGCAGGTGGCATTGGCCTGTCCGCCCACTGCATCCGTGCAACAGGCAGCTACATCCGAGGCACGAATGGCACCTCAAACGGCATCGTGCCCATGCTGCGGGTGTTCAACGACACTGCACGGTGGGTGTGCTGTTTGAGAACATTCTTTCTGGAATAGCCTGCTGCATGCCCTTGAATGCCCTGCTGCAGACGAGTTACAGGTGACTCAAAGGCCTATTGCTTGCACCTCAGCACCTGCTTTGCTGCACAGTTCGCTCTCCTGTGCTCTTGCTGGGGTTGTTGCGTCTGCGCTGACAGCCTGGTGTGATGCCTGATGCTGGTTGCAGGTATGTGGACCAGGGTGGCGGCAAGCGCAAGGGCGCTTTCGCCATCTACCTGGAGCCCTGGCACAGTGACATCTTTGACTGGCTGGACCTGCGCAAGAACCATGGCAAGGTGAAAGGGGCCTTTGCTTTCCCTGAGCATTCTCCCCCATGTCAGCATGTTACCCAGAAGCTTGCCTTGTGGCTCTTTACTGCGCCCTTGTTTCGTGAAGCAGATGGACACCACATGGTGCAGCGTATCCTGGCTCAAAAGGAGTGCTACACCTTGGTCGAAACTAGATCCAAAATCTGTGGCAAGCTGATGCCTGTGTGGATGGTTGAGCTTGAGCACACGTTGCTGATTGTCTAAAAGGTGTCACTGGCTGCCTGCACTTGCAGGAAGAGGCCCGTGCCCGAGACCTGTTCTATGGCCTGTGGATCAATGACCTGTTCATGCGCCGTGTGGAGGCCAACGGCGAGTGGTCCCTGTTCTGTCCCAATGAGGCTGAGGGCCTGGCAGACTGCTGGGGAGAGGAGTTTGACCAGCTGTACGAGAAGTGAGTGGTGGGGCGCTGCTGTTGAGTTGAACATTGGGAATGGGATTTGGCACATTCTATTCCTGCAGGCTTGACATGAGAGTGCTGAGTGTGCTCACCTTTCAGACTTTCCTCCGCATTCAGAAACCCTTGGTGCGCATGGACTGCTGCCTTGAGCCACCATGTTAGCTCACCTCAATGTGTGTATTGGCCTGCATGCTCCAATGGCCTTAAAACGCAAAACCTTTGCTTTGCTCGTGCAGGTATGAGAGCATGGGGCGTGCACGCAGGGTGGTACGTGCCCAGCAGTTGTGGTTCGCCATCCTGGAGGCCCAGATCGAGACTGGCAACCCTTACATGCTGTTCAAGGACAGCTGCAACCGCAAGTCCAACCAGCAGGTGCGTGGATTGGTGTGAACATCAAGGCTCGCCGATGCGTGTGCTGCTGCCCTACCTTGGCTGCTTGATGGCATTGACAAACAGCTGCCGCACCAGTCATAGAGCAATTGAAGAGCACAAGGTTGGATCTTGATAAAGCTGTGTACATCATGCAGCTTGCCCATTGTTTGTGTGCAGCAAGGCTCTGTGATGCACCTGACACCCTCTGCTCACCCTGCATATGTCTGCAATGCGTTTCCGCAGAACCTGGGCACCATCAAGTGCTCCAACCTGTGCACTGAGATCATTGAGTACACCAGCCCTGAGGAGACGGCTGTGTGCAACCTGGCATCCATTGCGCTGCCACGCTTTGTGCGCGAAAAGGACATGGACCCAGTGCGTGAGCCCAAGAAGCTCGTCGGCTCCCTGGACGCTGAGAACAGGTGAGTGTGGGTGTGGGTGTGGGTGCAGGTATGTGCGCTCCCAATAGGGGCCAATGCACCCTTTTTGCATTTGGCACAACAGCAAAAGCAGTCAGCTGCTTTTCTGACACCCGGACGCATTGACACCAGAGCTTGTCTCTCATCCTCCCTCGTTCTTGCGGTGGCTGCTCTGCAGGTTCTTTGACTTTGAGAAGCTGGCAGAGGTCACTGCCTGCGTGACCCGCAACTTGAACCAGATCATCGACATCAACTACTACCCTGTCGAGACCGCACGCCGCTCCAACTTCCGCCACCGCCCCATCGGCATCGGCTGCCAAGGCCTGGCAGATGCTTTCATCCTCATGGGCATGCCCTTCGACAGCCCTGAGGTGCGGTGCTTGCGGTACAGGCCTGAGCTTTTTTGCTGAGTACTCCTGCAGCTTCTGAACACGGTCACTGGAAAAAAGTTTACATGCAAGTGCGCACATGTCATGGCCAAGTACATCGCACACTACGGGTACTGAGCTTATGGTTGGCGGCAGTGCTCATGAGCCCTTGTGCCTGCCACCAATCTGCCCATGCGCAGGCCCAGCAACTGAACAGGGAGGTGTTTGAGTGCATCTACTATGCCGCCCTGAAAACCAGCATGGAGCTGGCCAAGGAGCATGGGCCCTATGAGACCTACTCAGGCAGCCCTGTGAGCAAGGGCATCCTGCAGCAAGACATGTGGGGCGTGAAGAACGAGAACAGCAGGTGCGGGGATTTGACTGCCAGGAGTTGGCTGTGGTGCAAGGGCCTGCTGCAGTAGGTGCTAGCACTCCATGTCATAAGGGTTACATGCTGTGAGAGACATGATTTAGGGTTGGGGGTTAGCCTTAGGGACCTCCTTGGGTAACATGTGTTGCACACAGACGCCTCATGCACTGAACGCAGCTATGTTGCACACATACTGTTTAAGAATGCCCTACCTGAGACCTGGAGGAAACCAACAACCGCATGCTCTGCACTCAGGTGGGACTGGGACACCCTGCGTGCCGATATCGCTCAGCATGGCGTGCGCAACTCGCTGCTGCTTGCGCCCATGCCCACTGCTTCCACCAGCCAGATCCTGGGCAACAACGAGTGCTTTGAGGTATGTGTGCATGTATAGTGTGCATTCATATTCCCATTAATACTCTCCCACTCTATCTAGTGAACAATTGAGGGCGTCGATGGGTGTGAGGTGCTGAGCGTCTTGATTTGCAAGTGGCACTGCAGAAGATGCTTACTTCATGCATGTCCCATCACATGCAGTTTCCATAGATCCCAACAGCCACAGGATGAGCAGGCACTTGCGTTGCACATTTCACTCTGACACACGATGAGGATCATGAAGCTTGTACTGCTTTCCCCCCTTGCAGCCCTACACCTCCAACATCTATGTGCGCCGTGTGCTGTCTGGCGAGTTCACCGTCGTCAACCAGCACTTGCTGCATGACTTGAACCGCCTGGGCCTGTGGAACCCAAGCATCAAGAACGAGCTGGTGAGTGTGTCAGCTAAATGGCACTTTGGGCCTGCTTGCTTCACAGCGCTCGCATTCGCCATGCACAAACAGGCAACACCATTGCCCATCAGGCACCTGTTGCAGCAGTTGCCTCAGCATGACAGCATGCTAGCAGGAAGGTGCCATGCTCCTGCCTGCCGCACAGTCTGCCAGTGCTTCTGGACCTGCACGCGAACTCCCCTCATGCATTTGTATGCCATGTGAACCATGCCTCGCCGCAGGTGGCAGCCAATGGCAGCGTCCAGGACTTGGACATTCCAGACAACCTGAAGGCTTTGTACAAGACTGTGTGGGAGATCAAGCAGCGCTCCCTGGTGGACATGGCTGCGGACCGTGGTGCCTACATCGACCAGAGCCAGAGCTTCAATGTGTTCATGCCTGACCCCAACTTTGGCAAGCTCACCTCCTTGCACTTCTACGCCTGGAAGAAGGGGCTGAAGACGGGCATGTACTACTTGCGCACAAGGTAGGTTCAGCAGCAGGGATGCTGCTGCCTCACGGCTGACCCCTCGTGAACTAGATGGGAATCCTTGTTGAGCCTTTGTATGCTGACCTCGTCTTGCTCTACATGCATGCCTGCATGCTAGTGGTCTCTTTGGTTTTGAATGCGCCCCCTCACACGGCCTGGAGTGCCCCTCGCATTCCATCGTGGCACGAGTTTATGTACCACACACTCCATGGCAAGGTTGTGCTTGTTGGTTGATGGACGTTGCAGAAGTGGTGCAGAAGGGTGCAAAGGGTGAAGGCCATGCACTTTGATGCGGATAGAGTGAGGTGCGCTCGGCTGCACCAGACCCCACACTTTCTGGGCAGTGCCCCTGCCAACTCCCTCGTGCCACGGGCCTGCTTGCATGCAGGGCTGCTGCTGATGCCATCAAGTTCACGGTGGACCAGAAGGCGCTGAAGAAGAATGCCGGAAGCGTGGGCACCAGCGGTGGCTCCATCACCAAGTCTGCAGGCACAGGTGTGTGGGCCTTGCTTCGTGCCCCTGGATGCAGAGGCGCTGCTGTCCTGCTTGCTTAGTCTGGTCTTCTAGGGAGCACATGCTCCCTCCCACCCTCCATGTCCTGAGGACAGCTTTTGGGGGGGTAGCCCTGCCCTGCAGCTGGTGTGCATTTCAGTGCCGAGGGATGTGGAAAGCTTGAGCACCACTGTGATCCATAGGAGCTGGTAGCATTGTGTTGGTCCAGCGTGCAGTGTGACCCCCACCATGCCTCATGCGCGCCTGAGCCTTCTCCCTCCTTGCTTGCCCGCAGAGCCCGACAGGACGCCCACCAGGACCTCAGCCCAGCCTGGCAAGGGGCTGAACACTGCCCAGAAGTCCGCCATGTTTGACGCTGACTTTGCTCAGGAGCAGAAAATGGCTGCCATGATGGCATGCTCCTTGCAGAACAAGGACGAGTGCCTGATGTGCGGCTCTTAAGCCTGGCGCTTTCCTCTCCTCTCTAAATTTAGTTGCGCTGTTGGGGATGCGGTAGTGTTTTGAAGGCTGGCTACGACGTCGCCTTTCTTTGTGGCATGCCTGTCCTCCCTTACTCCTTGTTTTATGACCACTTTGACCAAGCTGCAGGATGCTTCTTTTTACAGACATGCACCTACAAGCAGGATGCACACGATTGTTCAATGTGATCACTAGCTCTCGGACTATTGTACCCAATTCTTTACTTGACCATGTATTTTTTAGCAGCAGGGCTGTGGCTTCATTGTATTGCAGGTAGGCAGGTGTCAGCTTTAAAACTAGCATAGGGTAATGTACATACATAGTGTGTAGCCTGGGTATGGCCGCACTTGCAGGCGCAACCATTCTGATTACATGAGCTTGCATCAAGAACGTGTCAAGCTTACAAACTCAAGGGGAGGCCTTGTCTTATTTTCTTGCTGGTTTTGTCATCCCTACTTGATTTTTATGAAACCTTATTTTTCAGCATTCTTGATTTTGAAATCAATGCTGGTGAACAGACTGCTTTGGCTATCTGCCATGGTCTCTTTGTGCGCCTGTAATCATATTCATCTGGTAGTGTCCCATGAACCCTTGAGGTGTGCATATCTTCCTCCAACAAAGTCCAGAAGCCAGTAAATTGAAGTTTGGGCTCCAGCCGGGCAGACCAAATGCTCAATTTAAAGGAAAGTGCAATGCCGAGTGCTCAGGAATGTAAGGAAAGGGTTACATAGCTGTACGTGCCTATGTGGGCAGTAAGCTGCAGTGAAAAAGGTGCCTGTAACCAGTCCTATACAGCTGCGTGCGCACACCAGCTGTGCTTGTGTCTGCTGAGCATGTGCACCAGAATGTGACTGTGCTGTGCTGCCGCAAATGAGTCGGTAGGAAAGATGCGATAGGCAGTGAAAACACTCCCTACATTGATTAAACAAACGGAAGCACAACTACTCCGAAAGCGCCGTGATTCTCCCTCCCCAGAGGGTAAGAAGGAAGCTAGTGTGTGCCTGGTGGGTTTCTGGCAGCACGCAGCCTCAAGGCACCAAAATTATAATGATGAATGTTTCTGTGCCCATTCTGTACAATTTGCGCACAAACTTACCTCTACCAGACGTGCCATTGGAAATAAGGGTTTACAATGGTGGCCTACAGCCCGAGACTCTGGCTGATCGGTCGCTGGTGAAACATGCTCAACCAGCATCAGAGTTGAGACCTAGTTTGAAACCAATTGAACTCAAATGTAAAACACCAAAATCAAGACAAGAGAGAGTGCCTGAAACTCCGAGTTTGAGCACCAAGTTTCATCTGTGACAGGAGATACAAGAGGCAATGAGACGGTCAGGACGCAGTTCCACGGAAGCTCTGGCACACACTCAAGTGGAGGTTCACCCCAACAGAAGGCCGGACAGCACACTCAACGGAAAGGACACAGGCTGCTGTCAATGTCCCAGCCTGTCTGCCCAGAGCTCTGGCACACCCAAAAAGCGGCACAGACAGAGGGGCCTTGCAAGCACACACACGCGGGCCTCACCATAAAGGCTTCTGAGGCAGACACAGCAAGGACTGAGGCATGGACTGCCAGTGACGGTGATGCACATGCAAACACGCATGCCTGGCCCTAGCACACGTCTGCGAAAGACCACAGGCCACTGCACAGCATGCCCAGACAGGCGGTGACCACACGCGAGCACACACTGAGCCATACCCTTGCAGGGTCATTGGAAATAAAAAAACACTCATCACAACACTAGTGCCCTGGAGCAGCATGCTGCCAGAAACCCACCCGATCCACATTAATTTCCCTCTCATCTTCTGGTGAGGGAAGGGAAGGGAAGGGAAGGGTTACATAGCTGTACCTGCCTGCGGGGGCAGCTTAGCTGAATTAATTTCCCTCTCATCTTCTGGTGAGGGAGACTGACAGCTCTTTGAGCCAATGTGTCTCTCTTTCCTTAATTGATGCAGGGAGAGTTTTCTCTGCCTACGTAGCTTTTTCTTTTTTTAAGAGTAATCAGCAGAGCCTAGCTTGTGCATTTTATGCATGTGTAATTTAAGTTTGTCGGTAAAGTTGTTGAGGTAGTGGGTTGGGAAAGCGTGGGAGCCACATCAACAAGGCATTTTCCAGCCCTATTAATGTGTGAGCTGTGTTGATCTGTTGCCAATAAGTTGAGGGAATGATGCAAGCAAATCTTAGTGTGCGTCCGCGATTTCATTGGCATCTTATGTGAACATTCAAGTCCCCAGAAATGATGGCATGTGGTGACACAATTGGCTAACAAAACCTCCTCATCCAATGTGTAAAAAAGGTTGTCAATTTCTTGAGCAGGCCTATGCTCTTTTGCAAGTTTAAGTAAGTGTCATGCCTCCTCCTCTAGGTCAAATAAATTTTCAGCAGATTCAGGCCTTGTACTCAATGTTTTTATTGGAGGTGCCTCTGGGTCTTGTTGGCTCTAGTCTCTGTCCGACAATAATATTGAGTCAATATTATCAAGTGGTGTTTTGAAACCTGCATCACAAGTTCATCATGCTTCATTTCTTCTTCAGTCACAGGAATACCATTGCACTTTACAGATAGCCTTCGGGCCTTGGCCAGATAGCCTTCCAGGAATAGCCTTCCAGGAATACCATTGCACTTTACAGATAGCCTTCGGGCCTTGGCCAGATAGCCTCCGGGCCTTGGCCAGATAGCCTTCCCATACAGAAGTGGCTACTAACAGTGCTTAAAAGAACTTCGGGGGTCAGGGACACTACTCCCTCTTGGTGCATCATGCGGGAATGTGGTCTGGAGCCCTTACAATTCAATTGGTTCCGAGCAGCAATGCGTCTTTACAACTCCTTGACCGATGCAACAGCTCCACAATGAAAAAGATTTTGCAGGCTGACATGCGGCTGAGCTCGAGATCTGATGATTGTTGGTCTTCCCATATTCTATCAGCCATGGATGTTTTGGCACACTCCCATATTTTCAAACAGAAGCTGCTGGATTGTGAGCCCATTGATCTTAGTCGTTTTGTTGTAGATCTCAGGACCAGGCATCTACAATATTGGGAGCCTTTTTCCAACACACACCCTAGAGAGCGCAACAGTAAACGCTTGACCTATCACCAGTGGTGCGCTCCTCCTACTAAAAGAGCCTTGGTTATGCATTCTCCGTATAGTCTCCCCAAATACATGTTCCTTGACCTCCCCCATGATGTCATTCGCAGCGTGGCTCGGTTTAGACTCCGCATTCACACCCTTCGCTATGAGACAGCAACTTGGAATCACAGCTCTTCCCCAAACTGTGACCTCTGTGAGGCTGGTGATGATGTCCAGGATGACAACATGTCCTCTTCCATTGCACACATCCCCAGGTGGTCTCTCTCCGCAGAAAATATGCTCCCTTGTTCTCACAGGCAGAATCTCATGATGTGTCTGCTTTTTTGAACCAGAACAACAACAAACTTCCTTATTTCCTTCATGAATTGATTGCCTTTTATGAGCAGGCTAGCAGTCGCACTTCTTGACTGAAGGCCTCATCTTTGTAAACCTTGTAAACCTTGATCGGCAACCCCTTCAACCCTGATTCACACCTCTGGGACCTGGGTTCCCATCCAATGGGAACAAGTTGTTGTTGCTGCTGCTGCTGCTGTCGTTGTTGTTGTTGTTGTTCAGCGGCTAGACATGGACTGCGTAGTCTTTCTTTCTTTCTTTTTCTTTCTAACTATGCACCTCTTTCTTTCTTTTTCTAACTATGCACTTTCGCTGGCACAGGACTTGCAACCCAAGCAGCTGTTTTCTGACCTAAGGTCCATTCCAGTTCATGCCAAAAATTTGCATACAACTACACATGCTTTTTCCTAGGTACCTGCTGGCAGGGTTTCACTCATTATTGTAGACCGTTCTTTCTTGTATAGAAAGACTGATAAAAAGACATTTAATTCTTCCCATCAATGCTCGACTAGATCTCAAGGTCTCATTCAAAGTTAACAGCCGAACCTTTGCTGTAAGGCACAAAAAAACCGTGCACTTATTGATGCCTTTTTTTGATTGCCAGCATGCCGATCAACAAATGGTGCTGTAAAGCTGGCATATCAGGAAGTGCATAGAAATGATAATAAGAAGCTTATGCATAGCTGCAACAGGTAAGGTGTCTCCTTTTCCTTAATGAACGCAGTGAGACTTTCCTCTCCCTGCGTGATTTTTTTCTTATTCTTTTGCAACGGGTAGGCGTTTCCGCAATGGACAGCTGACACTAAGCAAATGAAATCAAAAAAGAGAAGCCTCAGTCCTTTTGACCCCAACCAGAAATTAATATTGACCGCGCACGCTGCGCCTTGTATTCAGTATGTGACATGCTTTTCCCCCCAAACGCCCTATACCGACACATCTCCTCTCCCCAGGCTGATGCTGTCTTCAATGTCCTCGTCAACAAAACTGCCCCCTTGTGTCGACCTCCGGCTCTGCAACCCACTACCCCTAGGCTGGAGCGCCCCAGGAGGTGGGGGCGCAGATGGTGGCTGAAGATGGGTCGGACCCTGATGGGATTGCTGATGCTGGTGCTGCTGCAATTGGGTGGCTGGGAGGGGTGGCTGCTCTTGGACCCTAAGGTGGTGGTCTTGTTGAGGACCCTGCTGCTGGCTGCCTTGCGTCGGCCAACACTGTTGGGATCCTGAGAGTGAGGCAGGGTGTGAGGCCTGGCCAGCAGACAGGCTGGAGGCGAGGGACATGCTGGCCCCCTCCTCAACTGCCTCTGGTATGAGGGATAGCGAGGAGTGATGGGAGAGATGGAGGCCAGGCTGCTGCTGCTGCTGTTGCTGATAGCCGTCTGCTCTTCCCCCTTTCGCGTTGGACGCACTGGGAGCTCCAGGGGCCAAGGGCACGGGGGCGGTTGTGTAGCCATACACCTTGCCTGTCAGTGTTTACGGGAGACAAGGGAGGAGGGCATGAACAGCAGGGACGCTGGACAGGAATGTTCAGTATGGGAGCTGCACTCAAAAGTTGTGAGCATTCCAAAATCCACACGGGTTTCCGGGTTCGAGCTACTGAGCAGGGAGGGTTGCTGCGCAGATGAATGCGCCTAATTGTCCAATTATGTAGGTTTAAGCTGCATATCCTCTCACGACCTCGCACTGCTCCAACTTGTAAAAGGTGCCAGTGAGTTTGTACATGCAGCATGGCATGCTCGCTTTGGAGGTCCAGTGCGCCCCACCCTGCTTTTAGTTTCGGAGGATGAGGGGGCTCTTTGGGGACACACCAGATGCTGAAATGCTTTCCTACTTATTACACGCTCACCTTGAGGATCCAGTGCGCCCCACACTGCTTTCGGCTTGGGAGGAGGAGGGGCCCCAAGGGGAATCGGGACCACCCTGAATTGGAAGATGGCCCAGTCTTTGCCGCCTGCACTACAGAGCTGCGAAGAAAACAGAGGGGGACACAAGCAGCAAAATCCAGATCATTCATGTGCATGCATGCTTTTGGCTCCATGTGTGGTGGCATAAGCAATCATCTGCAATGAAGCAGATGAGGGCACTTGTTGCATGGGCTTTTCCTCATATCAAAGAGGGTATTGCGGCACGCTGTTGCAGTACCTCTGTACTGCAAGGGGTATCTGGGAGCGAAACTGCACAGGGTGGTATTTTCAGCTGGCAATCATCAACTTCATGCAAATAACATGGCACACTCATACACTCATACACACATAGCACATACGCGAGCACATACGCACACACACACACACACACACGCACACAACGCACCAGGCTGTCGTCCTTGTTGAAGCGCACACCCATGACATGTGAGCAGTGTCCCCGGTATGCTCTGTGCGGGGCGTCATCCACCACCACGGGGTAGTTGAAAAGCTTGACCATGCCGTCATCATCGGCTGTGGCAAGGTACTGCGCATAGGTTCACCAGGAACGTGTGGAGAGTTCATGATGGTACCCTTTATGCTCAAGCTTGCATGCAAGGTGCTGCGCATAGATTCACCAGGCACATGTGGATAGCACATGCTTTAGGGCAAGTGCATTGCGCAGGGTCTAGGACAAGGTGTGCATGTGCATGAGTACGTGCATGCATGCGTGTGTGCATGTGTGTGTGTACACGCGCATGTATGTGAGCATAAACGCGTCCACTTTGACAGCTCCTCAGCTTGGCCCAGAGGACCCAGCCAAAGTCCCACAGTCCAGCATGCTGCCGTGCGCCCACAGCAGGGAGTGGTGCAGTGGATGGAGCAGTGGGCCCACAGCAGAGCAGAGCAGGAGCAGTGCAGTCCGTCCACTGCAGGAGGCCTATTGTTGCTGTAGGACCACTGAGGGCCCACTGCCGGGGGCAGGTCAGTGCAGGGAGCAGTGCGGTGCATCCACTCCAGAGAGCAGTGCAGTTTGAATGCCTTCCAGCACTTCAAGAAGAAGAGAGGCTGGTGGCAGAGTGAAGGGCCACCACTCTGCCCTGTGGTGACATGACACACATGGTACACATGGTACTGTGCACCACAACAGCTTGAGGCACATGCAGACTCAGACTCGCACAAATCACGGCACACCCGTCTATCCTGCCCTCCTGCCCCCACACGCTAAGCCAGCACCTGCCTGCTCTTGGAGTGGTCTACTCTGTCCACACCTGTTCCACCGCACCTTGCAACTCTTGGAGCGGTCCACGCTGTTCACATCTGTACCGTCGCTTTCTGGAGGCCAGATGCCCATGACAGGGAATCCCAGGTTGCATGTGTAGGTCGCCCACTCCGTGTCTCGCTGGTTCAGAGTGACCTAGGGGAGTGTATTGCAGCGGTTAATGTGACCTGGGGCTGGTTCAGTGTGACCATTTGTGTGCTCCCACTCCATGTCTTGCAGGTCCAGCGTGACATCGGGGAGCAAATTGCAGTGATCAGTGCGACCTAGAAATGGTTTGCGCATTCCAGTGCAGCAGCTCCACCACCACCACCACCACCACAGCACCTAAGCAACCAACTCCACCACCCCACCTGCTTCCCTGTCTGTACATTCCAGTGCAGCAGATCCATAACCAAGCACATAAGCAAGCAAGTCCACAACCCCACGTGCTTCCCCGTTTGTGCATTCTAGCCACTCCACCACCCCACCTGCTTCCCTGTGCGCGCATTCCAGTACAGCAGCTCCAGATCTGCAGAGTGGCTCATGATGATGGAGGAGTCCAAGGACCAATCCACCCCACGCACGGTGGCACTGTGTCCTGTGCAACGCGCCACACGTGCATAGCCCCTGTCCACGCTGCACACATATAGACAAACAACCACAGTGAGTGAAGGGTGAAATGCCTGGAGCGGCGTTGTACAAGTGCATAGCCCTTGTCCACGCTGCACATGCGCACACACACACACATGCACTTGCATGCAGAGCAAAAAATGGTAGGGGAGCCATTCTAGGGTGAGGACAGGATTAGAGGCTCTGCATTCTTGCTTTGTGGTGAGGAGGGAAAGGCGAGGGCATTAAGTGATGAAGCTTAGGCCTGGAGCATATGACAAGCAAGAAGCTGCGCAAGATTTTCAAGAAGAAAGTTTTTGTTTCCATGCATGCTTACAGGCACGATGCATATGTGCGCATGCACAGCAGGCTCTAGGGACGAAAACTACCGCACATTCATTGACAGTCACAAATCGTGGCTCCAATCTCACACAGTGAGTTTCTGACCGGTGCAGATGCAAAGAATACCACACGCTGGACCGCCTGTCTGGCAAATGGATCTGCACAAAATTATAGCAAGGATGCATCACTGCAGCGGCCAATGCATTGACTGCCATGGTCAACCCTGCCAAATCCGAATCATACCACATGCTCACTCGCTTGTTGCTCTGTGTGTTGAACGTACTGGCTACCATGAAACAATGTTTACTCGACCTCGCTCACATAAAAGTGTCTGATATGCCCGTTCTCACTTTTAGGTGTCGATCCATGTGTCATGCGTGCTGGCTACCATGAAGCAATCTTTGGGAGAGTCCTTGATAACTGACACGCTCTCGCTCACATAAAAGAGTCTGATATGCCCGTACTCACTTATAGATGTCGATCCACGTGTCATACGTGCTGGCTGCCATGAAGCGGTTGTTGGGCGAGTACATGATGTCTGACACGCCCTGGACGCTGTCCTTGCAGCTGTGGATAGGGCACAAGTTGCTGCCTTCATCAAGTACCTGGTACATAAGAAAATGAGATCAAGAGAGGCTACATTGCTGCACCTGCACCAGAAGGATTTGAGATCAAAAGAGGCTACAGCTTCATTGCTGCACCTACACCAAAAACAATGAGATCAAAAGAGGCTACATTGCTGCTTATGTAGCGCAAAGGCCACTAAGCTCCATGGCTCACAGGTTGCTTCCATCATCAAGCACCTACAACAAAAGGATAAAAAAAGTGCATCAAGGGCAAGGCAATTGAGAATTCATGCCACAAAGTGCCGCCTCCATCGAGCCCTTGTGCCAAGGCATCTAGCTCACGCATCTTACACAGCTGCGTTGAGGGCAAGTGGTTAGAAGAATTTCGTGGCGCACAGTGCTGCCCTTGTTAAGCACCTGCACCTAGGAGTTGGGGCCCTGAAGAGGTTACACAAGATTACACAGCTGGATCAACTAAGCAACCTCGATGGGCAAGCTGTGTGCTCCCCTGCGAGACTCTGGGTGCTTGCTTCACTGCAGACTTTTTTCTTTTTCTTTCCTCTTAACTGCAGTTTTTGGAGCACAGGACCACTATGGACGGAGGACTTGATCCACTGTGAGCTCCGTGCGTGCCTTGCAGCCTAGCACAGGAGGCAAGTCCTTGCCAATTGGCAGAGCACCTTCTGAAGGCTGGCGACCCAGGCGATGTGAGCAGAACAAAAACAACGAACCTTGTTCATTGAAGCGCCTGTGGGTATTCATTTCACCCAACCTCTGTCCTCGAAGCCAAAGCCACGCACAGCACCATCAACTAAATTTGTTGAAAACACAATGCCCAGCTGCCGAGGCACCCTTCCATTTTGATCTTGCTCTTTCAACCATTCAGGACAGCACCGGTGCATTTCAGCACACAGGCCCTCTGGGCTCTTCTCATCTCAACCAAAATGTGTGTCAAGTAGCACAATGCCCTGCTGCCTGGGTGCAAGGCACACGAGACGCCCGCCTACCTTGATCTGGCCCTTTGAGCCACCCACAGCTATGTGGTATGTGTTGGTGGAGGCCACGGGCTTGCTGCTGAAGGCAGCAGCACGTGGCATGAAGCCCACTGCAGCTAAATGCGTCATTTGGCGCAGCGTCGCGTCCCACACATGCACGTGCCCACTGTGGTCGAGTGTGAGGATGCAGTGAGGCACGGTCACGTGCACGCCATGTGCTTGTTGGAGAATTGTTGGAGCATTGGTGGGCATGTGTGTGTGTGTGTGCAAAGAAATGTGCACAAAGGGGATGTAAGGTGGAGCCAGGACCAGTGCCACGCTCGCAAACGGGAGCGCCTCAACTTGACGAGGTCAAAAAGGAGTCACAGCACACGCAAGCCTACAGGAACTATCACAGCGTAGCCCAGCTCAAGCGGCTGATGCTGTGACCATGACAGTGGACCTGACAGCTCACCCGTCAAATGCCGTGACCATGGCAATCAACCTAACGGCTCACCTGTCAGATGCTGTGACCATGACATTGGGGAGCGCAGGGTGCCAAGCCAGCTGGTACACATCCCCAGAGTGCCCGTACATGAGCACATCCTGCAAGGCGTCACATCGCATTCATGAGCACATACTGGGCATCCCATGCATGCAAGGGATGCACACGCACACACACACACACACACACACACACACACACACACACATGCAAAGCATGCCATACATGAGCACACCCTACAAGGCATCCTGCAGGGCATCACACAGAGAGCAGCTATTTTTAAGAAGTGGGCACTCTCAAAGGATAGGCGGTGCACAGAAACGGCAAAGTTTGAGCACATCTTGCAGGGCATCACATAGGAAGCTGCAATTCTTAGCAGGTGGGCCCTCTCCAAGGGAGTGCTCTGCCACAGCAAAGTATGAGCACTTCCTGGCTAGGATGTGATGAAAGTTGAAAGGGAAAAAAACATGGAAATGCCAAAGGACAGCGCCTGGATTTAAGGAGTGAGTGCTACAAAGGTTAAAAAAGGCTACGGCAGTAAAGGGTTTGACGAGGCTGCAAAGCAGCAGCAAGTGCTACAGTGCAAGTGACATGTGCAAGTGACGTGTGTTCAGCATCCAGGTGGTGTGACCCTGCCTCACATACAACAGCCAAGCATTTGATCATTTTAACCTTCATGGGCACTACACATCCTGCTGGCCACACAAGGTCCCTTGCAGCCAGTCTCTGAGGATCATGTTGAGGCTCAGCATTCTGTTTCTGTCTGAATGCACATAAGTTGCACTTTAAAATTCAAATCGGAGTCCTTGAGAAGACAACGCAGCAGCGGCTGTTGGTCGACGCTCTGTGGCATCTGGATCCGAACTTGAGCACACAGGACCTCACCACCTCCTCCCCGGAGATCTCCTTGACATCACAGTGGTTGGTGCCGATGACGATGCGGTCCAACTCTTCTGAGTAGTCCAAGGATCTGCAGCAGAGGGGGGGGGGAGGGTTCATTCAGCAATCAAAACAAGCAAGGGGTTTTCTGGGCACGAGGCTGCAGAGCACTCTTGCAGGCGTGATGATGGGGAAGAGGGCAGGAATCCTAGAGTTGCTGATCATTTTGTCCACACACACACACACACACACACACACACACACACGCTGCAGGCGGCTGCTGAAGAGCATGGCCTGGCCCTGGTCATGAGTATTGGTCGTGAGTAGGCACAGTCAGGATTTGCAGACATGAGAGGGCCTTTGGAAAGAACCCTGATAGATTGCTAGTAGGGAACTTTTCCTTAATGCATGAAGCCTTGTTTTGACTGGCGTTTTCTCTTTTTGGGGTGGAGCCCCTGAGGCGGTCCCTTTTGTTTTGGGGCGGAGCCCCCTGGGGCGTAGTCCCATAGTGTTTTGTCCAGTCAACACTGAAAGAATAAAGCTCTGAGCCATCTGGGCCTCTCCAAGACTTAAGAATACCACCGTTTGAAATCTAATTTTGCGCTGATTCCAGAGATGCCCTCGGACGCTCGGTCAAGCCACCCTGCCAAACTGAGGTTGCTCTCTGCTGATGAATGGTTCCGTTCATGCGAACTTATTTTTTGTTTTACAATTTTGTGAAATCTACAAAATGCGTAATGCTGCCTGTTGCCTCGCGATAGAGAGGGCTTGGAACGGCAAAGATGTGAGCTTTGGAAGGTTGGACTTCGCCGCAGCAGGCTCTCATGGAGACATGGTGAAGCGGGCTGGTTTAAGCAGGGTGACAGGAGAGCTAGAACTCCCTGTTGACCCAACTCCTTGGACTGTGCACTCGACCCCCCCCCCTGCACAGAGACTCCTACACTTGCCCACAGGAGTGATGGCCCCTCTGCATGGCGGTGATATGCTCCAATGCTTGGAAGATGTAAGCAGGAGTTGAGAGGTGCTAATGAAGTACAGGGGGTGTGCAGCCCCCCTGCATCTCATTTCAATCAACCTAAAGGTTCAGTTGTTAACCTCATTCAGGTGCACCGCATGCAAGAAAAGCACAGGCTCCGCCCCATTTTTTTGTGATCCGCAGGATCACACCCTACTTGTTTTTTTCTGCATTTCCTGGTGCTGTCAATTTTGACTGGAGGCCTTTAGTTGCTGTAAAACCTGTAACCTGCAACCCATCAGTAACCTGTACCTGGTGCACGGAGCCCACTTGTCTCCAGGCCCAAACAGAGACCTGTAGTTTCTATAACCTGCAACTAATCTGTGACCTGTACCTGATGCACTGCACAGAGCCCACTTGTCTCCAGGCCCAAAAAGAGGCCTGTAGTTCCTGTAAAACCTGTAACCTGCAACCAACCTGCATCATATTCACCTGGTGCACGGAGCCCACTTGTCTCCAGGCCCAAACAGAGGCCTGTAGTTCCTGTAAAACCTGTAACCTGCAACCAACCTGCATCATAATCACCTGGTGCACGGAGCCCACTTGTCTCCAGGCCCAAAAAGAGGCCTGTAGTTCCTGTAAAACCTGTAACCTGCAACCAACCTGCATCATATTCACCTGGTGCACGGAGCCCACTTGTCTCCAGGCCCAAACAGAAGCCTGTAGTTCCTGTAAAACCTGTAACCTGCAACCAACCTGCATCATAGTCACCTGGTGCACGGAGCCCACTTGTCTCCAGGCCCAAAAAGAGGCCTGTAGTTCCTGTAAAACCTGTAACCTGCAACCAACCTGCATCATATTCACCTGATGCACGGAGCCCACTTGTCGCCAGGCCCAAACAGAGGCCTGTAGTTCCTGTCAAACCTGTAACCTGCAACCAACCTGCATCATATTCACCTGATGCACGGAGCCCACTTGTCGCCAGGCCCAAACAGAGGCCTGTAGTTCCTGTCAAACCTGTAACCTGCAACCAACCTGCATCATAATCACCTGGTGCACGGAGCCCACTTGTCTCCAGGCCCAAAAAGAGGCCTGTAGTTCCTGTAAAACCTGTAACCTGCAACCAACCTGCATCATATTCACCTGATGCACGGAGCCCACTTGTCGCCAGGCCCAAACAGAGGCCTGTAGTTCCTGTAAAACCTGTAACCTGCAACCAACCTGCATCATATTCACCTGATGCACGGAGCCCACTTGTCTCCAGGCCCAAACAGAGGCCTGTAGTTCCTGTAAACCCTGTAACCTGCAACCAACCTGCATCATATTCACCTGATGCACGGAGCCCACTTGTCGCCAGGCCCAAACAGAGGCCTGTAGTTCCTGTCAAACCTGTAACCTGCAACCAACCTGCATCATAATCACCTGGTGCACGGAGCCCACTTGTCTCCAGGCCCAAACAGAGGCCTGTAGTTCCTGTAAACCCTGTAACCTGCAACCAACCTGCATCATATTCACCTGATGCACGGAGCCCACTTGTCGCCAGGCCCAAACAGAGGCCTGTAGTTCCTGTAAACCCTGTAACCTGCAACCAACCTGCATCATAATCACCTGGTGCACGGAGCCCACTTGTCGCCAGGCCCAAACAGAGGCCTGTAGTTCCTGTAAAACCTGTAACCTGCAACCAACCTGCATCATATTCACCTGATGCACGGAGCCCACTTGTCTCCAGGCCCAAACAGAGGCCTGTAGTTCCTGTAAACCCTGTAACCTGCAACCAACCTGCATCATATTCACCTGATGCACGGAGCCCACTTGTCGCCAGGCCCAAACAGAGGCCTGTAGTTCCTGTAAAACCTGTAACCTGCAACCAACCTGCATCATAATCACCTGGTGCACGGAGCCCACTTGTCTCCAGGCCCAAACAGAGGCCTGTAGTTCCTGTAAACCCTGTAACCTGCAACCAACCTGCATCATATTCACCTGATGCACGGAGCCCACTTGTCGCCAGGCCCGAATGGGCTGGGAATGCTCACAGAGGGGGCCACAAACCGCGATTCCTGGAGCGTCCCATCTGAAACATCCCACTGCAGGACGGTACCATCTGCGCCGCCTGTAAAGCAGAAGAGGACGTGGTGGAGAGGGAATGTGGGGCGTGTTGCGAGTGAGAGGGAGGAATGCATAGATCCCTGATGTGCATATGGATCCTTGATGTGCATGACAACGAAGCGTGAAACCCATACATGGAGAGGTGTGTGTGTGTGTGTGTTGTGTGTGTGTGTGCATCAGATCAAATGAAGCCCATACATGGAAGTGTGTGGTGCAGGTCACATGATGGTTTGGAGTTGCAGGTGATCAAGGCTGCTCACCAGCATTCCAGGTGTCAGCGATCGTTTGCAGAGCTGAAGGACGCACAGCAGTCGCTTTTGCTTCTCATAATGGCAAGGCACCCCCCTGGCACTGCTCCAGACACTCAGCACGGCCGCTCAAACTCACTTTGTTTACCTCCCTGCATGCAATCAGCTGCGACCGCTGCTAGCAAATCCTGCACCTCAATACCCCCACAGCCGCTGCTTTTCTTGGGACCCCTATTTTTTATCGACAGTCACCTTGGGGAACCTGTCTCCTAACCCACCACCCTGTCCTCTTGGCATCCAGGCCCCCAGCTCTGCTTGCAGCCTCCTGATACGAGCATATCGTCCTTCTGCACCCACCCACCTGAAATGAGCGTATTGCCCTCCTTGCACCCACCTGAAATGAGCACGTTGTTCTTCTTACACAAGCGCAGCCCACGCACGCCATAGAACCCAGGCTGGCCATCGATGTTGACCTGAGGGCCACGCCTGTGGGCTGTGATGGCCTTAATGGCCACCGCACCCTGGCGCATCGGAGGAACAATTGTTGTCACTATGTAAAAGCATGCTGGTCATACCTTCCAGTGCAGGCACAAACAAACCTTTTGCCATGTGGGGGGTGTTGAGGATTTGAGGAGAAGGCACTGATCCTGGGAGTCAGAATAGTAGATTTCGAGGAGCATGCACTAATCATGGTCGTCAAAACGGGTAACGTTGGAGCATACGGCTCTGCATTTCAGGGTGCCCTCACAAAGCTTTATAGAAGAGCAGGGTCTGGATACTCTGGGTACATTTCTGCAACTGCATGCACATGTCCTTCCTTTCAAACTGCGGCATAACATGATATACGCATGCGTAGACTATTTACACACCAAACAGCACCTTCCAAGCAAGGTATGCACATCCCTTGCTCCATTGCTCTCACCCTGAAGAGGTAGATGTTACCCTCTGCCATGCCTGCAGCAATAAGGCACTCCTGGAAGCCGCCACGTGGGGGCAACCACTGAGCAGATGTCACATTCTGCGGGAATAACAGCATGCGCAGCAGGGAGCATATGTTGCAGATATGATGTCACGCCGAAAGAGGCAAGCAACAGTGCACATTTCAAGAGTTGCTGCACAATCCCCAGAACAGCTATGGCGGCAGGCGGGAAACTCAGCCATGCTCCAGTATGCAGACCTGCTGTTGACAGTCGGACTCAAGTGAGACGCCAATGGTGGACCTCGCGCATTGTTTGAATTTGGGTTGTTTAAAGCACAGGGGAATGCAAACACAGGCATCCACCAAATTTCAGCACTCGAATACATGAGGCCCTAACAAGGAGGTTGGAAGTAAAACCCAGGAGCTGTTACATGCAGTCACATACCTGTGCACTCATGGGGATCATCTATGAAGGCTACGTGTCAGCGTACTGTGCTCCACACATGCCAGCACAATGCTTTATCAGAGCACCCAAAGAAGCACTGCTATGTTGAAAAACACATGGTGCTTTGGACGCGGAATCTCCCTTTGCCTTTCATGCTTGGCAGCTCTATAGCATTTATAAGACCGCAGGGATGTGAGGACTAATGCAACAGAGAGCACAAGCGAGGTCATGAATCCTCCATAACTTGCATACAGAAACACACATACACAACACTCATCCGCACACGCACGCGCAAGGTGCACCTTAAACTCTCAGACTGACGGAAGTATAAAACATTAAAAAGGGGATTACACTTAAGTTAACTGCGCATTAAAGCAACCCATAACCGCCAACCTGCATAGGCAGCTTGCCAAAGGACATCTGCTTGGACTTCCATCCGCTGTTGCCTTTGGGGTCCTCACAGGTCCACAGTTTAATGTGCTTGCGCCCAAAAGTGACAAATGCTGGAGGTATGTCGTCGTCGTTTTGATGAGGATTCCACTCCACACCATACACCTACATGAGCCAAATGTGCAAAGGCACAATACTAGCATGTGTGGATCTTAATCAAGATAAGCCACTGCGTGGGGTCACACACATGTGCAAGTGCATGCATGCACTGTTAATTGTCAGAGGAAGATCAGCAAAGGCCGCCCTGACCACGATCCCTGCATGGTGCTTCTTTACAGTGCATGTCACTTCACTCACCAGGGGGCTGTACCAAACAGTTCTTAAAAGTGGGTGCCCGCTCATCCGCCACATCACAGACAGAAGCTCCCCTACATTCAGACTCCAACAAAGCTCACACTTCCTGGAGCACCCTGATCTTTGCCTCATAATGCAAAACAGTCATTATTTTAAACAGCGCGGTGCAGTGGGTGAATCGTAGCTCAGCAACCCCAATAATTTGAATTGGAAGTAAGGCAACAACACATGCCCTTCCCCCGATCCACGCTGAAAGTAATGACATGCCTTTTTCTTCTATCCTTTCTTTTTCTTTCCTTCCTTCATTAAATGTTGTTGTGCGGCCACGCACACACGCTCAGGATCCCACACACCTGCGGTGGGTCTCCCATCTGACCCCTGCTGGACGAAAGCTTGCGCTGCTTGCGCCAGTCGTACACGTACACGGTGTGGTAATTGTCGGTGGCCACCGCGGCCAGGCGCTTGCCGCAGGGAGAGAAGGCCAGCGCTGTGAAGCCGCGGTCCTCTTTGTCAAAGCGTAGCCGCATCTGGGGTGTAAACACACACATGCAACTAATCAAGCAACTGTCCAAGCACTTCCGCACCTGAAAGCGTACACACACACAGAGCTACATTCATGCAACACAATAAGCACATTGGAGGCTTCTAGCTATGACAATGCAGTTGCTGGACATGCTGAACATGGAAGAGTGGACTTTTCAGCAGAGAGACGGTATGGCGCGTTTTGAGAAAGTCTGGAACGTTCAGTGAAAGCTGCCCCAAGCAGCCATCATTTGCACCTGAACAACAGATTCCACGGCGCCTTCTGCAGCGACCTGCCCCCAGTTAGAGATAGATCCCTTGAATACACATATGGCAAAAAAATGCCCAGGTGAGGCCACGTTTTGAAGCACAAACAAGCCTTACCAACTCAGGTGTGGAAGGCGGACAGTCAGGGCCGGTTGCACATGCCCGGGAGTCCCAAATGCAGATGTAAGGTCCCTCATCGACGCTAGTGATCTGCACAGTACAGCACACACCAACGACAGGTTTGGCACTTGCAGAGTCTACAGAGTCTACTAACAGCTCATGACTTCCTGTGCAGTGAAAACCATGGAGGGGATGGAAGCGTCACCTGACTACCTGCGTGTGTGTGTGCGTTTCTGTTGTTGTGTGTGTCTGTTTGCACGCGCGCATGTGTGTGTGTGTTTGTGTGTGTGTGTGTGTGTGTGTGTGTGTGTGTGTGTGTGTGTGTGTGTGTGTGTGTGTGTGTGTGTGCGTGTGTGTGCGTGCATGTTTCTGTTTGCGTGTGTGTGTGTGTGTATGTGTGCGTATGTGTGTGTGCGCGCGCGCATGCACCAAGAGCAATTGCATGCTCACATGACTGGCAGAGCAGACCATACTCCCCATTGCTGAGGCATCGCTGATGTTTGTTTTTGCGTTCATGGAGTCAGTTGGTCCTTTGATCATGCCTTGCACTTCTGTGTCTCAGCGCTCTTTGGTGACATGCTCACCCCTCAGGACACAGGCCAACGGTCTGTTTGTTCTCCATGACACACCGAAGGCTTCCAAGCAATCAACACGGAGAATGTATGAGCAGACCTATGCACCATCATGCCATGACATCAGCCCAAACTTGCAACAGGGATGAGGTCCCTCAACACGTGGGCTAGGCTTCTTTAGTAATGTGGGCCTCTGGCTGACCCTTGAGCATCGGTTCGCTTCTGACAGCTTCCTTTTAAACTTAGATCAAGCCTTAAGCAGCAAGCGCGCAGAGGGGCAACCTGGCAACCACACCATACAGCCCTGCCCTTTGACAACCTTATCAGATGGCACCAACCTGCCCAGTGGCAACAAGAGTGCGTGCGGGATAAGTCTGGTGCAGCAAGCGCACACAGAACCTGCCTGGCTACCACACCATACAGCCCGGCCCTTAGACAACCATACCAGATGGCACCAACCTGCCCAGTGGCAACAAGAGTGCGTGCGGGATAAGTCTGGCCGTCGAACTTGACGGGCGCGGCACACAGAGCGAGCGACAGAACGTCATCCGTGTGGCCCAGGAAGAAGGTCTGACAGTTGGCAGGGGGGCGGCTGTAAACCACGCCCACACCAGCGATGAAGTACACCTGCAAGAGTGAGTAAGGGCCTGCTTGCCAGCTTGGACAATTGTGCTTTTGTGCAAGGTACAATCCTGCTTGTGGACCAGGTTTCAATCGTGTTTTTGCACCAGTTACCACTTGTGCTCTTGCGCCAATTACTTTTTGTGCCAGCGTCCTACTGTGTTTCTGCGGCACTTCATGGCTCTATGCTCCATTCCCGAGCAGACTCCCGGGCATCCATGGTTGCGAGACTGATTGGACACAGTTTCTGCTGTTGGTGTGCCCCAGACATGCCACACAAACAGCCTCTTGGGGGAACAGGCAGTCAGACACGGAGCGCACCAGTTTATTGTCGGCTGTGTAGAACAGGTTCTGCGCGGTGTTCTCCTTCCCTGCAGCAGCAGTGGCAGCAAAAGATGGCAGAGATTGAGTCAATGTGCAGATGGGATAGTAGAATGGTCGTGTACTTGAGACAGGCATGCTCTGTCGCTGATGGCACCCAATGCTCTCAGTGCCCTGCAGGCAATCAGAGCAATTGCTCTCAACCTGAGAAAGCGTCTTATTGGCAAGGGCACCAACTTGTTGCCAGTGGCTGCCACTTACTCCTTCCTGCCCTGCAATATCCAGCCAGGTATAGGCCATACCTGCATCAGTATTCTTAAATCAAAACTCCATTATGAACCCATCAGTACTCCAGTATATACCTACATATGAACCCATTCAGCAACAGCCACATTTACTGACTGGTAGCCGCGCCCCCTGCCTCGTCACCTATCAAAGTAAGCTCTTGCATGCACAAATCCACTGCGTGTACCCACCCGGGCAAACGCAGCCTCGCGCACCCGTTCCTGCTGCCTCCACTTAAAACCACTCTGAGAGTGTTCAGCAGCATATGCTGCCTTCCCTCTCGCATCACCCTGATCACCAACGCCCATCCCTATTGCACTGACCTTGGTAGCCATAGATGTACTGCAACATGCTGCCTTCCCTCTCGCATCACCCTGATCACCAACGCCCATCCCTATTGCACTGACCTTGGTAGCCATAGATGTACTGCAGCACCAAGCGCGCATCTGGCAGGTCGGAGCTGCGCTCTGCGAGCGCAGGGTCCCAGTCGCTGGGCGTGTACACGGGCTTGCGGCACTTGGGGTAGATGATCTTTCCGTGGAAGTTGGCACTGTAACCGGCCTGGAAGGCGCCCTTGCGCACTGAAGGGCATGAATTGAGGTGTGTGGTGGTACCAAAGTTTCAGTCGAAAAAGGCCACCAAGATGCCTGTTTGCTGGCCAAATGAGGTATGCGATTGCAAGATTTTGGTGGAAACAGGCCTTCAGAATGCCTGACTGACAGCCAAACAAGGTATGTGGTTGCAAGGCCTCAGCGACCAAAGCCTTCAGGGCGCCTGAATGATAGCCAAAGGAGCGATGAGATTGCGAGATTTCAGCGACCAAAGCCTGCAAGGTGCCCGGTTGCTGGCCCAATGAGGAGCAGTAGATGCCAGCAGCAGCGGAGATGTGGGCAGTGCTGGAGCAGTGGTGGAGGGATGCAAGCACTCTGGCAAAGGCAGCATGTGCCAAGACTCCGCGGCTGACTCAGTACAAGCCATGACTGCGGTTGACCCAGCAAGCCATCAACAGCTGGTATGGCTGACTCAGCATGCCATTCAATGGTTGGTATGGCTGATGCAGCATGCCATGACGTCATTGTCATCCAAGACATTGTCATCCTAGATTGTGGCTGACTTAGCATACCATCAATGGCAGGTATGGCTGACTCAGCATACCATCCACGCCTGACCACCCACCGGGCATCTCTGAGGCCAGCTGCCGGGCGGGCTGCGTCACCAGGTTATGCACAAACTGCTCGTACGGCATGACCGTCTCAAACCCGTAGCGCTTGAACAGGGCCTGGGATTCAGCGGGGCTCACACTCACGCCCACCTGCAAAACCGTGATCATCATCATTTGTGTCATAAACTTGTCCGTTTTGCGAGTGGGTAACAGCGTCGCCCTGCTGACGCCTCCTGCATGCACATGCCAAAGCCAGGCAAATGTCCTCTAGAGCGATGTGTGCTGAGGACCACACATTGACTGCGTGCCGGCACGCCAGGAGCAGACCAGGTAACACGCCAAATGCTGCACACACATGTAATGCCACTCCTTGCTGAAGCAGCTTCATGAACTAGACACATGAAGGTGCTGAGGGGCTTCGGGGCAAAAGAAGGAAGGAAGGATTGCACAGGGGCAGCTCCTCCAATCCAGACATCTATCAGAGGCCCTGCACCTGGTGGCCATCTGGGGGATTGAGGTGCGGTGTGCATGGCCAATCAAGAGATCAATGTCCACTTCTGATGACGTGCAGTGTGCATAGCCAACGAGGATGATGAGGAATGATGGCTGATGAGGGCGACTGAAGGATCAAGGCCCAGCGTGCACGGCTGCTCAAAAGATCAATGGTTTGGGCTGGCGGACAAAAGAAAAAGGGATATGGGTAGTTCTAGGCCAGGCACAAACAGCTTTTGCGCACCTCAGCACACACGGCACAGAACTCGTTGATGTCCACATCACCACTACCATCATCCACCTCCCTGCAGTGAAGACCAACATCCGCAGCGACAAGGTACTGTAAGTGCTAGGGCTAAAACTAAGTTTATTTGGCTTTTGGTTTAATAATTTCCACACTACAGTATCATATTCTAGTGTTTTATTACTTTCTTTTTATCAGTCTTATTTTAGGTTCTTTTAGTGCTTAGTCTGATCAGCGGCTCATGCAAAGCAAACATTCAGAGCTGGCCAAGGACAGGGCCTGCTACCAGAAAATCTGGTAGCAGCAGAGGGCTGAAGAGACGAGCTGACTAGGCTGCAAGTGCTAACGAGATCCACTTCAAAATCAAGGCCACAGATCCTGTCACCCAACAGAGCAGTGCGCCAGGCATGGTGGGAGAGGAAAATGGTTGTATTGCCCAGCCTGACAGCAATGCAAAAAACTGCGCCTGGTACCGCAATTGTGCAGTGGCCCATTGCGTGATCCACTGTGTAATATGTAGGCAATGGTGCAGCAATGGCGCAGTGACACCCTGTGTTCTGCTATGAATCTACTGATGCAATGATCAAGCAGAGATGCGGAGAGGAGAAGAAATTTGCTGTGTGTTCCACTGTGTGTTCCACGAATGCAGCAACCGTGCAGATCGCCCCGCTGTAAGCAACCCACTTGAAAATGCGCAGCAGCATCTCCTTGGAGCCCTCGTACACAGATCGCCTGGCGCGCACAGCATCCCTGATTGCATCTTCTAAGGTTGCCAAGTGGGCCTCCGTGATGGCACCAGTGTAGTTTGGGTCAGCGGCTTGGCTGCAGAGGCACAGGGTTGAGGATTTGTCAACAAGGGCACTCAAGAGGGCGACAGAGGCCCAAACAGGCTCTTTTGGGCCCCTGTTGCTAAATGCTTGACCCTCTTCACCCAAACCTCTTCATTTTCGTGCACTCCTGCATGTGCTCTTCCTTGCATTCCAAGCATGGTTTGACTGGGCTTCCCACATGCATGCTTGCTGTTTAGAAAGCTCAATCTGGCTAGAGTGCTGGCTTGGGGACTTTTGTCTGCAAAATAGAGGCCCAGGAAACTGGAGTGATAACAAGGCAGGAATATAACAGACACTCAAAAGCAGCTAATTTGGTGTTGACGCTGAGCCATGGCCCCCATGAGGCTGACCAGAGAGTGCCATACATGCACTTGCACCCACAAACACACCTGACGCCTTCCCATAGTGGATGCAATAAATTACTTGGAATGCAGCATAATGTCAATTGGTGCCAAGCAAGAAGAGTGTGTGAGCCCCTGGGGGTCATGAACAAACCACACACAGAGCGGCCCAGCCTTTATGTCTACCGACGCTTGGCAGCATGGTACTTGTAGGGACTACCCTCCCCCCATCTTTCCCCTGGCAGTTGCCCCACCACACGCCCAGGGCATTCCCTTAAGGGAGGCGGCCACTCAAAATGAGCAAAACCTCCACCCACAGCGCGCGCATGTGTGCCAGCTCCCTCCGGCTCTCCTCCAGCACGTCTCCATCATCATCAAGCCCGTTGGCGTGGCCAGCAAGGCCTGGGTGCCCATAACCAGAAGGTGGCCGCAGCATGGCAGACGAGGAGGGCGTCCCTGGAGCATAGCTATGGCTGCTGCTGGGCCGCTGCTTTCCCCCTGGCCCAAAGCTGCTACTGCTGTGCCCTGCTGCGCCTGCTGAGTTTGCGGACACGCCCAGCATGCCCCCCTTCTTCTCCAGCCCCAGGCCATGCAGCTTGTACTCTGAGGTGCCGATCCCAGCCAGCGGACGAGTGGTGTGGGCAGCTGTGGCACTCTTGGGCCGCACCTTGCCTGTTGTGGGGTGAAGGAGGGGCCAAGCTCTTCAGCAGCAGGCGTGAAATTCAAGGGTACGCGCATGGTGCGCTAGGGCAAACCCAGGTGCACACTCCATAAGCCTTTTGAGCTGGGTATGTGGCATATACAAAGTATGTAAGCGTAAAACGCGTCCTACAAGGAAATTCTGTCCAGAGATTTCACCCCTTGATGCAATCTTTGTTAGCACGACTGCTGAGGACAGGACAGCCTCTGTTCATTTGTAGCGTGTGCCTTAGCTCACCAGAAGTGAGAGCATGGGGGGGTGCCTTGGGGAGGTCCCTTTTAACAGTGTCCCATGCGCTTTTGGCACCCCCAGATGCTGCACGGATATGCTCTCTCCTCCCCATAGCAGCGCCAGTGGAGGATGGGCGGTATGGTTCAGGTGCCTCATTGAAGCGACCGGAGCCTGAGGGTCTGTTGCCAAAGCCCTGGGGATTGGCATTTAAAGCACCACCGCCAATGCCACTCCCCGGCCTCACACGGCCAGCTGAAGAAGGCCTGAAACAGCAAAGGGAGGTGCGCGCAAGCTCATGAACTGTAGAGCATACTCTGAGCTCTGAGTTAGAGAAGTTGTGACTTGCCCCATCCATGCTTGCAATGCCCCATCGCATGCTTTCAAGCTTGCAAACAAACCTGGGTGGAGCAGAGGGGTTTCCAAAGGAGTCCAGGCCACGTGGCGCCTTGCCAAACGTGCCTGCCATTCCTCCTGCATACCCGCCTACGTACTGTCCTGGTGCTGAGCCAGGGGGTGCATTAGACCTGATGACTGACTCTATCCTCCTCTTGGTGCTCTCTCCCATAGACATGGTGACACCTGGTGTGTGTATGTGTGTGCATGTGTGTGTGTGTGCGTGTGCGTGTGTGTGTGCGCGCATGTGTGTGTACGTGCGTGTGCGTGTGTGTGCGCATGTGTGTGTATGTGTGTGTGTGCGTGTGTGTGTGTGCGCATGTGTGTGTGACTATGCGCGTGTGCGCATGTGTGTGTGTGCTTGTGTGTGTGTGTATGCGCAGGTGTGTGTATTGTGTGTGTATTGTGTGTTTATATGTGTGTGTATGTGTGTGTGCGCGCATGTGTGTGTATGTGCGTGTGCGTGTGTATGCGCAGGTGTGTGTATGTGTGTGTGCGTGTGTGTGTGCGCATGTGTGTGTGTGCGTGTGTGTGTGTGTGCGCGCATGTGTGTATGTGTGTGTGCGTGTGTGTGTATGTGTGTGTGCGTGTGTGTGTGCGCATGCGTGTGTATGTGTGTGTGCGTGTGTATGTGTGTGCGTGCGTGTGTGTGTGTTTTTGTGCGCATGTGTGTGTATTGTGTGTGTATTGTGTGTTTATGTGTGTGTATGTGTGTTGGTGAGTATGTGTGTGAGTCCGCGCACGCGTGTGCGTGTGTGTGTGTGTGTCCCTCGCCTAGCAGTCAAACATTTTGACTGACAGACACGTCGTGGGATTTGGGGGTTTCACTTACAGGCTCCTGGGATCCTCCTGAACTCCCTTTCTGACAGCTACAGCTACTTGCTTCAACAAAAGAAAACCCAGCTGGAGCTGGTCATGAGGATCGTGTCAAAATTTTACAATTATATTTTGAATGGGTATGTAAGTCAAATGTCGGAAGAAATAGAGTGAAGGCAAGTGTCAGGGCCGCGTCCTCATTGGCAGGGAAAGGCAGCACAGGTGTGGCACGCACGTAGGATCAAGGATAAAGTCTCCTGCTTCACAAATTGAACATTTTTGCCTCGGAATTAAGCTGCCAGTGTGAGAAGGAATGATCAGAATGATGAAAATAATACCAGCTACCCACTGAATTATCTGGTAGACTCACCAGCAAGCTTGACCACATCTGGATTGGGTATCCATACAGGTCACTGTGACCAAAGAGGCCTTCAGAAAAGAAACAGAAAAGGAAACACTGCAGAGAAGGCCTTCAACACAAAGGTTATGCTTTATTCCCATGTATAGGCTGAACAGGAACATTTGCGCACCTCTTTTATGGACTCAACTCGCACACACAGATTTTTTTAATGAACCTGGTGAACACCATTTTTATGAAGTTTGCCCAGGCAAAGGGCCCTCAGGATGCTTTCCATTTCTTGCTGATGCTAATTCGGCCACTCTTCACTGTGCCAAACCCACTCCTTCCTCTTCAGCAGGGTCACATTGGTGCTGCAGACAAAATATCTGAATAAGGAACAGTGCAGTTCCCTGTGTTTGGCAACCTTATCAATTCAGTGCTCGCACGATGTATTGCGATTTCAGGTTGGGTGCACCTGATTGAGATCAATTGGGTAACAGCTGGAGGCAGCACAGCAACTACATAAGCAACAAAGGAAGGGGAAAAAACCATGTAGGCAGAGGAAACTCTCCCAACATCAATTAAGGAAAAGGAGACACATTGGCTAAAAAAAGCCATGAGTCTCCACAAAGCTGCAAAACAGGAAGCGCTAATGGGGATCTGGAGGTTTACTGGAAGCACCTGGTTCCTGAAACTGGCTGTGAGAAGTATTGTTGTTTCCAATAGCACACCCAGTGGTAACTAGCTGGTTGGCATACACAACAGAATGGGCATGAAGTTTGTGAGCAAGTTTAATGGCATGTTGGTGGTCAAGTCCCAGTTGTTTAAACTTGTTCAGGGTATGCTCAGTGCAACAAGTCCCACCAACACCCAGAAGGATGGTATGTTGCGTAGCAATATTTTCACTTACATTCTTGCACAGATCTGCATGCTGCCATTGTGCCGCCTTCATCTGTTGCCTGGGCCTAGTATCCTCACAATGTTTGATTTCCACCTACTGCTATTTAAAAAAAAAATGGTAGGGTGGTCATACAACCTTTAAATCAATGTGGCCCCCTTTCTTTAATTAATGTAGGGAGTTTTCCACTGCCTACATAGGTTTTCTTTTCCTTTGATTTCTACCAAGTGTACATGCCGCTGGTTCACACTCAGTTGGTGGGGTAGTCTAACAAGGGTGGTTGTGTTGGACCTGTGTGGGGTGCTGTGCCTGCTGCGTAACACATGGTCTGAGCAGGAAGAGGAATAAGTGAGCTTGGCGCGATTGGGAGTAATCAGTACAGCATCAGGATTACTTGATCTTAGTCTAGACCTCTTAGGAAAATTACAAGGAAAAAGGTAAGGGGTATGGTTATGTTCGATGCATGCAAGCAACAAATGAAGCATCTCAACGGAAAACATCAAGTCTCACACCATTTTCCAAGGTGTTGGCAAGACTTTCTATATGGAGCACGCTTGGAATCAATTCAGACAACCAGGCCTTGACCAAGGAGCTATTAAGCTTGCACATAAACTCCAGAGATTCATGCCCATTCTTTACAGTATGCCCACAACTTGCTACCAACAGGCGTGCCGTTGGAAACAAAAATACTTTTCACAGCCGGGCACTCCCAGTCACCCTCCAGGTCCCTGCTTGCCCGGGCCCAATAGCCAGGGCCCTCTCTTTTCTTTAAATGAAACAGAGGGGGAGAATAACAAAGAAAAAAGAAGATGTAGGCAGTGCAAGCAACTCCCCACATGAAGAAGGAAAAAGAGACACGTGGGCTCAAGGAGTGGCAACCTGCCCGTGATTTAAACTCCCATGCCTTAAGAAGCATGTCCTGTATATCCTCTCCTATGAAGCGCGCACCATCCTCCAATATTGCACAGGGGTCCTCTGCATCCAAAAACATGTGGATCACTTAAAAAAGCCCTCAATGTTCAATGAGGACTTGGACCTCATCCATAAAGCCCTCTTCCTGCATAAACCACCTCCCCACAATCTCTCCTCCCTCATAACGCAACCCCTAATGGGCCATGGAATTTTTGGAACCCATGAAATCACATCCTCGTGTAAGACTCACATCAGTACAGTAGCTCAGCTACAAGCCAAATACTTTAAGGTCGATATTAAATATAAAATGGCACTCAACAGAATGGCAGCACTGGTTATCCTACCCCAGACAGAAGAGTTGAACACATCCTCCATCCAAAAAACCATTGTCTACAAAAACACTAAAGTAAACACTCTTGCACATTACCGCCTTATCAACAACACACATGTGAGTGGCCTCAATGTGGAACCAGATACCACGATTCATACCTACCCTCTTACAGGCTCCCAACCAAACAGCACCCCTTCCACACAAGTAGTGCCGTCACCACAATCTCGCTCTACATCCCACTACAGGTACATACTGGACGCTGCCTCAGGTGTGACCAAGCCACCCTGTCCGCCCCTACAGCTAACATCCCCACACAAGAAATATGTCCTATTACTCAGGAAGTAATGACTGCCGAAGAAACACAACCCACAGATGAGCCACCAATAAAAGAATTCGCTCCATTTGTAAGCTGAGCATCACCCCTGCCAACTTATTCATACCTCGACACAAAATACTGCTAAATCTAATGCCGGGACGACCACTCAACAGGATTCACCAGCAGAAGGGCCACCCAGCAAGCGCACACGCTCGATAACGAAACACATCTTCACACCCATGTCTCAACCCCTTAGCCAGAATTATCGAGGAGCAAACACCAGTCAAAACACTGTTAACTACATCCCTCTCAGCGACCATGTCCCTCTTGTAGCCAACATACCCCTTAAAGCTCTCAACATTCATATTCCTGTCCTTGCTATCACACACCCCGCTATTAAAAGCCCCCATAAAGTCCTGATTCGCCCACTAAGTGAATCTGACCGTACAGCTTTTACACAATCCCTACAAGACCCTGCACATGGGATCATCCAAAAACTTGAAGGACTCCTCCAAAACCTTGACCCAGCACATACAGAAGCCATCTCCTTCCTGAACAACCTGAATAACACGTCCGCAAAACACACTAAAAAATTGGAGACACTCTGTAACAAACCTGCCACAGAGGCAGTTGAAACCTTGGCAGAAGGCATTTCTGGCCTCATTTACTCCTCCTACCAAGTAGCACTCAAAGTCTGCAACACAAAAATCATATCTTCAGACAACAACCACTACAATCCAAGGACCGTTAGCAACAAGCGGCGTCAATTGAAAAAGAAGCTTAACCTTATCAGGTCTATCCAGTCTTCGCTCACATCCCTTGCCGTCAACCTAACAGATAGCACCTCCACCATCTTGCAACAAAACATGGAAAACCCAATTCTCCATACAGCCATCTCTAAACTCAACAGCCTTAAACATGACCTCCCACCCCTCCAACAGTTGGAGGAGTTATATGCAAGCGCCAAACAAGCTATTACCTACATAGATGAAACTCGCAACAGAGATAACAGTAACATGGCTCGCAAAAGACTGCAACAAAAAATTAATACTAATCCCAAACAAGCACACAAGGAGATTTTTAGAGATAAAAATACACAGCCAAGAGCAGGGCTCCAAGCGCTGCGTGATCCAGAGACTGGCAATATTGAAACTGAGCCTACCAAGCAGGCCCAAATCGTAGAAAATTACTACACTGACGCTATGAAGGCAGTTAACATCAAGCATGGCAAATACCTCCCAGAAGAAGCACCACGTAATTATCCCTGGGAACAGGCTGGCAGAATTGAACCAGTGCCTGATCCTTTCACTTTACAATCACAAATTACAATAGGAGAACTTGAAGGTAACAGTAAAAGGGAATGGCTCCACTCCAAAATCATGGATAAAAGCGCCTTCAATGAATGCATAAAAACTCTCAGTAACAAAAAATCACCAGGACCAGATGGCGTAGTAAATGAGATTCTCAGGATGCTTTCCCCAGAAATCCAGGAGAGCATACACAAACTCTTCATCACTATGTGGGCCACCCGCCTCACCCCAGTATCTTGGAAGACTAGTGAGACTATCCTCATTGACAAAAATAAAGGAGAAGAGACCGAAATCTCATCCTACCGACCCATTGGGCTTGCCAACACGCTTTACAAGCTGTGGACCCAAATGGTCACTAATACGCTATATGAATATGCAGAAGCGCACTATCTACTAAGTTCCACACAAGCTGGTTTCCGTAACCAAAAGGATACCATTCACCAGCTCCAGAATGTCATCATGGGACTTGAAGACGCTAAAACTTTTGGGAAAGATATCTACGCCCTCATTGTAGATTTCACTTCCGCATTCAACACTACTGACCATGACAGGATGCTCTGGATTATGTATGACCTGGGCTTCCCTACAGATGCTATTGACACTGTCAAAAATCTCTATGAAAGCGCCACCACCCAAGTCAAATTGCCCTCAGGACGTAGCACTGAAAAAATTCCTGTTGAAAGAGGTACAATCCAAGGAGACACACTTTCTCCCTTCCTCTTCCTCCTCTACATGGAGCCCCTCTTAAGATGGCTACATGTAGGAGGACGCGGTTATAAATATGGCTGCATCCCAGGCCAAAACGCCACTGATACTCACCTTGCTAATGTACTAAGCAGCGCTGCTTTTGCAGATGACCTTCTCTGCCCCACTAGCACAATCCAGGACCTCAAGGTGCAAGCCAGAAAACTCACTCTCTATTCTGACTGGGCTGCACTCATTATTTCTGGCAGCAAAACAAAAGCAACGGGAATTCTACACAGCCATCCTGGAAAAGATAAAAATGGAGTGACACCCTCTCAAGCTCTCTGTCAACAACTCAAAGGAAAAATAGAAATCCAAAGACAGAAGGCTCAGTTTCTTGCATCAAATGAACCCTTCCTTTATCTTGGAGTTCATATCTCCATGGACTTAAATTGGAAGCATCAAATCCAACGCATGACCTGTAACCTCAAAAATAAGCTTGATAACCTCAAATCTTCCTATGCTTCCCCACGCCAAACACTTAACATTGTCCGTACAGCTATTATCCCTAGCCTTACCTATGCTTTTGCAGTTACTCCCTGCACACCAGCAGACCTCATCATTTGGGACACTATGATAGACAGGGTTATCAAACATAAATTCAAACTCTGGAACAGCACAGCAGCGGCAATGATCCGCGAAGATTCTGACAACTTTGGTCTAGGACGCACCTCAATTTGTGTTGAATACCACAGACGCCTAGCTTTTGCTCTAACGTCTAGCCTAGAGGACCCCTCAATTAGACATCGCACCATAAGCCTCAACCTCCTCACTAAGCAAATAGCGGACCTTAAGCTCTCATCTTCAGCCTATCTTACCAAACGAGAAGGAACCAACCTGCACATAAGACGCCAACTCAACTTCTGCATGCGAGCCCGCCAATTGATCAGTATCCACTCTAGTAAGCTCCACCTCATGAAACACGAGAAAAATTTTGTTCGGTGAGGACTTAGACCTCATCCATAAAGCCCTCTCCCTGCATAAACCACCTCCCCACAACCTCTCCTCCCTCATGACCTGCATAATGCAGCCCCTAATGGGCCTTGGAATTAATGGAGTCCATGAACTCACATCTCCATGTAAGACTCACATCATAACAGTAGCTCAGCTAAAAGCCAAATACTCCAAGGTCAACGTTAAATGTAAAATAGCACTCAACAGACTTGCAGCTCTGGCAAACCTTCCCCAGGAAGAGGAGTTAAGTACATCCTCCATCCAAAATATCATTGCCTACAAAAACACCGAAGCTAACACTCTCGCTAATTACCGCCTTATCAAAAACACACATGTGAGTGGCCTCAATGTGGAGCCAATTACCCCGATTCATACCTACCCTCTTACAGGCTCCCAACCTAACAGAACCCCTTCCACACAAGTAGTGCCATCACCACAACCTCGCTCCACATCCCACTACAGGCATGAACATACGGGACGTCGCCTCAGACGTGACCAAACCACCTTGTCAGCCCCTACACAGAACGCTCCTACACAAGAAATTTGTCCTGTTACTCAGGAAGTAATAACTGACAAAGAACCACAACCCACAGAAGAGCCACCCAATAAAAGAACTCGCTCCAATTCTAGGCCAAGCATCACTCCTACACAAGTAATTCATACCTCAACGCAAAATACTGCAAACTTTATGATGCCCACCCAACAGGATCAACCTACAGAAGGGCCGCCCAGCAAGCGCACACGCTCAACAAAGAAACACACCTCCACGCCGATGTCTCAACCCCTTAGCCAGAATTATTGTAGAGCGAATGCCAGCCAAAGCACTGCTAACTTTATCCCAACACAGCCCAACTCCCCATGCACGACAGATACTGGACAGACAGGCAACACCTGCAGCCCTCCTACCTATTCAAACACTCCAAACAGCCTGGATACACAAATCAATAAACACAAAAACAAGAAGAAAAAAATGCTTCATATAGAGACAGAGCTCACCCCTCCTGCCATCAACCCCCTCAGCTCGCCATGCCAAGCCTCTGAGGTCTGGGATTACAAGAAAACCTCGGTACAAAAGCTTATAAAAGCAAAATCAGCCAGCCATGCCATCAATATCATATATAACCATGATATTGACATAAGCCATATAGATGGTTGGAGAAACTGCACCGTTAATAAAAAAGACGGAAGGAGGACCCTCGTCCATAACCAAGTGCAATACCACACCCATTTTGCCCCAATGATTATTGAGGAGTGGGCCCTGCCTTTATTCCAAAAAGCTGGCTTTCAGCATGCGACTACCCTACCTGCTGCTCGCACTGATGTTGAGTGCGCTTGCTGCCAAATATGCAATTACCATGGTGGTTATGAACCTATCAACTCAGAACCACCGTACCCTGATATGTATATCTGTGATGTATGCCATCGTACGTACCACTGGAAATGCATGAAAGATCTTGGATGCTTCACTGATGGGCAAAGACAAGAGATTGATGCAGCTGACACATGGGCATGTCCTGCCTGCGCAGACCTAAACAATGCGCAGAAAATTGACAGAGAACGTCAGTCTAAAGTAGAACTCATAAGGGTCACTTGGATGCCCTCCTGGGAGCCTGAGGAATTTAAAGAGGTCTGGCCTGAATTCCGGCAGCGTCTGCTTGAATTTGAAACCAAACAGAGCGAACCTGACCTCTCCCGACCCACAGAAGACTCTACTCTTTCCAACCTTGAGAGGCAAGGCTTTGATAAACTTGATGCGAATAACACTTGGAAACAGAAGCTTGACACAATACTGCGCAATAAAGTAACCTTTGACATACACCCCACCAACCCACAAGTAGACATAAAACCCACTGGTTGCAGTGAATTCTGGCTGCATGAAATTGACCTTGTCAAGTACACAGTTAAACAAAAACCTAATGAAACATCAATAGACACTGAATCACAGAGCCCCCACCCTAGTGCTCCTCCTCCCCTCATCCTCCCGGAAATTTACAAATCACACATGGCCTGCATTTATAACACACAAGGTAAATGTGTTGGGATGATAACCCCTAGCCGCTTCCAAATTCTTTATAAGGCTTTCTATAGGACCAAGCTTGCGGGCTTGCACGAAGCCATAACACCTGCTCCTACTAGCTTTGCATCTGAGATGCAGGGGCTCCTTGCTCGCAAAACTGTACTAGAAAACAAGTACACTAGCACAAAGATTAAAGACTCCTTCTCGCGGGCCCTGCCAACCCACATCCATACCGCCCTCCAGCGTTGGGCCCTGGTAACTCAAGAAAAAATGGCCTCCCCGCTGGATCACGACCCACAATACCAGCACTACTGGAGCAATGACCCCCGAGACACTCTTTGGTGCCCATCATAACGCCTTCTCCTCCACATTTTCAGGCTTCTCTGTCTGCCATCTCATTTACGCCGAGGATGCTATGACTAAGGCCTTGCGTCATGCTATCTACTCAGCCATTCTCAACACAGAGGCCACTGCTACTTTCATGTTCCTCCCTGTCTGGGGAAAACAAATGATAACTAACCCCTACTCCAAACTCATTTCTGCATTCCCCCACCTCTGCTACGAACTTGGTACTATCCCGCGTACCAACCTTGCTTATGATACCCCCCAATCATGCCCCAACCAAGAAATACCTCTTCCTCAGCACACCTGGGACGTACAAATTATTGCGGTTTGGAACACTGCTGCAAGGGTCCATCTAAACAACCATAACTCAGCTTGGCTACAGAGCCTGGCGAGTGATATAAATAGGTATACAAAAGCCAAGTGGAAACTGCGCCGTGTCAGCAGCCATGCCACTCTCAACTCCATGCATGCTGTCATGCCTGGATTCGAGAAATGTAAGCGCCTCCCTTCTGACAAACTGCAAGTTTCCAAAATTTTAAAGGGCCCACTCATATACAATTATGAGATAGTCTCTGTGCCCAGCCAATCCAATCCCTCCCTTGCTCTCAAAGTCACAGACTGGAGGACATGGGCGTACACTGATGGCAGCTGTCATACCAGAAATGGCAAACAAGAAATTGGAGCAGGTGTTTACTGCCCTCTCACTAACAACATCAAATTTGTTGAGCCCAACGGTGCTGGAATTACCAACACCATTTGCCAAGCTGAACTGGCAGCAATCGCTGCTGCCATCACACACTCCTACTCACACATTGCTACAGACAGTCTCACCTCTCTTCATCAAATACGTAAGCAACTTATTTATCCGGAGAAACACAAACAACACATTCAAGGGGATGTCCTAAAAACCATATCTACCCTCATTAGCAACTCACAAACCAACATTTGTGTATACAAAGTGAAATCTCATTCTGGTGTTGCTGGTAACGAACGTGCTGATGCTGTTGCTAACTATCAGGCAAAACAAGCCAATAACAGCATGGCTGATACTGGGATCCCCTGTGCAGGTCCTGGCGGGAACCCGTTTTCTCATTTATTTTGGTTAGCCAAGGAGGAAAAAAGAGAACATGCTGCGGGCACATCAACAGCTCCCGCTCCCAACCCTAAAATCACCTACCTTTCCAATCTTCAAAATGCTCTCAAGTCACACATGCATACAAAACACAGGCTTGGATATGCCAACTCCAAAACAGGCTACTACTCCTACTATCAAGACTTGTTACCACACGTGGAAAACAAGATAAGCAATGCCTTTAGAAACATGCCTTGTATATCCTCACCTATGAAGCGCACCATCCTCCAATATCGCACAGGCACCCTTTATAATCAAAAGCATGCAGTTTGCTTTAAAAGATCCATTGACCCAAGTTGCCCTCTCCCAGGCTGTCATCAATTAGACAGTGCACTCCACATGCTCTCTGGCTGCCAAAATCATATCATCTCCTGCATGAAAACTGAACGCCACAATATTGCAGGAAGAATGATCACCAAAGCTCTTAGCAAAAGCCCTTAGGGAGCAGGTTTGGTTAACACGGACATAGGAAATGATGATAGGTTGGCGCAGCACAACCTCCAAATCCCTGCTCATGCATCTAATAGAATTATTCCCCCTTACCTCTTTCCACGTAATTTTCCCAAGAGATCTAGACTCAAATCTAGCCGTCCAGATGCTATACTGATTACTCCTTATCAAGACAAACCCACTTCTTCTTCTCCTTCTTCCTCCTGTTCACACTATGCTTTACGCAGCAGACAACCAACACAGAGGACCAGTGGCTCTAACCGTGTGCGACAACCCCACCAATTGAATGTCAACGAGCGCCATGTACACTTGATTGAAATCAAGTATTGTGAAGACACGAGGCCTGGACAACAGTTGGTGGCGGCACAGCAGCAGCACGCAGACCTCTGCAGACTTATTTCTGCTAAAGCTGTTACCCTGCATACCATCCTTCTGGGTGTCGGTGGGACCTGCTTTAGGGAGCATACTTTAAACCAGTTAAAACAACTAGGACTTGACCAACAGCGTGCCTTGAAACTTGCTCGTAATCTGCATGCACATTCTGTTCATTATGCTCACAAACTTGTTACCACTAGGCGTGCTATTGAGAACAAAAACACTTCTCACAGCCAGGTTCTGGAGCCAGGTGCCTCCGGTAACCCTCCAGACCCCCATTAACTCTGTTTGTTTTAAATCTTTGTGGTGGAGGGGACTCAAGGCTCTTCGGAGCCAATGTGTCTCCTTTTCCTTAATTGATGTAGGGAGAGTTTTCTCTGCCTACGTAGTTTTTCTTTTCTTTTCCCAACACAGCCCAACTCCCCATGCACAACAGACACTGGCCAGACAGGCAAAGCCGGCAACCCTCCTTCCTGTCCAAACACTCCACACAGTCTAGATACACAAACCAATAACTACAAAAACAAGAAGAAATAATTAATTCACATAGAGACAGAGCTCACCCCTCCTGTCATCAGCCCCATCAGCTCGCTCAGCTCGCTATGACAAGCCTCTGAGGTCTAGGAGCATAGGAAAACCTCTGTCCAGAAGCTCACAAAAGCAAAGACAGCTAGCCATGCCATCAATGCTATAAAATAATCATGACTTTGACATAACCTGTATAGATGGTTGGAGAAACTGCACGGTTAATAAAAAAGACGGAAGGGGGAACCCTAATCCACCACCAAGTGCAATACCACACCCATTTTGCCCCAATGATTATTGAGAAGTGGGTCCTGCCTTTCTTCAAGAAAGCTGGCCTTCAGCCTGCAACTACCTCAACTGCTGCTCGCACTGATATTGAATGTGCATACTGCCAAATATGCAATTACCATGGTGGTTATGAACCTATTAATTCTGAACCTCCATACCTCGATATGTATATCTGTGATGTCTGCCAAAGAACGTACCACTGGAAATGCATGAAAGAACTCAGTTGCTGCACTGATGGGCAAAGACAAGAGATAGATGAAGCTGACACGTGGCCTTGTCCCGCCTGTGCAGGTCTAGACATTGCATAGAAGATTGACAGAGAATGTCAGTCTTAAGAAGAGCTCATAAGGGTCACTTGGTTGCCCTCCTGGGAGCCTGAGGAAACTAAAGAAATTTGGCCTGAATTCCGACAGCGCCTGCTTGAATTTGAAGCCAGGCAGAGCGAACCAGACCTCTCCCGACCCACAGCAGACTCTGCCCTCTCTAACCTTGAAAGGCAAGGTTTTGAAAAGCCTTATGCTATTAACACCTGGCAGCAGAAACTTGACACAGAACTACGCGACAAGATCACCTTTGATATGCACACCACCAATCCACAAGTTGACATTAAACCCACTGGTTGTTGTGAATTTGGGTCGCATGACTCGTCGGACGTTGACCTTGTTAAGCACAAAGCTGAATAAAACCCTAATCAAGCACCGTTAGACACTGATTCAAACAGCCCCAACCTCGTGCCCCACCTCCCCTTATCCTCCAAGGTAGATACTCCAAAGATTTGAGCTGTTCGTACGCTGGGTAAGGGGTTAGTGTCAGGGCAGAATTTAAGTTCCACAAGGTGAATATCTCTGTCGTGGGCAGGTATCATCCTAGGGTTAAGATGGGTTGCTTTCCCTGGGATAGGGCGCACAAAGACAGCATCAGGACGGCTTTGGTGTTGGGAAGAGGTAGGCTCAAGTGGCACTTCTAGTAGCCCTGACGATTTAAGTTGTTCCAATGAAAAGAGTGCCGAGGACAAATTTCCGGTATCTGTTGAGAAGTACAGAGGGGCGCGAGGGAAACAGGGAGTACTCAGCGCCAGCCACAGCCACTCCACCTACTTCCATGTCACGTTAAATCGTGGTTATTCCTGAATCGTTGCAAAACCTAGAGTGTGAGGTGTGACCTGTATTTAAGTGGGGTTCTTATTGGATGCTCTCTCTTATTCAACCTTCTGTTCCACCTTCCATTTAGGAATTAAGGTTTGGCGCTGTGTCAACTGCTTCAAGAACAGTGAATGTGCAATAACGGTGATTCAGCATGACATCCAAGGTCCGTCACCCTAGTCAGCTCCTTACAGAACAAGGGCATGTCACGGTCCATCTTGTGGAGGTCAAACACTGTGAAGGCGCCCGGCCTAAGAATCAGTATGAGGCCTCCAAGCGGCAGCACCACGAGCTATGTCACCATCTTTCAAGGGTCTCAGCCCAAGTCACCCTACATACCATTCTGTTAGGTGTGGGCGGGGTCATTTACACCCCCCCACACTCTGGAGCCTCTTAAAGAGCTTGGTCTTGACACTCATACAGCCACCAAGCTTGCTCTGAAGCTTCGTGCTCATTCTGTCCAGTATGCTTTTGTAGCTTCGTGGTGGAGGGGACTCACGGCTCTTTTGAGCCAATGTGTCTCCTTTTCCTTAATTGATGTAGGGAGAGTTTCCTCTGCCTACGTAGTTTTTCTTTTCTTTTCCAGTACGCTTACAAATTTACTAGCACCAGACGAACTCTCGAGAAGACTTCTTCCCACTCTCTTCAGCAAGATCAGGCATGGGCTACTGCTAGTAACCCTCCTGATCCCCATTGACTTCTTTTTTTGTTTTCCTTGGTGAGGGGGATACATGGTGCCTCGGCCCTTGGTATCCTCTTTCCCTCAATTGATGTGGGAGTGTTCTCACTGCCTGCATAGTTTCTCTTATCTTTTTTAAGAAAAAGGAGACTCATTGGTTCAAAAGAGCCGTGAGCCCCCTTCATCACAAAGCTACAAACAAGAAAGAGCTAATGGGGATCTTAAGGGATAATGGAAGCACCCGGCTCCAGAACCTGGCTGTCAGAAGAATTTTCATATAATGTTTTCAATAGCACGCGTAGTGGTAACAACTGTAAAGAAATGAGGCCTGGACAACAGTCACAGGCAGCACATCGACAGGATGCAGACCTTTGCAAACTTAGTTGTGCAAAGGCTGTAACTCTTCATACCATTCTCCTAGGCGTTGGTGGAACGTGTTGTACTGAGCATGAATTTGATCAATTTAAACAATTGGAGCTGGACCGTCAACATGCTTCTAATATAATGCTTGAGGTGTTCACCGCTCGCGTAGCTTTTTTTCTTCCTTTTTTGTGCTACTAAACTTGCTGATGCCCTCTATCGGTGGGAGTCAATGGGAGGCTCTTTGCTTAACGCACGTGGCCAAACGGCAAGCGTAGATCTATCCTATCTTTCTTTTCCTTTTTAACTTGTCCGCAAACTTCATGCCCATTTTGTTGTGTATGCCAACAAGCTTTTTATCACAAGGCGTGCTATTGAAGACAAAAATATTCCTCACAGCCAGGTTCTGGAGCCAGCTGCTTCTAGTAACCCTCCAGATCCCCATCGGCATTATTTGTTCTGTAGCTTCGTGGAGGAGGGGACTCACAGCTCTTTTGAACCAACGTCTTGCCCTTTTCTGAAGTGATGTAAGGAGGGTTTCCTCTGCCTACGTAATTTTTCAAGTTGTGAAGTTCTTCTTGCTTCTCATTTTACTTAAGTCAAGCTTTTCCTGTTTGGATGGCAACCATTGTAGGCCACCATTGTAAACCCTTGTAAACCCTTGGATGGCAAGTCCAGCAAGCTGCGCAGCCTGATTACCTGGCTGAATGTCATCTCCCATTGACCTAATCCCTAAACTGGTGGGATTTTGGTCTATACTATCATAGAACCTACATTGATTTTAGGCTTCCAGCCTAGTGGCAGTAGTTTTCCTCGCTTTTCCTATTCAATAGGAATTGACAAGTTGTAAATTTTATCTAGCTTCCTTTGAAGCAATGACCTCATTTCCTTCTTCGTGTTGTTCCACTGCAGGTGCTCAGACTGCCAATGAAGATCTTCCTGAGATCTGTTTTATTAAGTTGGTAGCAGCAAACAAGCCAAGCAGTCGAAGAACCTGGATGAGCGCCAAATACAGGTCAAACTGCAATTCACCATAAAGCAGGCTTAGACCTTAAGATTTTCTTGTAAATAACCATCACCAAGATTGGTCTTGCCCTCTGACCCCGCAGATTCCAAAACAATCGTTACTTCTGCTTTCAACCTACAAGATGCAATTCTTAGGTTGGGGTTGCAACCGTTTCATAGTGACGTACTGTAAAAAAAGCCAGCATCGGTCTTCTTGGAAACCACCCATGATAACTGTGACAAAGTTCCAGCAAGATCCACATTAGATACTCTTGCACTTCTGCAAACAGCTTTGAAACGTGCACAAGTGCAGTCATGCTAGAATACAACATTCTTATTTTCTGAGAAGAGCAGTCAAAGCTCCAAATGGCCGCTTGCCTCCACATGGCCGCTTGCCTCCCGCTTCCTCGAGCTAAAAATCTGCGCATGCATGCAAAGAGCAGTAGAAACTCTAGGTAACTTTGCCTTTACAATAAGCAGATGCTTGAAACAGCGGCCTCAGAAGCTATGTAGTTCAACGGGTTGGCGTGGAAACCATTGCTAATATCCATGAAATTACAATCCTTCTATGCATAGAAATAAGCCATTAGGGATTACAAAGCCCTTTTGGAAAGAATAATTTCATACTCTGATGCACTAGCATAAAGCAATATGTAAACAAATGCATCATCTTGAAATACGTGAACGGAGCTTGTAAAAGAAAGAAATCAGCTTTTTTGCGTTTCTTCTGGACGCAATCGATGCAAGTGGAGCTGCTTGTGTCTCACACACTAAACATTTAATCAATTGGTTAGGACCTGAGCCTTTAAGGCCAACAACCTCCATGGCATACAACACAGTGTGTTGATGACCTGAAAGCCCCTCCCATAACTCTTTGCGCTTACTTTCTGTTACTGTTTTTGCAGCATGCTGACAAAAGGAAGGGGGGGGGGGGATGGAAAAGCTGAGGGGTACCAGCTGTGAACACACATTTTTGACGCTCAGGGGTCTTTTCCTCTCCACGCACACCGCACACCTCCTAGAATTTATTCACCAAAGTCCACACCCCTTAAGGCTGCGGTCACACACAAGAATTTTTCGCCATTTTTTTGCTATTTTTTTCTCTCAACGAGTGACAAAGGTTGCGGTCACACAGAAGGGCCAAAAACAAAGTAGTGGACGTTGTGTCAAAATTCTCGGCGGGAGCCCCAAAAGGACCACCAAGCTCCCCTCCCCCCCAAATACTGCCCCCCTCCCCACGAAAAGGGTATCAATCTGCTCCTTTTTCAATTCCCCTTACATCTGCATACTCAGCGCAATGGAAAAATGAGTTGCAGCAGAGTTATGGGCCAAAAACTGAGCAGCGGACGCCCATGCATACCTGCTCTTCCAGGCAACCAAAACAGGCTTGCAAGTCCACAAACTGCCCACTTGACTTCACCAAGCAATGATACATCATACATTGCCACTAACTCGGAAGTTTAGAATGATTTGCTGCATGTTTGTCTCCACACCCCCTGCTGTCCACACCCTTGTGCGCGTGGCACTGACTCCCAGGCATGCACACAGACCCCCCCTTTTACCCAATTTGCACCAAAAGGGTGCCAATTGACAGCTCTCGAGCTCAGGAATCCATTGGTTTTTTATTTAAAACTTAAAACTTCGAGAAAGTGGCTCAAAAAAATTCTGGAGGGGAGGGCCCCAACAAGTTTAAACCCCTTCAAAGGACCACCCACCAACCACCCTCTCCAATTGGACCCATACATACATCAATCGATTCCTCTCGTTCCCAGGATCCCAAATATGTAGTTTTTATTCAGATTGACAAATGACGTCCAAGAGTTATGCAGCCTGGTGCCTCCTGGGTCACACACAAACAAATTTGAGTGAGTAAATTTTTTTTTTTTCGCTCGTGAAGCAAAGATTTTTAAGCGTTCACACAGCATTTTTGGGGGAATTTTTTTCCTTCAGTGCTCACACTCCCCAGCTGTTTCCTGTTGATTATTTTGGAAGGGACCATCCATGCTGCCATTTTCTTTATGTGGCTGGCAGCCGTAGTGCTGACAATGGAATTCACGACAGACATCAGCACACAATTTCTTGGTCCAAAACTAGCCCTCATTGAAGGACCTCTCCTTTACACCTCTCCTCCCCCTCTTGCTCTTCCTGCCCAATGAATAAGCATTCATGGTAAGGACAATTGGGCCCCAACAAAAACAATTTTACCAGCTATAGCTGCAAGGTATAACAAGTGCTGTGCCTTAACGGCGCAAATTAATTTTGTCACCGTAAATAACGGTGATTTTTTGACGTTGACGTCACATCACCGTTATTTACGGTGTGTCTTTTCCTGACGGTATGAAATCGTCAGTAACGGTGTGAAAGAAACCCAAACCTAGCAAGATGGTATGGAAGGGGAGGAGCAAGGGCTCAGGGACGTCCGAGTGGGCGCTCCCCTCTTGACATATTGTCCATCACAGTTTGGCTCCCTATCCAACCCCTTGTGCGCCCTTAGCTTGGGATAAGCTGCAAGCAATGGCCCTTTGGCTGCATGGGTAGCTGGCTCTTCTGCTGCTGCACCTGGATTTGCTGCAAAAATTGGCTGCAATCAACCGGCTGACCTTGCAACTCTTGCACAGGTGATGCAAGCGCTTGCAAGGAGCTGCCAGACTCGCAGCCCGCCACGCCTCGGACATTAGCCTGCCTAATCTCGCCAGGCCTTTGCTATCTGTACTTGGTGCCTGCTTTGGCCCCCTCCCTTGACTTTGGCCCCCCATCTTGCCACCCGTAGGTATGTTTCTTGATAGACAAGAGTGGAGTATCCAATTGTAAATAAAAGTGAAAATGTTTGGGGTTTCTAGGGTTTGGGTGTGAGGGGCACGCCCAAGACGCTTCCAAACAATTGTGGAAAGTGACCACAACCAAAATTTTTTCCCCGACTACGGTCACTAGTGGCTTCTAGCTCAAATGGAAACAAATTTTGATGGGCGAAAAAAACTTTGTTTTGTGTGTGTGACCGCAAAAGTATTTGCCCTAGGCAGGAGGGTAAAAAAAAGTAGTGGACATCACGTCCAAATTCTGGGCCGGAGGCCCAAAAGGACCACCCACCCACCCTCCCCCCCTCCCAGTGCCCCAACCCAAACAATAAGGGTACCAATCTGCTCCTCATCAAATTCTGCATCCGTCTGCATCTTTAAAAAATGAAATAAATGAGTTGGTAAGACGCTGTAAGCAAAAAAAGAGTTTGAGCATTCAAACATGTGCTTGTACGGAGGCCTAAGCTGGTTGTTTCTAACTAGCGTGGCGCATCCACTTTCTGTTGTTTCTAACTAGCGTGGCGCATCCACTTTCTGTTGTTTCTAACTAGCGTGGCGCATCCACTTTCATGTGCTGCTGCTCCTTGGGGCCTACGATGAATGGCTGCTGCTGGGCTAGCTGCTCCTGGGGGTGCTTGGCTGCATAGTGTGCTGCCAAGCTGTACTTCCATACCACCGCCTTGCACCCAGCTGGGCACTCCATGGGATGGTTGTTGCAAACTGGCCTGTCCTTCTCGCATGGCTTGCTAGAGAACTTGATGAAGGCTGCACACCCCTCAGGCTTGCCCGGCTGCCCATTGGGCGTGAGGTAGGGGGTGCATGAGTTGCTGCCACAAAAGCCACATGCATCGCTGCCCACATGCTGCTGCAGGATGTGTGAGCCTACGTGCTCACGCATGCTAGTGACTTTGACATTGGTGCTGCACAAGGCACTGCTGCTGGCCGCTTGCTGCATACCTCCACATGCTTGTCTCTATTGTGCCTATTGTCGAACTGCCTGGGGCAGTATGGACATCCTCAATCGTCCATACTGGCACTGCTAAGGTTGGCATTTGTTCAAACTTCAACCATTCATTATCGACCCCCCCTGTAACTCCTGACCTTAACAAGGGTACCAATCGATAGAGCTTGAGCCCAGGATTCCAACCATGTATTCATCATCTTGTGAAATTACTCCAGAAAATTTATGGAGGGGGGGTCCCAAAAAGTCTAGACCCCCCTGAACCCCCCCACCCCCTCCGATCAGACTCATATTTATACCAATCTATAGCTCTTGATCTCGGGATTCCAAACATATAGTTTTTCATTGGATTGACACGTGACGTCCAAAAGTTATGCTTCCTACACCCTCCTGCCCTAGGCGAAAAAAATTTTCGTTATCGAAGGAAATAAGTTTAAAAATTGTGTATAACCGCCACATAAGTAGCTCATTTGTTTAAAATATGGATGTGTATGCATCCCACAGATGCAACTTTTGCTGCATGTCATAGATTCCTGACCAGAGCATCTCGTAGCTGCTGCATCTATTTAATTCAACTTGTCAGTGAGTGGTCCTGTGAAAAACTAAAAGAGCCTGGAATCATGCAGCATGGTCAGGATTGTCCCTTTTTAACTTGACTTATTTGCTCTCTAACCTAAGAGGGCAACAGCAGAGCGTTTGCCCCCGCCCTTGCTGGGCAGACAGTCATATAAGCACATCCACATGGAACTGCTCCAGCAGAGCCTAGAAACCAGGTTATCAAACCAGGTCATCACAAGGAGCACCAGGTACCTGCTCAATCCCAAACATCCCACCTTGGTGATCCTGTATAGTAAGTGCGCCCCTACAATGAGCCAAGCCCACCAAGGCAGCCTCGGGAAGTTGAAGAGCTTCGTTTGCTGAGGTGTGCTGTACCTCTTAGAAGCCTCAGACGCCTGCAACCTCTGCATGTTCTTCTGCATGTCTCGGACGACGCTGTGGACCTCAGTGTCAGGTATGTGCTTCTGAGCAGCAGGGACAGATGGGCAGCAAGGCTGTTTTGGGCAAGTGACTATTGCCACAGAACCGCAGACACTAGTAATCAAAAGCAAATGGCTAGAAGCAACTCTTCCACAGCTGCCATAAACATACCTTCCGCTTGATATCAGGCTGGATCTCAGATCCTTGCTCCCCCTCTTCCGGAAATAAGCCGCCTCCCTTGTGCAGCATATTGCTACACATTGCGCGCTCTTTCCTACACAAACAAGATACCAAGCTGCCTTAGTTACCCAGATGTGAATCTATGAAATAAAAGTCAAAAAGGGCAGGAACCAGGCACCAGAAAGCCTGGCAGGTGCTGTAGGGAAATCCAGGACCAAACCATGCCAGTACCCTTCTACAAACCATACCCACCTCTTATGTTCCAGCAGCTCTTCCTTGAAGGCCACAAGGCATGCACGAACCTGGTTGGGAAAGCAAGGAGCAGACCGTTGTACCAGAGAAATAAATACAGAAGGCATAAGATGGCGGCGCAGTCCCTGTCATTATGTATGGCGCGAATGAACAAGCCATTTGAGCTAGGCTAGAAGATACCTGCACTTCCACTGATCTGCAATAAAAAATACACAAAGTGAAGAACGACACATGGCTCTGAGCTCGCTAGGATTGGGCCCCAACCACCGGCCGAACTGCTCATCCCAGCACTATGCACTGAGGATGCAACAAAACCGGCAACAGGGGACGGCAGAAAGCACCAAAAGCGGCAGCAGGGGATATGGTGTGGGTGCCAAAAGCACTACAAAGCAGCAGATCTGTGCCGGCAAGAGCACCAGAACCACCAAAAAAGCTGAGGATGGGCCAACAAGCACCAAAAGCAACAGCAGCAGCAGGAAAACAGCAGACTACCTGAGCATTGCCAGGCTCATAAGACACAGCAGCCTGCAAGTCCTTCACGGCTGCCTCCAAGCCTTCGCTGGTGCCCAGGTTGTGAGAGCTCACTGCGCGCCGGTACAGAGCGCGCGCATTGTACGGGACCAACTCCAGTGCTTTGCTGCATGTACACAGACACATTTGTTTGAATGGATGATGACCATTTTTACTCAAGTGTTGGAACCTTGGGGAGCAGGGAAGTTTCATCAGGTGCTCCTTTGGCATCCATGTGACTGGAAAACGATGGAAGATGCCTGGACAAGCATTTGATGGTTTTCCGTTGGGGCTGGAGCTGCAACAGGCCTTGACTTCAAAAACAATCCCTGCTGTGGAAAGCATGAAATAGTTACCTGGCAGCAAATATGGCATCATGGGTGCGCTCAATCCGAAGGAGGCATGTGGCTATGTTGTTGAGCAGCACTGCACAAATCTGCTTTGCCTGCTCTGCCTGCTGCTCATCAGTCAGCAGAGCAATGTTGTCCACAAGGGCAATGTCCTCGGCTGCATTATCCTGGCCTCGGTCAAACCACAGAAAGATACTCAAGGCACGGGTGTACTGCTGGATGGCCGCTTGGAGGATGTCTCCCTGCACCGGTGCCATATCTCACCACCACCAGTAAATTGATGCCTTCCTGCATCAGTGGAATGATTCACCACCACTAGTTGAGGGTGCCCGATCAGCCAGAACACTGGGCTTCGAGTTGACCAAAGTACAACAGTGCAAACTAGCATGTGATCCACCGCTGAGGGCGACGCACAGGGCAGCAACTTGATGACCTTGGTCTCCAAAACAGCGTGCCATGTTTGTGTGTGTGTGTGTGTATTAGTATGTTTATACTTACATATATACATATACATGGAAGTTAATCCCTTCTTTAACATATCATGCATGTTAAGCCCTGTGTTGGACATGCGTGCAGGGTCTACTAAAGCCACCTGATCTGCATCACGCGCCAGCTTGCTTCCCTGCTCCCTAAGCTCATGCGCAGCCTCCATGCGCTGTGCAAACGGGCTGCACCGGAGGGCTGTGATTGCCTCATCACGCGTGGCAGTCAGCTTCATAAAGTCTGGTGCCTGCTCCCATGCCTGCCGACCAGGCCTGGCCTTCAGTTGCTTGCTCTGCACACACACACACAAGAGAAAAATAGAAACTGCTTGCGCTGTGCTCACAAGAGGGCACACAAGTGCAGCCGCTCAGTCAATAACGGTGCGCTACAGCAGTCAAATACAACAGGACTCTGCTGGGTCACTTCATCCAACACAGTTCCCTTGCAACTGCATGTTAGCATGTAATAGATTATATTTGTCACTGGCATAAGCGGCCTCTCGTTCGTGCAGGCCTGAAATTGTGAAAATGCATTGCTGAAAAGGTGTAAGGGATAAGATTTCAGCCGTGGCTCTGTGCAAAGGGTAAGCTGTTCTGTTGGTCTGTGCAAGCATGACAGGAAGGGATACAAAGGCAAAGTTGACTCATGTGTGCCAAAAGCACATAACAGGACATGAATCCCCAAGCCTTTGAAACTTGCGCATTCGTGTGTGTGTGTGTGTATTTGTGTGTGTGTGTGTGTATTTGTGTGTGTGTGTGTGTGTGTGTGTGTGTGTGTGTGTGTGTGTGTGTGTGTGTGTGTGTGTGTGTGTGTGTGTGTGTGTGTGTGTGTGTGACACAGGCACGTTTGCACAGTTTGAAGCAAACCCATTCCTTCCCACCTTGAGTTCTGTAGCTGCCTTTATGACATCCTGTAGCATTGATTGGCACAGCGGGGCGAAGGCAATCAAACCCTCTAAAACATTGTGACGCGAGAAATTTCCATCACGTTATACAATATTTACATATAGAGGGATCCGACGTTTCCTCTGACTACTTCGATCCGATTGGCAGACGCAGCTTCCTCTCTTGGGCTTGCATTTTGATCCCAGTTGATTGGTGTTGGCAGTCATGGGGAATTGTATGTCTAAAGGTAGCAAGGAGAGTGAGTCTGATGACCTTCCGCCAGGTCCAGTGAAAGATGGCAGGTATAGAAAGCCTCGATGGACATCAGAGGAGCCCATCACCAAAACGCAATTAGAGGTGAGGTTGAAAGTGCTATAAAGTGTCTTGGCATGTAATTCATGACAGCACCCCAGAACTTGAATGGCAGTGATGTGGTGCAAGTGAGGCAGGAGCTTCAAGAGCGTTTGTAAAGCTGCCTGAGCAGGCTCACAAAATGCCAAATTGTCCACATTTAGTTCTTTTCGCAAATTGCACCTAAGCATGCACCTTGAATGGGAAGACCTACATCCTATGCAATAGGCAGTAATTCCCCTCCTTCCTTATCCTTATCAGTGGCTTCATCCTTAACAACAGGAAATCATTCACAACCTCACATGAGAAATTAAAGCCCCATTTTCTCTGCCAGAGCCATGTTAGGCAGTCCCCAACACCCTCTATCTATCGTCAATCCTGCTGCCAGGTTTTTAGACGCAAGCACGCTTGGTCCAGTTATAACCTTGCTGTGCTTGCCATGCATCATGGTTCTCCCCTACTTTTACTCATCAATGCTCATGATGATGTCCAGGATGAGCTGCATGCACCATTGCTGGACCTGCACATTCTCACATGTGCTGCCGACTCTGCACGCAACCTGGTTTGAGAAACATTTCTTCCATTCCAGAATCTTATCACCATGGAGCATCGCTTCTCTTTGGGACTCCTTCTGAACAACATAATACCGGCCACGTCCCTCTCCAAATTGAGATTCCATTTTCAATAGGCCTGCATTAGTGGCAGTGAGAAAGACTGAAAATGGGTTTTTCTGCGTAGGAGGTGCAAAACTCTTATTCCATCCTCCCTCTTAAGTCAGCTGTTTGTTGGCTTCCTGCTTCTTAGGTCGGCTGTACCTTGGCTGTACTTCAGAAACGCCTGCATCCTTGGAAAGCCTTGCGGGACAAATTGCCTGCCTGAAACCTCACAAAACATTTAACATTTGCACACATTGCCTGCATTCTTGTAGAATCTTGCAGGACAAATTACCTGCCTTAAGCCTCACAAAACAAGCAATATTTACTCAGCTGGTCCCCTTGCCTTGCCTTGCAGACCATGAGAGCGACATTCTGGGACACGCAGCCTGCCTACGGAGGCCAGAAAGGTAATTCCAGCATGACAGAGGACAATGGCAAAGAGCCATCATTTTATAGTGTGTGCTTCCATGCGCACCCCCTTTTGACAAGCATCAAGGCAAGCAAGGCTTCCGCCTTCCCCACAGCACCACCCTGGTCATGCATGCTTTTTTTGCGTAGCATAGTAATAAGTAATATCATCTGCAAGATTTAGATCTGCTCAATAGAAAGCAATGACTGCTTGCACTCTCATTTTCATGCAAAACACAATTTTTGTGAGGCGAGGGAAAGCGCAAGGCAGTGAAAGAAAGTATGCAGAGGTATCAAAAAGTGATGAGGTAGGGCAGTGCAGGCGAGAGAGAAAAGGGGGACAAGGAGGAGGGGGAGGAGGAAGGGGAAAGGAGAGGGAAGCAAGGGCGTGGACTAGAGTGTGCAGAAATTATGAGAATGAGGGAGGGTGCATGTCAATCGCAGCTGCAAGATCTTGGACTTCCTTCCAGCAGGTAATGAGTTGCATGAAGGATTGAAAGAGTATAAATGATTAGAATGCAGTCAAACAGCCATGCTCCATGCGACCCTTAAGAAGGGCAGCATTCTTTTCTGCTGAAATCTCCATGGAGCTGCTCAATTATGGCAGGGATCCAGGCTGCTTTGTTATAATAAGAAGTGGCCCTTAATCAAATGACACGAGAAGATATAGACAGGGTTACGTAGCTGTCCCTGCCAACAAGGGCAGTTTGCTGAAGCAAGAAGGTGCCGATAACAAACCAGACCAAACCAACCTAGAATAAGTGTATCAACTGGAAAAATTGCCTAGTGTCGAAGTTTGGATCGATTGGCAGCTTTTACATGCTGTCCCTTCTTTCCATGCATGAGGATAGCTTGAGAGCATATGGGCAATACGGGGATACCAGTAGGGCTTTCTGGTCGGTACACCGCAGGCAACAAGAAGCAAAGCTTTCTGACGGCATGCATCGATCCTGTAAGAAAGATGATTTTGGGATCCTTGGCACGTGAGCAATCAATTAGTAATATGCACTGCAGTGGCATCACATCACGCGTCAAAACACTGTTTTTAAAGGGGTGCAGGCAAAATTCTTGCATCTAAAAAAGTAATCCCTGGAGGTGCAGATTTGTGCGAATAAATTGAAAATGATTACTTTTGGCCATCTGTGTTTGAGTAATGAATATTCTCTTAGAGGATGAACGAACAATTGATGTGCATGGGTTCTTGATGACGAAAGGCTTGCTGGTGTTTCATAACGAGTTGTTTTTTATCTGGAGACAAAAGAGCCTATGCATGGCACTGCATGAACAAACAACAGTGCTGGTTTGAGGTTTGAGTGAATAGGCTGAAGGATGAGAGCAGAGCAGCAGCTATTTGCCCCTGTGGAGTTATGGGGTTTGCAAATCCATATTTGCTGAAGGGGGTGCGGATACAGTACGGAATTGCTAAACTAATTTATATTTTCAAAGGGTGCAGAGTGTGTGTGTCACTACGGTTTTGGTTTATGATTGGAGGGCGTAGGTAGGCTTGGGTATTCTGACTCTTCTTTCTCTGGGCCATTTCTGAACTTAAAGTGTATCAATGGTTTCCTTAGCCTAAGCCCCGTGACTTAGTTCTCTTTGGTTCCAAGTGGATGAAAGGGGGGTTCTGTGTACATGAGTTTACATGACAACTCAGTGCTATGCGTGCATGGGTGTGGGCTGTGGTGAGTGTGCAGCAAAGGTGAAGCAATTCAGTCGGAACTTCCAAATTAGAGACACTGTTGGATGCTTAGGTAATAGAAGTCAGGATGGCAGTTTATTTATATGTTTCAAAATATGCAAATGTATGAAAAATGATAAGAGGACCAGATTGGCACCTTTTTGTCTGGGTAGGGGCACTGGAAAGGGGGCTGTGGGGGGGTCAAGAGGCGCCCAGCCCAAAACTAACATATGCCTTCTATCAACACTTTAATTGCTGCCTCCTGGAACATCAAAAACATCACTTTGAGCAGGAACCCGTGGACTCAGGAAACCTCAATAACATCTATTTGATAAGGGGGCATGCCATGAAGGGATGAGCTCAAGATGTTGGAAACACTGCAGGGATGGTTATCAACTCCATACCCCCTAGGAGCGAATTCTCAGTTTTGCAATATGTATGGCAAGACCTTTGCACTCCTTCAACTTGGAGGTCAAGTAAACATTGTGCAATCATGCACAAATTAGCACAAATCAGCTGGAGCAAACTGGACTTCGTGAAGTCATTGCAGGCGATGCTTGCATGCACACACTTGCTGACATGCATACCAGGGTTTGCAGGGTTTACAAGAGAAGTCATTAGTTAAAATGTGCATGCATGACTGCCAGGCTAAAGCTTAAAAAAAAACTGCACACACACACACACATACAGACACACCTGCCAAAGGTGCTCATGCTCTGCCTCCTGCAGCTATTTGCCATGCTTCCAGTCGAAGCTCGCTTTTCTAAAGAATATCCCATCTTTTCTCAGGAAACATGATGTGTATTTGCCTTTCTTCACGGTTATACACTGCATATGCAGCAGCACGCTTTTCCCAGAATTCCTTTTTTTCCGTATCTTGTTGTAGCTCAAAAATAGAATTCTGGGGCATGTTCTGATGTTTCTATTGTAGACGCTTGTGAACTTTTGAAAGGGGGCGACGGTATGAATGACAGGGTACATAACTCAGGAGTCCAGTGATTTTGAGCATTGCTGGTCGCTTACTTTGCTTGTCTGCAGTAATTTGGGATGCTCTCAAGGCTGCAGCAGAATGCGAAGACATGGAGTCTACAAAACTGATCCTGGAATCTGCCGGCATCATTGTCAATACCACAGACATGACGATCTGCTATGATGAGCGAGGTGCAAAGTATGACCTGCCAAAGTATGTGCTAAGTGAACCCACGAATTTAATAAAGTAAATTTAGTTGGGCATGCAGCTTACGTTCCCCTGTTCTGTAGTCTTAGTACAGGCTGGTCAAATGCCTGAGTGAGTGCTGTGTATTACACTTGTCAACTGAAGAATGCTTTTATTGCGGCTTTTATACATAGAGAACAAAGTTATTGACTGGGATACTTGCTGCTGGCAGTTTCACAGATGCCAATTTGAAGTGCATTTTGTTAGAAATAAGCTCACCCCTGCACAGGGGATTCTTGAAGCATGGGTTCATTGTCTGTTGCGTGGTGACTCAAAACTTTTCGTGTCTTGGCTTGTTGTTGACACTCGTGACTTGACACTTGCCGGGATTTTAAATATCATTTTAAAGCATAATACAAGGTATGGTGAGGTGTCAGACTGAGGAGCTGAGCACTGGACGCAGCACCTGTAAATCCCATGCCCAGAACAATAGTGTCGTGGCTGAAAGCAATCATACTTTAAAAAAGCTGTCTATGGACCAGGCAGGAAAAGATTATCAAAAGAAAAATTTAATATGCAGCGCAGTTATTCTCTACATCAATAAGTAAAGGGATGGGCACTAACCCCTTTTGCAACCTTCAAATTGCGACTGCCCAGCATGCCAACACTATCTCCAGGCGCTGCTTCCCCGCAGCTCGAGGAACCCAAATAAAAATAAGAGGTGGCCTTGCACACCATGCTTCTAGCAGTAGCACTAGGAAGGAATTATTTACGATGATTACAAGGTTATAAGAAAAGAAAAACTACGTAGGCAGTGACAATACTCCCCACGTCAATTAAGGAAAAGAGGATACCTAGGACCATGGCACCTTGCGTCCCCTCCACCAAGAGAAAAAAACAAAATTATGGAGATCGGGCGGGTTACAAGCCTTGACGTGTTGGCCATAGGCTTCTGCTCGTGGTCAGCAGCTGCATCTAGTGTGCAAACTTAAGTTGTGCTCAGCAGATAGCTGGGTATGGCTTTTTTTGGTTGGCAGGCTGATTTAGATTTAGATATACACGGGGGGACCTTCAGCCAGACTGTTCGGCTGATCGGCCTGTGACTGGTCCTCGTCAGTCAACATAATGTCCATAAGCTCAGAAACAAACGAAAAAAGCTTATTGTTGTGTTGCAAGAGGAAATCAGAAGCAGGCGGACAGTGCTGACTCTGCTTGCTGTTGTAGCTCTGGGACTCCAGTCTATCAGCTGGCATCCTGTTCTCTTTCTCATTGCTGGACCTGTCTACTTTCTCTGCCCGCCCTACTTCTCTCAGTCTGAACTGCGTCCTGGGGAGGTCATACGGTCTGTGCACCACGTGGCACCCTTTTCTTAATTAATGTGGGGAGTGTTTTCACTGCTTACGTGCTTTTCCTTTTTTCTTACAAGCAGGAACTTGTGCCTGACCTTCACGCTGCTGACAATAGTTAAAAGAAGCCTTTTCAAGAGCGCGCCTAGTGCTAACAAGTCTATAAGCGAGCTGGACAGAATGTGCCCCTGATCCAAGAGTAAGCAACAGTAAGCGGCTGACTTACCATCAATGGTGCGCTCTCCCTGTCAGAAATGCACATGCCATTCACCCACCTTATACAATGCCTAAATACATGTACTTGGATCTTCCCCATCATGTCATTCGCAACACTGCCAGATTCAGGCTGCGGGTACACGCTCTCCGAGTTGAACGGGCTACTTGGTCCAATAGTACTTCTCCGGTCTGTGATATCTGTGATTCTGATGACATACAAGATGAAAAACATGTGTTGTTCAGATGCTCCAATCCCCAGGTCTGCTCTCTCCGTCAAAAGTATGCCTCACTTTTTGAGCACAACTTCTCTTTCCTACACCTCCACGTCTCCCACAGGATGTCCTGTCTAGGCACCATTCACCATGTGAATTCCCAGGATATCAACATTTTCTAACCCAGGATAACAACAAACTTCCTTTTTTCTTCATGACCTCATGTGTATTTATGAACAGGCTAGCAGTCAAACGTCTTGACTGAGGCCTTTTTTCCCTTGTAACCCTTGTAACCCTTGAATGTGCATGAAGCTTCAACTTGAAGCTTTGAAAGCAAACTTGGTCACCAAGCCGCGGTGGCCCCATAAGCGTCAAGTTTAAGCCCTTAAAGGGGTTCAAAATTTTGAGGGGTGCAGATGACCCCGCCCACTGTGGCACACCTAACAAAATGGTGTGAAGGGTAACTTGAGCTGAGGTCCTACATCAAATTAAAAAATCAGCACGTCTTGTCACTTATATGCACATCGACTCAAGGACATAGTTGCGCATATTAGCATGTCAGAGGTTCCCATACACTTCTACAAAGTAAAATCGCACCTTGGAAATGAAGGCACTGACCCATTTGCCCTCCAAGCAGCAAAGACGTCTGACATGGCTGACACCTTACTCAACCATGCAGAAAACCCTTTTTTCCAAGAAAAATCATGTAGGCAGTGAGAACACTCCCTATATCAATTAAGAAAAGGAGACACATTAATTCAAAGAGCCGTGAGTCTCCCTCATCAGAGGGTAAGAGGGAAGCTAGTGTGGATATGGTGGGTTTCTTGCAGCATGCAGCCCCGGGGCACTAGAATCATAATGATTTTTATCGTTTTCTTTGGCACGTCTGGTTGAGGTAAGGACACTACTCTCATTACCAAAGTTTACTTCCCATAGTCCATAAAAGGTCAGCAGTGCCTTCTGGACCATGCCAACGCTTCCTTTCAAAATGAAATAAAACATGTTAACTATCGCACAGGTAACATCCTAATGAAAAGCACGCAGTACGCTTTAAAACTTCCACCAGTCTACAATGCCCCCGGGGCCCTTTGTGGAGAGCCAGGCAGTGCCCTTCACATTCTTTCAGGGTGCAAACATCTCATCACGTCAAACATGGTTACCGAGCGCCACAATATCATATGATTGCTTGCATAATCCTCCTTTAAGCTATCAGCAAAGGCCCTTGTGGGGCAGGCCTTGCCTCCATGGACATTGGCAGCGCATATCGTCTTGCTTCACAGGACCTCCAGATCCCTGAACACTCAACAAATAGAACTCTCCCTAAGTACGTCTTCCCTCTTCGTTTACCTGACAAACAAAGGCTCACTTCCAGTCTCTCTGCCAACTGCCGATTATGCGGCAATATGGATAGAATCAATCGCATTATCCTTGGATGTTCACATTCAACATGCCAAGGTCTGTTCATGAACAGACACAACACTGCCCTCGGTCTCTGTTGTGAAGCCCTGAGCAAAGGTGCACACAGCTCATTCCTTGTTGCCACGGACGCTTGCTGTAGAGAAAAACTCGAAGAACAGGGCATTTAAGTCCCTGAAAACATCTCCAGGGACATTCCTGACTGGGCTTTTCCCAATGGTTCTGGTCCCTCTGCCCAAAACCAAAGCCGTCTTGATGCTGTTTTTGTGCGCCCTATCCCAGGGAGGGCAACCCATCTTAACCCTAGGATGATACCTGCCCATGACAGAGATGTTCACCTTATGGAACTTAAATTCTGCCCTGGCACTAACCCCTTACCCAGCCTACGAACAGCTGCCGACCAGCATGCTGGTACCATTTCCAGACTTTGCACCCGTAGTCTCAGAAACCCAAACAGAAATAATAAGGTGACCTTGCACACCATTTTACTTGGTGTGGCAGGTACTATCTATGATGACTACACCATCACTCCTCTGGTTGAGCTGGGCCTTACCAGACATAACGCAGAAAAACTAGCCTCCCAATTAAGTTGCCATGCACTCCAATCCTTAACAAAAATTATAAACACCAGGCACTCATTGTACTTGCAGGGTTCTTCTGGCAGGGGCGCCACTGAGGGCGAGGCAGTTCAGAGCAGGAGGAGGAGAGTCTACGCCCGCAGGCACATGGTTGACAGCAACCCGCCTGACCCTCACTAGTTATTCCCCATTGGTTCATAGCTTGGTTTAGGCAGGGCCTGTGAACCTCCTCAGTGAGGCCCTAGCTAGCTTGCTAGTTAGGGGACCTTTCCTTAATGCACGCAGCTGGACCTGGCTTGCATAGTCTTTTCTTTTCTTTTCTTACTTCCAGTCACTTTGATGAAATACTAGTCGTTCCAATGAAAAGAATGCCAAGGACCAATCCCGGTTATCCGTTGAGAAGTAGAGGGGGACGCTGGGAGAACATGGAGCACTCAGCGCCAGCCATAGCCACTCCACCTACTTCCAAGGCTCGTCATCCTAGTCAGCTCCTCCCAGTACAGAGGCACGTCCATCTTGTGGAGGCCAATTATTCAGTAGACACCCGGCCCAAGGATTAGCTTGAGGCCTCCAAGCAGCAGCACCGCAATCTATGTCACCATCTTTCAAGGGCCTCAGCTCAAGTCACCCTCCATATTATTTTGTTAGGCGTGGGCGGGGTCATCTACACCCCTCACACTTTGGAGCCTCTGAAAGAGCTTGACCTTGACTGTTATGCAGCCATCAAGCTTGCTCTGAAGCTCCATGCTCATTCTGTTCAGTCCGCTTAAAAAGTTGTTAGCACCAGACGTGCTCTTGAGAAGATGTCTTACAATTCTTATCACCAAGATCAGGCACGGGCTACTGCTAGTAACCCTCCTGATCCACATTGATTTTTCCCTTCTCTTGGTTCAGGGGATACATGGTGCCTTGGCACTAGGTATTCTCTTTTCCTTGATTGGCGAGGAAAGTGCTTTCACTGCCTGCGTAGTTTTTCTTTTATTTTCTTTTCTTTCTTGAGGTGAGTTAGTGTGCATATTGCACAGAATGGGCATGCGTGTGAAGAGTGGTCTCTGCTTCTTGAAGTTGTTTGCACAGTTTACTTGGATGTTCAATTCGTGAACTTGCCTGGCTGGAGTTGTGCTGCTCCTCACCTCTTTGTTACTGCTCATACTTCGGAGTACCCTCACATCAGGTGCTCATTGGTCACTCCTTGCCCTACAAACCCAAATAGACAACTCACCTCCCCCTCACATCGGGTACTCTCATACTGCGGAGTACACAATGTGAGGGGAGGTGAGTTGTTCATTTGGGTAGCAGGGCGAGGAGTGACCAAGATAGCATCAGGGCGGCTGGAGGTGCGTCTAGCTTGATCAGGAATACTGGGGTTAAAGAGGTATGGAGGTATTACACGATTAGAGACTTGCTCAGTGATGTGCAGGTCATGCTGAGCCAGACGGTCTGCACTGTCTACATATATATTATAGGGTTCAACCCAAAAGAGCCTTTGATAACCACTTTCAAAATCATGCTGCTGGCACTGGTATGTTGCTCAGTTACCGTAACTGCTGACCATGTTATGAACGACGGGGCGTTGGCAACCTGAGAGATTGTGGAGAGCGCTGTCCATATGATGACATTTTGGGAGAGGGCAGACAAGGGTAGTGGATATTTTGAAGCTGGCCGCTTGTTTTTGGTTGTGGAGAGTGCAGTATTGGAAGTTTGTTTGTTTCATTCGGGTTGAGATGCAGGTTATGCTCCAGAAGACATTGCTAATGCCCTTATTTGCATGAGGCAGCAAACTCTGGTAATAAGTGTAACAGCCTGTCTTGCGATCTGCATATCCAAGGTTGTGTTTAGCATGTATATGGGATTTCGAAGCATCATTCAGGTCTGTCTGGGAAGAACATCAAATTGAGAATAGGGGAGGAAGATTCAGGTGTACTCGGTCTTGCCTCTTCCCGAGCCAGCCAAGCAATGTTGTAGAAGGGGTTGCCACCTGGGCCAGCACTAGGGATATTGGTGTCAGTCAGATCGCTATCTAAAAATAGCCTAGCTTTTAGCAATTTTGCCTGCACATTCATTCCCAGCTATTCCAGCACGAAATTTGACCTTACAGAAAAAGGTGCGACCTTGAGAAATACGGGCAAGGTTTGAAATTGTCTTCAAAACATCTCCTTTTACATGAAGCCTGTGCTTCTCTGGGTACAGGATATTTGTTTTAGTCAGCAAAGTGAGCTGAGGCTGTCCGTGGCAATGTGTGTGTATTTGTGAGCCAGTTCATCTCTTCCTATGATGTTTGTAATACCAGTGCCATTAGGCTCAACTAGATTCTAGAGTCACCCATATTTTTGCTGTCCGACAGCAGTCCTGAATCTGGCAGGTGCCGTCCGCATGAGCCCAGGACTTCCAATCTGCAACTTTGTGCAGGAGGTTTGGAAGGAGACTGAAAAGGAAGGGGGCATTTATGTTTGCGGCTGATTAATGGGGGACCTTGGCAATTCATTCAATAAGAAGTTCTTAAGGTAAGGTTTTCACATTTCCTTATTCCAGGCATAACAACGTGCCTTGCATTATGAAAAGAAAATGAAACTACGCAGGCAGTGAAGATACTCCCCGCATCAATTAAGGAAAAGAGGATACCTAGGGCCAAGGCACCGTGTATCCCCTTCACCAAGAGAAACAAGAAAGAAGTCAATGGGGATCAGGAGGGTTACTAGCAGAAGCCCGTGCCTGATCTTGGCAATGAGAGTTGAGAGAAGTCTTCTTGAGAGCGCGTCTGGTGCTAACAAGTTTATAAGCGTACTGAATGAGCATGAAGCTTCAGAGCAAGCCTGGTAGCTGTATGAGTCACTCATGACACGGTGTCAAGACCAAGCTCTTAAGAGGCTCCAGAGTGTGGGGGTTGTAAATGACGCCTCCCACACCTAACAGAATGGTATGGAGGGTGACTTGAGCTGAGGCCCTTGTGCATTAAGGATGGGGTCGTTCTTCACGTGTTTAATGGACCCCTGGCTTCTGGATTATCACTGGCTAAATCCCTGAGCCAGGTAGGGTTCTGATTTTTTAAGCGGACTCTTGCACCTGTGCTCCAGACTGCAATAAATTGAAGGTCCAGGTGTGCTGAGGGAGAGCAATTTCCTGGCTGGGCCAGGAATGGGAATTGTTGCAAGTAAATTTACTTGTTGTAATGGCACCGGCCTTTCAGCAAAGGTGCAGGTAAGCAGGAAGGAGTTTTGAATAGGTATTGGTTATCATCAGCTTACCACTTGCTGGCGGAAACATGAAAGTGGCCGTAGCCATCTGTATTGAGGATGGCAGAGTAGATAGCATGCTGCAGGGCTAATGTCATGGCCTCATCATAATAGATTGGGTGGAAGATGGAAATCCCAAAAAATTGGATGAGAGGGAATTGTCGTGGGCACCAAACAGAATGTCACAGGGGTCAGAGTTTCAACAGTGTAGGTATTGAGTGTCATTACACTGTTCCAACTTGGAGCCTTGAAGAGAGAGGCCCTTTTCTCTTGGGTGGCGTGAGCCCAATTTTGGAGGGCATTGTGAATGTGGGGTGGGAGCGTCCGTGAAAAGGAGTCTCTAATCTTTTTGCTCTTGTATTTGTTCTTCATTACAGTCTTTTGGGCAAAGAGTCCCATTAGCTAATGCAAAGCTTGTTGATGGAGGGCAGATGCTATTGTGTAGGCCAAGTGCTTTGGCTTTGTGGAATGCTCTATTGCTTACAGGATGATTTTGAAACTGGTCAGTGAAGGCTCTTATGGGGCCAATCTGTTGCAGTTGGATGCAGGCAACACAAACGTTTGGCCCAGCATGACCTGCAAGTCCCTGAGCAAATCTCTAATCGTGCTGTACCTTCCTACCTCTTCAAACCCATAATTCCTATACAAACCAGACGCAACTCCAGCTGCCCTGATGCTATCTTGGTCACTCCTCACCCAACTGACCCAACCAGACCACCCACTCCACCCTCAAACCGGGTACTGCGCAGTATGGGGAGTACCACAACTTCAGCCCGTCATATTCTCTTGATAGAAATCAAATACTGCGAAGATACGAGGCCTGGTGCCCAGCTAGAAGCCTCACAGCAACAACACAGTGAACTGTGCAAACAACTCCAAGGTGCAGAAATTACTATCCACCCAATCCTCCTGGGTGTGGGTGGGACTATCTACACTGCCCATACCCTTGATCAATTCAAACAATTAGGGATGACTCACAGAGATCTGAAACACTTGCAAGAACATTCTATGCCCATTCTGTACAATTTGCGCACAAAGTTACATCTACCAGACGTGCCATTGAAAATAAAAACACTCACCATAACACTGGTGCCCTGGAGCAGCGTGCTGCCAGAAACCCATCCAATCCACATTAATTTCCCTCTCATTTTCTGGTGGGGGAGACTCACGGCTCTTTGAGCCAATGTGCCTCTCTTTCCTTAATTGATGTAGGGAGAGTTTTCTCTGCCTATGTAGTTTTTTCTTTTTTCTATACTGATTACTCCCTATAAAGCCAAACCCACTCCTTCTTCTCCTTCTACCTCCTGCTCACACCATCATGTGTTACGCAGCAGACACAACCCCACACTGAGGACCTCAACAGCCAACCGCGTGAGGCAACCCCACCAACTGAATGTAAACCAGCGGCATGTGCACTTGATTGAAATCAAGTACTGTGAAGACACGAGGCCTGGACAGCAGTTGGAGGCGGCACAGCGGCAGCATGCAGACCTCTGCAAACTCATTAATGCAAAAGTTGTGACTCTCCACACCATCCTTTTGGGTGTTGGTGGGACCTGCTACACTGAGCACACCCTTAACCAGTTTAAACAACTGGGACTTGACCACCAACACACCAATAAACTTGCTCGCAAACTTCATGCCCATTCTGTCATGTATGCCAAAAAGCTTGTTACCACTAGGCGTGCTATTGAAAACAAGAGTACTTCTTGCAGCCTGGTTATGGAGCCGGGTGCTTCCAATAACCCTCCAGATCCCCATTAGGGTCTTCTTTTTGCAGCTTCGTGGTGGAGGGGACTCACGGCTCTTCTGAGCCAATGTGTCTCCTTTTCCTTAATTGATGTAGGGAGAGTTTCCTCTGCCTACGTAGTTTTTCCTTTCTTTTCTTTCATGCCACCCTATATCTGTAGATCCCTGAAAGGTATAGGGTAGGTGAGATAGTTGGGCGTTGTGTATGGGTTGCAGAATGTGGTGGAAAGTTTTGGGGTGGCTTCGGATTATGTTTGACAAGGTCAAGTTTTGTGAACCAGAACTTGCATGAACCTGTGGGTTTGATACTGGTGAACAGAAGAAGTAAGAGAAAAGTCTATGCCAGCCAAAAAGGCCGCATGATATCTGTTGGTGGGGTGCACATCAAAAATAATTCTGCTGCGAAGTTCTGTGTCTAATGTCTAACTCAATCATCCCAACAGGGGACTTCTGGGGGAGGGTTTGCTGGTTGCGCGGCAGAGGAGAGCAGGAGAAGAAGAGTCCGGGCCTCCAGGAGCATGGCAGCCAACCCTCCAGATCCTCATTAGCTCTTGTTTCTGGCTTTCTCCTAGGCTAGCTTAGTCTAGTTTAGGCTTGAGGGCCCTTTGGTGAGACCCTCTAGCTTGCTAGTCAGGGAACCTTTCCTTAATGCACACGGCCTCTTGGCTGGTGTAGACTTTTCTTTTCTTTCTTTTCTTGTGTCTAATATCATCATGATGGTGGGTGGTTCATACGGTCTGTGCACCAATGTGGCCCCCTTTCCTTATTTGATATAGGGAGTGTTTCACTGCCTACGTAGTATGTCTTTCTAATTTCTACTTTTAGGTGCTTGCGTCTGGTTTATTAAATCCTTGTCTCTCTAGATTGGAAAGGGCTCAGCTAGGTCCGTTGTGGGTAGGAGGAGGTTGGATTTGCAAATTCTTGCGTGCGCTGGTAGAAGGTTGGCCAGGTTATTTTTGCTTCTTCTGGCTCCCGTGATGGTACCCAGCTAACCTTAAGCAGCTCTTCTCTATACTTGATTTCTCTGTTAGATTTGTGATCATTGCTGAGGCCAGTACAGTCAGGGCAGGTCCAGGTTGATGACTCAGAATACACTGACAAACACCGACATCACAAAAATGCATGTCAAGTTTGGGGGTACTTGGAGTTGATAGGCTCCAGGCCCCAGGGCTAGTTGCATAACTGGCAACATGCGCATTCAATGTCGGCGCGAGTAGCAGTGCATATGCTTGCTGGTTGGAAGCCAGCTTTTTGTAAGAAAGGCAGGGCCCAATTCTCTATGATCACGGGCACATGTGTGGTTTTGTTTTCGTTGAAGTGGGGGGTCCATTGCTGAAGTCTTTCCTTATGGAACAAATCCTCCATGCATCAATAAGTGTGATGTCAAAGTCAGAGTAGTAGGCGGCGTTCATGGCATGGTTTGCTGTGGTCTCCTGAGCCAGCTCCTTCACAGAAGTCTCCCTGTACTCCCAGTGGGAATCTCCCAGATGCTATTGCCATAGCAATTTGGAGCTAGAAGGTTCAAGTTGATGGTGGGGGTCTGAAGTCCTGTATCTATACGGAGTAATTTCTAAGAAATTATTTCTTCCTATTTTTCCTAGGGTTCTGGCTACCATTCTGTGTATTTGAGCTGTTTGGAGTGTTGGGATGGGTGGGGGGAATGGAAGGCGTGCCATTTTGGCTCGTGGATGCTGTGTAGAGGGGTTAAATCATGTATACTACACATCTAATAGACAATACATCTTTTCTTTTCTAATAGATGCAATTTGTATCGTTATGGCTTACTTAATCAGGTATTGAATGCCTGACCCTGAGATGCCCTGGCTACACTGTTGGGGCATAGATCTGGAGTTATGCCTTTTTGTCGAGCATCGAGCTCAGCCACCGTCATGTTACGGAGCCCTGGTCAAGCACGAGGAGGGCGACAGCAAGGAGGTTCCCGGATCAAATCCTTGTGGCTGGGGTGGAGAAAAAGATGCCCTCTATCGGTGGGAGTCAATGGGAGGCTCTTTCCTTAATGCACGCGGCCAAACGGCAAGCGTAGATCTTTCTTTCACCAGATGTGTTGTGCCAGAAGCCCCACAGCAACAACATAGTGAACTGTGCGAACAACTTCAAGTCCAGCACCTTGAAGTTCAAAGTGCGCGTGGCCTGCATAGACTTTTCTTCTTTCTTTTCAAAGTGCTGAGACCACTCTCCAACAACTCTTCTGGGTGTGGGCAGGATAATCTGTCCTGCCCATACCCTGGATCAGTCTTTAAAACTAGGAATTGACCCGCAAAGGTCTATCAAACTTGCACAAAAGTTCCATGCCCATTCTGGGCAACATGCGCACAAATTTACCTCAACCAGACGTGCCATTAAAAAAAACACTCATCATGATCCTGGTGCCGCGTGCTGCCAGAAACCCACCAGACTCAGATTAGCTTCCCCATTACCATCTGGTGAGGGAGACTCACGGCTCTTGAGCCAATGTGCCTCCTTTTCCTTAATTGATCGTTACGTGATGTAGGGAGTGTTCTCACTGCCTACGTGGCTTTTTCTTTTTCTTCTGTACTTGTTCTGGGAGGGCTTGCTGTATGAGCTGGCCCAGGCCTAATAGTGGGTGTCTGTGGGAGGCGACGTCCAGTGATTCATGCCTGAAGCGAGTTGTGGAGGGAGGCTATGGTATTAATACTGCCTGTGTTGGTGCTTATCGTTGGTTTGGGGGTTAGCATCAATGTTGGTGTAAACCCTTGTAAACCCCTTTTCTTTTTTTCCCATTGAAAAATATTCTATGGAGGGGAATTCCGCAAATCTCAGCAGGAGATTGTCAGCAAAACCTAGAAGCACAGCATGGATGGCATAAATTGAGAGATGTGCAGGAACGGCACAACGAATGCTCAATATTCCAAGTCCCAAGCCCATATTTCGAAACGTCTGGGAAAACTACGTAGGCAGTGAAAGAACTTCCCACATCAATTAAGGAATGATCGGTAAAGCGGGTACCTTGAGCCGAGGTAATGTGCATTCCCTCCACCAAGAGAAAAAGAAAAAAGTCAATGAAGATCAGGGTTAAAACTGTACCCCGTGCATGGTCTTGTTGATGAGAGCATTTTGTCTGCAACTTGGAAACGATACTAGGATACCAAGGGCATCCTGTCATTGACGCTTTTTGCCTGGTTGACAAGGCTACAAGCTCTCTTCGCTGCTACTGCCACAAGCTGTTTGAGGTGCCTGCAAGAACGCAAGCCCAAAGCAGATCTGCAGTAAGCAAATGAAGTGAGCACAGATGCAGTGTCTTGCAGACAAGCCTATGCAAAACAGGTAGTGGCTGTGTGCATATAAAGGCTGTTTGCAGGTAGCTTAATAGCGCATTTTTGGGGGTTGCATCGGGGAACATCAGGTGTCTGATGGTGAGGGGTGGAGCGGAGGGTTAAAACATCAGGCAGTGTAGGACCTCCCTAAAAAGCAGTGGAAAGCTTGACCAACTCCATTTCCTTTCCTGCACTGCTTCCAGTGAACACTTGTCTTCCGGAGCCCGGAAATGGAGCGTATACCCACAACAATCAAAAGCGCAAAGCATGATGACCAGACAACAGTCAGCCATTGGCACGCACACAACACACCATTACTGCTGAGTTTGCATGCACACTGCAAAGCACAGGGGAGCAGCAGCTCCTGCCAAGGATGAGGAAGAGGATGAATTTCAGAAACGGAGCAACCGAGGGAGCTCACCTCCAGTTGCACGCGCTCACGCCATCGTGCTGGGCGTGCAGCTTGTATCTTGGAAGACGCGGGAATCTGGGAGCGGTGCATGGGACGGCTGTGACAGCTGTCAGCGGCACTGGAAGCCACAGACGAAGGCGGACTGCAGCTGCCTGCCTGTGGCTGCGTTAAGACAAGGTTGAGGACAACCATTGGCAACGGAATCCGCGTCTCGGTGTGCGTGGGTTTGTGCACACGTGCGCGCGCGTTTTTATGTATGTGTGTATGCGTGTATGTGCATGTGTGTGTGCGTGTGTGCTTGTGTTTGTGTATATGTGCATGTGTGTGCGTGCGCGCTCGTGTGTATGTGCATGTGTGTGCGCGTGTGTGTATGTGCATATGTGTGTATGTGCAGGTGTGCGCGTGGGCACGTGTGTGTATGTGTGTGTGTCAGTGCCGTGCTGCGTTGTGGTGTGCTGCACAGCCAGACACAAAGCTCGAGCTTGCAATGTTGCATGCACAGATTGAGGAGAAAGAGCATATCAGGACTGCGAGTTTGGAGGATTACAGGCCCCCATGGTCTAGCAAGCAGGCAATGCAAGGCAGCAGCGCACACATCCAAGTCACAGAGTGGAAAAGTCACGAAGCCCAAGGCTCTGCAGGCTCGACCAGGAAGTGGCTCAAGACCATGCTCAAGGGGGAGCAAACAGCAACAGTACTTATGCAGGTGATCGGGTGTGCGCAAGCCCTGGCTTACATGGATCTGCCTCCTTTCTTTCCGCCGCAGGTGATCTGCCAGCCTTGCAGCAAGCAAGGGTGGCAGAGGGGGGAGGCTAGCGTGTGCGCCACACTCGCCACTCGCTGAGATGATCTGGCCTCTTGCTCCTGCAGCACTGTGAGCCGGCATGGAACGAGGATAGGCTGCTGCTGGGGCTGCTACCACGAGGCTGTGTGGGCTTGTGCTGGCGCTTGGGATTGTGCCGTTGTGGGTGGGTGCCTGCATGCACAAGAAGGAGGTGCCACAAGCCTGGAGGTTGCAGCATGTGCGCGCCGGATGCAAGTTGGGAACATGTGTGCTGTTGCAGCGCCATGCGTTATGTATTTGATTGTCCAAGACCTATGAAATATGTCGTATATATCAAGCTTTAACCACCGTCATGTTACGGAGCCCTGGTCAAGCACGAGGAGGGCGACAGCAAGGAGGAGGTCCCCGGATCGAATCCTTGTGGCCGGGGTGGAGATAAAGATGCCCTCTATCGGTGGGAGCCAATGGGAGGCTCTTTCCTTAATGCACGCGGCCGAACGGCAAGCGTAGATCTTTCCTTTCAAGATTTGGGGCAGGGAAAATGCAATATATATATGTGTGTGTTGTGAATATATATGGAATTGGCCCACCTTAGTCATGCAACAACAGCGGCTGAGCATCCTGGACACGGAAGGGTTGCTTGGTAGACCACAATTTCAGGTTCTCGGTGTTGTTGCACCAACCTCTGGCAGCTGTGTGAATACGCTGAGCAAGTCCTCAGACACCGCACATATCCTGTGACTCTCCAGATCAAGCACAATCAGACCCTAAATGCATGCACACAAACCCTCATCCACACCCACACCCACAAAAGCAAAACCGCAACAAGGCATGGTACGCGCATGCACTCGCTCATGCGCACACACACCTCGGGGTATCTTCCCACAGATGGCTTCCTCAGAGCTGCTGACGCCAGGCCTGCTGCAGCACGCCAGCCAGCCCTGGTCACCTGATCCTGTGCGCAGGCCACCGCCCATGGGGCTGGATCTGGTGTGGTGGGTTGGGGTGGCGAAGCAGAAGGGAGCAATGGGATGGGGGCATTGGTGGTTTGCGATGTCGAAGCAGAGGGGAGCGAGGGGATGGGGGCAGTGGTGGGTGGGGGTGGGGAGGCAGACAGCAATGGGATGGGGACAGGGAACTGGTGGCCTTGGCTTGGCTGGCTGTTGCATGCTGGTGCAGAGACAGGAGGCACAGACTGCGCGAGCTGTTGGGGTGCGCAATAGCTCTGAGGGGATGCGTGTGTTGCTGTGAGTGGAAGTGATGCGGGGTGCACGAGCACCTGCTGTTGGGGTGTGCAACAGCTCTGAGGGGGCGTGTGTGTTGCCGTGAGCGGAAGTGATGCGGGGTGCGGGAGCGCCTGCTGTTGCTGCTGGGCTTGATGGGGGGCATGGGTCTGCAGGTGGTGCTGTGGGGCTTGGTGATGGTGCTGGACCATGCTCAAAGCTTCGCTCTGTGCATGTGAAGGCCAGTGGCACTCATGGTCTGCTGCTTGTGTGATGGTGTTGGGAGGCGAGGGCTGCTGGACCTGTTGCAGCATGGAGGCCAGGATGGGAAGGAGGTGGGGGGGCGGCTGAGAGATGATGGCCAGCAGAGCATCTTGCACAGCCTGTTGCAGGCATTGGCTGCTGCTGAGTATATGCTCTGCCTGCTGCTGCTGCTGTTGTTGTTGCTGCTGCTGTTGTTGCTGTTGCAGCTGCTCTAGTTGCTGCTGTTGCTGTTGCAGCTGCTCCTGTTGCTTCTGTTGCTGCTGCTGCTGCTGTAGCTGCTGCGGCCAGGCCTCCCTCCCAGAAAAACTACTCTCTTCTGTTTGCACGCCAGTGGATACCCTCAGGATGATGGCAGCAGGCGCATGCTGAGTGCACTGCTGGGCCTGGTAGGTGGGTCTGGTGGTGTCGGTGGAGGCGTTGTAAGCGCTGTAGGAGTAATGTGGTGGTTGTGCAAGTGCCTGTATGCTTCTGCATGAGGGCCCTGTGGCTGCATAAATGGAGGCAACTCTGCCCCCATCATCTTGTGGCTGGGCTGTGGGGTGGTGGGGAAGGTGATGAGGCTGTGGGGGAGGTGATAAGGCGGGACTTGGGCTGTATGGACGAGGGCTCTGCTGGGCACCACTCAGAATGCCCAGTACGAGGCCCGTGCTCTTCTTGTAGTCGTTTGCCACACCCTTTGACTGTGGGACAGGCTGCTGAACTGCAGCCCACTGGCCTCCATTGGCACGTGCGATGGACGCATGCCGGGCTTTAAGCTGTTCCCACTCCTGGCGCAGTTTCTCTGTTGCTGTCAGGGGGGGCGGGCATGTTGTTTGACCAGGCGCAGCTTGGTCGAGCTTCCTGCACTGCTGGCTCTCCTGTTGCTGCTGCTGCTGCTGCTGCTGCTGAGCAAGAGAGCAGTGGTGATGGAACTCCTGCTCCTGCTGCTGCTTCTGCTGCTGTAAACAAGCAGTTTGTTTGGCAGGTGGGGAGATGCCTTTTCCTGCATTTGCGTCCAGCTGAAAGAGAGGCCTTGAGGCACGCCTCAGGCTGGATTCTAGCTGCTCATCCAGTTGCTTGAGCCTGTGTTCCAAGGCCGGCTCTGCTGCATGAAAGTGAGAGTGAAAGTAGGTACTGGACATCTACTGGCATGCCTCAAGCGAGGAAAGACTCAACAGTCAAAACGATGGGAACAGAGAGACCCACCTGGTGCATCCTGGCCAGCATCATCTCCGTCCTGCATCCTGGAGATCCCATATTTTGAAAGGTACGCTTCAAGAGAGGCCGTAGATGATCCCATGTATAGCTGCGAAGCTTATCTAAATTTGTTTAACTAATTTGTTTCATGATCGATTGCGACAACCACCTGGCGTTGACTGGTCAACGTGATGTCCCATGTGGGAAATCGGTCTTTGGGCACTGTGTGTTCCCAAAAACTATTTTTTGCATGTTTGTTTTAGTGCTTCAAATTGTTGAAGGATGCACGGGTTGCCACTGGGAAGACACGCCTTCATATCATTTCAGACGTTTCTTCTAGATCATTTTGCTAATGAGGTAGCATCAGCGACAACCTAATAGATCAAGCTACTCAAAAACAGTCTTCATGAGGGAAAAAGAGCATGACTGCGTTGAGGTTACGCGTGCCTCCATTCGAGGTAACCTTTCCTTTCAAGGTGCTTGTCTGTTGTCAATGAACCAGGGATAAAACAGTCCTGCATTACTTGTGCATGATCCACACATCTTAATTTTGTACAATTCTCTGAAGAATAAGCAGAAAAGAAAGCCAGGTTCTGGAGCCGGGTGCTTCCAGTAACCCTCAAGATCCCCATTACTAATTTCTAGTAGAACCTTGTGTCTTGTAACTTTGTGGTGAAGGGGACTCACAGCTCTTTTGAGCCAATATACCTTCTATCCCTTCAATTACGTGGGGAGAGTTTAAACTTCCTCTGCCTACGTAGCATTTATCTTTGTTTCTTATTCTTTTATGTTTATTTTCTAGAAAGACTTAATAGGCAGTAAAAAGGCGCCTGAGAGCCGGATAATATGTATTATGTTAAAGGAAAAAGGCACATCGGCTCAAGTGTTGGAGACGTGAGTCTTATCCACCAGCCTGGCAGGAACCTTGAAATAGACCTGAAATATGGGGACCAGGAGGGGTGACTGCATCCGGGCTTCAAATTTTGGCTGCAAGGGTTGCCATTCGCACCTGGGCTTTTGTGCAAGTTTGGTATCTCTGTGAAGATCCAATGCTGACTGATAAAAAAGTTGAAGAGTGTGAAAAATGTACCTTGGAAACACCCAGGAGAAATAGTGCCATACGTCCCCGTGACATGTTTGCACTCCCTCAATTTTTTTCAGCAATTCAATTCCTCCGTCGCGGGACATTATGCAACATGTTTGCAAATCATGATTTGCATATAATTATATTGACTATACGCACATTCCACTGTCCAGCAAGTCCAGCAGAATGTTTCCTTACTCTCACAATGCACTTACATTACAGGCTCAGCATTAGATATATGTCCGTACACTGTATCAGCCTGCTCACCTTGCAGGCGTCCTGCGAATGCTTGGCTTTCTTCACTTTGTCCCTATCCCTCGCCTTTTCATCTATGCGGCGTACAAACTTGCCCATTACTTTTCTTGTTTCTGGGGCTCTCACGTGATTTTTCCCCATTTTGCACCATTATGCATTTCCCCTTTTCACCAGCAGGCAATTGAATATCTCATTACCTGGTACGCACCCGTTAAAATGGAGTTTAAAATTAGAAATGGTCAAAGATCACCCGATGTGGAGAATGGTGTGCTTTCCTCTAGATTTAGCAGGCCTTCTTCTTAAAGTACAAAGGCTACTATGTTGTGTAGACCGTCATGCGAAAAGAAAAGTGGCAAGAAAAGAAAGAAAAGAAAAACTACGTAGGCAGAGAAACTCTCCCTACATCAATTAAGGAAAAGGAGCCTCTCGGAGACACATTGGCTCAGAAGAGCCGTGAGTCTCCTCCACCACAAGTTTTAAGGCGGAAAAGGCTAATGTGGATCTGGAGGGTCACTAGGAGCACGAGGCTCTAGAACCTGACAAATCGTTAAAATTTACTTTGACAATTAGATCAGCATGGGATTAATTCAACAATAATAGCTTTCCAAGGTTACAAAATGCATAGTCTGATCAGCACGATAAACATAAAGCAGCAGCGATATATAACTCAGGAAAATTACAGCACCTGCCAAGTTCTGGATCATAGTATTTTCAAGCTGAGCAAACAGCACTTTATCTCGAGTGGCTAAGAAGTATTAAATCGTGTCCAACACCTTTGGCTGGGATGCAAACAAACTGGGTAAAATATGAAGGGTAAAGCAAGATGAAGCAGCAGAAGGCCTAGGGATGCAACTTAACACCTTGATCCTGACCTTCCAGTTGAAAATGCTGCCAATGAGACCTCCAACAAGAACGTACAACTTGCTACCCCAAAAAAAATTAAAGACCATCCCAAGGACCTGCTCCGGCAGGCAGTAAAATAGTAAGGATCAAACTAGAGATTCTTTGCAAGGGGGAATTTGAAAGAGTGTAATCAATTTCCATGCTGCTCTTCTTGAAGGGTCCCTATAAGGGCAGGATATAGGAAGATAAAAAAGTGATCCTTCGGACATCAACAAAAGAGAAGATATCATTCAGGCAAAAAAAGACAGCCTTTTGGATGCCAGCCTGCTGACCCACTGATGGTATCATATATCTGCAAAGCAACTCAATGCTCTCAGTCACCTTCCGCCACCTGCTACAAAGAGGCTGCAAAGTGCCCGATCTGCCCAGCGCCTCACCAACGCATCCTCGCTCTCCAGCAGAGGCAAGATAGATTCCAGCCAGCCACTGCGCAACATGACTTCTCCACACTGGGGCTCAGCAGATAGCACGTCCAGCACTGCAAGGCAGGCCTGCAAGCGGCCGGAAATGGTTCAGGGTCAGCAGACTGTTTGATTGCTTGCAAAATAGTACTGTGCATTGTGCTTAACTGTGCATATAAGGCATACGTGTGCAGGGCTGATTTTTGTGCAGAAAGAAAGATTGCTTCAATGATTATGCGTCAGAAAAAAAACAGAGAACACAAGCATTTTGAAACAGCGATTGGACCAAGTAAATGAGTGGCATGGTCACTTCCTAACCTTCTGCTTCCTAACCTTGATCAGACTGAATGCAACGTCCTGCCAATGTTGCACTAAATGGCAGATGTTGGTGCACTGCAAGATCAAATCCCACGAGGAAGTGCATCTCGTACCCTAGCTATTCTTTAAAAAAACTGCATCAAGTCACAGGCCTACCTCTCATACGGTATGTGGTTAATGATGTACCAGTTTCTATGTCATTATGCATCTGACACACTGTCACTGGCAGTCATGCTGAGGATGCAGCCTTGCTTACACAAGAAGCCAGCCTGAAGTTACCTGGATGAGGGGCGGGTCATTGGAGCTCAACTTTTGTAGTAACTCTCTCACCAGCGAGCTGTCTGCCATGAGGCTCCTTGCTTCACATGCCGCCCTGCCACCTGTGTTAGATTGCGTTTTGGATTTGTGTGCACCTTCTTCAATTTTCACCTCCCTGTGATCGGGAATTCAATGTCCTAGGCGTTTCTGCATCATTCAAACAATCATCAGCTTTGCTTGGATCCTCACCTTTAAAAACTCAACCTAGGGTAACCAGCCAGGAGGCACTTGGCATTGTACATACCAATGGTATGACAGAAATACAATGCTATTTACACATTACTGACTGGACATGTGGGAGAGCTGTGAGCAAGCTGTTTCAAACAATTTGTCAACCTCAGACTCACCGCAAGCTGCAGCCAGATGGTAAAGTGCACCAGCAGCAGTGGCTGCAGTGCGGAGGTTGGGTGAGCGCAGGCGAGGCAACAGTGTGTGTGTCACTCGGAACCTGCAGGCAATGTGTAGTATCTAATAGCAAGGTATTATTGAGATTGAAATAATGTCAAATGAATGAAGGTTCCTGGCTTCAAGTGCTGGAGATCTGGATGGTCACTATGGCAAGAAATTTTGAAACCATGCATGCGTGCCGTAGGGCAAGTTTGCAGGACTTGTTCCAGGGTATGAGCAAGTATTGCATCTTCAAGTGAAGTTCACTACACACGGTTGTGCTCAACTTGGCTCAAGGGCACTTTTGTCTCCTAGTACATCCTTTCAAAAACATCTATTGCACCACCAAGTTGCAGAACCGCTCGCTCTCATCTTACCGTATTTCTGCCACCTGGATGGGCTGCAGAACCGAAGATCCGTCCTTTGGAGCTCCAGTCACAACGGCAGGCAGCACCACTCTCACAGCCCTGGCTGCTGCTGCCAGACTGATGTAAACTGTCTCTTTCTCAGCTGGAGCTCCAGGCAGAGCTGTCCCTCCAGTCTCCCTGGTGTGGGCTTGCCCTCCACCTCCCACTGCTGCGCTGGCAGCAGACGAGCCTTGGCGCTGCTCCATTCCAGCCTCAGCTTCGACCATCACTCGCACAGCTCCATCCACCAGGTTTGCATCAGGGCCCTCCAAGGTGATGACCTGCCCCACCATGGTCTGCCTGGAGCCAGGACTGCCTCCAGCACCTGCGGTACTGCTGCTGCTGCTGCTGCTGCTTCTGTCTCCTGAGTTAAACTGCATGTGCCCCAGGACATGCAGAAGGGTGTGCACGGCCAGCACGGCGCATGCGCTGTCATAATCAGCTGTCCAAACGTCTTCCCGTTGCTCCAGTGCGAGACCAAGTGAGGCCATCAGACCTGTCTGGGCCATCAAGGCCGCTGCATTGCGGTTGTGGCCCAGAGCAAGGCAGGCCAGGGCGTTCAAGGCGGCTGTCAGCACCTGGGAACGAATTGAAGCAGTGCACCGGAAGGAGTGAACACCTGCTCCCATAAAAGTTGTGAATTTGTTTTCAACAACGTTTTCTTTTGCGGGTAATGAAGCCTGGGCATATGTAAGACGCTGAAAAGAAGTGCAGAGTTGACTGCTTACCATTTTTCTGCCAAAAGCGGCAAGGGTTGCTTTTCAAAGCAGGCCCCTGATCATACACAAGCATCTCTGTTTGACACAAAAAGTGGACCAATGCCCTGAACTGTTCTTTCATCTCCAAGTGGGTTCCTGCTAAAGATCATCTGTCCTTTTTGATGATAATTCTTTTTGTGGGAATGTGAAATTGCATGCATGAACTTGAGGGCATCAGTTAAACAAGCATCATTTGTACAATACATGATCTAGCATTGCATTGCATTGCATTGCAAGTCTGCAACAGAAGCAGCATCCCAATTTCCCCTGTGCCTGGATTCAAAATACAGGGTGGAAGCATTGCTGCAGCTAATAAGTTGCTAGTAGCAATGTTGAACTTTCAGCACCTCAAGAAAAAAGAAAAACTAGTAGGCAGTGGAAACTCTCCCTGCATCAATTAAGGAAAAGGAGAGACAGATTGGCTAAAAAAAACGTGGGTCCCCTCCACCACGCACCTCAAATGAACTGACAGCGCCTGCTATTCCAAAAATCTTGATTATCATTTAAGCACTTGGTGCAAATTTGGTGCCAAAGCCTCTTCATCTCCACACTGAATACGCTCCAGGAACGCAAAGTACTTGGCAAGCTCTTCGCTGTGCGCACCTTGCTGCTGCACTGTGGTGTTTGGGCATGTGCTTGCAGAACCTCCAGGGCACCTGCCCGGGCCAGCACGTCATGTGCTGTCAGCCCACTGCTGTGTGCACGCGGCTTGCAGGGTACTGCCTCCCGCACCAGGTTGCCAAGCACGTTACATGCCAAAACAATGACAGGCTCTGCAACAAAAAAGAGTGGGCAGCAGACATTTCAGTGAGTTGGAACAAGTGCCAGCAATGAAATTGTTGGAAGCATATTTACAGACAGGAGGGATTGGAAGGCACCGTTGGTTTTGGCTTTGCAGTACCCTTCAAGGTGATAGCGGCTATGGTAGATAGTCTTTTGAATTGTCTTCTATTCTTCTTCCTTTTTTGTCCTTCACCTGTACGTGCATGAGAAAGCACAGAGCTGCAATTGAAATCCAGCTCCATCACTGGAAAGCACGGGCGGGCACAGCCAACCAGACTGCAGTCTAGGAAGCTCCCAAGATTTACCTGGCTGACCCGGCCTGGCTAGGTGCACCAGATGGGCTAGTGTAGAGGGCTTTAGCAGGAGCTGCTCACGCACACTGCTTCCCAGAGGCGTGGTCAAGTTGGCCAGCAGCCAGCAGCCTAGCTTGTCCAAGGCCTGATGATGAGGGTTGCTCATCAAAAGCCCAACTGCACATTCTAGTAGGCCAGCCTGTTGTGACAAGGAACGCGTGAAACAGGTGAATTCAAGCCTAAAATTTGTGACTACTTCTGGCCAGAAGCAGTCACCATGGTGAGGGAGCAGGATTCATATATTGGGCTATATCTACTTTCAATTCTTCATTGGGCAGGTGTTGTTAGGAAAGAAAATAAAAAAGAAGGCAAAACATATCAAAAGAGGGTGTGTGCATTCAGAAAAAGTACTCTAACTAGCCAGCTAAGGGTCTCACCATGGTAAATCTGCACATGGATGCAAAGCCAGCATGTCATGCCCAAAATGTTTCTAGTCGCTCTCACCTGCCATACCTACAAACACACCTTTGTAGACTCAGCCTGAGCTTCCTTGTTGCTCTGGGTGAGGTTGATCAGGCACCGGGCGGAGTGAACAGTAACTTGCAGGGGCGCTGCAGGAGCGGAGAGCAAAGCCACGAGGGTTGCTGTGCAAGCCGGCACACGAGCAACATGGTCTGCCAGATCTTCAGAGGAGGACAGGTTGCCGAGGAGCATGAGGCATTCCAGAATGAGTGCTGTGTTTGCATGCTCAAACTCAGGGGGCGGACTTTCTCTTGCTGCCTTGGGCCCCTCATCTTGCGTGCGTGCATGCCATGTGCGAGGGGTGCGGGCCTCCAGGAGCTGCAGCACTAGGGTAACAGCGCCCAGCTCTAGGGCATGCCTCTGGTTCTGTTCCTGCCAGGCAGTGAGGTTGCACAGCTGTTGCAGGGCTTGAGGAGCATTTTGCCCTCCAGGGTGCAAGCTGCGGATCAGGGGGTGCAAAGCAGGGTCCGGATCAGGCAGGCCCGGTCGGGTAGGCTCACGGGGACGCCTCATGCTGGGATGACAATTGCTCGATTATGGTGGAAAACGAAAAGACTCGCACTTGAGAGCACCCTTCCTATTGTATCTAATGATAATATATCATGTAAAAATTACGTATATTGCAAATCTCATCCCTGATGCACATTCAGGGGTGTCGCTTCGCCCACACTGATGCTTGAACCGTTGAGACCGGGCCTGCAAGTGCGGTATTTAAAATAAGAAATAATGATATATATTGTGAGGAACACAATTGCGATTGAGGAGCAACAATTGGGGAAGCTGCAGGGATGGCAACTGCATTGGCAAGTTAATGCCGTAATGAACGGAGAAATTAAGCCATTGCTCATGCTGATATCCATTAGCTGGGGCAGGTAACAAACGGCTGGTTGTGTGTGTGTGTGTGTGTGTGTGTGTGTGTGTGTGTGTGTGTGTGTGTGTGTGTGTGTGTGTGTGTGTGTGTGTGTGTGTGTGTGTGTGTGTGTGTGTGTGTGTGTGTGTGTGTGTATGTGTGTGTGTGTGTGTGTGTTTGCGTGTATGTATGTGTGCATTTGCATCTATGTATGTGTGTGTATATGAGTGTGTGGGTGTGCGTGTGTGTGTGTACATGTGCGCACGCACTGGCTTGGACATAGGATGTCACTTGGATTGCTGTATCCACAAACTGCAATTTTTTCACTGCAAGTGATCATGATTATTTATCTCGCTCCTGCAGACTACCTGCGGCAGGAAATCCTGACAGGCTCGTATGGGCCGGGTTGGTCATGCCCGGGCACTCAACGCTGACATTCTTGCCTTGACTCAAGGCTTGAGCGCACGAAGACACACATGCTCACAATCTCATGCACACAATCATGTAAACACACACAAGCATGCATACGCAACAGCACAATAGGTCAATCTCCTTTGTGTGCTTTCTTTTTTTGTCCAGAGAAATTTGTGTTTTGGAAGCACACAGGTAAAGGCAAACAGAGAGAGGCAGACAGGGCGAGGCACATAGGGAAAGGACACTGGGAAGGTACATTGGGAGAGGCACACAGGGCGAGGCGTGCAGGGAGAGGCGGGCAAGCAGTGGGCAAGGCAAGGCCGTGCATGCTCAGATCTGCAAAAGACATCTTGCCTGCCAGCTTTGGTGTAGCTGGGTCAGCTGCACGAGGTGGCAACAAAGCAGCTCTTTGTAATCAATCAGCTTGCCTGGATCCCAGATCCTAAGCAAATGGGAAGCTGCTGGGTTATGATGGAAAACTACAGCAGGCTGTACTTGGTTGCCCTGAGAATTTCCTCAGATTTCAGCTTGTGAGGAGATCTTCATGGTAGTGCTGCAGTCCTCCATCATTCCCAATCCCAGTTACACAAGACTGCGATTGATAAGGAGTGGATTGTCGCATTTCTGTGTGAAAGGCACCCGATGCGTCTGGATTTTGCTTCACAGTGCCTGTACACAACTCTCGCGTTTGCATGGCTAAGTAGGTACGAAGCCCCCTCCCCGAGCCCGCCCCGACCCCGCGCCAGTTGGAGCATGTAAAAGACAAAGAGGAGGAGCACTTGTGTTAAGCAATGAAGGCCCAAGATGCCCAACAGAGAGCAAGTCGTTCGGTCAAACATAGTGCCCACGGACTCCTGTCTTTGCCTGTGATGTGTAGGATTCAAGGTGCTACACATGTGAACTGTGAACTGGGTGCGTCTTTGGAAATACGTGGGGCTGAACAGTAGTGGTGTTAGTCATGGTGGGGGATAGTCAAGGTGCTACTCATGTGAACTGTGAACTGGGTGCGTCTTTGGAAATACATGGGGCTGAATAGGGGTGGTGATAGTCATGGTGGGGCAGTACAACTAACGCGGGTCAAAGTTGTGTGGGGTCATCCATTGCATTCTCTGTTCGTCTGTGGGAGCTAGACATGGCTGGCTTTGGTCTGCTTGTCATGGGGCAGCACACTGCCAGTACCCTATGCTTTAAGGCCGGACATGCTTGGTTTGACTTGTGTGTGAGTGCATTGTTGGGGCCACAGATGCCTTTCTTTTTCATCCTGGCGCTAAACATGTGCTTCAATTGGAAGTAGGTCACACGGCGGAGCTGAACAGTTGGTGTGAGGGGTATTGGGGCTATACAACAAACAATCCAGAAAGGTGTGGGGCCATAAGCGATACAGCACGGTGAAAGCTACACATGGCTGACAATTGCTGCCGTCGTGGGGCTACACAAGGTGTTTCTTGGTGCTTTGGGGCTGAACATACGAAGTTTGGCGCACATGTATGCTTTGTTAGAGCTGCACATACGTCTGTCAATCCTCTGGTTGCTGAACACGGTACTTGCTATCCTGGCAAGGGGTACAAGGGCTACAAGGGAAAAAGGCCTCAGTCAAGACGTTTGGCTGCCAGCCTGTTCATAAGTGCACATGAGACCATAAAGGAAAAAGGGAAGTTTGTTATTCTGGTTTGTAAAAATGTAGAGAAGAGGAGTTGTGCTCTGAAAGTGAGACTTTTGACGGAGAGAGTAGATTTGGGGATTGGAACGTCTTAACAGCACATATTTTTCATCTTGTATTTCATCAGAATGACAAATATCACAAACTGGAGAAGTACTATTGAATTAAATAGCTGTTCATCAATTCAAAGAGTGTGATCCCGCAGCCCGCATCTGGCAGTGTTTCAAATGACGCGATGGGGAAGATCCAAGTACATCTATTTAGGCATTGCATAAGGAGGGTGAAATGCGCATGCATCTTTGACAGGAAGTGCGCACCCAGTTGATGAAAGAAAGACAGAAAGATCTACACTTGCCATTTGGCCGCATGCATTAAGGAATGAGCCTCCCAATGGCTCCCACCGACAGAGGGCATCTTTATCTCCACCCCGGCCACAAGGATTCGATCTGGGGACTTCCTCCTTGCTGTCGCCCTCCTCGCGCATGACCAGGGCTCCGTAACATGACAGTGGCTGAGCTCGATGCTCGATTGATGATATGTCAGCCGTTTACTTTTTTTTTACTCTGGGATCAGGGACTGTGAATTTATTTCAGTAGCTATGTGTGTCTGGATCTTAGATCCACCACAAATTGACTGAGGTTCACAGGGTCACAAGCCATGATTAAGTGCCTCATCAGATCCAAGCGTGCCAGACCATTTAAAACAGACAAGAGGTGTTGCACCGAGTAAGCGAGTTGTAGGAACGCATAGTGGCACGACACCAATTGAATTGAAAAGTTTCAATGCCATGTTCTTCAAGAACTTCTGAAGGCTCCAAGATGGTGTTATGGTTTTCACCCCGAGAAGGTTCCGCAAAACGATCAGAATCCACCTCTGCAGCGTGCTGTCCATTTCCGTGCCCAGCGGAGTGGCCTATATCTGGCTGGCATATATTCCTGTTGGGATAGCATATGTTTTCAGAAGCCAGGTGAACGCATGCAGCCGGTTTGTAAGGTTTTGATCATTAGCAAAGGTCACCTTTAAAACGGTCTTAACACGATAAATCCCCATTATGCATGGTTTCAGAGCAGCCTCAGCAGCAGTGGAAAGGTTGAGACGTTTGTCACAGGCCACACCCAGATATTTAATAGAATCAATGCAGGGAAGGCTGTCACCATCATACAACAGTGGGGGAAGACTAGGTATAATAGTGGACCGTCCTTACATCCGCTGCCATCCTTGCGTGCTGTTCTCGCCCCAAATTCCACTGCACCTAGTCTCTGCAAGCTATCATTCTAGTATCTGCAAACCAGGGCACGTTTGGAGTCTTGCTGTCAACTAGCCAGGTGAAAACTGCACAAAGAGGCTGTTCAAAAAGCTGGAAAAGAGCAATCTATCCCAAGGCATCCATCTACAATTCCACTGCATCTGAGCACTCCTCCTGGTTGCCCAAGTTGGTTTCACATAGACCATCTTCTCAGCTCCTAAATTAGGAGCTCAGCTGTGATGACAAACTTGGTGAACTCCTTGTGAATGTTGCTGTTGCTTGGACGGAGGCATACAGGCGTTTGTCAGTGGCTGCTGTGTTGTCTTACGCTTGCTGCCATGGCTGGATCCTTCCCCTGTCAGGTCCAGCTCCACCAATTCTGGCTCCATGGGCTGCTTGCATGAGGTGTTGTGCTGTTTGATGGGAGTGGTTAGCGGGGCTATGCTGTTCTTGCACCCTTTGCACCTCAGAGCAAATGGCCTCCCTGGCAGCTCCTCAACAATGGCGATGTCAAACCTCGTGCCAAGTTCGTGTCTGCATGCCTGAAATGCTGTGATTGAGTTTTTAGTATTGCTTTTAGATTGGACTGGTTTGGTTATAGGCACGTTTTGCTTCAGCCAAGCTGCCCCTGCAGGCAGGTACAGCTATGTAACCCTTCCCTTCAACAACTTGCGATTGTCGTGTGTGACTTGAAGTCAATTATTACCACAGGACACCATGTTGATGTGAGATCGGAGGCGACTATGGTCAGCCCGCTTTTACTGGCTATGGTAGAAGCCATTTTAGCAGGCCAGACCACTTTCTTATGAGCAGTGAGCTCTTTTCCTTTTTATGCCATGTAAATATCACTTATCCTGCTGGTACAGACCATGCTGCACTGGCAGTGTTTCTTGATGTTTCTAAGTCTATTTCACACATTGACACACGCATGGTCCCTGGTTCACCTGCCAATTTTCTTTTCCCTGGTCAGTCAGATGGATATTTTTTACGTTGGCACCCTGACAAAGCTGGCAATTTTGCAGAAGTTTTTGAAAACAATCAAGAGATGCATCATAATTTCTGTCAGCAGCTTCACGCTCATGACTATGATCAGGTATACACCACCCTTAAATCTTGGATCATGCGGACAGCGTGTCACCCAAATGCTGGCATGTCTAGATTTCTGAACTATGCTGTGCCGTCTGGGCATCAGTTTCCGACAAGAAAACCCTTATGGTTTGATGCTGAGTGCTCCCAGAAAAAACGAGCTTTTATCACTGCTGCCAAAACAGGGGTGGCATGGAATGCTTGTCAACAACTTCAACGACAGTACAAAGCATGTGCCCAGCGGGCCAAGCGCAGACACACACAGGCGCGTACAGCTATTTTCTTGGACAAGCTGTATAAAAAGGATCCCTCTATCCATATTTTGATTAAAAAAATCCGTTGTCAAACACGTTACTCCTATTTCTACTGCTGCTTGGCAAGACCACCTTAATAATGCTGCTTTTAGACAGCGTGCTGACAGACCTGCCATGAGGTGGTCAGGAACTTTATCTGGGAAAGATCTTGCAGTTCCTATTGGCCACAACCACACACAATCTGCTTCCCCTCGTTTTCAGCCTTTCCATCTTCTAGACGCGTGTCAGCTGAATGAAATTGTGGCCAAACATATTTCTCGTGTCAATCCCACCTCTTCCCTTGGATTTGATACCGTTCTTCAAAAAAAATTTAAGTATGCATGCAAAATGGTGCAAAGAGAGGATGGCAGAGGTTTTCATTCTATCAATGTGCTGACGCCATGTGTTTCCCAACTCTTTTATACTCTCATGCAACGAGCTGTTATACCACAAGAGTGGAAAACTGCCAAAATTACACCCTTGCATAAAAAAAGGCTCTACAACCGATGCTGGCAATTACCGAATGCTTGCTGTAAGCGGGACCTTCTACCGCCTTTATGCTAATGTCATGCGTACTTTATTACAGGACTAGTGCCTCAAAAACAAAAAAGTTCCTGCTTGTCAATTTGGGTTCTTCCCTGGGCGCAGCACTCTACACCCACTTTTTATTTTGAGACACCTTAAACATGCTGCCCAAACCTGCAAACCACATAGCTCGTCACGCCTGTACTCAGCATTCATTGATTTACAGGCCTACGACTCCATCCCTCGTGACAAGCTATGGCACCATTTTCATCAATGCCAGCTCCCTATTCACCTTCTCAATATCCTGAAAAATTTGTATCACAACAACAACCACATTCTGGTTGATGGGGTTAAGCAAGCATATGTCAGGCCCACCTATGGCGTTAAACAGGGCTGTCCCCTTTCTTCGTTGCTTTTTTCCATTTATCTTAATGACATCAATGAGGTTTCTGAGGGGATTGAAGGAGCTTGCACTGGCACACCTAATTTCTATGTATCCAACCTTCTATACGCTGATGACTTAGGCTTAACCTTTAACTCACCAAATAATCTTCAGGCCATGCTTAACCGTCTCAAGGCCTATGCCCGTTGGAAATTCCTGACAGTCAATATCCAAAAATATGTTATCCAAGTCGTCTGTTTTAACTCCAAGACTGATAACTTGCCTCCCCTATTTTATGATGGTGACGTCTTGCCCTACTCAAATACCTTTCGCTACCTGGGGATGCAGTTGGACAAAGACACTAACCTGCACAATGTTGATGAGGAAGCTCTCAAACCCTGCCTGGCAGGCATGGCTCGCGTGCGTACTTCTGCCCATCAACGCCAGATTACACACCGCCTACATGCCTACTTATGGCTCTTCAAGACATATGTCATACCAGCAGGAATGTATGCAAGTCAGATCTGGGCCACTGCATATCTTCAACAGGTCACAGAGATGGATAATTCCATCCAGAAATGGCTTCTGAGATTCTTTAAATCAATGCTGGGTGTACGAACATCAACTCCTTCCTGGAATGTCCTCCATGAGTGTGGAATCGAACCTGTTCAATTCAACTGGTTCAGAGCCTGTGCACACTTTTATAATTCTCCCACACATTGCAACAGCGCTCTACTTCACAAGGTTTTTCATGCGGACATCTCCCTCAGCCCCAGGAATTCCTCCTGCTGGACATCCCATCGTTTGTCTGCCATGAATGGCTTGCATCACGCCCATCATTGCCAGCAAAAGATACGCTCTGCTGATCCTTTGGACTTGAGCCAGCTTGTTGTGGATCTCAGGTCTCGCCATCTAGCATATTGGAGACAATTTTCTGGTTATGACCCACGAGACACAAACAGCAAAAAATTTACTTACCATCACAGATGTGCTCTACCAACCAAGCCTGCACACGTTACATATTCTCCTTATATTCTGCCCAAATATTTCTACTTGGATTTACCTAAACACATCGTCTGCAGTGTGGCTCGATTTTGCCTTCGTTTCCATACCTTGAAGTACGAGCAGGCCACATGGGATGATGCTATTTCCCCTGCCTGTGATCTATGTGATGCCCAAGATGATTTGCAGGACGAGCAACACGTTTTTTTCAAATGCACTCATCCCTATGTTTCTTCCCTTTGGCTTAAATATGCTTCCTTGTTTTCTGGTCCTCTCCTCTCTTTATCTCACTCTTCCAATAGCGTGGCTCCCTACGTACCTGGCTGTCACCATGTACAGTCTTATCATATATCTTCTTTCTTAAATCAAAACAATAACAAGCTTTTTCCTTTTCTACATGAATTGTTGCTTTTTTATGAGCAGGCTAGCAGTCAACCGTTTTGACAGGAGGCCTTCTTTTTTCCTGTAACCTTCCTGTAACCCTTCCCTACCCTCTTTACTTAAAGATCTGGTTCCCTTCCCTTCATACCCGTGACTTCAACTTGACTTCAACCATGTAATATTTGTTATATTACCATTATGTTTTACTGGTTTGGAAGTGTGAAGCATCTCCACCACCTGAAATGGTTGCCTCTCCTAATTGATCCTCTGATCATGTCTTGGTATCACCCCTAATTGATCCTCTGATCATGTCTTGGTATCGACTCTAATTGATCCTCTGATCATGTCTTGGTATCACCTTCCTTATTTCAGTGTGCTCAGAAGTCAGACATTTGCGCTCCGATCTTGGACACCACTGACCATGGCAGCATCACAGTTGTTTTTCGTACTCCTGATGTTGTGCCTAATGTGGATTGGACTCCTTCTCCTGAACGTGTGTGGGATCCTGTGTGTGGGATGGGACGTTGTGCAAGTCGTTTGAGTTTAACTTGGAAGCATGAGCGGCAACTGGCCTATGTGGAGGAACTGGAGAGAAACTTGGAGATGCCGGTGCAATTGGAGGCTGCTCTTGATGCTGGCAACATAGATATAGCATGTTTATGCCTGAGAAGTTGGATGATGCAAGCTGTGAGTGAACAAACAGTTGGCATAAATAGAGTTCAGGGGTGTGTTTTTCAGAGAACAGAAAAGCATGGGATTAGAAGGCCTGTCTGGTTTGGTGATCAGTGTCGGTTAAAGAGGCATCTGTTTATTCAAGCTGTGCAAAGTGGTCAAGCTGTGCATGCCTGCCAATTTCTTAAAAAAGAATACAAAAAAATACAAGGCGTGCACGGCGTGCTTATGACAAGTACCAGAAGGCAGTTTTCTTGGACAGGCTGAAGAGACACAGGCCTGACATTCATGAAATGCTTAGGAAGCCCAGGAGCACCCATCAGACTCCTATTACAGCGGAAGGCTGGAGCTTTTACTTACAGCATCATTTTGGTGCCCGCATGAGCAACTGCTCTTCTCCTTCAAATAGAGAAGCAGCACATATGCATGGCATGGGTAGCTGCCCTGAAAGCACACACTATCAGGAAGCCGCCTTGCATACCAACGGATTTGTGGGCAGGCACCCCACTTATCCAGCAAGAAGCGCTCCTCACATCCCTCACCAACAAGCAAGCCCCATGGGTAGCTGCCCTGAAGCACCTTAAGCAGAAGGCCTGGAATGTGGGACAGCATTAGCAGAGGGGTGGAGTCCGTTATTGGAGCTATGCGCGGGGTGGCACAGCGGGTTGCTGCACGCTGGACTGGCAACTCCGGAGCTCCAGCTCGGGATATGGTAGTGCCCCTGGGGCGCAACAACCCGCCTCCTGAGCAGCTTTTCCGTCAAGGTGCTGAGTCTTGGTGGATGCCTGAACCTGATGTGATGGAACTGCCTGATGCAGCTACCCTGTACCCTATTGTTTGCGAGCACATGCGTAAGTTGAATGCTAGGACATCCCCTGGTTTTGATGCTGTTGCTGCACCCTTCATTAAGTACGCTGAAAAGAGGGTCCCAGCAGTTAATGGTAGAGGCACGGATAGGATGAATGTTTTGGCTCCTTACATTGCACGTCTGTTTGCTGCCATGATGGAGAGGGTTGAGATTCCTGCTTGTTGGAAAGTGGCTAAGATAACTCCTCTTTACAAGAAGGGCTCTGTGCTGGACCCAGGGAATTATCGCATGCTCGCAGTAAGTGGCACCCTGTACAGGCTGTATGCTAACGTTCTTAGGTAGGTGGTCATTGGGTGGTGTAAAGATAGAAACAAGATTTCAGACACTCAATTTGGTTTCTACCCTGGCCGTAACACTTTGCAGCCCATGTTCATTTTGCGGCACTTGCAGCATGCTGCTCAGGTCAAGCGCCCAAATGCATCCCCAAGGCTGCATGCAGCTTTTATTTGATTTCAAGCAGGCATACGATACAATTCCTAGGGAAGATCTTTGGACTCACCTGCAGCGCATTCGTATGCCTGCGTGCCTGTTGGCTGTCATTAAAAGCACATATGCTAATGATGAGTATATCTTGGTGGATGGCTGCAAGCAAGCCCGTGTGTGCCCCCATTTTTGAGTTAATCAAGGCTGCCCGCTTTCCCCCTTGTTGTTCTCCTTGTATATCAATGACGTGGACTGCTTGGCAGAAATTATGCAAGGGGCTATTACAGGCACTAGGGACGTTCGAGTCACCCACATGCTGTATGCAGACGATCTGTGCCTCACTAGTAACCTTCCTGATCAGCTCCAACTGATGTTAGATAGGCTACATACGTATGCTCAGCGGAAAGGATTGGTGATTAACACTGCCAAGTCTGAGTTTGTGCACTTTAATTCAAAGGGCAGTAATGTGCCAGTTTCCACGTTAAGTGGAGCTCGTTTGGTGTGTGCAGATTCTTTTAGATATTTAGGCATGCTGTGCACAAAACAACACAACCCGCAAGCCACTGCTGAGTATATGTGTGCCCCTTTCCTAGCTGGTTGTAGACGGATTAGGCAATTCGCATCTGAGCACCACCTGATAGACAGGCCGCATACCATGCTCTGGCTGACTAAAGCATGTGCTCTCCCTGCTAGCGTGTATGCATGCCAGATTTAGGGCACTAGATTTATGAAAGAAAGAGCTGAAATGGACTGTCCTCTGCAAACTGTACATTTGTGCTTATTGAAGCGTATCCTTGGGGTAAAGCGCACCACTCCTAATTGGTCTGTACTGCGCGAGTGTGAGCATGAACCTTTACAGTTCTATTGGTTTTGTGCAGCAGTTAGGTTTTACAATGCTTTACTGCGCAGCAACAGCACTACAATCAGTAAGGTACTGCAAGCAGATGTTGAAATGAGCAGTCTTTCCCATAAATGCTGGACCTCAGAAATTTTGGCTGCCTGCACAGGCTTGGACAGGTGCAACATGTTTACTCATTGTGTTCGGTCAGGGCAGCCTCTAGTCATGAGGGAGTTTGTTGTTGATCTGAGAAATAGGCTGCGAGGTGTGTGGAATGCTGATGCCTTGGTAGAACATGGTGACCACACGAACAAATTAGCCAAGTATCATCACTGGATGGCACTTCCTTTGAGACCCTTGTCTGTTCATGGTGCGCCCTTTTCTGTCCCCAGGTATTTGCATCTTGATTTGGGCAAGCGCGCTCTAAGAAACATTGCACGTTTTCGCTTACATGCTCATACTTTAAGAGTTGAGACATCACTTTGGCAGGAGCACACATCAACTTGTGATAGGTGTGACCAAGGAGGACTCCAAGTTGAAAATTTTCAAGCTTTTAAGCATGCTATGTTCTTTTGTTCTTGCGCTTCTGTGTGTTCTCTTTGAAGGACTTATACAAAGTTATTTTCTGACTTCCCCTCTTCCCATAGAATTTTTCTGGACTATTCAGGCATTTTCTACTATTCTCAAGCTCTGAGGATGCTATTCATTTCTTGGAGAAGCAAACTAATGAGACTTATCGTTTTATTTCCGATCTCATGGATATTTTTTGTGCAGTTGGAACAGTTGAGCAGACCGAGCAGCCAAACTACCTGGCTGAAGGTCAAACCTCATTGTAACTTGTAATTGATTGCCCTCTCTCCCCCTTGCTGTTTTCAATTTACTTGAACGACATTGACTGTCTGGCTGAAGGGGTGCAGGGTGCGCTCACCGGTATTCCCAATTTCATGGTGACTCACTTACTGTTCGCTGATGACCTCTCTCTCATGTCCAATGACCATACCAACGTGCAGACCATGCTAAACAAATTGAGAGCCTATGCTGAAAGGAAATCGCTGACTGTCAACACATTGAAATCTGAGGTGATGTGCTTCAATTCCAGGTCTGATAATCTGCCCCCACTTTACTTTGATGGTACGCAGCTCCCCTACACAAATACTTTCAAATATCTCGGCATGGTGTGTGACAAAACAATCAATCTGGATGTTGCGGCCGATGCAGCGTTGAGACCATTCACAGCTGGTACTCTTCGAGTCAAAAAGTTTGTTCAGGAGCACGACCTTGCCAACAGATTACACGCCCAGATTTGGCTCCTCAAGACGTATGCAATCCCTGCTGGCATGTATGCAAGTCAGATCTGGGCTACCCCTTACCTTCGGCAAGGCAAAGAGATGGACAATCCCATATAGAAGTGGCTACTAACAGTGCTTAAAAGAACTTTGGGGGTCAGGGACACTACTCCCTCTTGGTGCATCATGCGGGAATGTGGTCTGGAGCCCTTACAATTCAATTGGTTCCGGGCAGCCATGCGTCTTTACAACTCCTTGACACGATGCAACAGCTCCACAATGAAAAAGATTTTGCAGGCTGACATGCGGCTGAGCTCGAGATCTGATGATTGCTGGTCTTCCCATGTTCTATCAGCCATGGATGGTTCGCCACACTCCCATATTTTCAAACAGAAACTGCTGAATTGTGAGCCCATTGATCTTAGTCGTTTTGTTGTAGATCTCAGGACCAGGCACCTACAATATTGGGAGCCTTTTTCCAACACACACCCTAGAGAGCGCAACAGTAAACGCTTAACTTATCACCAGTGGTGTGCTCCTCCTACTAAAAGAGCCTTGGTTATGCATTCTCCTTATAGCCTCCCCAAATACATGTTCCTTGACCTCCCCCATGATGTCATTCGCAGCGTGGCTCGGTTTAGACTCCGCATTCACACCCTTCGCTATGAGACAGCAACTTAGAATCACAGCTCTTCCCCAAACTGCGACCTTTGTGAGGCTGATGATGATGTCCAGGATGAACAACATGTCCTCTTCCATTGCACACATCCCCAGGTGGTCTCTCTCCGCAGGAAATATGCCCCCTTGTTCTCACAGGCAGAATCTCATGATGTGTCTGCTTTTTTGAACCAGAACAACAATAAAGTTCCTTATTTCCTTCATGAATTGATTGCCTTTTATGAGCAGGCTAGCAGTCGCACTTCTTGACTGAAGGCCTTATCCTTGTAAACCTTGTAAACCTTTTAACTTGTAATTGATCCTCTCCAACACAATTAAAACTGATGTCTTGTATGTACAAAAGAGACACCGACTAATGCAGTATTTGCAATTTGCAACAAATGCGACTGGCACACTGTACAAGACGAAGAGCATGTTATCCTGGATTGCCCATCTCAGGATTTAACAGAACTGCGCACTCAGTTCCAGCATCTGTTTAGCTCTGCATCCCCAAGCAGTGCACCACGCCTTAGACTTCATGAATCAGGATGATGTCCTAGGATTAGCCAAGTTCGTGTCTGCTTGCCTGAAATGCTGTGACTGAGCTTCTAGCTCGTTTTGCTTTTTAGTTTGGACTGGTTTGGTTGCAGGCACGTTTTGCTTCAGCTAAGCTGCCCCCGCAGGCAGGTACAGCTATGTAACCCTTCCCTTCCCTAATGCAGTATTTCATCCGAGACTTATAGGAAAGACCAGGCTTGGCCTATCAGTCATGTGTCCTGGCTGCTGGCTTATTCCTGTAGTTCTAGGATAGGGCCAACAACTTGGGTGTCAAGCCAGGCATCACTCTTTTCTGGGAAGAGGGGCAGTAGTGTTTGAAACCATGTCTCCTTTTCCTAGATCGATGTGGGGAGACTTTCCTCTGCCTAGTATTTTTTCTCTTTAATGCCACGAAAATTGATGCGGTAAATCTAGTAGATTTTTTTCAGGGCTGTTGAACTCAAACCACCACTTCCTTCACGCACACATCAAGAGTCAGCCACTTCCTGGCTCTGGACATCACAATTAATGAAGCTCGTAAAGCAAAAACATTAAGGTACTATGTGCATTCAATATGCTACAGCAGTGAGCAGCCTGCTGCCTGTATCCAACACCAACTATGAATCTACATGTGCCTCCAACTAGTCACCCTGCTGTGTTTTGCTACAAACTTGCTATTTCCATTGCTTCTTGACAAACCCACCCACCACACTTGCTCATGCAGAACTATCTCAAGCTTGCTGCTGTGGCAGCAGACGCTGCGGCAGCTGCTGCTGCTACGCCCTGCGCTTGCTGCATGACAAGCCCCCTGAGGATGTCTTTGACATCTTTTGCGTCCCGTTCTCGTACCGCACATACCAGCTGCTGTGCGTGCCCCACAGGCAAGCCTGCAGCAGGAGCCGCCACGCTCATGAGGTGCGCTGCTAGATCATCCCCACATCGCGAGTACATCTGCATCGGCAAGGTAACATGCAAGCAGGGCAAACATCAACTGGTCATTGCTGTCAAAGCATGAAGGCTGTAGTGTTGAGCATACCAGCTCGTGCAGAGATTCTCACCAGCTTCAAGGCGTTGGCGCACTCCATCAGCAGTGTGGATGTGACTCCATCACGCCCGTCCAAGGGTGGCTGCGCCCGCAGCAGCCCAGTGCAACAAGCATCACCTGAGGGAAGGCAAGACACATGAAAGAACCGAGTAAGAAAAGAAAAGACTACATCAGCCAGAAAGCCGTGTGCATTAAGGAAGGGGTGGCTGCACCTGCAGCAGTCCTGTGCAACAAGCATCACATAAGGAAGGCAAGGCAAGGATAACAGGGTTAGGATGACCTTAGGGAGGCAAGGAAAAGTTTACAGGGTTAGGAGCACCTGAGCGAAGGCAAGGCAAGGGAAACATAATTAGAACCACTCAAGGGAAGGCAAGGCCTTGGTAAAAAGAGGAAGCCACAGCAACAGGAAAGCCCTCCCCCGCACCACGAAAGGATAGCAGTGCAAGAAAACACTTAAGGTCGAAGCGTCGGACGCCCCCTCAGGCAAAGGATGAGGAAAGGAAAGAAAACTCATATCAGGTGACCAGAGGCTACCGTACCCTCCTCAAGTGGTAAACAAACACACATGCACAGCGAGCACATCATAAGAGTTACGTACACTTCGAGGGGATAAAAGATGAGCACAACAGCCAAGTGTCCCCCTCCGAGTGCTCACCTGCTAAGCGCTCCATGGCAAAGTGTTGGAATCCCGGTAGAGCCTGCAGCCAGGAACAAGCGTGGAGGCACAAGTTTCATGGGCTGAGGCTGTGCTGAGCAAGCAGGGCACATTCAAAGCAGAAACCCACATACCAGGAGAATCAAGTCATGAGCAGGATACAACTGCAAGCTTTCAGAGCAAGCAAGGGGGTGCACCACTTTGCACCCAAGTGCACCACACAGGGATGCACCACAGCGCAGGTAAGAAGGGAAAGCTCTGGAGAAGCCAGGTGAGCTTGAGGGTGTGGAGGGGTGCATGGCTGATTGCTCTGCCTCATCTAAAAACCAGATCGATAAGAAGGCTCCAACACTCCCTGCTGTCTTTCCTTTGGTTCCTGCTGTTTCTGAAGGGGACAGGGATTTTTTAAGGGTTTACGTATGGGTAAGACAGGGATTAGGTTAGACAACCATGGATAAGGGATCATGTCAGGGTACCGCAGGGATGATGTTGGACAAATATGGAGAAGGGATAATGTTGGGGCAACACAGGGATCATGTTACGGCAATGTGTCAGGGCAAAAAAAAGGGATTGTTCAAGGGCAACAAAACAATCATGTTACGGCAATGTGTCAGGGCAAAAAAAGGGATCGTTTAAGGGCAGCAAAATAATCATGTTACGGCAATGTGTCAGGGCAAAAAAAGGGATTGTTTAAGGGCAGCACAACAGGAGGGCCCTCCTCACAAAAGGGAGGCTTATTTTGCTTTCTTGGATGAAACCAAGTGCTTTGCAAGTACAGCATAACTCGACCCTAAACTTTCGATGATGGCAAATTTATGGCCATAACATGTTTGGTGCTTTCTTTGTGAAAATGCGAAAAGCTCACAACCAGGAAGTCGGAGTGCCCAAGAATGAACCCAAAGTGAGCCCGTAAGTGAAAGGCAAACCCAGAACATACAAATGGGCACGAGCACCTGCTTTTGCACTTGCCTCCACGGTATCTGATGCAGCAAACTGTGTATGTGGGAAAGTGGGCCAAAAGTGCTCAAACAGGTCTGAGTAAGGGAGGCCTCAAGCTGCCAATTGCACATAAACACCAGATCGTCACCAGGAAAATAAACCCTGCATTCAATTGCATTCTGAGCCATAAAGTACAGAGGTTCCACTTGTTGAAAACCTTTCCCTCATTCTGCCCAAAACATGTTTTGACAGTGAGACTTCCAGACTGTATCATTTGTGGCATAGTTGACGGCGTCTCATTGTCAGTGTCCAGCATTGATTGAAAAAGCAATTGAGAAAAAAACGCAGAAAGAAATGTAAGCCATGAATGCACTGAGCCCTATATTCAAAACAAAAGAACTCCCCTCACATTCCTGCCCATGCATTTTGCCATCTAAGGAACGCTTTTTGCACTGTCATTTGAAGAGAAAGAAGTAAAAGAGCGCACATTCCAATCTCCTGCTCACCTCTGTTTGCGCACAACCGCCTTCCCCACCAGCCCCACCAGCACTTTCTTTGCTCTCCTTGCACCAATCCCCTACCAACCTAGAAAACACCTGCGTGCAGGAAGCAGCAGGATACTGTGCTTTGAGCATGGAACATGCCCCAATTTCAACAATCCCTTGTCAAACTAGGAAATACCTGCGCAAGGGAAGTAGCAAGAGATGAAGATAAAAGACCATGCCAGCCAAAAAGGACGCATGGATGAAGGAGCAGCAGGATGCTGCACTTTGAGCAAGGCACATGCCCCACGGCACCATGCAACACGCAATTTATAGAAAGCATCCATGTTCACATTAAACCCAGATCCATCAATCGTATACATGGAGCGCTAGCGTGCCAGGTGTCAGGATGTGAGCTTTCAGGCGTAGACAGCATAAGGCACCGCCGTTCTGCCATTCGTGTGTGTGTGTGTGCACGCATGCGTGTGCGTGTGTGTATGCGTGTGCGTGTGTGTGTGTGTGTGTGCGCGCGCGCGTGTGTGTCTGTGTGTGTGTGCGTGTGTGTGTGTGCGCGCGTGTGTGTGTATGTCTCATGCAGCCCAGGACTCACCTGCACACATGTGCGTCGCACTCCCGGATCTATATGTGATGAAGCACCTTTGGCTAACCCAGTCAGCAAGAGCTCCAACACAGAAGGGTTGGAAGCCTGTAGAGTACAAAGGACAAACAGCATCGGTGGCAGGAGTGCAGGGATGATCTGGGAATCGTAAACCTAGGAACACCTGCACGCGCTTGCACAGGATTCAACACAAGCATGGACACTGGCTCCGTTGAGTGGTGTAAACAAGCAGGCCAGGATATACGCTGAGTGTGCCGCACGCATCCTTACAAGGCCAGCATTCCTGGGTGTCGAGGGATCAAAGCAAGTCATAAGTCATAAGTCATATCATTCCTTCACATGATTGCAGCATTCACATCAGGACACACACATCGCACTCACAAACGCACGCACACACACTCACACACGCACGCTCACACACACAGGTACTCTAGCAACCAACCTGCTGGGATCCCACTAAGCTGGCAGCTGCCACAGGCAAGGGCGAGGGTGTGCTGGCAGTTGTGAGCAGCACATTCGACATTCCCGCGCCCACTACCAAATTGTACAGCAAGGCGTAGTAGGAGCGCTGCAGCTCCCCCCTTTCTCGCGCCTCCTCCAGGGTGGCTACAAAGCAGGTCAGGCAATGCGTTTACATGGATGCAATTCAGGTGGGAAAACACAATGAAGCACAGCTTAAAGTCAAGTGGTGTGTGTGTTTATGTGACATGAAGGTTCTTACTTGTGTTATGCAAGCAGTTACTGGCATTTAGATATGCAAAAAATAAGCGGAAGTGATCCATGGATGGCGAGGCGACAGAAAGGAGGGATGGATCGTCTAATCAGCTAAGAGCCTCATGCAAAAAAGAATTTGAGCGGCAAGGCGCTGTTTTTAAAAAGAAGCACAGAAGCTGGGGCTTGTCTCTCAGGCTTGCAGAGGGAGCACACTGCAGGCATCCTGCACGAACTGCGACCTTGCCCTCTACACTTCCTCACAGGCACGGGATGCTCCATGTTCAAGATTTCAATGCAAAGGGAGTTGTAGAAACATTCTGGCAGCTTCCACCCTCATCACGCCCTTCATGGCCATGCAAGGACTCCAAGCTGGCATCGACACCATCATGGCAAAGTGCATGTGCACTGAAGGCACGTGTGTGTGTGTGTGTGTGTGTGTGTGTGTGTGTGTGTGTGTGTGTGTGTGTGTGTGTGTGTGTGTGTGTGTGTGCGTGCGCGCATGTGTGTGTGTGTGTGTGTGTGTGTACAGAGGGCAGTGTGCACGGAGGGCTCTGGTTCCTGTCATCCATGATCATCATCGTCGCCGTTGTCATCGTCACCACAACACACCTGCCACAGCAGCCGTGGCTGCGCCGTTCGCTGCCTGACTGCTGGCACCTGCGGCAGCAGCTGAGGAGGCTGCTGCTGCCGCCGAGGCTGCAGCGGCGGCTTGGGGCTCTGCCATCCGCCCGCTCCAGTCCCACATGCCCCCTGCTTCCAGAAGGCAGTGCACGCGACCGGCAAGCAAGGGCAGCAGGCCCTCGATCAAGGGGGACAGCACCGCCTTGAACCTGGAGCAAAGAAGCGATATACAAGGAAGCAATGAAGCATATTTGATGAACGAAAAGCAGGCTGCAAGAGGCAAGGAGGATGGGTTTGAGCACATGTGATGTGGTGGCAGAGCAAGCGGCAAGCAGGATCGGATTGCTTGAGCGCAGGTGGTAAAAGCAGCGCAAGGTGACAGTGCATGCAGCGACTTTGTACATGTGGCAGCGCGTGGCGTTGGTATATGCAGTTGAAGCGAAGCTTGGCCCTGGGAGAAGCAGAGCCTTTTTTGGCCAAGCAAGAGGGACCGTGCCATAAGGACCCACCACCATTGACGAACCAAAGCTCCCTTGCCGAACAAGTCTCCATCTCTCACCTGGTGATGAGCTGGCCCAGGAGCTGCAACACGTCAACGACATCTGCTGCATCTGGTTGGGGCACCATCAGCAGAGCTTCAAGAGCGGAGGGCAGATAAGGCAACAGCAGAGCCTGCACAGTGTCAGTGTCAGCATCAGGGGGTGTGCGTTTTGTTGGAAGGGTGGGGAGGCTGGGTTAGGTTGCCAGTGTGTGTGTGTGTGTGTGTGCCAATGTGCATGCAACCGCGGAATTGCTGGCAGCCATGGTCCATGCAAGCAGCAGCCACAGCCCATGCCCTGGATAAGAAGCCCAGCTGCACTGCTTTGTACCACCTACATTTACAAATGCTGGATTACATATGGCATGCAGGTGCACACATCTCAGCAGGAACAGCCACCACACCTCAACAGGAGCAGCTGTCTTCCCACCTGCAGGCCCTCCACCATTCTATGTACAAAGCTGATGAAGCGCGCGCGTAGCAATTTGTGGCCAGGGAACTCTCGCGGCACCGCCAGCGCCACCTCCACCACACTGCCAAACATGGCACCTGCATAAGAATGGTTGAATTCAACCCACACATCAAAATGCATGACTGCAAGGCACCTGCGCGCCAAGCAGGGGCGAGCAGGCATGCTAAATGTGTGGTAAGGGGGACCTTTCCCCCTTCACATTCACATTCACAAAGTAGACTGGATATGGGGGCACCTCAGCACCAAGGTAAGGAGGTGGCGCGTCCTTGCCTCAGCTTGGCACTGATGGGTTTCAAGCCTGATGGGTTTCAAGCCACATATCAAAATGCACGACTGCAAGGCGCCTGCACGCCAAGCAGAGGGGGGCAGGCATGCTCAGCACCAAGGAAAGGAGGTGGGGCGTCCTTACCTCAGCTTGGCACTGGAAGGTGGTGTACTCTCTTGCTGGCATGTCCTTATGCAAATTTCCACAAAACATTTGTCCCAGGATGGGCGTTGCGGCAGCCAACAAAGGCAGGAGCACAGCTTCTAGCTGTCCCAGCAGGAACCATTGTATTGCTGCACCTTTCAGCATGGGCGCTGATCTGCGCATATGAAACCAGAAAGCTCATCGCCAGGACAAAAGAGCTGGACCAAAAACAACAGGGTTCCTACGTGCGCTTGAAGCTCCCCATAATAACTCCTCTTCAAACCCCCTTTCCTTTTGGAACCATCCAAGCCACCCGGGCACCCACTTTGCACCATCCACCTCCTCATAGCTGACAGTGGCTACCGTTTTCTTTTCTTTTCCTGTTGCAGCTGACACTTGGTCTTGACGTCTATGTCGTGCCACACGATGGCTTTAACTAACTCAAAGCCACCTACCTATTTGTGGCCGACTGCGGATGGCAAGGTCGGTCTTGAAGCCCTTGTTGAGCCGCACCACAGCTTCCAAGGCTTGCAGGATGAGGCCTGACTGAGGGGCGCCTCCCTGCGGCTGGCTGCTGGGCAGGTTGGCTTTGATCTGCAGGGAGGAGGTGAGCGCCACTGCAAATTTCTGTAATTCAAATTGTGATTCCGGGCAGGTGAGCCTTGGTGGAGGGTTGCAGGGATGAGGTAAGGGCGACCACACATTCTGTGCTTTGGATTGGACATTGCAAGGGCACTGAGCTATCATCTGCGAGAGGGTGGGGTGGGGTGGAGTGGAGTGAGGGCCTCAGGAGAACCGCAGCGATGTGGTCTGCAGGACTGACGTGTGTGCAGGTGAAAAGGCATGGACCTTGATCTGGCCCCTGAAGAAGAGCAGGGCTGTGAAGGGCATTCAAAGGCTGTTGAAGGCATGGCCCTAAAGCCTGCCAGCTTAAAGAGGCAGGGCAGCATTTTAATCGGACTCCTACATCACAGACAGCTCCTTTATGGTTAAGCACTGTAAGATGCATGCTGCATGCAGCATACAGCAACGATGAAGACCCAGAGCAAGGCAGAAGCATGAAGGGCACATGCAAGGGCCCCTGTATAGGGCAACTCATGCAGCCCTGTCCAAAGCACATGTGTGTATGTGTGTGTGTTTGGGCGCGTGTTTACATACGCACAAGCACACAAAAACTCGGCTCCAAAAAAGTGTCACGCAGCAGCGCATTCTCTCTGGAAGCAAGAGGCACAAAGCAAAACAAGGCTTCAGGGCAGTGTTTACAGAATGATTCAAAATCATATTGACAAAGTACCATGACATCAATATGGTGAAACACCTTCTTCCTACCTGAGCTGTGAGCGGCTGCAGCAGTGCTGACAGCGCTGCAGACTGTTGCTCTGCCGGTACCTCCTCCTGGCCAAGCAGCAGGCCCACTGCCTCAAACACATACAGCCGGTCGTCCAGGAGCGCGGTTGCAGGGGCCATTGCCTTTGATGCAGCATCACGAGCTACAGCCTGTGTGTGTATGTGTATCTATATGTGTGTATGCATGTACGTGCGTGCGTGTGTGCGTGCGTGTGTGTGTGTGTGTGCGCGTGTAGGGATGAATTTGCACAGCGGACCAAAATATAGGGGCTCATTTGGCGGTCTATTCTTGAGCAGACGGGACACGTGAATGTTGCCATTTCCCACACAATTGGGCTTGCTCTTGTTTTGGACCACACAATGTCTTGTGCAGCTACAACCGGGTGCACTGATTCCTCTGGCATGCAGGGGGAAGCCAGGACACAGAAGCGACAGGATAGCACCCTTGGGAATCTGGCTCCAAGGCACCTAGCTTGGCAACTGCTACAGCCTATCTGTTGATCAGACACATAAAAAGATGCGTAGAAAGGAATTCCCATGCTCAATCCGGCAAAGCAAACATGCTGCAACCAGCAAACGCACCTCAACCGCTCCAAGCAAACCAACAGTGTCAGAGAGCAGTGCGCAACTGCACACCTACTTTCAACAGGAATTCCTGCGCCTGAGGTAGCAATGCAAACACTGCACAGCTGCACCAGGGAAACACACACAGTGTGTTGCACGCCAATGAAGCAACAGGAAAACGCTGAGTGTTGTACCTGCACGGCTGGCATGTCTGTGGTGGGCGTGGTAGCGATGCGGGCCAAATGGGTCTCGATGCTGGGCAAGATGTCAGCCAGGTAGGGCCGGAGGGGGGCACGGAGAGTCTTGGAAATCCGGCAGAACAAGTAGCATGCACGGGTGGATACATCCTGTATGAAAGAGTACGCATGGGCAATGGTTTGTGGATGCTAGCAACACGGGTACGGTGCAGCTAGGTGGGGCCTATTAGAGTGATAGGTTTACAAGGTTTACAAGGATAAGGCCTTCAGTCAAGAAGTGCGACTGCTAGCCTGCTCATGAAAGGGTGAAAGGGCTAGAGTGTTAGAGTGCTGCAGGACAAAACGTGGGGGAGCCATAGTGTACTCAGACACGGGCTAAAAACGGGATTAGCAGCAAGCGATTCTGCAGCACATCCACGAATTAACACTGCCTCTCTCATGAACGAGCACACGTGCATACAAGAAGCAGGTGAATATGGAAAGCAACAGTGCAGTGCCGACGTACATCCAATAGTAGCAGCTTGGCAATGTTAACGCGTTTCAGAGCGCTTGGCATACGACTTTTGAGACTCATGCACATCATGTGCCTTTGGGACTCATACACATCATCTGCCTTTGAGGCTCATGCACATCATGTGCCTTTGAGACTCATACACATCATGTGCCTTTGAGGCTCATACACATCATGTGCCTTTGAGACTCATGCACATCATGTGCCTTTGAGGCTCATGCACATCATGTGCCTTTGAGGCTCATGCACATCATGTGCCTTTGAGACTCATACACATCATCTGCCTTTGAGACTCATGCACATCATCTGCCTTTGAGACTCATGCACATCATGTGCCTTTGAGGCTCGTGCACATCATGTGCCTTTGAGGCTCATGCACATCATGTGCCTTTGAGGCTCATACACATCATGTGCCTTTGAGGCTCATACACATCATGTGCCTTTGAGACTCATACACATCATGTGCCCATCTTTGGCAAGAAGAGCACGCAGCTCACCTCACACGCCTCACAAACAAGAACTTCCCAGGCCTGCACGATGGCTCTCGGAGCCTCACCTGAAAGACCTTTTCAAGGCAGAGTACTCACATTGCCTTGACAACCAGTGCACCCCCCCACACATACACACACACGCCACAGTTACTCTGCCCCCCACCCCACCCCAAAGTCCCACAGCCCACCTCACTGGGGTGCCCCAAGCCACGGGCATCCAGAAAAGCCACCAGCACGCTGGGCAGCAACGTCTGGTGCTGCTGCAGGATGCGCGCATACCGCACGAACGTCTCCATGACGCTCAGCGACACCAGGCGGTGGCCTGCAGCTGGCAGGGCTGCTGTGAACTGGCCTGCCATGTGCTCCATGGCTTGCACGCCCGGGGTGTGGTGCGCAGGAGTGGCTGCTCCACATGCCTGTGCACAACACATATGCCTTTCTACTTCAACACAGTCACATGTTGTCACTGGCTCAAACAAGTGCTTGCGGAGTAAGTCTGGAAGTGAAGTCGATGTGTGGGCAGGGGTGGCAGCTCCGCATGCCAGAGCACAGCAGCATGCATACTCAATGCTGTTGTTTTTCTAGACACCTTAAGCAATGGGCGCCTGGGTGTGGTAGGCAAGAGCGGCTGCTCTGTATGCCTGCGCACAACAAACACTTGAACACAGTAATAGTTGTCATTAGCTCATGGAGTGGTACAATCAACATGTGGGGCAGGAGTGGCAGCTCCGCATAACAGTGCACAACAAGCATGCATATCCAGTGCTCTTCTTCCAAACAATGGACGCCTGAGGTGTGGTGGGCGGGAGTGGCTGCGCTGTGTGCCTGTGCACAACAAACACGCCTTTGCTTAGACAAAACACGTTGCCACTAGCATACGCAATAACAGTTACAGGGTAGGTATGGGAGCGAACTCAATGTGTGAGCAGGAGTGGTGGCTTTGCATGCCTGTGCACAACTGACATGCCTCTTTTAGGCTGTTCTTTTTTCTAGATATCTCAAACAATGGGGACGTTCCCATGTAACGCCGCAAGAGTGCTATGAGTGGAGAAATTATCTTGCTCCCTTGCTAGGCACAGCAAGCTGAGGATGATGTTTTCTGATCTCTCTCACTGGATCCTGATTCTTTCTCTGCAGCACAGTGCTATTTTTCTACCTACCTACCTATCTATCTATCTACCTATCTATTTATCTATCTATCTATCCATCTACCTATCTATCTATCCATCCATCCCATCCAGGAAGGGAGGCAAGCAAGCATGCCTTACCACCACTTTTTATCACCAGAAACGACGGTAAGGTCACGCTGCAACCAGAAGGCTGAGAGAAACAACACTGAGAGATGACCGGGGATCAAAGCACACCTGGACATGAGAGCCTTTGCATTGTGACATCCAGAATGACCAAGTCATTAATATGCCATAATTTGGCACAACAGCGCAGGTACAAAGGCACCTGCACAGCTTCACTGGCTCCAGGCCACACCTGTGCTAGTGCAGTGACCAATGCCGCTAGGGGCGCTGCTCCTTCTGCCTTTGCCGACTCCTCTGCTGCAGCCTCCCCCAGCTCATACAACAAAGACACGCCAATCTCAACGTCCTGCAGCCATGTGTGCGTGTGTGTGTATGTGTGTATGTGTGCTTCTACCAAGGTGTGGGCATATATAAACAGCCAGCAGAAATGACGTAGCCCGTGACCATGCATGCATGGATGGCAATTCACATTTCAGACGTTTCCATTCACATCAAGCCCCACACAAAATAAGGACAAGACATAACAAGGAGGATAGACCAATCCTTTTGTTTGCACCAGGTTTATCATTTCCATGCAATACAGTATTTGAAGAACCCACGATTGAAGTGTTAAATGGAGACTGAAAACCGCAGTGGTCTGAATGGCTGGCCACTGCTTTACATTCACTCGCAGTGGTCTGCATGGCTGGCCACTGCTTTACTTTCACTCACAGTACATGCAGTGGAGCAGTGCATCTTTCCTGTTGAAACCAAGTCAGGCCCTACATTCATCCCCCCCCCCCTTTTCCACCCCATACAAACACCCATACCACTTCCATCATCTTCGTCATCTGGCATCACCTGCCATCGTGCCCCTTCAATAGCTGGTGGACATCTGTGCCCACTGCCGCCCCTGCCTCCACCAACGCTTGCAGCACGCACGCACGCACACACACAGTCATCACCATACCCAGCATCACCTGCCATCGTGCCCCTTGTGACGGCTGCTGGCCATCTGTGCCCGCTGCTGCCCCAGCCTCCACCACCGCTTGCAGCGTACTCCCCACAAAACCTAGTGCCTCCAAGTATGCCACCTTGGCCAGGTTCTTGTACAGTGTGAACAGGTCCCGCCGCTTGTCCTCCATCTGTGTGAGGAGGGGTATGGGGTGCATGAGCAGATTTGCAGGGCACAATGTGCAGCGTGAACAGGCCCCACTGCTCTTCACCATCTGTACAGAGGGAGAGGAGTGGCCCACATGTGCGTACTTGCAGGAAGCAATGAATTGTGTGAAAGGGTCCTAAGGCTTGTCCTCTATCTGCATGTGGAGAGGGATGGCACACATGAGTGGATTTGCAGGAAGCAAAGGCAACTCTAGTGGGCGCACCTAAAGGAAGGAAGAGACATGCATCCATGCTGCTGTGTTTAATTACTTGAAGCAAGCTGTGCAAAACAGGAGGACAACGTGTCAGTAAAGTGCATACTGCATGCACCACTCAAAGCTAATTACTCAGACCGTTCTGGGCGAGCAGGTGTGATGTGGACAACAAACAAGGAAGTTTTCAGCAGCTTTGAGGCAGGGAATGCTTGAATCCCTGTGCTTGGATTGACTGCTTGGATTGGTTGCTTGCATTGACTGCTTTCACCCAGGAGTTTGGGACCCATGCATCTGCTGGGAGCTTTGACAGGAGCAACTAGCATTGCATCTGTGCCCCTACACCCCTGCGCTTCCATCCCTCTGCACCCTGACTGCCTGTTCACTAGATGCACTATAAAAGGCACTGTGAACAGCACCATATTTTGCATCTCAATGAGCAATTACAAACACAGCATCAGCAGCAGTGTCTGGGTTGCGTCTCTCTTTGCAGGCCCGGGCAAGCTGCACTTTTAATCAGCATGTTTTGCATTTGCACTAAGCAATCACAAATCAGCAGCACCAGCAGCCGCGACTGGCCTGTGTCTTCTTTTGCAGGCCTGGACAAGCTGCTGTGCATGATGCAAAGCAAAAAAGGCAACGCCCGCGTACCCGTAGCACCTCACTTTCGGCTCTCAGTTAGCTTGTGGCAGCTCCTAAAACACAAGAAGTCCCCTCATTCAACTTGCAACAGCAGCCCACTTGGAAACGTCGTGTGATCATCACCACACCTAAAGCTCGTTTGTCACATCCAAAACTCTGATGCCGACCCTGAACCTTAGATAAGTCAGCCCACCTCTGCTGACATGCTTCTCTGGCAGTTACAATGGGCATGCATGCTCAATGTAATAAGTCAGCCCACCTCTGCTTGCTCATCTTTAGCTGCTGGAGAGGGCCCCCCCCTCCCATTGGGCCCTGTCACAACACCTCCCTGCCCAGCATCATTGGCGCTGTTGTGCAGAGGGTAGCGCGCACCCACAGCAATGCCTGCCAGCATTGCGTGTATGTGCAGTATGCACTCAGGCGGCAGAGCACCACCATGTCGCTTGTGCAGCGTCTTGAGGCGCGCAACGTAGGCAGACATGAAGGGTAGCATGGGGAGGGACACCTCGTCGATGCCAGATCTGTGTGTGAGCGTGTGAGAGTGTGTTGTGTGTGTGTGCGCGCGTTGAATGTATGTTGTGTGTATGTATGTGTGCACGTGCGCGGGATTGTGTGCATGTCTCCCTGCATCCTGCATGAGGCACACATATTGTTTCGTAAGGATTATCATGCAGAGTACAAAAGCCAAGCTTCAGCAAAACAATCATGGTGAGCCTGGCAGTCCAGCTTTGTCCTCGTGATCAGACAGTGATGTCGATCAGGGATTAGTGAAGTATGTGCTTGCAAAGTAAACAAGAACGATTCCAGAGTCCTTTGTTTTCCTTGCCAGCAACGGTGTTCAGGCATATTTTTGCTATGCCAGCGGCAAGTGCAGGAAGCAGTCACAGGAATGGATTCGGCAGGGAGATTTTTGATCCAAGCAGGCCCTTCGGCAGAGGACACGTTCCGACAAAGGGCAGTACATGGGTCTGAAGGTGCACACTGCGTAAGCGAGCCCATCAACGAATACAAAAATAATCACAATAATTCCAGCAAATGGAGTTTGCCTGTTTGCTAGGCCCCGCATTCTTTGGCAAGAGTCCATGGACGTGGAAGGTACTCCATCTCCTCACCCCTGCACAGGCATGCAGGTCCCCTCTCGAGTGACGTCCACTCAATGCTTAAAAACACAAGCTTTCAAGTACACTTGTCTATGGTCGCTGCAAAGGCAAGCTTGACTAAGCACCTGAAAGCAGACAGGAGGGCAGGCAGCAGCGTGTCCAGCAGCTGTGTTGCGCTGGCGGCTGCTGCTGAGGCCTCCTGAGTGGCGTCCTCCCCCACACCAAAGCCCATGGCCGTCAAGCTGATGACCCCTGAACAAACAAGCGCATCATGTCAAACAAGCGCATCATGTCAAACAAGTGCATCATGTCAAACAAGCGCATCATGTCAAACAAGCGCATCATGTCAAACAAGCGCATCATGGCTGTCAATTTGGTGGACCCTCAAGAACACATGTGATTCACTGTCCTATTTCCGCAGTGCGCTGGACCCTGACGAAACGCATCCCAAGCTTCTGGAAAAACATTGCATGCTGTCTCGTGCCGGAATACATGCTCACCATTCTCTACTTTTTTCAAGCAGTCCATAGTCTCTGTGGCCAGGCAGGCAAGCAGGTGCGCCAGCTTCGCCAGCAGCTCAGCGCCTCCTGGGTCTTCGTCAGCAAGGGACAGGCCGCTGGCAGATGGACCGGCAGTGCCAGACAGGGCCTGGGCAAAACATGACAATGGAAGAAACTCTCCCAAAAAAACGACCAAAAATGGGAGAGGGTCCAGACATTTGCAGCATAATCCTTCGTGTACCAAAGAGGCTGTTTGACTTCAGCCATCGAAAGATGGGAGAACTATGCATCAAGCAGTCATCAAGTAACTTAAACTTGACATCAGCACAAGACTACTTGACACAAAGAACACCACACTCCCTGCCCAAGTCATACCTGCGCAGCTGGAGAGCCAGGGGGCAGAGGGAAGCCAGAAACAGCCCACTTTGCACACCTGTCCATGATGCCCATGCTCTGCAAGCAAGCAGGCAGAACAGCAGCAGCAGCAGCAGTAGCAGTTGTTGAGTGCGGGGCTCGTGATTAGGCAGGGTGTATGTGCGCAGCTGCACAAGTTAGGATCTGGATGTTGCACGCCATGCTCCATGCATAGATGCAAACTGAGGGGATGCAGAAGGTGAGCCACAGCAGGGTGGAGGCCGTTTTAATCATTTAAGGGACTTAAATGTAACCATTCGAGGTAATGCAGAGCGAGCCAAGGCAGGGTGGAGGCCTTTATAATCAACAAAGCACAGTCAGCCAGGATACCTGGCTACAGGCCTCTTGCAATCCCCTTGAAACCAACAAATGCAATACTGCGTGCTCTGTGGAATTGTGACAGCCCAAGCCGTGATTTCGCACAGTGCGCACTGGACTCGCCTCACCTTTATGAGGCTTAGCTTTGCTGTGGGCTCCATGCGCTTTTCAAGGAGCTCTGCCAGGCAATCGGCAGCAGCCCCTCTGAGTGACAATGGGCTGTAGCCTGACTCCAGGACTGCTTGCAGCAGGGTTGTAAACCTGAGCGATGCATGTGCACATGAGTTGATGCGCCGCGAGTGAAGAAATAACCACCAAGACAGCTGCAATTGCACATGCTCCACGAAGTGTTTGAGGTGATCGGCCAAATATACAAATAAACTATTACACTGCAAGTGGGGAACGAGGCACCTAGAAAGCTGCTCTTTCAAGGAAGTGCTCAACTCAAGGTGAGCAGCATCTTCCAAATTGAGTGAAGTACTCACTTTTCGTTGCCAACCAAGTTGATGTCAATCCAGCAGATGTAGCGCTGCATAGTTTGCAGCACAAAAGCAGCAAGCTCAGGAGCTTTGGTGGCATATGCCTCTGCTAAGGAGTACCTGCGCATCAAACGTGGAAATGTATGCAACCCTTGATACTGGAGTGCACATCAAGCTTTGTGTGTACCGAGCACCCATAACCGGACTAACTTGGTGCCCATGCCCGCCACACACCAATGCCCATTACCCCTGAAATAGAACATTGTCAAAGCAATTACTTTTTCCTGCTAGTCTGCTTCTGACAACCGTTTGTGTCAAGCTGAATTCTGATCAAACTCGATTGCATAAATACTGATGAACAAGTGTTGTCATGCATGCCTCCAGCCCTGCCACACTTGATGCAGATGCAGGCATCTCATACTCAATGCGGCCGTGGCACGCTACTCAACAACACGCACCATGCAGCCGCCACATCCACAATGGAGTGCTCACGCATGCTGTCCTTGACATGCATGCTCAGCTTGCTCTCATTCTGCGACCTGCACACAATTAAATTGTATGACCATGTCGGTTTGTCTCCTTGCAGGTTAGGTTTCATGCAAGTTCAGAGCCCATTCAAAAC